>OZ022592.1:3713798-3749607 GCA_963669155.1 Arbacia lixula
GTATTGTTATCTCCATGCGAACGTGTATGCGAGATTGTTAGTGTTTATATATGTCTTTACGAAGAGTTGCCAAATGGCACTGAATTCACTTTTTGGAAACTTGTTGGAAAGATAAGCTTTATTCAACACTTTTCAATGCCATTTTCAAATTGACTGAATACATTGAATGCTACTTATGTGTTCGAATACATCTTTATCGATAACAGCATGTCATAATACGCGCTACATTTGTTTCAGGTTGCAACATAGGCCTTCTCTGTAATTGCCACGCTCCCAACCCACACGATGTGGATAGCGGATACCTAACCGACATTGGCGAGCTGTCGGTAGGAGACTGAACATCGAGCCAAAGAAATTTTTCGAAGACTTCATTACCATGAAGCTTTGGTCCTTCGAATGCGAGGGTCAAACGAATCTATGATCCGATATCATACCATTATTGCCAATACCAGGGTATAGAGTTCCATGCACTAGGCAGGTAACTGCAATGGAGCCTACTATCTGATAAAACGATTTCCCAGCGAAAAACATTTAACCGTCTTTTTATAGCGCCCTTGATTTTTGATAGGGGTTGCAAAAGAATCACGTCTTGTAAGAAGCTTTATTGCTAATGCACTCATTTTTTTGGTAATTATTAATGCTTTTTTGTGAGTGTTGCATTGTCATGGAGGTTCTAAATAGATACAACTTAATATATTTAATCTTGATTCGGAACATAACTTTTTGCTGTTCTTTCCTTTATTAGTTTAGTCGATGAATTGTGCAGATAATGGTTGAGAAAAGAAAAGAACATGGTATATACTTCTTCTTAAAACACTGATAAATCTTATCTTCACTAACTCAAATACTTGTCAAGTTCTTAAAAGAAGTGAAAGCCGAGCTGAACTACAATATCACAATGTCTTATGCTGTTTTCACATTATTTTTAATCTTTACCAATGTACTCGTGTTAAAGCATTTTCTCTTAGTTATATCTGATGGTATTAACAAGAACGTACAAGTAATTATTAAAACTGCTCCTTGAGCTAGTTCATAGTAACACCATGGTCAGAAAATCCACTGAATCAGATACTACTAGAATGCAGACAGGGATTTGAGCATGAATCTGTGACGGATGTGACGGCATTTCACAACAAACCCGAGGCAATATAGTAGGTGCATAATGGTGGAATGTGTTCGCCCTATCTTCTCGGAGCTGAGAAGCTGCTGTTTCTGCATTTATTGATAATTCACTCTTAAATTGGTACGAATGGCTTCAGCCAATGCCCACCAACAATGATCTGCTCATGCGCACATTGCAAATACGAATGGGGTTATTATTACCCTACTATTACCCCATCATATGTCGAGTTAGATATTCTACTTCGAAAGTCGTGATTCCAGTCTTTCCGGAGGTCGCTGCCTTGTTGATATGAGAGAAGTACAGAGATACATGCATACATAAATTATGCTCCGTGCAGAACTGAAGAAAAGATGGAAGCGATATCCGGTAGACAATGTAATATGGATGATAATACATCGCCCTTCAAGAGGTTATAAATTATTTGCATTACGTTACGTGTGGTTAGCCGGAACACACGCCAGAAGAGGGATGTAAGAAAGAGAGAAGCAATCAGAATTAATGAAAAGACGGCAAAAAGGAGAAAAAAATAATGATAAAGCAGATGGACACGAAGGAAAAAGGGGACAATGCGAAGAAGATGAAGTACGTGAAAATGAATGTCAGGAGCCTTAATCTCTCACCCACACACTCTTGTTACGTCCTTGCTGTGGATGGACGAACGTGTGTTTCGTTCCCTGTTTCACCAGTCACGGCAGTGCTACCAAGCAACATGGACAACGCGAGGTGCTTTCTTATGTTCCGCTTTCTTCAAGTTTCACTCTGCTCTTTGTTGCTGATAGCAAGTAAGAATACTCGGTTTTCGGTTTTTATGTCGTGCTTTCCCAGTAAGAAATACAGATGAGGCCAAAAGTTTACATACACCCATGGAATTCAGTCAAAATTGTTCGCTTGCCAAACATCGTAAAATTTACTATATCTTCAGAAATATAAATACTACCATAATGAATTTGGTAACAAATTAAAGAGCATATTAAGATTTTTCACATGATTGGAATGCCGTTGGAATTAAATTAAATTTTAGGCGGAATTTTCTTTGAAGAAAAAATATTCGTGCCAAATATATTCTATCGTTTGTTATTATATTTCAAACATTGTTTCATAGAAATATGTAAGTGTCAAATTTACAATTTATATTACATTTTCTATCATTATATGTCACCACTAAACAAAAAAGTGTAATCAGAAATGTTTGTGTTGAGAAGTAACTAGCACAAATATGAGATGTTTTTATTTTTAATTTGTCTAAATTATGGGGATTTTTTTGGGGAAAATGAAACCTAAATATTTTTCAGCTCCCGATGACAAAGAAATTTCATAAGGAGGCATGACATACTCATTTGTTTGACATCAAATTCGTCATGATAGCACAAACATTCTATAAGATACAGTAAATGTTATGTTTGGCAAGTGTCAACTTTTCTTTGAATTTCTTGGGTGTATGTAAACATCTGGCCTCAACTGTATATAACACATGGAGTGCTCTCTTTGCTTTACACTCACTCCAACATATCAATATTCAAATTGTTAATAGTTCATTGTTTTCTATTTGTGTGTTTATTTACCTGTTAATCTTAACGTCATTATCTAGAAAGCGATGTCTTTTGAGTTTGGTTTTGATATCATTAAAGAACAAACTGCAATAAAAAAAAACCGCCTTCCCCCTTTTCATAATAATATCCCGTGTTTGAATTCACCTAACTCTTTTTCTGGGTAACATTACATAAAGTATTATACATACTTGATTCATTTATAAGTAAAGTACAAGCGCAAAAAAAAAATGTGTATCATAGCCCCAATTAAGCAGAATTAATGAAACACAAATAAAGGGTTATTCATAATAAGCCTGAGTTTGATAGAATGAAAGCCATTTTCGTTATAGGTACATTAGAATTGCAAGGGCTCAAACAGAAGGGTTTCGTAATAAGCTTGATGGTATGAAAGCCTAGAGAGAGAGACAGGGAGAGAGAGAGAGAGAGAGAGAGAGAGAGAGACAGGGAGAGAGAGAGAGAGAGAGAGAGAGAGAGATGAGGGAGCATTTTTACCACTTGAATTACTAGCACTGTAAAACATTATAAAGTATGTGTAAGAACATTAGCACAACTTTTTAGGCAACCTTGTTGTCGTATCAAGTCTTCGGGAATATCAATCTAAATAATACAAAACAACACAAATTTCATCTTGGCATATATAAACAAAACGATCTTATAGTGTATTGTCGATTAGCCATTTATGTGGGAGATAAACTTCATTGCTCTATGGGAATCATATTTATTACTTGTGAATAAAGTCACCTGAGGCATACAAAGAGTTAAGATTTTGCTAAAGGGCATATACTGTACTGGGAAGGCCAAAAAACCTTCAAAATGTAATTGTTAGCAATCTTCTTGCCAATGGTCTTAAATTCATGTATTGTCTATTTTAGAAGTTTGTTGAAAGTTATTTGCCCTCAAATGATCTACTATGGAGTAATTAATGATAAATGATTAAATCCTCAGAATGTTCGGCCCGAACATTTCGAGGATTTGTGATTTAATCACTCATTACTCCAAATGTAGATCATTTGAGGGCAAATAACTTTCAGCGAGCTTCTAAAATAGACAATACATGAATTTAAGACCATTGGCAAGAAGATTGCTAACAATTACATTTTGAAGGCTTTTTTTGCCTTCCCAGTACAGTATATGCCTTTTAAAGAGTATATCGTAATCAGATTTTGTATTTTTTTATCCAATTATCTTGTCCTATTTTATACCAGTCTTGGGGTTAAAGAAAAAAGATCAGATTTGTCGATTGTCTATTGGGGTATGGGTGAACTTGTAAATTTGTTTAAGATATTCGAATATTGGAGGTGAAATGTTTGGATTGATGTGCAACATGAACTAATGAACGTATTCTGCACTGACTAGACGTAAATGAGTACTTTGAGGGACATTTATTCAACATTTCTCAATACAAAATGGTGTGAGCCAACCGCAGCTAGCATGAGCGCACGTTTCTGGTAGCACTAAATCTATAGATATAACAAATACAGCTGGCGTTCATGGGACCGAGGGCGACCTCGAGTACGGTACAAACCAGACGTCAATCCCGATGTGTCGGAGGTCGTCTATCGTCTGTGGTTCGACCATGACGCCATCAGGGAAGACACTTCAATTGGTGCCAAAGCGAGTGCGGACCACGTTGCGGGGGTTCAAAGCCAACAGACTGGAGGAGCTGAACGTTGGCGTTGACCAAATGGTGTGGACATGTGCCCAACCAGGTTAGAATCTTCTTTTAAGCTACTGTAGTTTGTTTTCGTCGTGTTCCCCGTGTGAAGAATTGTTTGTTTTGATTAAATATAATGTGCTTATGCAATGCTGAAATAAATAAGAAAACGAAGTACAATTCACAACTTCCTATAAACAAATGATAACTGGTGTTTTATTTCTCTCGTCAAGCGACAAATCAACGTTATATATATATATATATATATATATTTTAATCTGACACTTTTGGAAAATAATCATTAGAAAGTTAATAAGAATCAGATCAAGCTGACTAAAGTGAAAGGATGTAATTTTCTTAGATGCAAGTTTTGTGACGTTGTATCAGTTAATATTCATGTAAGAATTCTTTATGTATGTAATGAGATCTTCATTATTGGAAAAAAAAATGTTGGTTTAACATTTTATATGTATCGAATGAATAATTCAAAACATAGCAATGTATATTGTACATCACGCATATAAACCCACGAGTAACTTTCTACCAGAAAATCATGCATTATTAATTACACTGGGTTGCTAGTTGTTTGCGGATTCACAGATGTTTTACACAATGGATATCGTTATTTTCTGAATCAATTATCTGATACCTACACATTTTGAGGTCCAATTTTGTCCAAAAGTGAAAATACCATTAAATATCTAAAATATTATTACAGGAATTGTAATTGACAAAATGTCATAAAACCTGTTTTTAAAAAGCATTGACATCATTTTACTTTATGCTGTGTGAATTTCAACTTGATTTTTTACAAATCATTTTGCAAATGTGTCGGGGTTTTTGTTGAACACCAACTTGTGCATTCTCTATATTAAACAAAATGACAAATTTAGATCTTTCTTTGAAATTTTCAAACCTTTTTTTCAAATGAAAATTCTGAGTCGCGTATACATCAAATTACATACAATGCAGTTCTACGATATTAAAAAAAAACACTTTTGGCACTTGAAAAATAATTGAAAATAAATTACAACTCGAATCAAGTTGAAATGGAAACATCATATTCAAAGTTTTTTTTTTCCGAAGCAGGATTCGTGAAAATTCGTGAACAGTTATCCTCGTAATAACCGTTGCTATATATTTCATAAGATTTTCACTCTTGGGGAAATTTGGACCTAAAAATGTGTGTGTCTCAGATAATTAATTCATAACACAACACTGACCATCGTGTGTCACACCTGTTAATCCACTAGCAACTTCCGTGATCGTTTCTTTAATAATGCATGATGCTTCTGGCAGAAAAGAAGTTATGAGTTGGCATGTGTAATGCACATTTGCCATTGTTGTGTTCTGAATAAATTTGTATCTGATACACACACTCACATTTTTAGATCCAAATTTTTTTTTGTTCCCAGCATGTATCTCATCACCATGCCAACCCAATCACAGCTGCGTAGAAACACAGGATGGGTTCAAATGCGCACGCCAGAATGGAATATTCGAAGACAGATATCAAGTTTGTAAGCTTAAGATTTTTTTCCTTCTTTTTTCTTCCAGCGCGATGAAAGATGTTTGTTCTTTTCCTGTAATTTATTGGCTTCCAGAAATAATGGATTTAAAAATCGGTGCATTTCATAATTTCAACATTAGTCATACACGACACAGCATTGAATCAAGAATGAAGTTGTTTTCACCATACATAATAACGTATTAAACGTACTTAATGGTTACGCTCGACTCGGCATTAAAAGGTCTTTGTTAGAGTGTGCAGGTGGTACTTCTGCCCAGAGGTTTTATAGGGAAGTTTAATGACAATGACACCGATCATTATTTAATTATAGGCCGAATACATTGTAGTTATAATACTAGGAACAATGTCCCTACACGTATTGGTTTATTAACAGTATAAGTAGTATGCCAGATGACAATATACATGTACATGATGTACATCGGGACATCATCAAAGAAAAGATGAGCAGGACAGTAGAAAAAGTTGTGAATATAGCTAAACATTGATATGTATCAAAATGCCACGGAGAAGCACATAACATATCATTTCTTCTCATCCGGCAGACCCGATAAATTGCGCTCACTTGAAGGCGCTGGGCTCGACGGCAGATGGTCGTTATGTCATCGACCCTGATGGGGCGGAGGGGAGCCTTACCGGGCCCGTGGAAGTAACATGTGAAATGTCTACAGGTATAACTTGATGAATGGATACTCCTTGTCTCATTTTCCCTTATTGGTGCACAGACCAGCTGTGTTAGGCTTAGTGCTGGTATTGATATTATCTTAACATCAATGTTTGTTTAAGAACCAGCTGTGTTAGTCTTAGTGCTGGTATTGGTATTATCTTAACATCAATGTCTTGTTTAAGAACCAGCAGTGTTAGGCTTAGTGCTGGTATTGGTATTATCTTAACATCAATGTCTTGTTTAAGAACCAGCAGTGTTGGGCTTAGTGCTGGTATTGGTATCATCTTAACATCAATGTTTTGTTTAAGAACACTTTCCTTGACATGGTGGTGTGGCCATTTTCTTTCTATAGCACTAGCTCATACCATTTCTATTTTAGGCCCTTGTATGAAAGTCTGGACAAACGTTTTCGTAATGAGTGTACTGTTTGCCTAAAGGCTATAGTAGTATGCTATGTGTTACAGTATTCAGGTATGGGATTACAACTACATTACATGCGAGCTCACGAGGATGTAAAGTTCCCAAAGTCAGACAAAAACGACACGCTTTTCCTCAGTCACAAGTCGTGATATATTTTGATTTAAATCTAAATCTGAATGTTGGAAGAAGAGAAAACGATGGTGTACATATTTTGAACATCAACAGAACGCCAATTTTATTTCTTCAACCCAAGATTGACTTGAGTCGTCATACCAGTGTAAAAAATCAGTGCATCATTTAAACATCAAACAATATAGATCATTCTGGCGAAATATATATAAACTTTCAAAATAAAAGGTTCCGCCATCATCTCATTACACTACCATCGTACTCATGGAGCGCTATGATGTTCCTATTAAAGCAAATTATCTCCTAACTTAACCAAATGAAAGTTTCCAGCATCATATCCCATGACGCTACAACATACGCCCGGACAATTATGATGTTCCTATTAACACACATTTCTTCTACCATCCTCTCCTAATATTTCCAAATGAAAGGTACCACCACCATATTTCACGACAGTACCAACACATTCACGACGGACATGAATGTTCCTGTTAACGAAGACGTGATTTACGACTTCCCCATCGAAACCACGGTCCGAGCCCTTATCGATGTGAGTGTCAAGCATGGACGTTCGCTTTTTATAGGAAATAAGTCAGGAGGGTCCTGCTAAAAACAGTCAATAGGCAGCCAAGAACAGCCAAGAGCAGCCAATGGCAGCCAAGAGCAGCCAATAGCAGCCAAGAGGTAGCCACTAGTTGCTGATCGTTATAGCTATCGTTCGGTATCGCCGCAACTATTTCAAAAGTCCTGTTGAGGCCTACCATGTGTCTTTGGTGTCTCCGGGTGTTTTATGCAGTTCTTGGCAGCTTCTTTGCTGATCTTGCCTACTCTTGGCGGCTTTTATTAGGTCCGGGTCGGGAAACAACATAAAAGACAGTCATCACTTTGTTTCACCATGTTCACCCAGAAAACAAGTGTGACGTATATACATGTAATGGCGTTACGGGGTACGAAGTGTACACCAATAAAACAAAATGCATGTTGGGTTCTCTATTGAATTGATGTATGTTTCTATTCTGGAGTGATGCCTGGTTGAGCTCTTAGAGATGCATGTGTGCGTGAGGGAGGGGGAGAGGGGCTCATGTAGTAGAAGATAATGTTGGTGTAGAGCATTAATAAAAACGTTAAGAACCTTGTGCCATGCACCCACCTGCTTCCACCCTCCAAACTCTTCCACCTGACGTTTACGGCGTAAATGACTCGCCTCAAAAAACTCTCTGCAGAGTTCCCGGAGCTGTAGGCAGATGGTCATACTCGAGTGTCTCCAGTACCGCATCTTCAGCTCAGATGGATGGGTACAGCGAGCCTGGTGGACGTCCAGCCAGGGGCGGAACATGACGAACTGGGGTGGCGCACCTACTGGTCACCGTGGGTGTGGCTGTAGCGTCGACAATAGTAAGCGGGGTTATACAGTGTGTGTGTGTGTGTGTGTGTGTGTGTGTGATGTGTGTGTATGTGTGTATGTATGTGTGTGTATTTGTGTATGTGTGTGTGTACGTGTATGTGTGTGTATGTGTGTGTATGTGTGTGTGTACGTGTATGTGTGTGTATGTGTGTATGTATGTGTGTGTATGTGTGTGTACGTGTATGTGTGTGTATGTGTGTATGTATGTGTGTGTATGTGTGTGTGTGTACGTGTATATGTGTGTGTGTGTATGTGTGTGGATATGTGTGTGGGAGGGGGAAAGGGAGTTGAGGGTACGGGAGTCTTAATCAGTCCTTTTCCGGTTGGGTCATCGGGTCGCTGCGCTGTTAAAAACCTGTGACCAATTCATAGCATAATTCTTGGTTGTTTGCCAATATATCTGCGTTTCTGGAAAACCTTTTTCTCACAGTTTTCTCCGCTCGTTTACAGCTCAGTATTACGTGGTACTGAGTGTTAAACGGTATATTGATTTAGCCCAACAATCAGAGACACAATTGCAAAGCAAGTATTTTGAAATGATTCATTTAACGGTATAATGCTGATAAACCAATTAGCATTTTTTATTTAAAAATTGTATGTCGTTTCGAAATCGAATTTGTCGAGAGACCAGACAAGTTAAAAAATTAAAGGGGAAGTTCGACACGGTAAGAATACGCACCGTATTTCTAACCTGTAATATATATGAAGAGAGATTCAGATATAAATTGTACAGAATTGACGTTTACAATAAGATGAATTCTAAATTATAAGTTTTGCTCTGTGTTTCAGTGTACACTTTGCGTAATCTCCCTCAATTCACCTCTAGTTTATGTTGAGGATCATGTAGTGTTTGTGTCCACTTTTCGCAAGCCCGTTAAAAGATATAATTGCCTTTTCCATGGAATGTGGAGATTCATGCAGTTGCCTAATATGATTTTGTTTTGTTTGATGGATTTAGCTGCTCTTGAAGACAACATCTGAATAAATCAACATCCTATTTTAATATTATAAATAGTAATTATATATCTTCAATGTTTACCGACGACATACTGTTGATCAAGTTTCCATGTTACATCTTTTCTAGCTTGTTTGGTAGGCCTCTGCAATTGCGACGTCTTCCTCCCGCGCTGGAATGCGGATAGCGGATACCTAACCGACAAGGACCATCTACCGGTTACCCACCTTCACTTAGCGCCCCGGTTAACCGACTCGGAAGACAACCTTTACGTCTGGCTTGGTCCCCTGGAATGTAAGGGTTTACGAAATCTATGATCCTATTTCATACAATCATAGAGAATTTGAGGGGGAGCTTTACATTATCATATGCGACAGCATGCACTGATTATAAGAGTGTCGAGGACTAATTATGATAGAGTCTGACAGTGGGTTAAGTGATCTCGAAGCTACAAGACCATAAGGTCATGGGGTGGTTTTGATTTAAGGTCAAATGGTCATAAGGTCATGGTATGATTTAACCATTCCCCGAGCTTCTGAGAATCAGTAGGCCTATTCATTATTGTACATACAACAAAATGGGTTAGCTAGTACATGGGACTACGAATATTACTGCTCCGAGAGGCCTGGGTAAAATCATAAGCACTAGGTGATCTTAAGTCTAGTTGTCAGCCGAGATTATACATTTCATCGCACAAATTGGTCGCCCCTACTCTGGATTATGGGAATTGGTGTGAAAAGGTCAAGTGGAGTTATGTTCGTTATTCCGAAAAGCCAAAAATTAAGAAGTAGAATGAGCATAGGCATACAATTAATATCCCAGTTCACTTCAATAGTACGCATCCGAGCACGTCAAAATAGCAGCGCGACCATGACGTCACAGGGATGAGCGCTGGAAGCTAAATTGCATTAAGCAAATAAGATATTGTGTTCTTTCTTCAATTAACAGTGTAATTCTTTCAGAGCTTTGTTACATTTTCCCCATTTTCAGCGTGGTTTGAAATACATTCATGACTTAATTCATTTTACATTTTTGTAAAAACGTAACTTAAAGATCAGGAAATGGATATTTATGTCCAACACGAACAAATCATAGGCACTCACTTCTTTTAGTAGGTTGATAGAAAAGCAATTTATTACATCATTTCATTTAAAAAATTAAATATCCTTCAATTTCTTAATGTAAATGTTATATTTACAGCAGCATGGAGCGAGCGACAACGAATCAAATATGAAAACAGATGATATCAAGACAATGATTACAATAGTTGCCAGCAAAATTATTCAAGCTGTGATCATCTTAGCTACTACGTATTATTGTTCTCACTTCTTTGAAAATGGTTCCTTAACATCTTTTTCTTTTTATGCCTGAATATGAATGATATGAATTCATATCATGAATTCATTTCAAAAGTACTCTGAGGTGACGAACTCGAAGACAATCAATCAACATAAGTTCTTTATGTACTACTTCATGTCGTCTCTGGGACTTAATACATACATGTCTCTCCACCTTGACCACGTCACTAACTTATTTGTTGAAACTATTATTAATCAAATTCTGCTGTAAATAAGTTACCCTTTCAGTTGAAAAAAGACACAACCAAATGGACCTGTACAATAAGCCATTTTTGTATTTTATGTATTCACAACTTTCCCCATTAGTTAATGGACAACAGTAACAGCGGTGGGTGGGAGATATCTAAACATTAACTGAACAGTTGTAATAACTTCACAATCTTTGTTTATTTATATCCCCCCTCTAACATATTTAAATGATTTTTTGTTTTTCTTTTCTATAATTCTAATGTGCAAGTTAACATTTTAATTAATATCGACTTCAAACATGAAAAATGCAATGCCATGCATATAATGCATTACATGTATCTTGATTATTTCTGTCTATATTCATTCATGTATGCGCACGTGTTATGTTCTTGTTTTGTACAGTGTATATCTTTTTGTAAGAAATGTGTAAAAATAAAGAAGGAGAAGAAGAAGAAGAAGAAGAAGAAGAAGAACAAGAAGAAGAACAAGAACAAGAGAAACAAGAAAGAAGAAGGAGATAATGAACGCTAGACATGGTGAATGAGAGAAATTGAGAGAAAGAGAGGCAGAGAGAGAGAGAGAGAGAGAAGGGGATGGTTGGAAAGGGGATGGTAAAGCAATACCAGATCAATGAACATTAATTGAAAACGCAAAGAAAAAGAGAAGAGAAGAGTAAACTCTCTTGTCTAACGGAGGAGGGTCCTCCATCAGTTAGAGGCTCCAATAACAACTAGACGATCTGTCATTCTGACAAACATACCCGCATTTATTCTTAGTTGGGATTTCAGTGGATAAGAGATGCGACAATAGGCAATTCGTTATTGCATAAGGTATAAGGGCTGACTAGGAATGACATTATTCAGTCATTTATCAACTAGATTCTGGTATGGGAGAACATGATCTTGGAAAGTGTGAAAAAAGATGAGAGTGAGAGAGAGGGGGGGAGAAAGAGAGAGAGAGAGGGGGGGGAAGAGAGAGAGAGAGAGGGGGGAGAAAGAGAGAGAGAGAGAGGGGGAGGAGAAAGAGAGAGAGAGAGGGGGGAGAAAGAGAGAGAGAGGGAGGGGGGAGAAAGAGAGAGAGAGAGAGGGGGGGAGAAAGAGAGAGAGAGAGGGGGGGAGAAAGAGAGAGAGGGGGGGGGAGAAAGAGAGAGAGAGAAAGGGGGGGGGGGAAAGAGAGAGAGAGAGAGGGAGAGAGGGGGGGGGGGAAGAGAGAGAGAGAGAGAGGGGGGGGGGAGAGAGGGGGTGGGCAGAGAGACAGAAACAGAGAAGAGACAGAGAGACAGAGAGAGAGAGACAGAGAGAAAGAAGGGAAAGAGGGGTGGGAGCAGAGTTAGAGTGAAAAAGAGAAATATAGAGCAAGGGAAAGAGAGAGAGAGAGAGAGAGAGAAAGAGAGAGAGAGAGAGAGTGAGAGAGAGAGAGAGAGAGAGAGAAGGACGACGTATCAGGCAACAGATCAGGCAAAAATAGGTAGATAACAAGAGTAGCAACAAAACGAGGGATGGGATCAAACATGACGAATGGTGATCTTCGTGCTACCTATAGTAGGTATGAACTTACGGTGAAACAAAAGTACTAACCGTCTCCCATATATATTCAGAAGACACATTCGGGGTGAAGCAATCCCCTTCCGACACTTACCAGCCCAGCCCCCCCCCCCCACCCCCCTCCCCCCACCCACCCACCCCACACCCACACCCCCTAGAACAACTCGGTAGTTTGGTTTCAGATGTGGAATTACATTACATGAACATTAAGTGCCACCGCAGGATAATTGTTTGTTTTTACGAACAGAATCTAAACCTCTGTCATTCTAATCGTTCTTGCTAGTTAGGTGCTGATCGATGTAGTCATTTTCTATCTGAACCTATTTCTTGTCCCTTCTTCTGCGGTGTCGTGCTTTGTCCCGCAACGTTACGTTTCTCTTTCCTCTCAACTTGAGTGACTTACAGGGGAGCGGGAAAGGGAGGGGATGGAGGGGGAGGGGGGTGGGATTGAGGGGGAGGAGGAGAGGGAGGGGAGAGGGAGAGTAAGGGGGGGGGGGACATGTGTGTGGCCGTAACGAACTCAAGCAAAAGTGCACACTAAAAGACAAGACAGAATAACGCCCACGTGAATATTTATCTCTTCTCTCTTAGCGTGTCTCTCCTGGTACCTTCACAGCCGTGGCAATACATAGCTATTCATTTACATAAATCATCTCAGACATTGACCGTGGATCTACAATACACGGTGGAACAATACGGTGCACAAAGCTGTGGTATATTTGACATTTCGATATCACAAATTGTTGACTCGGCTATTGTTTATTGTCTTCACTGTTCATCATTTGTTTTGTTTGTGTGTGTTGTATGTGTATGTGTGTGTATGTGTGTATATGTGGGTGTGTTTGTGTGTGTGTGTGTTTGTGTGTGTGTCTGTGTGTGTGTGTTTTATGCTCGTGTCCGTCCTTCTTTGATATATGTTTTAAGTATGAATTTTGACTTAATTTTTGTACATTGGTTCTTCTTACTGCCGGACTATTATTTTGAACCGTATGTTAAAGGTCATCACAGTGGACAATCCATACCTTAAAATTTATTGCTCATGAATGTTTATTTTTTTTTGTATGCTGAATGAATAAAGAATTTAATTTAATCTAATCTAATTGGTATAGCTCGATTGATTTTTATTGTGTGTTGGCGCATGATTGTCCAGTAAACGCGCTGCCTTCTCAACGTGACACTATATACAGTACGTTGTCAGCGCAATACATGTCAACATTACCACTCTAGTTATGAAGATGGTGGGCAAGGCCGCATGTACATGTTAAATGTTGGCATGACAACGGGCAGCTTCACCACGCCCTCAATGCTTGGAATGTTGAATATCATATATACGTGTTGCTATATCAAGATGTATAGGTCAATCTCAAGTGTGCTTATTTCATTATGCGCAAAGCGGAATAACATACACGAAACGGCACGAGTGGGGACTTGCGTAGTCAAGATGCCTGAATGGTAAGGAAGCTTCGAGGGGTGAGTCTCTCCAATAAAAAGTCTTTGTGAAGACAAGCAGAACAATACGAGAAACAGATCGGCACAGAATTGAGTAAAATCGAGCGAAAAAACAGTAACAGTCATACGCTTGTTTAATATGCAAATTGGAAACACTAGTTAGATGCTGCGGTGTTGTGGTTAAGGCTAGGTTCTATATTCAAAGTTTCATGCCAAGAGCTAAAATTCATATTCTTTCTTCAAGCTGTGAATTCTTTGAGAGCTAGAAAGAACCCCTTCATGTTAAAGACAGTAAAGCCTATCTGCAAACGCCATGAAACTCGGCAGGAATCAGTATTGTAGGCTAACAATAACATGTATGAAATCTCACAGTAATAGCATTTTCAGGAAAAGTGGAACACTATCCTTGTTAACATTTGAACCGCAGCGAGCAGAGCCTACATTTATAATCGTATTGTCCCTGTCAGTGCGCGATGCGGGGATTACTCTCATTCAAAGAATGCACTGTAGTGCGGACCGGTGTGGACCATAGCGCACGGTCTCCGGTCTTTAGGCGATTGGTTTCAGTTGAATTTTGCTTGAAGTCAGTTTCCAGTTCTATTACTGGGAGGGACGTTCTGAGAGAGTATCTTCTTTAATTTTTCGCGGTATTTACACAATTTTATTTTGACCTGCAAAATGGAATCACGTCATTTATAATAAGAGCTTTTATCCTTGACATGTATTTGAGTAATGGGGGATAAGAGATGCTCTACATATTACTCTATAAACTCGCATTTGACGTCACACATGTTGTGCCAACTGAAGCAGTTAAGAAACATCAAATGGCCGTATCTCTATAATCACTATTTTGTACAAACTAATAATGTTTTGTTCACTATGATTTAATTTTCTTAATTTTCCTTATCTCTTCAAAGCAACTTACATTACAGTCGATTTCAAACTCTGTTGTTCTTATCAAACGCGGTATATTGGTGAATTGTACTAGACGAATATCGCATGGATACAGCTCGTATTGCAGAAATACTACGTTTTCACACCGATATGAAATAAACACAACAAAAAAGTAATCCCCCCCCCCCCCAAGCAAAATCGCATAACTTTTTATGGAAGAGGTTTGGGGCAACATGATTTGGCAGGATTGTTTTTTAACTCATTGACTAACTTCCGTGTGAAAATCACTTTAATCCAATCAGTCATGCTTGAGTGAGCACACATTGAAAGCAAAATTGTCCATTTTCAAAAGTCAAAAGGGTGATTACTTATGCCGTTTTAACAGTACATTTTGGCATTTCTTGTGCAGTTTTTAAAGTGTATTTCCTCAAATATGACACGAAAATGACTTCTTATGTTCAAATAATAGTTCATGTTACATCCTTGTCAAAATATCTAGAGTTTCATTTTTTCACAAAAATAAAGGGTTTTTAAAAGTTTCAAACTCAAGAGGGATGAGTATTTTTTCAAACGGTGCTCACTCAACCAGAACAATCCTATTAAGTATCGGGATAGGTGTTAGTGCATCGAGAGATGGATGATAAACAATGAAAGGACATGAATTATGCACCAGAAATGGAATTAATTAAAAATTCATATGAGAGAATCTCAAAATAACCCTTGTGACTTTTTTAAAGTGACAACTTTGCCTTTAATGTGTGCTCACCCATGCATGACTGGGTGAATTAATGCAATTTTCACATGAAAGTTAGTCAATAAGTTAACATTCCTGCGAAATTATACTGCTAAAAACTTTTTCGATCAAAAGTTATACTATTTTGCTTAAGGGGGACTTATTTTTTTGTTGTGTTTACATGAATGTTTATTTATTCATTTATTTCCAGTTTCATTTACGCATGGCGGCCTCTTCATTTATCGAACTGTTGTCACCGAGGGCTCTGACGGATCAAGATACCCCCAATATAACAAAAACAATGAAAGACAAGACGAAACATATCTACGTTTTTGACAATTCATCAAGGTTCAACATATCCATGTTATAAAATGAAAATTGTGGTGTAATGATTCGTACAGCGCACGTATCATAACAAAACACATACGAACGACAACAAGTACTGGTAGATATGTACAAAAAGTCTTTAAATTGGAAATGAGATGTGAACACTAATTCGTTAACTCTACGAGAAATGCGTGCCACGTTGTTATAGGTGTAAAACTAAAAGGTTGCTAGGGATAATGTGCCATGTGAATTCAGATGTGTGCCTCAGGGGTGCAACGCTACACCTATATGTAATAATTTCTCCCCAAGGATCAACGCAGTAAACCAATTGTTCGCTTTCACGTCTCCATGTACCTATTTATTAAGTTTCACTCCAGCAGCTACTAATGGCATACATCAAAGACACATGCAATATTCGTTGACCGTTAACTTAAACAAAGAACAATCCTTTTGCTGGTCAAACAAAAACAATTTCGTAAAAACAACGGGAATGGAAGAAAAGTGTGTATAAGTTTCCCTCCAAATAATGAAACTGGAAACTGACTTTGAGCGGAATTATTTTGATTGCTGGATTTCGAGGAGGTTTTGGACTAGTCGTCTTCTACGGCGGGTTTTTCAATTTGTATTTTGCAAATAATGCATGTGTGTGTTTGTGTGTGTCTGTGTTTGTGTCTGTGTGTGTGCGTGTGTGTGTGTGTGGATGTATGAGTGTGTATGTGTGTATGTTTGTTTGTGTGCGTGCGTGTGTGTGTGCGTGTGTGTGTGTGCGTGTGTGCGTGTGTGTGTGCGTGTGTGTGTGTGTGTGTTTGGATGCATGAGTGCGTATGTGTGTGTGTTTGTGTGTATGTGTGTGTGTATGAGTTCGATGATATCGGGTGTTGGGTAAAGCCACTCGTCATGTCTAAGTCCCATGGGCGTTGGGACGTGTTTCACCTGGTTAATAGTAGGTCGTGTTTCACTCAATCTGCGACGCGGCAAGGTCGTTCATGATAGCTGATCGCACCAATGATGGTACACCTGCTCAACGAGATCTTCCTATCTTATTCCTCTTCCGAATCGCCCCTTCTTCTCTTCTTTATCTTTTTTTTTTCTTCTTCTTCCTCTTCCTCTTCATTTCTCTTCTCCCTTTTCTTCATCTTCTTCATTTTTTTTCTTTTTCTTTTTCTCCTTTTTGTTGTTGTTGTTCTTCTTCTTCTTCCTCTTCTTCTTCTTCTTCTTCTTCTTCTTCTTCTTCTTCTTCTTCTTCTTCTTCTTCTTCTTCTTCTTCTTCTTCTTCTTTTTCTTCTTCTTTCCAATTCTTTTTCTAGTTCTTGTTTTTTGATATTGTGTGTTTCCTTCCTTTACTTCTAATACTATTTCTTTCTTTACGTCATCTTCTTCTAATAGGTTAACTCCTGTTTATAATTGATTATTCATCCAGAAATTATTTCGTTTTTACTATACTTCAGCGCTTTTATATATTAATACATTATTGTCTATCATTTTTTTTTACTGATGGGATTTCAATCGCGAATGTTTTTCAAGCAATTGATTGACTTATTTCTACAGCAGATAGGCGGTCAAACATAAACAGCATCAACGAGTTGATCATTTATGCATGCCGTATTGGTATTTAACATGTTAGCTTTATCAGGTTGATTGCAATTCTCATTGAAGCTATCATGCAAATCATAGCATTTCACACTTACATCGAATCAAACGAATCATGGAAGACTATACAGACCAGAAAAATACAAGAAGAATGGGTTGAAGTATTCCTGCAATGTGATTGGATATTGGCTGAGAGCTTCTGTAATGTGTTGGATATTGGCCGAGAGCTTCTGCAATGTGATTGGACATTGACCGAGAGCTTCTTATGTGCAATGTATTCATTTTCACTAAACAGACGACGACATCCATCGATATAATATTACATCAATCAATAGCTCTGAGTCATTTTCTTGGTTAGTAGATTTTGAGATTGTTTTCTATGCTAACAATCATTAATTCGAGGAGTTGAACATATTCTACCACTTTCATCCACATAATGTCAGTAGTAGGACTTATATAATGCGCCACAAATCTCCTCATGACAATAGGAATGGTATCATGGTGCGAAACGGCTTTGAACGGATCGGATCAGTCAATCACAGGACCCCACGTATGACAGTTTGTGTATTTAAACACTAAGTTCAATTCATAGGAATAGCGTTGCACTGCAATACCTTTTTCCAGATTGCACTGATTTTTTATTATTATGATTTTGGATCTGTTCTACTTATTGAATGGGTTAACATGATAAAAGTGAAAAGATCTTATCTTTTAAAATACATTTCCTTATCAAAGTGATATGTCTTCTTCCTTGCCATGCGTCAGGCAACTCCGTCAATGGAGACATTGACGCACTAATACCGTATTTTATTCTGCTTGGTTGGAAGAAGGTCTTTACAGCAGACTACAGTTCTGGCCAGGGCGCCTCGCTCTCCAAACGAGGGTAAGTGGGCTATATTGCCTTTTTGCTCCCTTGGAATAAAGAGTCGACGCACTACGCCATGACTTGTACGCGGTACAATCGGAGGGCCCAGGACGCCGGCATAAATTGGCGTACCGTTCGCTCAGTCATGGTTTGTTCTGTCCCATGAAACGCAAATTGAAAAGTCAAGAGTGATTAGAGCGCGATAACATCTTAGATCAAGACTCCGTTAATCGAATCTTCCTAGAGGATGCCACCAAGCGTGGGGTAGTAATATTAAATCAAGCCCAAGTCTTGTGCTGGTTAAGGCGTGAAGGGAAACAGAGGGGAGGGTCTGATGAGGAATATTTAGTCGAGATTGTTGCAAGGCAGAGTCCACAAGATAAGATCTGAGCGGATCGTGTATCTTGGAACCGTGTCCATTTTGTGCTAACAAGTTTGCACACTGGAATAATTTGCAATCTGTGTTGAATTATTCATTGATCACGTTGGTCAATGTTGGTGTTGCGATGAGCTATTTCACTGTTGGGCTTGTCAACTATCTCTCCCTATTGTGTGTGTCTCTCTCTCTCTCTTTCCTCACCACTCTCGTTATTATCCTCGTGCCAACTACATGCACACATACATACACACACACGCACACTGTTTCACATCCATATACACACATGCACACACACGCACACTCTTTCACATTATACACACACATACATACACACACACTCTTTCACATATACACATATACACACCACCAAATACCATTGTCATATCTCTCTGATTTTTTGACATTTTGTGAAAATGTGCTTTCGTCGCCTACAGAGTCCAGACAACAATATTTGTTCACAGTTTTAATGAGCTTGTATTCATAAAAAAGTAATTTTAGCAATGTTGTATTTTTTTTCTTTTTCCAATACATGTTATTCATCAGCGCAATATCAATGTAACCATTTACCCCCACTTAATTAAGAATTGGTTTTATTGCAAAACCACATATCGTGTGGGGTCAGTTTAAACGAGTTAAGCATAGGTATTGTGCAAGTTTTGTTTTTCAATATACATTGTAGTAAAATCAGCTTTCTATGTAGACCGTGTGTCAATCCATTGATACAGGTCACAATATTGTACATCGAACACAATTCAGCATTCGGATGGTTGATTTTAATAAAACCTTTAAATTCAAATAAACTTGAAGCATTCATTACAAGGAGTAAAGAAAAGCGAATCATTCCGACTTTGTTTTACACAGGCAACGTCACACTCGTTCTGAATGGTCAGCTATGGACATATATCTGTTTTGCGGTCATGGTATTTCACTAACGCACAAACTACATGAAGCGGGAGTTTGTGTGGTTGAATAGCACGGGGAAGAAAGGGCCTTACATCGAACGCTCATACTGCTTACGGATATTAACCACGAGGCATGCTAGGTGATCTTCAAGCTCATTTCTCTTTGCATATTTGCACTGGATAGCATAGAGGCGAGATGGTAACAGTTAAAGGGAAAGTCTATCCTGAAGCATAGGTTTATTTTTAAAAAGGTAGAATCAAGCAAGAATATTAGTCGAGGTTTGATAAGAATCCTGAAGGATAAGAAAGATAATTTATGATCTTTAACAATTTTTATTTTGTGACGTCACGTGTGAGGTGCTTTCCCATATGTTGTGTGCAGTATAATTCCCGAACTTGTTCTTTTTCTGTTTTTGATGAAGGGATAAATGTTTTTCAACGAGGTATGAGTCTTATGTATTATTAACCGCACAGATAAAATGATGCATATCCGTTCGAGAGAATTGAAATAATATCATCATCAAACCTTCACTAATATGCTTATCCATGTTTCTGCTTTGGTTTACATCAAAATAATTCTGGGTATGAACATGGTGGATGCTTAGTTAAAATCATCATGACTGTGATTTGGTTTGCGGAATTGGCGACACAGACTACGGGAGCATTGCGTCAATATGCAGCTGCAATGCGTTGCGTCAATGCGTCGCGTCAATGCTTTATTATTACTTCTATTTATTTCTTTGTTCTTATACCGGGCTGTTTCTATGAGGACCGAGGCGCCTTTAAAAAAAAATAAACAAATATCGCGATTATAAATACATGGAAATAGAGTTTAAAAAACAACTACGAGCTTCTAAAGAAATGCTTATTCAATGTCCCTTTGAAAGCATTAATTGAATAACACTGGATAATTGAAAATCTTAAATCGTTGCATTGCTTAGCTGCAGAAGTCTTATCACAGCATTATGACAAAAAGATTATGACAGAAGTGTTTGGTCCAAGAAATATTCCTTAAAGGAATAAAACGAACCAGTACGACATGGTATGAAAAATAAGGCCAGGCATCGACATGTGAAACTCGCAAATTTTTGTTTCCACGACACTTGCACATTTATATTATTTATCACATACATTAATGATAAGTACATGCTGATGTTATATGACATAGCAGACAGGGACGGACAGACGAAATAAAACAATTCTGACATGAAACCAACTGATAATAATATGCGAGGGAGAGAAAGAATTGAAGAGATCATGCTGACGCCTATATCCAGCGGTAGATTGGCAATGGTTGAAGAAGAAGAAGAAGAAGATAGGACATATTTAACTATTCAATGCAACATTCTTTATACACCGTGTTCGATTGTGATTTGAGAGTATGTTATACAGTGTCTCCTGTTGGTAAAAGAGTGTTCGATACGAATGAGTGGGGCTAGCCTGTCCAAAGATTACATACTAAATCAACTCCTACATGAAGCATGCTAAGTCGTATATGATGCATTCCGATATGCCTCTGCCTATGCTTGAGACATAACCAGATAGACTTGTCTTTCTCAGGAGACCATTGTCTAGATACCCTGTCCGAGATGTCAGACCTGTTTTGTCAATTACTCCCCGCTCGCTTGCTCTCATTGTAATGGAGACTCAAAAACAGCATCTCGTTTTCATTTACTCCAACTATAATACTATATTTTATATAAATCACGTTCTTTATCGCTCTCTCTCTCTCTTTCTCTCTCTCTATTCCTCTCGTTCTCTTTGTCTCCCTCTCTGTCTACCTCCCTCTCTCTCCCTTTCTTTATCTCTCTATATCGCTCCCCCGTCCCATCCATCTATTGTTTGTATATCGCCTGTCGTACCGTGCCGTTGACATGGTTTCTACAGTTTCAATCCACCAAACCATCGGCTCCATAGGTAAACACATTAACCTTCGTTTGTCATTGCAAAAGGTTGTGTGCAGTAAATCAATAAAAAACCCATTCGTTTGATTTCAATTAACACTGCCAGAACGAGGTACTTTATAATAAAACACAATAATTACCAAAACCTGAATATATTCGAAGATGCGTTTTCCAAGCACGTGTAATTTGGCATATGTACAAGACGGACCTCTCTCAGTAAGCATTGCACGATACACTCCCGTTTCCATGACAACCCCGATGGCGTATGAGTTAAGTATGGTATGGTAACTCGTCCTGATTCGGCGTAAATGGGTTAACTCCAAACTAACTGACTGATAAAGCTAAAACATCTGGAAGGCTCGTGTGGAACGAAGATAAAGAGAGGGGGGGGGGTGATAAAAAAATCAGAGAGAAAAAGATAAGAGGTAGAAAAAGAGAAAGGAGAAACAGAAATCGAAAGAGATAGAATTCGAGAAAGAGAGAGGGTGAAATAGAGAAAGGGCGAAAGAAACAGGAGGAATAGATATAAAAAGAAGGAGGAAAAGAAGGGAAAGAGTACAGAAGAAGAGGGGAAGGACCCTTCAACATGACATTAAAAAAAACGTCTTCCTCCTTGATATAACCAAGAACCCACCTTCCTACCTGGTATAACATAGGATCGCTTCGTCCATCCTCGATCCTGTCTGTATAACCCACCTATAAAGTGCAGATGTGGTTATGACCGCCCCCCTCCCCCCCCCCCCTAGGGTTTTTAAATCAACGTGAATTACTTTTGAAATGCTCTATTAAGTGATATTGTCCACTTGATACATTTGTCATGTTGGTTTCAAAGAAAAAAAATCGCTTTAATGAAATTCGGACTAAGTGCCTTTTGCACTTAAGCTCTTCATATAATCCAGGGAGTTGGGGCACGGTATTAAGTTTGCTGCCATCAGGTAGTCGACACTCACTTTTCCAGACACACGCATGAACATAATTAAAGATGGCGAGGAGAATGACATGAAGAGCATCACGCTCAGAAAGGTTGGATGCGTCTCGTGTGTTGGGAAGCGTGGTATGCGGCGGACCATACTCTTAACCCTCTCAGCACTAAACCGTACACAGACTGCTCAATTTGTACACGTGTATGTGTGCGTGGTAAGGGGAGGGACGAACGGTATCGCCCTTGACAGATTCTTGAATCACGTGATACATTCTCATCTCTAGATCAGCAGCATGAGTGAATCAGAGGAAGTGCCATTTGTCTTGTAAGGCTTTATAGTACAGAGAGAAACTGGACGTTCGTTCACCATTTCGTGTTCATTCAGTCATTCAATCATACATTCAGTCAGTCATTCAATCATTTAACCTTCATTCGATTATATCCTTCCATTCATCCACATCTAGCAATCGTATTGGTATTGTTCGTCTATTAATTACTTAAGCTAATGAAGAGTTCTGCATAAGTCATGCGTACACGTACCTTTACGCATACATATACATAACTCCATTGCTCATGTATTTATCTAGCAATATTTAAATGACAATGCATTTTTGCTGTGATCTTCGGGTCGACTTTGAATCTCACATGTTACATAAACTGACGAGTATAGTTCAGCTTGGCTGTACGTCCGGTCGCCTATGGTGTTTGTGAAAGGCTCCTTGATAGATTGAGACCAGTGAACTGCAGCTCAAAGGCTGCTTCTACTAGAGATGCGTCAAAGAAAGAGGCAGTGAAAGTGAAAAAGGAGGAAGAGAGGGAAGAGAGCAGTCACGTGGTTTTATGGATGAGTGAGATAGAGAAATTCATATTTGTTAAATATACACATGGCAAGTGTTTACATCATATTGCATCATATCATTATTGAAGCTAAAGATTGTTCTTTCACGTAAATGTGGAAGAGAGATATAGAGAGAAGAGAAGGAGAGAGAGTGGGAGGCATCGATGGAGATAATGAGAGAGAGAGAAGCGAGAGAGAGAGAGAGAGAGAGAGAGAGAGA
The DNA here is from genome assembly GCA_963669155.1 of Arbacia lixula. Taxonomy (NCBI): domain Eukaryota; kingdom Metazoa; phylum Echinodermata; class Echinoidea; order Arbacioida; family Arbaciidae; genus Arbacia; species Arbacia lixula. Next base: position 3,737,344 of record OZ022592.1, read on the forward strand.
GAGAGAGGGGGGGGGAGGAGGGGAGAGAGAGGGGGGGGGGAAGAGGGAGAGGGGGGTAGGCGGATGAGAGGAACAGACAATTATAAGAGAGAAAATATATTTCCAGTAGAAGGTCAAGTGTTTTCTATCGGAGGAGAAATGAGTAGAAAAGTAAGTAAATACGAAGAAAGTCCATTTTGAGAAAGGAGAAAACAAAGAGAGGAGCGATACTATAGGTGGAGTAGTCCTTACATTGACCTATTCATATCTTCTTCAGATCGCTTTATACGGTCAGTGACTGTTTATTAGCTGGAGGGGCTGGAGTGCTCAAATAAAAGCAGCGACTTCAGAAACCGTCGGATTTGTTTGATGGAACACTTCGTAAGGAAGCCTACTCTTTGTTTATCAACACGAATACATTTACTGGTTTGATGTCAACAGTTACTGGCCTCCCACAGTGTCTGTCCTCTGCTACTTGTCCTTCTCGCCATTCCTTCCCTCTCTTTCTAGTAAGATTAGTTAACCCGTTGTGCGCCAGCCATATCACAGTCTACAGTGCGCGTGCGCAGTGCCGGCATGACAGGAGCATGTATGTGTTGCGGTTACGAAAAGAGTTACATGTAATTATGATTTATAGATAAAGAAGCGCAAGTAGTTATGTCAATACACCAAACTCTCCTTCCCTGTCATTTCTGCCTAGTTTTTCTTCCACTTTCTCTCATTATCTATCTATATATTTCTTTCTTTCTCTCTCTAGCTCTCCCTCATCACTCTCTCTCTCTCTCTCTCTCTCTCTCTCTCTATTTCTCTATAAATCCCCCCTCCCTCTTTCTCTCTCTCTCTCTCTCTCTCTCTCTCTCTCTCTCTCTCTATTTCTCTATAAATCCCCCCTCCCTCTTTCTCTCTCTCTCTCTCTCTCTCTCTCTCTCTCTCTCTCTCAGTTCTCAATTCGTTTATTTTAATTTGTCTATCTACAATACGACTCTTTTGCTTATTTCCTTTTATTCAATGTTGTTAGTGACCTAACTCCATGTCGTAATCTTCGCACACATCTTAACATGATGATACATATGGAACGTCCGGAATATTTTACAGCATATTCATTGCAGAGTTCATCAGCATCATTATCATCGTCATCATCGTCATCATTATCGTCATCGCAGTCGTTGAGTTACTGCTGTCATTATAATTGACGTCGTAATAATTATTTTTCCCATCACCATCTTCATCAATAACCCCAATGACACACACCGTTATCTTCATCATATTTCTCATTGTTATAACATCATTCACACCATCACGTTCGTCACCATCATTAACCCTGCTATCACTAGAACAACGGTCTCACCACTACTATCATCACCAACTATCCATCAATGTTTTAATCTCTCTTCTTCTATCGCTTCATGATCGTTGTCATCATGATTAATGTCACCATTATCTTTCTATCACTATTTTATCGTCTTTACCAACTTCCTATTTTCATCACTATTGTGTTCATTTTATTATTGTTGTCTTCAAGTTATCATCAACACGATCTCGCTACTAGCGACCTCCTCCTGCTTCAGCGTCTCGTTGAGGCCAACATTATCATTACCATCACCATCGCCATGAGTTACCATGGTGACCGCTATCACCACCACAACCTCCACCCCTAACCCCACCTACTTCACATCATGATCATGATCATCATCATCGTTATCATCATCGTCATCATCATCATCATCATCATAAACATCAACATCATCACTGTAATCGTCATCGTCATCATCGTCGTCGTCACTCTCCATACCTTAGAGGCGGCACGAATCTCCTGGACGAGTCCTGCCTGATCAGCATATTGACCTGCACACCTTTCTCGGCCACGCCCCCTGACCCGCATGACGACCTCCTGTTTGTCGATGCGTTGTTAGGGACACCAGACTTGGAGTCCAACGTTGGCGCCATTTCTGGTTGACTGTTCGCTTTTTATCTCACTCACCTAAAAGCAAGTTCAAACATATGCACGTTTATAAAGGCAACAGAGTTGCACTCCGTGCTAGGAAAGCACTTTAATGAAAAATGCCATTATCATTATTCTCATCATAATCATTTCGTCTTACTATTATTATTATTAGTAGTAGTAGTAGTAGTAGTAGTATTATTAGTGTTATTATTATTAATATTATTATTATTATTATTATTATTATTATTATCATTATTATTATTATTATCATCATTATTGCTAGTGATATTAGTGGAAGCAGCACAACATAGATAATTACTCACAATATCTTCTTGTTCGATAGGTCTATAACAATGGACATGTATATCACGTGACATGAGTATTACATCTATGATGGAGCGAATGCGCAATTTGGCCTACACCTTTAAGTTTGTGATTTTAGCTGCGATTTATCTAAGATATAGACACAAATTATGTCATTAATGCTACCAATTTGGAAAAACCTTTTGGAATTTCAAATGACAATTTTGTTTCAGACCTAGATGCCTACGTTGCACAGTGTAACTAATTCTGCAGGAGCGAGACTAGGTTGTGCCGAGGTATTTGAAAGCAACGTTTAAAGACATTTCAGTGTGAAAGTACAGAAGTTCGATAAAGAACATGATCAGAGAGAGTAACAAAATAAAGAGTGACGAGGGAGCCACTCCGGGGTCTACTTGTTAGTCACAAGGACCGCTATTCATAACGTGTAACGCAACAGGTCATCAACCTTTATGGATATCAGTGCTTATGAATATCAGTCCTTAATAATAGCGGTTCTGTTGTTGCTGATTGGGGATTTTAAGGCGCGTTTATCAAAAAAAACTCGACTATGTAAACGCCAGCTACTTGGATATTACAGTGGGTCGTGTTGGTGCGGGATGTTGTGTGTGTTGAATTCCTGAATCTGACAATACAGCACGTTGCACAAGAGTTTGCTACCTCTCCGGAGTCAAGTCGACCACCCTGTGCACATTTAGTTCGGGTTTTTTTTAATAGTATACTGTTGTCGAATTTGCATTGTTAAAAAAGTCTGTTAGAGGTGCATTTTTTATTTATTAGATGGATATTAGCTATTTTCTCTCGCTCTCTATTCGTTTAACTCTTTTTCTTATATACTTTTCAGCGCGCGTATTTTTTTTTTATCGTACAATGTTGGTTTTCTACCACATCACATACTTTTCTTTACATGAACATGTAAAGGACATGTACTTCAATCAAGGACTTGTACTTCAATGAAGGATATGTAATTCAAACGTAGCTATATAGCTACGCTCGTATATTCTTGTTTAAATCTTAGTGAGAAAGAGATCAATCGAGCGGCTTTATACGTATTTAGTCCATTTTTTTTAAATATATTTATTTGTTATCTTTTTTAAACAACTTTCTCTTCACACTTCATATATATGAAGGATTTTTTTGTAATGTAATATTCACCATTAACATTCATTTTTCTATAAAACAAAGCAAGAAATGATTGGTGTATAAAAGAATGACACACTTGGCTGTTGTATGTTTTCACCCCTCCCCGGCATAGTGCCCCCCCCCCCCACCCCCACCCCCCCCCCCCCCCCCCCCCCCCCCCGTTCCTTGTCAGCAGCACGTTTTCTGGCGGGCACAGTGCGGCAGATCACTCAACCCACATCGATGCTCTTAACCTAAGCCAGCCGATATCCCTGGCCGACAAACTAATCCCGGTTCAATCTGCACTACCATTCAGCAGAACAGAAATCTCACCTTTTATAAATGCGATGCGCGGGGAACTCAAAAATCACAGTCGTTGCCGTTTAAGGAAAGCAGCGCCTGTCCCCTGAGCTGACGGATAGCAATATATATCCAGTTGAGCAGTGTTGAGTGCTTGCAGGAATCCACATTCAGGATGGACTTGAGGAATCACTTCAGTAATAGTTATATAATCCAAGATTGCTGGTTCTCACGCAGCGTGCCCATGTAATGTGTCTCTACTTCGGGCGACAAGCTGCGCTGCAATGAGCTTATCGCAAGACGTGACATTCGTTCGCTAGCTGCGGCGCACGCGTGCGTGCTATCAGAGGGAACACTATGGAAAGCCATTAGTACCAGCAATTGAAATTCTTGCCAGGGAGTGAAAGGGCTATTCCTAACTTTTCTTTGTTGTATGAAGATTTTTCATTACTGCGGTAGTAGTTTGCGTGGTGTGTGCGCGTAAACGTAGCCGTAGTAGAAAGTTAGAATGTACGGTATTGGTATACCTTATGCGTAGGTAAGATACGCATACATGTACATGTATACGTAAAATTGTGTTTGTGTAGATGCGTGTATCATGTGTTTGTATCGGTGGTACTATGTATTGTATGTATGTATGTATGTATGTATGAGTATGTGCACACATGTGTACACGTCGTGTGCTGTGCAGAGCAGATGAAGGCCTGAAATATGATTTAAACACTATATCATAATATTAATTAACTGTTCTTATTATCCGCATCAGACATCGGTGCAGTGATTTTACGAAACCATAAACCCCTTGCTTCCGGTGCCGATGGGACAAAGATTGTAATATTGCAATATTACCATCTTTCACAAAAGCTCATGGACTTGATGTGTAATAAAACAGGAAATATCGTCTTGTATTGTCCCTGGGTAACATCCGGGAGTTTTTCAATCAGGCGAGTATTACGTTCTTGGCAGGCAAAGCTCTGCGATAAGCGCGCGAACGAGTGCCATTTTACATAGGTTTAACATGTTTAAACGTAAAATTAGCAGGCAATCGCCTCTGTGCTGTGTGCGCGTTGCGCGCTGCATGCAGCTAGAGCGCAGACTTAGCTGGCGCTGCGTGGGAAATTTGAAAATGTGTGTTGTCAACAAACAAGCAAAGTGGCAGCGCCCAGTACAAGAAGATTTGCGTCTTTCGATGATCAGGAATTGGATGACATTATTCAAAGCAAAGATGCACAAAACACGAAGAAAGCGACCAAGCAAGCAATAACGATATTCAAAGAATATTTGATGGAAAGAATCTCTGGATGTTGATGTTGAAACTGCAGATCAGAAGACTTTGGCCTTTGTGTTAGTCAAATTTTACGTGGAAGTGCGCCGAGGTGATGGTACTCATTACAAAACTACATTTAAATCGTTACACAGCATTCGTGCAGGTATCAATAGACATTTAATAGACATATTATCAAAGATGTAGAATTTACTAATGCCAACGTTGCGTTTAAAGCAGCACCGGTAAAACTGAAGAAAATTGGTAATTTTTTAAGAAGTTCTTCTAACTATTGCACATAATAGTTACGTAGTGGGTACGTATTAAAATGGGATGCTATAGAAATTGTGATTCATTCGCCCTAGACATGCTAGATGTCTGATACATGTGCGACTCGGCAATATGAATCCAGTTCTGACAATATCATGTCCCCCTTACGGCCAGTCAATATTATTTTTTTTATGTGTACACTATATCAGTACAACAATCTTTTACCTTTCAGTCAAATGTATGCAGCTTTCAATATATTGCATTGTGATGTACAATATTTTCTTTCTTTTTTTAATACATTGCCTTTCATAGAGCTTGCCACCAAAGGTCAAGGCGCCACGGCCCTGCACGTTTATTGTACAAAGCAACGCACGCGTGTGTGATCAAAGGCACAGGTGTACAATGGGAAGGTCAAGGGGGGGGGGGGGGGGAGGGGGGGAGGATGAAGCAGACCTGGCAATGGAAGGAAGGGAAATTGAGTGGTATGGTGTATTTAGTAAAGGAGGGTAAGAGAGGGAGCAGTCCCGTAGGGGAAGAAAAGGTACGAAACGACAAACATGACAAAAAACTGGTCAACAGAAAAGGAAAAAAGGCGTGTGTACGTGTGTGTGTGTGTGTTTGTGTGTGTATGTGTGTATGTGTGTATGTGTGTGTGTTTGTGTGTGTGCGTGTCTGTGTGTGCGTGTGTGTGTGCGTGTCTACGTGTCTGTGTTTGGTACAATGTATGGGTCATGTACATGCAGAAATTCTATGAATGAGGTTAGAATAGACTGATCAGAATTAATGAGTGAAATAGGCAACAAGTAGAATGAAAGGATCAGGCAGTCAATAAAACAAAAAAACGAAATGATATGAAGATATCGCAAGGTCCTTCTCCTCATCATTATCATGTCCCGTCCCTAACAATGGGATTGGCGGCTCTGCACCTCCATCTACGTCTGTCCCAAACAAATGTTCGTACATCATCATGAGTAAGTCCTGTCTATTTCTTGACAATGGCCTACCAAGACTTTAATTCCATTGTTATAGTTTTACCGATACCTAAGATATTCTGAATATCAATGCTAATATGAGAAGTTTCTTCATGGAGTAGTCGACGGATGGTGGCAAACAATCATAGGAAGAAGGAACGGATGTCATCATTGGTCACAGACAGCTGAATGAGGAATCACGTGGATCGCTGTCGAAGAAGAAGAAGAAGAAGAAGAAGAAGAAGAAGAAGAAGAAGAAGAAGAAGAAGAAGAAGAAAAAGAAGAAGAAGGAGAAGAAGAAGATGAAGAAGAAGAAGAAGAAGAAGAAGAAGAAGAAGAAGAAGAAGAAGGAGAAGAAGAAAGTGATGATTGAAAACTATAAAGTAACACAACATATATAATACAAATAAGATAACAATAACATAACAACCATCAAAACAAATAATGAAAAGAGAGGTGGAAATAGAGGAAACTAGAGAGAAAGAGATGATGGAGCTTTTTTATTTCGATTCTGGAGAAGCAAGGCAGAAACTCGATGTGTACCCACAATGCCGAGTCAATCAGCGAACGGTCATTAAGTCTGCCGCCGGGATAACAGGCTCTGACAGGACAGACCTCACTCTCGACTCAAGGCTACAGACTAATTCTCGGCCAGCCATAGGGAGCCACATGACCCCTGACAACGAGCATGATTAATATGGTTAGAATGGAAAGATTGGATGAAACAGGGATACTGTTATGGAAGGATATGAAACAACTTTCTTTCTTTAAACCCATGCTCCACGCGCTGAAATGTTATGTGGTTTCAATAGGTATTCTTCAGGTGTTTAAACAATGACAAACATGATTGTGTGGCAACAGCTTCTCAGAAAGAACAAAAGAAATTTAGAGTCGCGTTTCGCTTGTCCTGTTCTGTAAATGACATCGATACTTCCATAAGCATAGCAAGGATCAGCAAACACAAATAAACAAGTTTTCCAAGTCCCTCCGCTGCACGGAAACGAGCACAAAAAATGATTTTGACAATGGTTGAATCCCCAAAAATACACAGGATGTCGGAAAGTGAAGAAATTAGCCAATCTTGTAAGTAATACAAATAAAATAAATATGTCAAATTTTCTTAATGATTCCTAATTACTTTTCGAAATAAAAGCAGAGTAAGGGATCAATCATAATCTGCCCTCAACTTATAGTTTTCAAGCAAATTTGTCAAAAACAAAGCTTCTAAAGACGAATGGGCAATTAAAGAAATTTCTTTTCAAGTTAACAACAGCTAAATGTCGGCCCCGCGCCTGGTACATCAAAGCATTGTCATGATTATGGTATGCTTTTGACATTCATGAGCACGCTTTAGAGCCCATGTCTGACACATACTACATGTAATAGGTTTTTTTTCGTCAAGTATGCACATTTTATGCACGTCGTTCAAACAATAGGTTACTAATGTTAACCCCAAAGCTTGTCCGAGGTTTGTCTGAGTAGCAACACCTAACAGATTCAGAGTGCGTTCCATCTATTGAAACTGAATCACGAAATACAGGTGAATGGGGCAGCGCGTTACTAGGCACATATGGGAAACGTTATGAATACATTACGAAAATTGATTATTATGTCCCTTTTTTGATGGGATGTATCGAATTCCTATTGCAAGGCCGAGACAAACAGCGCTTCATGTGAGTGTCAATATGGTCGATCTTTATAAACGGATAAACTTAATTCATGTTATTCAGAATCTACTTCTATACCGAAATAATTGTGACACATACTTCATAAACATTCATCAAACATAAATATTTTATAAAGGTGATATATTGATACATCATACTTGGATTTAGAAGCATGCGTCAATACGTGTTTGTGTGCAGATATATTGTGAACAACATGACTACCTTCAAGCGGCCATAGCTCCTCAGAATGGCTGGTGACCCCCATTGTTTTTGTTAATATTCTGCACGAGTATGAAGTGTATATGTGACTTCATGTCTGATTTAGCCCTAGATGTATCGTGAAGACACCATATTTCCATATGAATCGAAAAAATGATTTTTCATGTATGACGTCATGAGGGTTTTTTTTTCTTGCTCAGTAATCCAGTCTCTATTTTCTTCCCAGTTTCAGTCTGGTGTACGCGAGACATTGCTCTATTGTAGAACTTGCCTACATTTTTCATTTTGATCCCGTAATGTTAGTGCAAATCTTGATTATAGGCAATGAAAAAAAAAACAGACGTATGTACGTGTTATGTCAATGGAATTATTTCCAATCATGAAATGACATGGCGGTCTTCCACAAGCTGTATCTCGCTCATGTCTGGATCTTTTACTCTGAAATGTTAAATTGTTGTAGCTGAGTATACGATGTTTCATACCTGTGGTCTTCGTTTCTTAATTTGTTTTCGGGGTCATGGCGAAATGTTACCTTGAATATTGATTTGTAAATCATTCTTGCCCCTTCCATGCATTATTGAATGGGAAGATTTGTGGATGAATTGGTTAAGGCGCTATTTGTAAGAACGCGCAACCCCGCTTCGAAGCCTGGGTTGGGAAGTGTCATTACTTCATTCCCTTTGCAATGTGAATTTTGCCACCTTCTGCTGTCCGATCCCCCACTTTGTCCTTCTTTTTTTTTAATTTTCTTACCCATTTTTTTTCTGGCGCGTCATTATCTTAAATGACTATATTGTGTATTAATTACATTTTAAATGTTCTTTGCATGTTTCCATGGTGAGAGTGTACTAATAAGTAATATTTAGAAAATAGTAAAACTTTCGGTAACACCATGTGGTTGTATTCTTTCGAATAATATGTCCACTTATGTGATGAAGAAAGGAAAGAAGTGAAAATTTAAAAATAAAGGAGAGGTGAATTTGTATATTTTATAACATTTACACAAGACTATTTTTAGCTTTTAGTTTTCTCTCCGAAAATAAATTGGATGGAATTGAGGTAGAAGAAGAGGGTGGGTGTTGATGAGAGTTATGAACTAGTCATAAAGTAGTGATAAAGAGAAAAGAAAGAAAAGGAAATGAGAAAAGTGTAGAAAAGTGATAGTCAGTTCTGCAACTAATTATAGGTTACATTGTATCCCACATACTAAGAATTTTGCTATATGATTGGTCAAGAGTTGATCACGTGATGAAGCGTAGTTTTTCCCATCTGATCACCTGAGAAGAAAAGTTCGTTACACTCTAGGTGATAGTACTTTTTGGTTTCGCTGATCTCTTCACTCCTCACAGTCCTAACGCGTGATCAATATTTTGAGTACGCGCGAAATAAAAGTGCGTAGCTCGGACTATCGGCGCAGACGACACCGCGGTGCGCGAAAATTAAAATTTTTGGTTATAGCGCGCTGCGCCGCGCGCGTACGTACAAAGCAGTGCAAGCCTTCAATTTCCCCAACACAGTATTTCACCAAAGCAAGTGTGCAATTCTCTACCACCTCGTACCAAAATTGACCTAGAATTTCACTTTCCTGTGATTTATCAAAATTATGAAGAGTATTCTTGGAGGATCTATGTTCTCACCGATACCGCACAGGTAAGAGAATTTCGATTACTTCTTGCTTTTCCGTCAAAATCTTACAAATTAGCGTCATCATGTCATAGTGTTCGTTGGAATTTGTAGAGTCTATATAGCAACATGCACAAAGTCAATTTGCTTCCGGGTTTCGGAGCGTCGCGTGAATATGTCGCCGCACCGACACGAAGTACGTTAAATTGCCATTTATTTTATAGATTATTGGTATCAGATGTGGAATATAAAGCAAATAATCAACTTTTGGTTTCAGGCAATGAGACGAACTATCACTTCCTCGACGATCTGAATGTATACGCTATCTTTCCTCAGCTAAAAGCTTCGGAAAGATAGCTACATCCAGATCGCCTCGGAAGTGATAGTTCGTCCCATTACCTTCACCGACGTTGATTATTTGCTAACTATAGGTAACACCACATGGTGTTACCGAAAGTTTTACTATTTTCTAAATAGTATTTATTAGTAATTACATTTTGTTAGCACATACATGTGAGCATTCAGGGAAGTCTCTGAACTGCTAGCATGTTGTAGGTGCGCTGTGATTTTTTTTATCGTTTCCTCTAATTCTCTAATGAATAGATGGTGTCACCATGGAGTGACCATAGAGTCACCGTGCATTGGCCAGCCCATGTCTGAGCATGAATTTGCTAGTACAGACCAAATTATACTTGTCCACAAATATATATGTCTCGTTTTTTATTATTTTTCAAAAGTGTCAAAATTCATTTGTTTGAACACCTAGTACTATCATACTATTTTGTCCATGATTTCATTATACCCTCATGATGTGGAGGTAGAGAGAGAAGGGAAGGGGGGGGGGGGTAGAGGGTAGAGAGAGAGAAGAGAGAGAGAGGGAGAGAGGGAGGGAGGGAGGGAGAGACAGAGAGACAGACAGAGACTGACTAGAGAGGAAGTGGGTTAGGAAATCTCTGATCGTTGTGCTAATCTTACCAATGAATCGGTTTGTCTTCTCCTCTGACAAATCGATTGCTGGCTCCTCGCGATACCGCTTTTTTTTTTTTTTAATTTTACGGCCACATATCTTCGTATCACGACATGCATATTCCCGTCCACTTATTGATAGGAAGCTCATAGTCAGGATCAGTGGAAATAGGTCGCGGATAATTGCTATCCATTCGCAGTATGCGAGAGCTTTATTCCCGAAACGTCGCCAGAATAGCTGGTATACATCTCAACATTGAAATAAATGCTAAGCATAACGTTAAGAGGGGAGGGAAGGGAAGAAGAGAAATATCTGAAAGATTGGAGGGAGAGAGATAAAGAGAGAGAGAGATAGAGAGTGACAGAGAGTGAGAGAGAGAGAGAGAGAGAGAGAGAGAGAGAGAGAGAGAGAGAGAAAGAGAGAGATGGTGGGGAAGGGTGGAAGAGAAAGAGAGGATTAAACAGTAGCAGCATTTTTTTTTTCATTTCTTTTCTTCACCACCACCAGCACCATCATCATCATCTATTTCATTGAATATTTCTCCCCATACTCACACTCCACCTCCACCCCTCCCGCTCTCTCTTTCTCTGTCTCTTTCCCTCTCTCTCTATCTCTTTCTCTCTCTTTCTCTTTCTCTCTCCTTCTCTGTGTCTGTCTGTCTGTCTGTCTGTCTATCTCTCTCTCTCTCTCTGTCTCTTTCTCTCTCTCTGTCTTTCGTTCTTTCTCTGTCTGTCTTTCTCTCTGTGTCTCAGTCTATCTCTCTCTGTCTGTCTGTCTCTCTCTCTCATTGCCTCTGTCTGTCTTTCTCTGTCTTAGTCTCTCTCTCTCTCTCTCTCTCTCTCTCTCTCTCTCTCTCTTTCTCTGTCTGTCTCTCTCTCTGTGTCCCAGTCTATCTCTCTCTCTGTCTGTCTGTCTCTCTCTCTCTCTCTCTCTCTCTCTCTCTTTCTCTGTCTCTCTCTGTCTCAGTCTCTCTCTCTCTATCTCTCTGTCTCTCTATCTCTTCTATGTCTGTCTATGCTTCTATCTCTCTTGATGTTGTATGCAACTCTCCTTCTTACTCCCCCTAAGACACGAACCTGCCTGTCTCAAGATGTCTCTATCTCTCTCGATGTTGTATGCAACTCTCCTTCTTACTCCCCCTAAGACACGAACCTGCCTGTCTCAAGATGTTTCTATCTCTCTTGATGTTGTATGCAACTCTCATTCTTACTCCCTGTAACACACAAACGTACCTGCCTCACGATCTCAAGATGTTTCTATCTCTCTTGATGTTGTATGCAACTCTCATTTTTACTCCCTCTATCACATGATCACACCAACCTGCCTGCCTCAAGATGAAAGCAGAATTCATTGGAATAAAAGTGCAAGCACGATTTGGTCGATATTGTGTCATTTGGTGAATTGGTTCGGTTTCGTGTTTCACTGGCCATCTTGAGACATAGTATGTCGTGTTTGCTGGGAGGTAAATATGAAGAGGTGGTGGAAAGGGATGTGGAGGTCGTTCGACCTCATCATTCATGAAGGACAGCGGCTTTGGAGAAAAATCTCGAGCTGGGCATCATCAAGGAAGGATAGAAGGTTGCTGGGAGGAGGGACTAGCATTGTTCAAAACCATG
>OZ022592.1:3749807-3832307 GCA_963669155.1 Arbacia lixula
ATATATATATATTGAGAGAGAGAGAGAGAGAGAGAGAGAGAGAGAGAGAGAGAGAGAGAGAGATGGATAGAAAGAGAGAGATGGAGTGACACGTATAGAGAGAGAGAGAGAGGGTGATATAAACGGAGCGATGTAATAAACTAGGCACTAGTTTATCGGCTTAGCTTCATACAATTATTGGTCTAATAATTCCTTTTTTTAAAAAAAAAAAACATTTAAAATGATTGTAGAATAAAATAATTATCTAACGCACATTTTCGATATTTAGCAATCTCGAATTCTGCACAGGAAAGCCAAGGCAGCCATTTAACAAAAATGGCGGCCATGCAAATGTAATATTGACCACTTTTAAAATAAAAATAACGCATGGATGGCCTATTTGTTAACACTCACACTCGTTGTGCTGAGTTCCGTCGAGCGAGTGGCTGTGTACACGAGTTCGGGCCGTCAAAATGTGTCAAGAGTCTAGACTTTCTTGAGCCGGAGTGGATCTCGACGTTTTTTATTTTCTTTTCGTGGTTACAATGATTTGACATGTTGATGCCTTGAAGGAGGAGTTTGGAAGCACCTAGTTATGACACCTTCGCAATACTTATAATACATATCCCTCCAGTCGTTTGGTCCGGGATGTTTTGTATCAAAATAGTAGCCTCGTTTCATTCGCAACTTTGAACATACTGCAACAGCCCCATCTACGACGAATCACGTCCACTCACTCGCCAGCTGCTTGGAGAAGCTAGCGAAACATACCTACAATACAAGTGGTTTGCTTGATTGGTCGAAACACAACTTTTTATCAGATGAAACTCTGAAGGTTTTGGGGGTATGGATGCAATCTAGGCATTGTATCATATAATTCTAGGTCTGTAGGTTACTATGACATTCATACGATCGAGGGGTTGAGAAGGTATGTCAGGGGATGGGCGGGGAATGGAATGTGTGTAACTAGAGGGATTATTTCACCGAACTGATCGTAAGCTACGAACGAATTTACGTAAAACTGGTGACCCTGTCTTGTGCAAACTGAAATACCCCAAATTGTCCCCGTTTTAACATAATGGGAGTTCATTTACAATCCTAATCAAATTTGACGAATCATAATCAAATCACTTTATAAACTTTGTTTCCAGACACTTGTTAATTACAAGAATTTGTATTTATAAATATCAGCTTCGAACTTTAGCTGATGGGAATCAAAATAATTGAGAATCTGATTTAGCACAAGAAAATATCACCAGTCGTGCGTAAAGTTGTTCTTAGCTTCCAAACAGCTTGGTGAAACATCCCCTGGATCTCACCTTGGTCAACACAAACCACTGGAATGACGTCACTCTCGTCCGCAGCATTCATCTGGTCGAGCGCGCTGGACTGCAACCATGGAAACGGCGGATCTTCATTATTGACGCCTATCACGTGACTACCACATCCGTTATCAACGCCGTCGTTGTCCTCCTCATTCGAGGAGATGTGAGACATTACTTGAGTCGAAGTCGTTGAGGTCGACATATCTTCACTTTGCCTGTTTGGGTCTGTCATGGTGGCAGTAGTAGTTAATGTAGTAGTAGTAGTAGTAGTAGTAGTAGTAGTAGTAGTAGTAGTAGTAGTAGTAGTAGTAGTAGTAGGAGTAGTAGTAGAAGTAGTAGTGGTAGTAGTAGTAGTAGTAGTAGTAGTAGTAGTAGTAGTAGTAGTAGTAGTAGGAGTAGTAGTAGAAGTAGTAGTGATAGTAGTAGTAGTAGTAGTAGTAGTAGTAGTAGTAGAAGTAGTAGTGATAGTAGTAGTAGTAGTAGTAGTAGTAGTAGTAGTAGTAGTAGAAGTAGTAGTAGTAGTAGTAGTAGTAGTAGTAGTAGTAGTAGTGATAGTAGTAGTAGTAGTAGTGATAGTAGTAGTAGTAGAAGTAGTAGTGATAGTAGTAGTAGTAGTAGTAGTAGTAGTAGTAGTAGTAGTAGTAGTAGTAGAAGTAGTAGTAGTAGTAGTAGTAGGAGTAGTAGTAGTAGTAGTAGTGATAGTAGTAGTAGTAGTAGTAGTAGTAGTAGTAGTAGTGATAGTAGTAGTAGTAGTAGTAGTAGTAGTAGTAGTAGTAGTAGTAGTAGTAGTAGTAGTAGTAGTAGTAGTTAATATAGTAATAGTAGTAGTAGTTGTTGTTGTTGTTCTGATATTGCGAAGGAAAATTATTTAACAAATTTTACATTAATGAATTTACGATATTAGTTACCTACATTGTTCAAGTTTGTTACAATAAATGTTGAAAATTTATGTGTAAGGTGTAAAAAAATTGTGCATATATTACGTGCTTATATATTGAATAATAGCTTTTAGCCTTCATTTATTACGGTTTGAAACACGAAAAAAGAAATATAATGAAGATTGTGCGGGAATACGATCGAAGTAATCATGAAGCATAACATTGTAGTTAAGATTTATGAAACATTTAGTAAACGTTTCAATACCATATCTACACGAAATATGATGTAATAAGTCAATGGACCGTTTTCACAATGGTGGTTTACCTCAATACGTGTACTAAACCTGGACTAACTTCATGGGACGGTAAGGAAAACATATTTTGTTTGTAGGCCTATTCAATATAATCAAGTTTACAAAGAAATTTTAGGCATACACCCAGTGGTAAGGATAGCGTGTTCCATCCTGTAAATGAACGAAAAACAAGTCAGACAATAATCTTGGAACCAGACGGGATTTGAACCTGCAGTCTACTGCTTAACGGCATCGACTTAACCACGCAAGCAATTTCTAGTTCACGGCCGGTCAAGACACGACAACATTTCTTTGTAAATTGAAATTACCCCAGAAAGCCCTTTCACTAAAATCTAGCATAATCAAGTTCGTTCTCGCAATCCCTGTGGTGTATATTATTTGTCCACATAAGGATTACATTAAATAATTGAAATCGCCTGCTACTGTGATTCTATGATGAAAATGATAAATGTTTTTGTGACAGCATCAGATGATTTATTCTGCGCCCTATTAATCATTGTATCCGTTCAGCATGTTTAGTATGCGGTCTACGTTATACCACCGTTGTGCATACGGGCCGAAGGGTTCTTCCCAGCTTTGCCAAAGCCACGATTTAGGCGCCAGGTTGCGCTACTTTTGACTTCCTCGCCACGACTTGCAAAGCCTTCCCGCTATGTCGCTATTTTTTGGCTACTTCTGACTTGCTAATTTCTCCATTGCATCACACATTTTCACCTAGTATCATCATGCTGTATAACCTTGAAATTGCGATAGTTCCATTTGGGCTACTTTTTGCTAAATTTGGCGACTTTTTACGGCTACTCACTGCTACTTGGGCTGAAATTTTTTGGCAACACTGGTTCTTCCTGGCTTGGTAGACGCACGGAGAGAGTTTATTGTTTCTTGGAGGTTTGAGAACCGGACGTTGAAATTCTGTGACGAATTGATATTTGACCTCAATTTTATTCTATTTTCCCGTAAAATGACGAAATTGATATTTTTTATTGCAACATTTAAATTTTGTTTGACAATGCTAGTATTAAAAATGACTTAGTGATATGGATTTTTGCTATGCCATACCATAGATTGTTACATTTCAGGTTTTCGGCCTCTCAAACCGTTTCGCTTGATCCGACGATGTATTTCAGACTTTACGTCATGGAATACTATCATGTCATTTAGTGGGGAGTTTATACTGGACAACAAATATATGATGAATGTTATTGATTCCTTTAACGAGATGTAAAGAAGGTTTGTACAATACTGTCAACCCTAATGGTTGGTATGCATTATAAAGGCTTTACTTACAGTCAGCACCTGTTTGTTGAACGCCGTGGGTGACAGTCAGTCAAAGCGAGAGCCATAGATCTTCATGTTGGCGTTTCTATTCATTTTCTCTCGTCGATCTTGTGTCATATTGTAGATTTTTGCTGGTTTTATGTATCATATTGCGAATCAGTTCAGTTTCTTCACTATTTCCATTTCATAGCTTCATCTTGCCGATACTTTTTCAGCTGTATTTTCTTATTTCCTTACTGTTATGCTTGCATTCATATTTGTGCAAGTCACTGTTATGACGCATGTAACTCCTGGTTACTGCAATGCGCGCAATATGTCTTCCCACGTCAGTGATTGGTCAGCATTGCGCGCACGGTTTGTGACGTAACAAACAAAACAGCTCGAACCCGCGTCATGTTTTGATTAGACAAAAGTTTCGACGAATTTCTGGTAAATGTTTACTGATATCATATGATATTGATGTATATCTGTACATATTAGATATACTCTACATATTATCTTTTGTGCCGTAACTGTTCTTTCTATACAATCACAGAGGCGTTATATGCTAGAGTTGATGAGAATATAACAACGAAAATTCTCGCCAACTTTCAAAACGTTACTTATTTACATATTTCAATGAATGTAAAAACGAATCATATTATCGCTCAGAATTGATGAACTAAGAATTAAGATTCGAGTTCATTGCCATGGAGAACACTTCACTGCTCATTACCAAGCAATCGGAACGTGTATTATGGCTGATATGAATGTTTGATACCAACCTCCTATCTCCTATCTCTCTGTACACAAAACTATCTCTATGAAAATTATACGATCTTGTAACCATATATGCACTGTTTTGTTTTTTTGCTTACTTTTGGCTTATTTATTGTTTTATGTTTTATGTGTATCTCTGCTGGCTTTAGAATATGATTGAAAATCCAAATGCCGATCTTTCTGCTAGGAAATGCATGGAAATGGCATAAAAAAAAATTGTTATTTTTTTTTTTACAAATTTAACTGTGCAACAGTCTTTTTATTTGTGTGTATACATGTATATGTTTATCTCGGACAACAGAAAATAATGAATAACGGATGAAAAGAAGGCAACTCTTTGTCGTGAAAGGTTGCGATGAATAATTTAAACCATGGTTTATAGAATCAATCAATACGATACGCATTATTTTCAAGGACAGAGTTTCGGCAGAATCCCTCAAAAGTAATAGCGCATGACAAAAGTGATCGGTTGCCATAGAAATAAGCCCTGTATCTTGTTTTTAATCATCTAAGACAAACACAATGGATATCATTCATACATACGTCTTGTTGACTTCATTTATCCTCACGTTCTCTCTTGTTCATTAAGTATAAGCAGGGATATCCTATGGAAGGATATGAAACAACATTCTTTCTTTGAGCCCATGCGTGGCACCGCCGACAAATTATGTGGTCTCAGCATGTGCTTTTCACGTGTTAATGAAAATAAACGGCTTAATATATAATTTTGATAATGACTGAATCCGACACTTCCGGAAATCTCCGGAAAGTGAAGAAATTTGTTATTTATGTAAGTAAGAATATTATCGTATATCTCCGTTTGTGCATCATTCGACCATTATTTAGAAGAAAAACGAATACAGGATCTGTAGTGGTGTTGCCCTCCACTTTCTTGAAAATTACAACAACAACAAAAAAAAAACGTGATAAGAATAAAACAGCTTCGAGAAACAAAACAGGGAATTAAAGATATTGCTTTCTAAGTTGACAACAGCAAAATAACGGTGCCGCGCATGGGACATCAAAGCATTGTAGTAATTGTGGAATGCTTTTGACATTCATTAGCACGCTTTAGTAACCATACAGATGTTTGAATATATTATGCTTGAGTTGCCTCTCCTTCCTAACACATCCCTGGTATAAGCTAGTCGCGTAGTCCTTCTTCATAAGCGTCGTACCGATAATCGATCTGGTTTCTAAAAATCTTAAAGGAATTGATGTTTAATTTGATAAGACATGAAAGAAATATATCAGTGGAGGTTTGATGAAAATCCGTCAAAGGATAAGAAAGTCATGATCTTTTACAGCTTTGATTTTGTTTAGTCACGTACGAGGTGTTTTCCCATAATTACGTTGTGTACAATTCTTTTCGAAAATTTGCATTTTCTCAAGAAAATATGCATCCCTTTACTTGTGCATTTGATACATCATTAGAATTCTTAAAACAAAATGAAACATTATTACAGATAAAAGCCCGTATTATGAACATTGTATTAAAACTGGACTAACTTTATGGAACACCAAATAAAATTAAATGAAACATTTGTTTGTGAGGTAATCCTTGTAAATTAACGTACTACTATTTAATGGTTGATTGTACAACTCTTGAACAAATTGATAGATGCTCATTTCTTCCTGTTCTTCTTCCGATAGATATATCATCCTTGTTTTCAGTTATGTTGTAAGAATCTCGCTCTCTGATCGTGGCCAAGTCTTGAACAAATAGATATTCCATAATTATCATCCTGTTTTTCTTCCGATAGACCTAGATATCAAATCATCATCCTTGTTTGCACTTACGCGTTTTCACTTATGTTGTAACAATTAATTATCTGATCGTGGCCAAGTCTTGAACAAACTTACAGGTGGTTGTCTTGTGTCGAGCGTCTTAATGTATACAGGAGGTAACTTGTTCACCGGAGGTTCTTCGGAGGCTTCCCAGCGAGTATTTTTTTCTTCTGTTCACACGGGGTATTACTATTACATGTACAAATTAAAAACAAAAGCGGGAGCGCTTAAAATGCATGCATTATTGTTTCTTCCTCTTCTTTCTTTCTCATTCTCTCAAGCAATCTCTCTTTTACTATCTCTCGTTTCTCTCTCTCTCTCTCTCTCTCTCTCTCTCTCTCTCTCTCTCTCTCACACACACACACGCACTTTTCCTCTCTCTTCCTCTCCTCTCTCTCTCTCTCTCTCTCTCTCTCTCTCTCTCTCTCTCTCTCCCTCTCTCATTCACACACACTCTCTCTCACACACACTCTCTCTCTCTCTCGCACACGCACTTTTCCTCTCTCTTCCTCTCTCCCTTCTCTTTCTTTCTCTCTCTCTCACTCTCTCTCTCTCTCTCTCTCTCTCTCTCTCTCTCTCTCTCTCTCTCTCTCTCTCTCGAAACACACTTTTCCTCTCTCTTCCTTTTCCCCTTCTCCTTCTCTCTCTCTCTCTCTCTCTCTTTCTTTCCATCTCTCTTTTCGCGTTCTCTAGACACACACAAGCGCATAATCGAATAAGTGCATTCAGGGACGGATCCAGCATTTTAGGAAGGGGGGGGGGCACAATTTAGAAAAATATTTTTGTTGAGGGAAAGCGTGTGATGAATGAATAAAAAAAAGAAAAAAAAAGAAATGTTCATTCACTTCTTCCGCCGATGCTTGATGACTAAAAAATAAAAAAACTTCCTCACCCCTTCCTCGGACGCGTGAGGAAAACAAATGAAAAATAAAAAAAGGATCCTCACTTCCAAAAGAGGGGGCACACTAACATAATAAGCAAAAAGGCCTCATTTTCAAAACTCTGGTCTCTCATGAGGGGGCACGGGCCAGATGTCCCCCCCTACTAAATTCGCCACTGAGTGCTGTGGTCACGACTAGCGTGAAATTAAAAGCAGGATGTACCAAGTATTCTAGGTGTCTGCAAACTTATAGATTTTGAATAATAACACATTTTTTTTAAAAGTTACAAGTCACATGAAGCAGAGATTTAAACGCCATTAGCATGATAAGTTTAAAGGATGTCAAATCTATTCGCCTCCTTTTATCATGTTTATTCAATCAAATCAAATCAAATCTCACGAAAATGATCCCACGTAATTGGCTGAAGAAGAGTGTGGTGGAGGGGGGGGGGGCGCACCCGTTCACGGATATAAATCTCTAAAGAATGAATATCATTTCATTCATATCCTACCAGCCTTCTATATTCATACTAAGGAATCCATTCAGATAAAAGTTTTGCTCATTATTTTGTTACCTTTGCTCGGACATGTTCATGTATGTTTGTTTGTGCATGGTGGGAAGGATGTGAGAGTGTTGTGCGTGCGTGTGTTTGCTTTTCGATGAGTATTAATTGGAATGTGTTTGTATGTGTGAATGGGTGTACATGCGTGCGTATGTGCATGTGTAAATGACTTTGTGCGTGCGCGTGACTATAACAGGTTGCTTGCACGTCATAATACAAACTTGACTGAGACCTACCTTTCTGGCATTGTACAGTTTTATAAAATGCATACAACATGGACTAGATACCTATTAGTCCAGCCATGTCGATGTACTTCGTGCTTTCGTTTTCATACTGATTTGGTCAACTCTTGAATAAATTAACAGCTGCTCATTTCATCCTGTTTTTCTTCCGATAGCTATATCATCCTTGTTTTCACTTATGTCATGTATGTTGTAACGATTCCACTCTGTGATCATGGCCAAGTCTTGAACAAATTAACGTTCCATTTCATCCTGGTTTTCTTTCGATAGATATATCATCCTTGTTTGCACTTTCGTATTTTCACTTATGTTGTAACAATATTAATTCTCTGATCGTGGCCAAGTTTTGAACAAACTAACAGCCCATTTCATCTTGTTTTTCTTCTGGTATATCATTCTAATCTTTCGTTTTTCTGTTTCTCATTAGTATGTATTATTAAAGATTCAACGGTTTTGCTCTTTGCTTTCATGCTCTATTCTTGAAATGTTTGTCAAACGTCGTGTTAATGCGCTTCTTTGCCAGCTCCAATATAGAACATATAGAACGATAAAGACCGCGTATGTATGTTTGTGTGTGGTGGGGAGGATGTGAGAGTGTTGTGTGTGTGTGTGTGTGTGTGTGTGTGTGTGTGTGTGTGTGTGTGTGGGCTTCGATGAGTAGGCCTATATAGTTAAATGAGTTGAAATGTGTGAGGGGGCGCGTACCTGCGTGTATATTTAATAATATGTGTGCGCACGTGACTACAATTCTTGCACACTGTGAAAGTTTGACTGCGACGTACCTGTCTGGCACTGTAAGGGTTGATAAAATGATTACAAAAGGTACTATAAAGGTATTCCTTAGTCGCTATTATATACCACACACTAAGAATGTTGTTGTATGATTGGTCAAGAGTTGATCACGTGATGAAGCGTAGTTTTGCCCATCTGATCACGTGAGAAGAAAAGTTCGTTACACTCTAGCTGATAGTACTTTTTTGTTTCACTGATCTCTTCACTCCTCATAGTCCTAACGCGTGATCAACATTTTGAGTAAGCGCGAAATAAAAGTGCGTTACACTCGGACTATCAAGTAGCTCCTACTAACGCGTACAAGCACTTTTCCTCTCTCTTCCTCTTCCCCCTCCTCTCTCTCTCCTCCCCCACCCCTCTCTCTCTCTCTCTCTCTCTCTCTCTCTCTCTCTCTCTCTATCTCTCTCTCTCTCTATCTCCCCTCTCTCTCTCTCTCTCTCTCTCCCTCTCTCGTTCGCTATGACACACGGAAGTGCATAATCGCAAAAGTGCATTCATGGACGGATACAGGATTTGGGGAAAGGGGGGGGGGCATATTAAAAAAAATATTTTTTTGTCGGGAAAAATTGTGTGATGAATGACTAAAGGAAAAGGAAAAAAAAAAACAAAGCTTCTCTCACTTCTCTCACTTCTTCCGCGGATGCGTGATGACTAAAAAAAAAGAAAAGAAAAGAAAAAAAGGTCCTCACTAGTCTTCTTCCTCAGACGCGTGAGGAATAAAAACGAAAGTAAAAAAGGTCCTCACATCCAAAAGAGGGGGCACACTGACACATAATAAGCAAAAAGGCCTCATTTTCAAAACTTTGGTCTCTCATGAGGGGGCACGGGCCGGATGTACCCCCCCCCCCCTTCCCCTTAATTCGCCACTGAGTCCTGTGGTCACGACTAGTGTGAAATTGAAAGCAGGATGTACCAAGTATTCTAGGTGTCAGCAAACTTATAGATTTTGAATAATAACACATTTTTTTAAACAAAGATAGAAGTCAAATTAAGCTGAGATTTAAGCGCCATAAGTTTAAAGGATGTCAAATCTATTCCCCTCCTTTTTTATGTTTATTCAATCAAATCTAATCAAATCTCACGAAAATGATTCCACGTAATTGGCTGAAAGGGTGTGTGGTGGAGGGGGGGGGGGCACTCGTTCACGGATATAAATCTCTAAAGAATGAACATCATTTCAATTATATCCTACCAGCCTTATATTAATAACAGTGTCCAAAACCTTCTATATTCATACTAAGGAATCCATTCATATAAAGGTTTTGCTCATCATTTTGTTACCTTTGCTTTGACACAGCTTCGAGAAACAAAACAGGGAATTAAAGATATTGCTTTCCAAGTTGACGGGGGCAAAATAACGGTGCCGCGCATGGGACATCAAAGCATTGCAGTGATTGTGGAATGCTTTTGACATTCATTAGCACGCTTTAGTAACCATACAGATGTTTGAATATATTATGCTCGAGTTGCCTCTCCTTCCTAACACATCCCTGGTATAAGCTAGACGCGTAGTCCTTCTTCATAAGCGTCGTACCGATAATCAATCTGGTTTCTAAAAATCTTAAAGGAATTGATGTTTAATTTGATGAGACATGAAAGAAATATATCAGTGGAGGTTTGATGAAAATCCGTAAAAGGATAAGAAAGTCATAATCTTTTAAAGCTTTGATTTTTTTAGTCACGTGCGAGGTGCTTTCCCATAATTACGTTGTGTACAATTCTTTTCGAAAATTTGCATTTTCTCAAGAAAATATGCTTCCCTTTACTTGTGCATTTGATACATCATTAGAATTCTTAAAACAAAATGAAACATTATTACAGATAAAAGCCCGTATTCTGAACATTGTATTAAAACTGGACTAACTTTATGGAACACCAAATAAAATTAAATGAGACATTATTATTTGTTTGTGAGGGTAATCCTGATAAATTAGCGTACCACTATTTAATGGTTGATTGTACAACTCTTGAACAAATTAACAGATGCTCATTTCTTCCTGTTCTTCTTCCGATAGATATACCATCCTTGTTTTCAGTTATGTTGTAAGAATCTCGCTCTCTGATCGTGGCCAAGTCTTGAACAAATAGATATTCCATATCATCCTGTTTTTCTTCCGATAGACCTGGATATTAAATCATCATCCTTGTTTGCACTTACGCGTTTTCACTTATGTTGTAACAATTAATTATCTGATCGTGGCCAAGACTTGAACAAACTTACAGGTGGTTGTCTTGTGTCGAGCGTCTTAATGTATACAGGAGGTAACTTGTTCACCGGAGGTTCTTCGGAGGCTTCCCAGCGAGTATTTTTTTCTTCTGTTCACACGGGGTATTACTAATTACATGTACAAATTAAAAACAAAAGCAGGAGCGCTTAAAATGCATGCATTATTGTTTCTTCCTCTTCTTTCTTTCTCATTCTCTCAAGCAATCTCTCTTTTACTATCTCTGGTTTCTATCTCTCTCACTCTCTCGCACACACACTTTTCCTCTCTCTTCATCTTCCCCTTCTCCTTCTCGCTCTCTCTCTCTCTCTCTCTCTCTCTCTCTCTCTCTCTCTCTCTCTCGAACACGCACTTTTCCTCTCTCCCCCTCTCGCACACGCACTTTTCCCCTTTCTTTCTCTTCCCCTTCTCCTTCTCGCTCTCTCTCTCTCTCTCTCTCTCTCTCTCTCTCTCTCTTTCTCTCTTTCTTTCAATCTCTCTTTTCGCGTGATCTAGACACACGCAAACGCATAATCGCATAAGTGCATTCAGAGACGGATCCAGCATTTTGGAAAGGGGGGGGGGGCACAATTTAGAAAAATATTTTTGTTGAGGGAAAGCGTGTGATGAATGATTTTAAAAAAAAAGAAAAAAAAGAAATGTTCATTCACTTCTTTAGCCGATGCTTGATGACTAAAACAAAAACTTCCTCACCCCTTCCTCGGACGCGTGAGGAATACAAATGAAAAATAAAAAAGGATCCTCACTTCCAAAAGAGGGGGCACACTAACATAATACGCAAAAAGGCCTCATTTTCAAAACTCCGGTCTCTCATGAGGGGGCACGGGCCGGATGTCCCCCCCTTCCTACTAAATTCGCCACTGAGTGCTGTGGTCACGACTAGCGTGAAATTGAAAGCAGGATGTACCAAGTATTCTAGGTGTCAGCAAACTTATAGATTTTGAATAAAACATATTTTAAAAAGTTACAAGTCAAATGAAAATAAGATTTAAGCGCCATAAGGTGAAAGGATGTCAAATCTATTCCCCTCCTTTTATCATGTTTATTCATTCAAATCAAATCAAATCTCAGTAAAATGACCCCACGTAATTGGCTGAAGGGGTGCGTGGTGGAGGGGGGGGGGGGGCACTCTTTCACGGATATAAATCTCTAAAGACTTAATATTATTTCAATCCTACCAGCCTTACATTCATAACCATGTCCAAGACCTTCTACACTAAGGAATCCATTCAGATAAAAGTTTTGCTCATTATTTTGTTACCTTTGCTCGGACATGTTCGTGTATGTTTGTTTGTGCATGGTGGGGAGAGAGTGAGAGTGTGGCGCGTGTGTGTGTGTTTGCGTTTCAATGAGTATTAATTGGAATGTGTTGGTATATGTGAATGGGTGTACATGCGTACATGTGTGCACGTGACTATAACAGGTTGCTTGCACGTCATAGTACAAACTTGACTGAGACCTACCTTTCTGGCATTGTACAGGTTTATAAAATACATACAACATGTACTAGATATCAGATAGTCCAGCTACGTCAATGTACTTCGTGTTTTCGTTTTCATACTGATTTGGTCAAGTCCTAATCAAATTAACAGCTGCTCATTTCATCCTGTTTTTCTTCCGATAGATATATCATCCTTGTTTTCAGTTATGTTGTAAGAATCTCGCTCTCTGATCGTGGCCAAGTCTTGAACAAATAGATATTCCATATCATCCTGTTTTTCTTCCGATAGACCTAGATATCAAATTATCATCCTTGTTTGCACGCGTTTTCACTTATGTTGTAACAATATTAATTCTCTGATCGTGGCCAAGTCTTGAACAAACTAACAGTTCTGGTATATCATTCTAATCTTTCGTTTTTCTGTTGCTCAATCATGTCGATAGTATGTGTTACTAAAGTTTTACCATTTTTGCTCTTTGCTTTCATATGCTCTATTCTTGTTATATAATGTTTGTCAAACGTCGTGTTAATTAATGTGCCTCTTTGCCAGCTATGGTATTTCGGTTTCCCCTTGTAGAACGATATAGAACGCGTATGTATGTTTGTGTGTGGTGGGGAGGATATGAGAGTGCTGTATTGTGTGTGTGCGTGTGTGTGTGTGTGTGTGTGTGTGTGTGTGTGTGTGTGTGTGTGCGTTTCGATGAGTATATAGTTAAAAGAGTTTCTAAGTGTGTGTTTTTAAGTGCGTGGGCGTACCTACGTGTATATGTGTACGTGCGTGACTACAGGTTTCTTGGACACAGTGAAAGTTTGATTGTGACGTAGCTGTCTGGCATTGTAAGGGTTAATAAAATGAATACAACATACATGGACTAGGTACGCCTTAGTCGCTATAGTATTCCGCTTGAAGTCAGATTCCAGTTCTATTATTAGGAGGGACGTTAGGGTTATTTTCTTCCATTTTCAAGTCTGTATTCCTGTCTGTATGTGTGTATATGTTCATGTACGTGGGCCTATGTCAGTGTGTTAATTGTTAGCATACACCTCAAGTCTGTGTGTGTGTGTGTGTGTGTGTGCGTTTCGATGAGTATATAGTTAAATGAGTTTAAGTGTGTGAGTGGGCGTACCTGCGTGTGTATACAATAGTATGTGTACGTGCGTGACTACAGATTTCTTTCAAACAGTGAAGTTGATTGTGACGTAGCTGTCTGGCATTGTAAGGGTTAATAAAATGAATACAACATACATGGACTAGGTACGCCTTAGTCGCTATAGTATTCAGCTTGAAGTCAGATTCCAGTTCTATTATTGGGAGGGAAGTTCTTATAAAGTGTTTTCTTCCATTTTCATGTCTGTATAATGTGTATTATGTTCATGTATGTGTGCCTATGTAAGTGTGTTAATTGTTAGCATACGCTTGAGTTTAGTTTCCAATTGCATTACTGTGAGGACATTTCTTCAACAACATTTTTTTTTATTCTCTGGTATATTTACACCACTTTATTGTTTGACTTGTAAAAGGGCTAGCTTATCTTGAAAGAATGAATGTCATTACATTGATAAGGGCTCTAAGATCTTTTATATCCACACCTGACAGATCCAGTCCGATTTCAAGACAGTTTTGCACATAATATGTTACCTTTATTCGAACATGTTCATGTACGTGTATGTGTATGTGTGGTGGGGAGGATGTGAGAGTGATGTGCGTGTGTGTGAGTGCGTTTCAGTAAGTTAGTGTTTGAATGGGTTTGTATGTGTAAGTGGGCGTACGTGCGTCTGTACATGAATTATTGTGTGCGCGCGTGACTGTATGGGTTGCTTGCATTCAGAACAAGTTTGACTGCGACATAACTGTCTGGCATTGTAAGGGTTAATAAAATGTATACAACATTTACTAGGTACTTCTTAGTCCAGCTATGTCGAGGTACTTCCTGTTTTCGTTTTCCCGCTGATCGTGGCCAGGTCTCGGACCATAATGCATTGCACGCGTTTTGCCACGCCTAGTACCAGCTAGCAATACGGTATAAAAGTAGGCCGTGAGAACCTCCCTTGCAGTATACTGTATCACTTCCCTCAACGACGGTGGTACGTGAGCGTCTCAACACGACAACAGCGTTATAAACATCAAGTCTTCGTGAAGTCGCCTCTTTCTGAGTATCTGTGGAGATTCACAAGGCTTGCCTGAACCATCAGAATGACTCCCCCGACAACAACGCGCCGTCTGCTGACGACAATTCTGCTGATCATGATGCTGACGACGTCTCTAGCTCGTGCAAATTCATGCGCAAACGAGACTGACAGAGAAGCGGTTTCTTTCAACCCAACGATCCAGGTAAGAGGATTTAAGTGAAGCTTGTCCTGCTCTACCTGTCTGAGATAACCAGGTACTTCGATACACCACCTTAGGAAAAAAAAAAAAAAAAAAAACGTTCATATATAGGACAGCGAGGCAAATGGGAAAAATTAATTACCGGAGATAAAGGATGTACACATGGAGGCGTCGTGCGAATGGGTGAATGGGTGTGAGGTGGCGTGTGTGTATAATTGTGTGTGTGTTTCTGTGTGTGTGTGTGTGTGTGTGTGAGTGTGTGTGTGTGTGTACGTGTGTGTGCGTGTGTGCGTTTGTGCATGCGTATGTATGTCGGTGTTGTTTGGTCAGTAGGTGAATGAGAGAGAGTGAAAGGTTGATCTATATATAGTTAACGGGAATGGGGGGGGGGGGGGATTATCAACAATAATATTCATTCAATACTTTATTGATTTGGATATTATTTGTATATTTTCATTATGTTGTGTATTACATTTCAAACTGCAGACTGCATGATGTATACATGTATTAAATGAATACAAACGAGAATACTATAAAACAAAACAATGAAATAATCATAATCCATAATCTTGATCGTTAGCTTTTCATATGAACTTTTTTATGTAATCTAGGTTCATGTCATGTTTGTATTGTATTATTTGTAAACAGGGCCCCAGGGAGAACAGTACAAGCTTAATGATCGGGCTACCCTGTAGTAAAAAGACCTGAATAAATCAATACAATCATGACAAATGGCAACATTATCACCATCCATATCATTGGTATCTTTACTGGCTTTATAGCTATAATTTGTAATAATGATTTAAATGTCTAATGCGCTTTTTACTCTTTGTCAAACTAGGACCAAACAATTGTTGTGTCGGATAACTAATTCAAAACACTGCAATGTCAATTTGTGTATCACACCTGTCAATCCAATAGCAAGTTCCATTCAAGTGTCACTAATAACTCATGATGCTTCTGGCAGAATAGACCCCGTGGATTGACCTGCACGATGGTCATTGTTGTGCTCTTGTCCGAGTAGCAGCAACGCATAGATTCATAGGGCGTTCCACTCATTGAAAGTGAATACATGTATACCATATTCGTTATGTACATGCAAATTGTATGCACGTCTTCCAAACAGTACGTTACTAGTGAAAACCCAAAAGCTTGTTCGGCGTTTATTCGAGAAAGGATGTTTAAAGAAATGGATATCCATCCTTTAAACAGGGTTTAAATCCGTCACTCAATATTCATGACTGGCAGCTGCTCTTAACAATATGATGCATACGCGATTGCGTCGTGTCCACCTAACATGCCTAAAGTTTACAATAGGTCATGCATATCCCTAATCATGAATACAGTACAGTTTTCGATGATGAAGTGCTTTTAATGTAGGTAACCAGGTTATGCGAATGCAATATCTTATATTTTCCGAGATGAAAATACTAGATTAGGCACAGCTGGGCACGTTTTTTATGATCCTTGTTTGAGAGAAACATATCTTAAAGTAACGTTTCCAGGGTCTTTTTTTAATGAAATATGAAGCGAAACAGTGTGAAATCAAGACTTTTGAACTGTAACTTGAAATCAAGTTTACAAACTTATTACCTAATTGTAAGAATATTCCTCGATTGAATGTTTATAGAAACATTGTAGTTATTACATGTCACAACTGCGCAACCATGATATATGGGGTGAGGATATTTCCCTAAATTCTTCTGGGCATCTCAGTTTGTTTCATACGTCAAATCCAGGCAAAATGTCCAAACATTTCAACATTTTATTAACACCTAGTATTAGTGACACTGTGATGGCAGTTGCGAGTGGATTGAAAGGTGTGATGCACAAATTGGTATTATTTTGTTCCGAAATGATTATCTGATGCACACACATGTTTGCGTCCAACTTTCTTTTTAAGCAAAATATATCCAAAGAAATATTGAAAAAAATGATAATCTATAATATGACGCGGTACTTCGCTCTAAAAACATTTTCATCCTTTGACCTTGTGGTGCGTAAATTTCAGATAGAAACGACTTAGAACTTTTGTAAAAAAAAAGTTTTCTTCTTAAAACCTAGTACAATATGGAGGTCCAGTTCGTGAAATCTAAAACAGATAACAAGGGACATAAAATCTAAGGAAACCATAAAACAAAAACAAAAAAAAATACTTTGTGTTGTAACCTCTACCGAAGAGCTGCCTTTAAAAAATCAATTAAAAGTTAGAGTTTGTTTTAATGTACTCGTCAATTCTTCTATTTATAGATTTTTACATCTTCGAGTCCTGAGCCACACCTCAATGACACCACTGAAACTCGAGTGCTGGGTGCGCTGGAACGCATCGAAACACACCAAGATGAACTGACAGCGGCCCTAGCAAGTCTACAAAGCAAGCAGGACGAATGTCTTGCATCTGCTGAGCCACACCCCAATGACACCGCTGAAACTCGAGTGCTGGATGCGCTCGAACGCATGGAAACACGCCAAGATGAACTGACAGCAGCCCTAGCAAGTTTACAAAGCAAGCAAGACAAAGTGATAGCGGCTGTTGCAAGTCTACCCCCGAGGGATTGCAGTGACGTCCTGGCAGCAGGAAGGTCGAAGAGCGGTGTCTACCTGATCCGACCCACAAGCGCCTTGGAAGCCTTCCGGGTCTACTGTGATATGACCACCGATGGAGGTGGCTGGACCGTAAGCTCATATAAGGCAATTTGGACCCCGATCTGTTCGGTCTATCAAATCGACGATGAATGGCATATGCGTACAGGGACCGTGTTTAATCGACAATGTAGTAGCAGCAGCGTTATGAAAACGGGGAAGAATCCCGGGGAAGAATTGAGTAGTTTCGGTAAACTTCATCTTGATCTTCCCGATTAAAATTAATCGAAACGATATCAACACAGCGGCGTGAGTGTTGTAATATTGTCCGTAGCGTTGTAAGAGCGGCATCAGAACGGGACGCTGTGGTCTCGTTACTGCACCGCTCTACCCCAAATAAACACGATCAAGGTACGCTAATGCCGCTCTCCGCCGATTTGATAGATCGCAAACTAGCTGGTGATAGTGGAACGGGGCCTAAACACATTTGGTGCAGATCCTCCTAAAAGAGCATTTTTACCATGCTAAACATCAATACTCTCAGCGTTCTGATGGACATTTTGCTTTACCCAAACCCAACACGCAATATTGGCCCTGCATGTTTTCCTATCGAGGGGTGTGCACGCAACTTTGTCAATAACTTACAGTCAGTTTCTGATAATGATAAACGAAGTAATGTTGAAATGGGCTTAGAATAATGTGGCTGCAAATGAAATGCATTACCCTGTTTCACCATAAAACAGACTTAATGGGTGGGTGGAGATCAGGGATTTGGAGGGATCATGGTTTAAGTGGGGATTAGAGGTAATGACGGAATAGGGTTAAGCTTGTAGTTAAGAGATCAAAGTAGGTTTTTGTATGAGTGTGTGTTTTTCTTTGGTTACAATGAAAAATATATTCCTATTAATATATAGGCCTACCGTATCATATTTCTTGATTTTTTTCGTAATATGTAAATTGCATTGAGCAGGGCAATCTAACCGTGTGTACACATTTGGTATTATTCAATTTATCATCGGAAAATATATTCAGTCAATTCAATATAATCAATCTATCAGTCTGTTCTCCTGACCAGCAAAATATAAAAAAAAAAATCTCGAGCTATTACTCTACCTATCGATTTCGGGTCCGGCATGGTAATATGTCGCTGCAGATATACTCTCCAATATCAGAATTATATCGGTTCTTAACTCTCTGGTAGCTAGATGATGTTGTTGGCTTATCTTTAAAATAAAGAGTTAAGATTTCATATAAATGTTATGGCTTTGTTCCAGGTCTTCCAGCGTCGGCAGAACGGAGATGTCGATTTTTTCCTGGACTGGAACGACTACAAAGTTGGATTCGGTGACATTGAAGATGAATTCTGGATTGGGAATGACGTACTTCATCTCCTGACCAATGACAGAGCCATGCAACTGCGCGTCGACCTTTGGTCATTCGACAACGAGACAGCTTATGCCGAATATTCCTCGTTCAGCGTATCTGATGAGAGCGAATATTATCGCTTGGAAATCGGAGGCTCTCAGGGCACGGCTGGTGAGTAAATGAACTAGCATGGATCCAGGCTGGTTGATATATCTAACTCAATCTATCACACACGACCACTTGGGTCTACTATGACAAGGATAATTTTCTCTCCTCTCCTGGTTAGTACGGTCGAGCCGAAGTACCATCAGAGAGTGATTAGGCTTCGTGTGTATTGTCATGATTCTACAGAGTTTGGATTAAAAATATTCCCATAGAGCAGCCTGAGAGCCAGGCTAGATAGAAACAGCTTCTCATACTTACTACTTTGTATTTTGATTGCAGAATTGATACCCGTTGAATGGCACTAATTGTCAGACAGCAGGATCATTTGAAATATGCGAATTCAGATCTTCTATTCCCTTCTTCTTTGAAATCGCTTACATCAAATTTTTATAAAGAAAGGACCGTATTCTACTAATGTCCTAAACTTAAACCAAGCTGAAACCTGATATCGAGTCTAAGTAATTACCCTAACCATCGGTTTAAGGGGAGTTTGCGATTCTGGTTACTGAGTTTAGTTCGATTCGGCTTTAACATTAACAATTCCCCTTAATCCTCCTAAATGTCGCCTGCCTCTAATGCGCATGCGCAATAAAGTTAGGCTAAAGAACTGCGCATGCGCAGTGGGTGCTTTGTTGCAAGACACTATTCAGAGAAGGGAGACGTCATACAAACGGCTGGTGACAAAATGGCGTCAAAAATCATCAACAATCTTGAACGTTACACTATTACACACTCAAAATTTGCCTCAAACTCTTTTATGAAGAACGAAGACATTTATACGACGGTTTTTGCTGTCTTATCTTATGTTGCATAAAAATGACGTTAGCTTTTTTGTTTATTCCAATGTACATCTCACACTTTGCATTAGGTTATTTTACAATTTTAGATAAAATACAAAGAGAAACATTCAAAAAAAAACCCCGCTTAGTCACTAGCTGTTTAATACGCTGTTTTTGCGAATGTTACACTGAATCATTACTTATGAACTATTATTAGGGTGATCTTCACATGAACTAAAACAAAAATGCCCACGTACTACACCAGGTTGGGTAAGAGAGACACGTGTAATTCCAATGGGCATATCAGTTCAGAGTCTCTATGTTTTTCCCCATTGGCCTATACATTGATGTCCCACTCACCCCTAAGCGATGAACATGATGAATGAATCCCTCCTTCACCGTGATGGAGAAGAATTATTACCGAAAATTATATTTCACATTTGTAACTTATTCAGTTTCAAATTAGCATGCCTCAATAATCACTTCGGTGTTTGATTTTTTTTCGTAAGATGCAATTAAATGTTTGAATTGCCCACTTAGCCCACTTAACCCTGAGTAGAAGAATCGCAAATAATTGAGACCCGTCAAAAACTTTCGTTAAACTTTCAATAGTAGGATACAGGCCACTCTCAGACTGTCTAGATTGCTATTCAAAATCCCACTTACATGTTATTTGTCGCTATTCAGTTTGCGTGTATTGATCTATGCACAAGTTATATGTTACTTGTTGCTATTCAGTTTGCGTGTATTGATCTATGCACAGGTGATTCGATGGAGTATCATAACGGTCGAGCCTTCACCACGCGTGATGAGGACCATGATACCAGCGGCGGTAATTGCGCTACCATACGTCACGGGGCGTGGTGGTACGGGGTCTGTGGGTACTCCAGCCTGAACGGCAGATACTACATTGATGGTGACACCTCAGAGGAGCTTGACGGGATCTTGTGGCATGATTGGAAGGGGTGGTACGTCTCTATGAAGAAGACTGAGATGAAAGTCCGCCCTCTGTGATACTACAATCTCACATCGACAACCCACTCCGCTCACAATAGGCATACAGATAGAAAGACGGAGAAGAAGCATCTCTTAACAACCTGTACAATCAGCCTTGTCGCTGCATAGTTTCCACTTTTCACATTATCTCTCTTTTCATGCATAAAGCACAGACATACTATTATTTTGTGCAAAATGTGTCCCAGGGTATTTCGGAGAAGCGAATAAATTACTAATATCACGAGTTTTTATACGCAATTTTGCGCTATGAGCTCATGATTTGTTGAATTGTGCCGCGAGCTTGTATGCTCTGTAGTGTTATGCGTTGTTTACATCTGTGTAGAAAAATATACAACGACGTTTTCTTTAGTGAATGTACAGAAGTGTTTTTGATATTAGTCAAAATGGAACAACAATTCCAATACAAATGAAGCTGCTTTAGAGTGTCATAGACATGTTGACATTTCTTGGTTATTTGCTTAATGTATGTTGTGATGTACATTGTAATTGTAGGAAATCTGTTTTGGTAGTCATGGCAACTATGAAGTAAGTGTTTATGCAATCGATCGAGAAACTGATCGACACCTTGATTTTGAAATGACCCGGAAATCTATGCGAAGCGTGTCACTTTCAGGTCATGAATTTATTTAGCTCCCTCTACGCCTTCCTATTCATTCTGTCACAGCAGATACAAGTTTTTGATGTTTTGCTTTGGAAATTGGTCGTAATCACCGACATCATGTTCGAAAGGACAACGAATGTTGCGCCATAAGGAGGCAAGAAGGTGTGTAAATGTAATGTGAGAAACTAATTCAGTATAAACACAATTTAGGCGTAATTTTATGCCATAAGATAATGTCCTTTGCACAGTTGATAATGTTAAGTTTCTATACGGTGTGTAATGCACGTAATGTGGGTACGAAAACGTACACGTAGTAAGAGGGCGTAGTGCCAAGTTTGACATAAAATTATTGTTGATGTTCTTAAATACGTTACTGAAATCTGACTTAATTGCATGTCAATTGACGTATGATGGTGCCCATATGGAAGGGCTTAAAACCTAGCTTATCGTATCCCAAGCTAAAGCTTTAAGATGAATTACACAGATATTTCATTGTGATATATATTACATTGGTAGAAGTGAATTATTATAACTGCCTTAAATTCAGTGCACCTTTGATTTGGGTATCTTAGTCGTGAAGCAATTGACATTTCAAGCACATATATATCAGTAAAGTAACTGCGAATTAAAGCTGAATAGACTGCCCAGTTGTACCTTACAAAATGATTAAGCTTAAAAGGGCGCTTTGTCTATTAAAGGCATTGGGTGAAAAACAAGGTTGAATTATGAAGATATTTATGATTTGAGCTACATAGGAATTACATGTATACTCGTGCAGACTACAGTTGTACCCGTACTTTCAGAGACGTTAGTCAGCTATTGATCATGTGACTTAATATAAATCGTATAAATGAACAGAGGCTTTGCACACATGCTCAACGGATAAAGAGAGTGACAAGTGATCTACTCGATTCAAGTAGTATTTGTTTGACAACTAATGAATTTGTCAGGTATACATGTACATGTATTTGAATTATGTCTGTATGAACAATTGCTTATGATCGGTTCAATTTGTTTGTTTCATACAGTTTTTACGGAGCAATCCGACGATGCAAGTTGACAAAGACAAGTCGGCTCGCCGACTTGAAATAAAGAGAGTCAACCCTATTACGATGCTTCGACTGTTTCTTCAGTAATGATTGAGATTCATTTATCCATTGTTTGTGAAGATATAATGGACTAGAATAAAATCGCTAAAGAAACAAAAACAATTGACAACTTTAATTCTGATGATGTGTATAGGTGATGTTGGTATAGTAAGAGGGTTTTTTTTTAATTTCTTGTTCTGCTTGTGCAAGTGTTTCAGTAGCGTACCATTTATCTGATATGGAAGGAATTAATACTGTTTCGCATGACTTCATTACTCTTGATGTACAGGTTTCGCTTGTACACAAAGAATCAAAACATAACATACCCCCCCCCCCACAACCGGCCGCTTCATCCTTCGCACTTTAGGTAATAGGGGTCAACGCTTTGGCTATTTTATACAGCATTTCCTGCACTTTGTTCTGCGTATATTTCCCTTATACCTCTTATATTTCTAACAATCTTCTCCAATGTTAGTTAATAGCCTCAGAGCGCGCCTACTGACCTAAAACATTTCTATATAATATTTTTTAGCCAGTTGGAGTTTAGTATCTTATTTTGTAATTCCAGTGCCTTCAAACTCTGGCGTGCTACTGACTAACAATACTATAATCTACAAATGACATCGTAGAATGGTATGCGCACACAAAGAATTAATAATCATTCTCTACAAGGAAACGAAGGAAGTAACTTTCTGCTCTCCTTCCAATCCCTTTCCTGTTTCACTTCCGATACAATTCTTGCAAGTTTCCTGGCAGATAAGTCATTAACACACATGACTCTATTATTCCTTAAAGGGAGTGTACCTCTTTTGCAGACATTTTCACGAATGTAAACACGATATACTCATACGTAAATAATAAGAATGACTCAAAGGTCCCATTTGATAAAAGATCACATAATTCTTTGATCAGGCTCAGCGTGAAAATGAAAGCAGGATGTATCTCGACAAAGCGAGTACATGGAATGAATGCTAATATGATAGCACACTTACACAGGCGGGTTTCCATCAAACCTTCATTAATATGTTTATTTCATGTGTCTCCTTTTTTGAACCCAAAACAGATTCAGGGTAAACTATCCCTTTAACTTGCATCTTAAAGGGTTACTAAATTAGAAAAATACGTTCCCACCAGTCTATGTAAAATTATCCAGTAAAAACGAATTTCACATTTGTTTACCGCAATAAAGTCTCATTTTGAAGAAAATTTGAAAAATCCAGTGACGTATGAGAAGTCAAAATGCCATAGATCGTACGGAAGTCAACAATAGACTATTTTTTGTAATGTTTTCACAACTTTCCCCCTAACTGCGCAGTAACTAGTCCACCCCCTGGACTGTATTTAGCAATCCGCCCACAACGAACGTTGGTGGCGCATCACATACAAACAATTTTCACCCTCAAATATACTGTAAGAAAAAAGAGAGACAGACAGACAGACAGACAGAGGGTGAGAGAGATAAAGAGAGAGAGGAGGAGGGTTGAGAGAGAGAGAGAGAGAGAGAGAGAGAGAGAGAGAGAGAGAGAGAGAGAGATGGGGGAGAGGGGGGATTGATAGAAAGAAGGTGTTTGTGTAAGAAAAAAGAGAGATGGAGAGTACAAGTGCGTGTGTAAGAAAGAGAGAGAGAGAGAGAAAGTGGGGTATAGAGAAAGGGAGAATGTATGACAAAGAGAGAGAAGACAGTGAAAGTGCTTGAATAAAAAAAGATAAAGTGAAAGAGGAATTGCTTGTGTAAGGAAGAGAGAGAAATTGAGACAGAGAGAAAGAGGGAAAGTTTTTGTGTAAGAAAAAGAGAGATGGAGAGTGCAAGTGCGCGTGTAAGAGAGAGAGAGAGAGAGAAAGTGAGGTATTTCTTTCTGTCTCTTTTGCCATTCAGTGCCCATGGTTTCCTCTTTTTCTTCACGTCTCCCTCCCCCCCCCTCTCTCTCTCCCTCTCTCTCTCTCTCAACCCTCCTCCTCCTCTCTCTCTTTATCTCTCTCACCCTCTGTCTGTCTGTCTCTCCCTACCCACCCGTCTTATGTCTGTCTCTCTTTCTTCTTACTGTGTATTTCTTTCTGTCTCTTTTGCCATTCAGTGCCCATGGTTTCCTCTTTTTCTTGACGTCCCCCCCCCTCTCTCTCTCTCTCTCTCTCTCTCTCTCTCTCTCTCTTTATCTCTCTCTCTCTCTTTTGTTTTAAGAGTTCCTTAACTAACTACTTGATTCATCTAGATTTTCATTTATTCAAATATGTTGTTCATCTCCTATCTTTTAAGTTTAAAGATGCCATGCGATTGAGATGATATATCAATAATACATATTTTGATATTGAGCTACTGGAAGGGGGCAATACATGATTTTTTTCCTAAATCTCTAACATTAAAACTATTAATTTATGACGCTACTTCCCACATTCTGTCGGACCTTCAAAGAGAAAACAGCTCTAAAATATTAATCCTTCTTTGTGACTAAAATCTTCAGATCTGTTCTTATATCGAAATGTTATATGGAGCGGAGGCATCGCAGACTTTCAATACAGGCGTTTCATTTATCACATCCAGGTTTACACGTATGTGAATTAATTTCTAACATTAGTAAGAGGAAATTGCAATTATCCTTCAATCTGGTATTCTCGAGAAGGCCTTTTTATGCGCTTTGGAACTGAAGTAGCACATGGAATATTCATACGGCTTCTCCTGTAAAAACGTTTCACTTCACCGGTTTGTGAAAACTCATCCTTTCTTTCATGCAACGGTGAGGGCGTCTTTCTCACTACATAATCTCCGTTCCAGACGCTGTGATTATTCGGTTGATCTCCCACAACATCGTAATGGATGGCACTTTCCTGTTAGTAGAGGCTCAGTGAGCATGACCAGCCCGGCCAAAACAAAAGCCGCACCGCCTGCAAAGAAGACTACTCCATAATCTTCAAACACACCGTATAGAGCACCTGTAGAGCAAAATATCAGACACAATGACCGGTATAGAAATAGAAGAGTCTTATAATACAATATTCGCTAGCTTAGTGATATGGTACACAGACAGTGCACGGGTGACCGATTTTATCCCCGCGGTAGGAGAGTCGGACAATGTTTAACTGAATTTCCTTTAGTTTCAAAGTCTTCAAAGATTTTGTCTGTCAACAACAACGGAAAAAGGTCACAGTCACAGTTACATTCGTAGAAATCTAAAATTGCCATTTCTTTTAATTTTGGATACGTGTGCTGTAGCATTATAAATTGTTGTTAACAATTTGCTTTGTAAATCGTGAAGGCCTACATCAGAAATATTTACGCATCAAGTATCACATAAATATGAATACATATTATAATAAATTTCATATCCTACAATGATAGAATCCTGTTTGGTGATTGGTCTACACAGCGTGACCTCCACCTGACCACACATAATATTGATATGATGTCGATAATGTTTAGAACAACTCGCCAAGGGATGAAAGTGTGCTGGAGAATCTAAAAGCTGCCTGCAATAAACTCTTACCAGCAAGAGGGGGTCCCACTAGAAATCCGGCACCTTGCATTTCGATGACCAACCCAAAGGAATACCCTAACGTGTCTAAGCCAACGAAGGCTACTAGCAGGGCCGGAGTCAGCGAATCGGTTGATCCAGCGATGAGGGCGTACAGCGAGGCCAGTATAGCTAGGCTGAGATACCCGGTTGCTAGCGGCACCAGGAAGAGGCATAACCCCGCGAGGATGCAGCTCGTGACGTAGCCGAACATGAGCCGATGTTTGCCGAGTATCCGATCGAAGACGAAGCCAACGAAGATTCGTCCGAGCGTGTCCATGATGCCCATGACGGAGAGAATGAAGGACCATTCGGCCTCGCCGATCGACAGGTGGAGCGCGAGAGCCTTGAAGTACACGTAGGGAAGCTGGTAGCCGATGCAGAGGATGAAGTTCGAGATGGCGAAGATGACAAGGAAACGGTTGCTGAGAAGGCGGGCGACCTTGTAGCACGGGGAGAGTATACAGCGGACCCACCAGGTCTCTGTGTGTATGGACTCGGGAACTGCGATGGATGAGTCCGAAGGGAATCGGTTGGGGTAGATTTCCATTGCCTCGGTATAGGTCTTAAAGTCCGTCAGGGTTCGGGTCTCATCGGCTGCGGCCGAAGCAGCCATTGCGTGGCTCAACGCACTCTCGGCGAAGGACAACCCAGACATCCTTGTGCTAGGTTCCTCGGTATTACTAGCAGCTCGGCTGGCAGCCTGGCTCGCTGCTACGCTGGCATTGCCGATGGTTGCTGGGTGGCTACTGAACGTGAAAAGGGAAGCTAGGTCGTGGCCGTCCAACCTATCCGCGTCTACTTCCACATCCATGATATGCTTCATGTATGCTTCCCTGGAGGGCTTCTCAGGTATAAACCTCGAACAATAGGTGGCGCCACACACGCACAGAGCAAGTTCTATGGCTCCGAGGACGAGAAACCCATGCCGCCAGCCAAATTCGTCCACGACAATTTGGACGACGGGCGCAAAGATGAAGGTGCCGATGCCGGAACCAGCGACCACGAAGCCTGTCGCGACGGATCTTCGCCGCTCGAAGAATCTCCCTACCATGACAATACAGGGCATGTAGCTCAGCCCGAAGCCGAAACCTGGACGTGGGAGATATTCGTGGGACAATAAACCACAAAAGAAAGGCAGATAAGTATTTCCGAGGAATCCTAGGCACTTTTATGATCTGTTATAGTCTTTGGGGCTTTGAAGTCAGTAAGCGGTTTGGGAGGGAGGGGGGACATTTTTTTTTTTGGCGGGGGGGGGGGGGGTGGGGGGTGCAACCACCTGTTTTGGGGGAGGGGGGGGGGAGTTCCAAAAGGAAGGGGAGGGGGTTAAACCCTCTAAACTTTCTAATAATCCCCATTTTTTTTTTTTTTTTTTTTTTTTTTTTGGGGGGGGGGGGGGGAGTTCATAGGGGGAAGGGGTGGGGAAAAGAAACACCAAACCCTCAACCTCTCTAGATACGCTTCTGCTTTATTCTCACAAAGGAAGCAACGAGGACACTTGGCCGCAGCTAGTACGGTAACCAAACTGGTTACCGCCAAAGGCGGACTCTACTTAACAGAAACAGGGAGAAGAAGAAGAAGAAGAAGAAGACTTTTTTTGTTGACTTTTCAAAGATAACTTTATTTGGTACAATGACTTGTTCTTTTTTCAGTAAAGTGCAAACAAATATACAGCTTCTTTTGAAACATATACATTCATGAATTTTTACAATTGTGAACAAAACATAAGACAATTTAAAACACGTATTACTTGAAATTTATAAATCATGGAGACACTGTCGAGTAGTTTATGCCTTGCCAGGTATGACTTCTGGCAAGGCGACAGCATCAAAAAAGAGAGGATAAATATTTACAATCACATATTATTGAAATGACGAGGGTACATTATGCAGTGTGAGCAAACCCAATAAAAAGTTGCAGCAAATGTACACAATTAAAAACAGCAGAGCAAATAATAAAATATGAACGGGGCTTAAAGCCTAGGACACACCAGTAACATCATAGGAGTGGTAGAAAACAAAAGGAGACAAGGGTATATTCACTACAAAGGCAAGAAAGCACCCCGATATAAGGAGATCAACATGATTATGTTGTACAATGACATTATAAGTAGTTTTACTTTCTTGTATTGCTGCAAGCAGCACAAATGGTAACATGTAATTTCAGTATTGTCAGTACATCATAATACAATATACGGGGAAGGAAGATTTCCCAACTGACAAAGAAACTTAGAAACACCATGTGAGTCCTCCTTCATCAAGACGGAAAAACAAGTGATCATATGACCATCGTTTACAGAAAGAGACTGTATTGTTTTGGAGTTTGTTAAATTCATAATCAAGATATATTTTGCTCTTGATTCGTTGTGTCCAGAAAGGAACAGGGTCCAAAAAGTGTGAAGTACGGTACAACCAATAGATTGTGCTTTTCAGACTTGTGATCAGAAAGTTACATACACCAACGGCTTCCCTGTGACGGCCTCTTGCATGTGGAACCAGTGTCCAATATAAATCAAAGTCAATTTTTGCACCTGGCAGTAGACGAGAGATGAAATGGTGTAGGAGATCTAGGGCGGGTTGGATGAATGGACAGCGGATGAAAAGATGGTGAATTGTTCCTCTCTCTCCACACCATCCACATAATGAAGAAATGTCCGGATTGAAATGATGCAGAACCGTCAGCGAGGGGAGAACATTGTGAAGGAGTTTGTACTGCACATCTCCATCTTTCTTGGAAGAAGGAGTTTTGTATATTTCAGTCCAGTTTACAACGGTGGTCGGTGAGATTGTGCCGTTATCATGCCAGTGAGTAGAAGAGGTCGTGTGAGGACAGTTAATGCATTGATTGAGGAGACTGTAGAGTAATTTTGTGTTCGTGACAGGAAGAGCAGTATTGTCCTTGGATCTTACAGTGTATGGTGACGAGAGTAATGAGTCGGAGTTGGTCAGAGGGTGATTCGAAGATCGGAGTCCAGAGGGCGAGAAGAATGCAGGGAAGATAGCGCAGATGGTTCCGCGCAAGCGAGAGAGTTCATGATGAAGAAGACGTGGAGAAGGACGACGAATCATCGACGGATGGTGAAAGTCCTCATGTTGGAGCCAGGTGCCATTCGTCGGATTAACAATATGTTTAATGAGCTTGATTCCACATGCAAAGAGTGTCAGGGGAAAAACCGTTGCACCGTCTTGAGTGCACTTTAACAACGGAGGATAAATTAGAGGAATATTTAACACATGGTGGGCTGAGAGAGACGTGATATCAATGTGTGCTCCGGAGACTCTCCAAGCATGTAGTACTTCTGCATAAAAGCAAGGAAGACTGGTGAAAAATCTTTCTTCTAGTTCTACAAAGAGAAGATTGTAATCAAAACCTAGTCTCTTGTATTTTCGTTGTTTGTATGAGCAGAGGCTGTAGGCCGGGTGAGAACACCGTTGTATGAATCGTAAAAGAAAACTTAAGCGATAAGTACATACTCGTGCTTGGAGACATGCTAGACCAAGTCCACCCTTGTTATGATCCTGATAAAGAACCGACTTCTTAATGAGGTGTCTTTTTCTGGACCAAACAAAGTCAACTATCACATTTTGAAGGTCTTTTAGAACCTGTTGAGGGGGGGAGAGTACTGAAAGACAGTGAAAAATTTTAGAAGCTGCCAATTGATTGGCAATCAAGACTTTACCTTTAAGGGACAAGCATCGTGAGAGGGAATTCCAACGATCAAGAGTTGTAGTAAGCTTTTCTCTGCACTTTGTCCAGTTTTGAGATACAATCTTGTTGCAATTTCCTAAATAAACGCCAAGAATAAGAAGCCCCTTGTTATTCCATTGGAAATCCAGGGGGCGATCGTTTCGTTTGGACCACGCTCCAGCCCAAAGACCTTGTGATTTGTCATAATTCAACCGGGCTGCGGACGCCTTACTGAAAGTGTTATAGACACTTTGTATTGCTTCGAAGCCTTGATCACGAGTAACAAAAATTGAGATATCATCCGCATAAGCAGATACTGACACAGTGTCATTAGTACAGGGCAAAGGGAAACCTTTGTTTCCAAGATTGATTCTTAAGGAGTTAAGGAAAGGTTCAATGGCTATAGAGTACAGCAAGCCTGACAATGGACATCCTTGACGAATGCCTTTCTGAAAAGTAAAAGGTGTGGTTAACGAACCGCACACCTTAACAAGGCTCTCAGCATGTTTATACATTAATTCTGTACAAGACACAAAGAAGTCACCAATACCCATGGCTCTCATTGTGTTAAAAAGATACCCGTGGTCAACATTATCAAATGCTTTCCGCTGGTCAAGGTTTACTACGGCGAGGGGAAAGTCATTACTATTGGCAAAGTCTATAATATCACGAGTTAGAGTCAAATTATCGTATATTGTACCATCGGGTATGCAGTATGCCTGATCTTCACAGATTATGTTTCCAATGTATTTCTTTAGTCGATTGGCTAATACCTTAGCAAAAATTTTGTAATCGCTATTGAGGAGGGAGACTGGGCGCCAGTTTGCAATGTCCTTCAAGTCTCCCTTCTTTGGAAGAAGAGTTATTACAGCTCTTCGAAAAGAATACGGGAGCTCGCCAGATGAGATTGCATGTTGCAAAACAAGGAAAAAGTCATGTTTCAATAGAGGCCAAAAAGTCTTATAGAATTCGGAGGTAAGACCGTCAAGCCCGGGTGCTTTGTCTTTCCCAAGCTGCGTGACAGCAATGTCAATTTCTTCAGGTGAAAGGGGCGCATCCAGCTCCTCCGCTTCTTGAGGATCCAGTTTAGGAAGTTCAGATAGAATAGCATTGAGAGAGTCGTTATCAGTGCTAACATTCGAATATAACTTCTCATAGAAGTCCCTTATATGAGCTTTAATAAGCACAGGGTCTTCCGTGATTATACCCGAAGGCAGACGAATACGTGAAATTGACTTATTTATAGAATTTGACTTTTCCAGATTAAAGAAGAAAGTTGAACTGGTGTCGATTTAATTTGCATACTTAAACCTTGAGCGAACAAGTGCACCTCTCGCTTGGGATTTAAAGAGATGATTAAGCTCTTCTCGTTGTTCGGCAAGAGCCTCCTGAATCTCAGGAGAAAATGTTGGCGCCGATTGAAGTTCATCCACTGTACTATTTATCTTCAAAAAAGACTCTTTCTTTTCATCTGCAAGTTTGGATCCAAACATTTTTGCTAATGACTTAATATGACATTTGCCAATATCCCACCACAAGCAGATATTAGAGTAATCAGATTTTTGCTTCTGCCATTCTGACCAAAAGTTGTTGATTATAGCTAGGAAGTTATTGTTATTGAGGAAGGAATTATTAAAGTGCCAAAAA
The DNA here is from genome assembly GCA_963669155.1 of Arbacia lixula. Classification (NCBI taxonomy): domain Eukaryota; kingdom Metazoa; phylum Echinodermata; class Echinoidea; order Arbacioida; family Arbaciidae; genus Arbacia; species Arbacia lixula. The sequence continues at coordinate 3,781,039 of OZ022592.1, forward strand.
GGGCTCCCTCTATGTTTTGAAAGTGGGTATTTTGATTCTCAAGAGAACGGCTGAATGGTCAGATAATGTACATGGCAAGATTGAGCATGAAAGTGTAGAAGACACTGTACAGGTGGATGTATAAAAACGGTCCAACCTGGCTTTGGATACACCATTATCACTTCGTGGATTATTCCTAAACCACGTATAATTCCTTTCATTGGGGTACATCCTCCTCCAAACGTCACACAAATGAGATTTGTCAATAACGCGTTTGAGTGATGCTGCTATATTGGGTCTATGTTCGACGGGCATGGACAAACGATCAATTGAGGAAGTCAGAGTACAATTAAAATCACCCGCAAGAATCACTATACCATCCTTTTGGGAGCATATGTGACAGGAGAGGGAATTTAGAGCTCTCAAGGCAGAAGTGTCTTCTTGAGGCAACAGAATGTTATATAAATGGTATAGAGCGTTATTAAACTCGATCTTAATGTATAGGACGTTACTCTCAAATAATACAGACGAGTCAACGATATTTAGGGTGTTTGATTTACACAAGGTGGTTACACCCGACCCCCGTGTGTGGCATGGAGCACAAATAGGCTTATATGATGACCAGAGGTCCCAACACGAGCGCTGAGTATTGTATGTTTCCTGTAGAAAAATAATGTCTGGATTACAAGCAATGTTGTTGACATAAGTAAGAAGGGAGGCGTTTTTATGGCATTAGAGCAGCCTCCAGTATTGAGAGAAAGCAGCGAAAGTGCCATAAAGTAGTATAAGGCTGAGAGAGTAACGTCCATTTTTAAGATATATTTATACACACTCTTCAAATTTCTTGATCAGCTTCTGTATTCGCTGCTGCGTGCTCTTTTTAAACGCCGAGCTGTTCCGAAGGGGTTTTAGTTGACGAGTGAGACCTGATATATTTGATGTGAACTTTCTTGCCACTTCTAGTGGCTTTTTCCGGGCCTTAACTACCTTCAAGAACTTCATTAAGTCCTTGTCAGAGAGGGGGCCTTGACTAGAAGGGAAGGACGAAGCCCAATCTAACGATTCATCGTCATTTAACTGTGTGTCATCCCATTCACAATCAGAGTCAGTAGGATCGTGGGTGGAAATTGGGGTAGATGGTGTGGGTGAAAAAAGTTCAGGGGAATGGGAAGATGGGGAGGGTGCAGATGCGGTCCCTGGGGAGGAGGTTTTCTGGAAGAGTTTCCTTGGGGAAGGAGATGAAAGTTTTGTGAGTTTTGATGCCTCGACTGATGTATTGGGTGGAGACTGTTTCCTTTTGGAAACTACCTCCGAAAAGAGACGGGTGGGCAAAGGAGGCTCACTAAAACCAGAAGCAGTAGGCTGGGATGGGGGGACATCTGAGGGGGGCTGTATAGTACTCGTATTACTATTGTTTATTTCAGATGTTTCCGCAACATGGGGGCTATTGGGCAGGGAGGGTCCCCCCGTTGCAGCCCTTTGGGGGCTTTCACCTTGGGCTGCTGGTAAGGGAGCAGTTGTGGAATTATGTGACGGGGCGGGTTCCCCGGGGGCTTTGTTGCTGGGGACCGCTGCCGGCGCGGTTTTGGATTGGGTCTGAGCATTCCTTGCTGATTTGGGCGGGTGTTTAGGGTCTGATTTACCCTTTTGTGTGACAGGAGGGGGCTCAGTCGGCATGCTTGTTGGAGCAGATTTTTTACACGATCGACTTATGTGGCCAACCTCCCCGCATACGAAGCACCGTGCCGCGTCAGTGGACAAGAAAACACGGTAGTTTGCCCCGGCATGAGCAAACACAATGTGATCTGGTGGGATGACATTAGGGGGGAGTAAGACCTGAACCTGTCGCCTGAAAGACATTATATGCGAAAAGTCCTTTTCTTTGTAACCCAGTGGTATAGGACGGATTGGTGAGGCTACTTTGCAGAACGTAGCTAGGTGTTTTGACAATACTGCATTTGGAATCTCGGGGTAGACATTATACAAGATTAGGCGTGTAGTCGGTAAGACAAGTGGAGAAATCTGCACAAAAGTGCCTTTGTGAGAAAAACCTTTGTTCACGACATCGAGAGCAGCATCGCGCGAGTTTAGATAAACCGCTATGCGCTGGTTACTGATTCTGGATGCAGAGACGATGCGGGCAGGCGTCGTCACACTTGACAATGACTTTATGTATTCATGTATGCTAATGTCAGGTGCGGCCTCGAAAGTTATGCCATTCTCTCTCTTTAATGATTGAAAAGGCTCCGTGGCCGCACCCGATGCGGTAGGTACAGTATGCCCAGTCGAGCTGGGCCCCGGCCGGTCCCGGGGGACATGGTCAGCCCTGCTGGCCATTTGGTGTCACCAAGAAGGTGACAACTTTGACACACAATTTTACTAAAAATCCTTGATATTACAGATTACAAAGAGGGTGAACTTGGACTAGACACTGAGTACAACAATAACTCAAGATATTGGTAAGTCAACCTGCGACCTGAAAGGTCAGAAAGCGAAAAATAACTCACTGAAACCGGAGCACACAATACGTACGTCCTACTCAGCCAAGAAGAAGAAGAAGAAGAAGAAGAAGAAGAAGAAGAAGAAGAAGAAGAAGAAGAAGAAGAAGAAGAAGAAGAAGAAGAAGAAGAAGAAGAAGAAGAAGAAGAAGAAGAAGAAGAAGAAGAAGAAGAAGAAGAAGAAGAAGAAGAAGAAGCAAAAAAAAAAGAAGAAGAAGAAGAAGCAAAAAAAAAAAGAAGAAGAAGAAGAAGCAGAAGAAGAAGAAGAAGAAGAAGAAGAAGAAGAAGAAGAAGAAAAAGAGGAAAAAAGAAGAAGAAGATTACCTAGGTGACAAAGGAGAAGCAGAATTAAAGGAGAAATTATAGACAAATATAAAATAGGACAAAGAAAAAGAGAATCCAGGCGCTAGTTTACCTGTCAGTACCCCATACGTGAAGAAAAGATAGTCGAGAGAGGGCGCCAGTGCACTCAGACACAGACCCATGGAAGAGAACACTCCACCGGCAATGGCGGTGGCTTGTGCGCCGAATCTCCCCACGAGAATACTCGTGATAGGCCCTAGTAAAAGAACAGTAATAATGATAATGATAATGATAATGATATATGGACAGTTAGACTATGAGCAATGCTATGACGCGCGTCATTTTGGCTGAGAGAGGGAGAAGGTGGAATGAAATGGCAATAAGAAGGAGAGAGAGAGAGAGAGAGAGAGAGAGAGAGAGAGAGAAAGGGGAGATGAGAGAGAGAGAGAGAGATAGAAAGAGAGAGAGAAAGGGAGATAGATAGAGAGAGAGAGAGAGAGAGAGAGAGTTAGAGAGAGAGAGAGAGAGAAATAGAGGGAGAGAGAGAGGGAGAGAGAGAGAGAGAGAGAGAAAAGGGGGAGATGAGAGAGAGAGAGAGAGATAGAAAGGGAGAGAGAAAGGGAGATAGATAGATAGAGAGCGAGAGAGAGAGAGAGAGAGAGTGAGAGAGAGAGAGAGCGAGAGAAATAGAGGGAGAGAGAGAGAGAGAGTGAGAGAGAGAGAGAGCGAGAGAAATAGAGGGAGAGAGAGAGAGAGTGAGAGAGAGAGAGAGCGAGAGAAATAGAGGGAGAGAGAGAGAGAGAGAGAGAGAGAGAGAGAGAGCGAGAGAAATAGAGGGAGAGAGAGAGGGAGAGAGAGAGAGAGAGAGCGAGAGAAATAGAGGGAGCGAGGGAGGGATAGAGAGAGAGAGAGAGAGAGAGAGAGCATTAAGGAGGGACTGATTCTTTGCATAGGCACAATACAATAATTATCATCTAACCTGAGCAGAGCATTGTACCAAGAAGAATGCTGCCTGTCCACGCCGTGGCCGAATCGCCCCTTCCGAACGCGACGAGGAGTTCGATGTGGAAGATGCCCACCATCGCGTAGGTTAGGCCAAAGGTCAAAATGTGGGTCATCATCGCCGCAATCATCACCACCCACGCCCAGCCTCTATCAAGATGACGCGACGATGCCGAGGTCGAGTCGTGACGTACTGGGGACGGTGTGTCAGGCACTCCATTAGCTGTTGCTGTCGTGTCGGGGTCATGACGCGGTAGTGTGACGTGGGTAGAGGGTTTATCTGTGGACTCGACACATGGTGTGCTTTTGTCTGAGAAAATGTGTAAACGGAGAGGATGGCGAAGACCAGACATGCCAGAAGGGGGAAAAGGTTGTTCAGAGAGTGAGACAGAGTGAGAGATGGAGTGACACGTATAGAGAGAGAGAGAGAGAGAGAGAGAGAGAGAGAGAGAAAGAGAGAGATGGAGTGACACGTAGAGAGAGATGGAGAGAGGGTGATATAAACGGAGCGATGTAATTAACTAGGCACTAATTTATCGGCTTAGCTTCATACAATTGTTGGTCTAATAATTCCTTTAAAAAAAAAACATGTAAAATGATTGTAGAATAAAATAATTATCTAACGCACATTTTCGATATTTAGCAATCTCGAATTCTGCACAGGAAAGCCAAGGCAGCCATTTAACAAAAATGGCGGCCATGCAAATGTAATATTGACCACTTTTAAAATAAAAATAACGCATGGATTGCCTATTTGTTAACACTCACACTCGTTGTGCTGAGTTCCGTCGAGCGAGTGGCTGTGTACACGAGTTCGGGCTGTCAAAATGTGTCAAGAGTCTAGACTTTCTTGAGCCGGAGTGGATCTCGACGGCTTTTTTCCTTTTCGTGGTTACAATGATTTGACATGTTGATGCCTTGAAATAGGAGTTTGGAAGCACGCAATTATGACACCTTCGCAATACTTATAATATATATCCCTCCAGTCGTTTGGTCCGGGATGTTTTGTATTAAAATAGTAACCTTGTTTCATTCGCCACTTTTAACATACTGCAACAGCCCCATCTACGACGACTCAAGTCCACTCACTCGCCAGCCGCTTGGAGAAGCTAGCGAAACATCCCTACAATACAAGTGGTTTGCTTGATTGGTCGAAACACAACTTTTTATCAGATGAAACTCTGTAGGTTTTGGGGGTATGGATGCAATCTAGGCATTGTATCATATAATTCTAGGTCTGTAGGTTACTATGACATTCATTGGATCGAGGGGTTGAGAAGGTTTGTCAGGGGATGGGCGGGGAATGGAATGTGTGTAACTAGAGGGATTATTTCACCAAGCTGATCGTAAACTAAGAACGAATTTACGTAAAACTGGTGACCCTGTCTTGTGCAAAATTAAATACCCCAAATTGTTCCTGTTTTAACATAATGGGAGTTCATTTCCAACAATCCTAATCAAATCAAATCATTATAAAATCACTTCATAATCTCTGTTTCCAGACACTTGTGAATTACAAAAATTTGTTTTCATAAACATCAGCTTTGAACTTTAGCTGATGGGAATTAAAATCATTGAGAATCTGATTTAGCACAAGAAAATATCACCAGTCGTGCGTAAAGTTGTTCTTAGCTTCCAAACAGCTTTGTGAAAATCCCCTGGATCTCACCTTGGTCAACACAAACCACTGGAATGACGTCACTCTCGTCCGCAGCATTCATCTGGTCGAGCGCGCTGGACTGCAACCATGGCAACGGCGGATCTTCATTATTGACGCCTTTCACGTGACTACCACATTCGTTATCAACGCCGTCGTTGTCCTCCTCCTCCTCATTCGAGATGTGGGACATTACTTGAGTCGAAGTCGTTGAGGTCGCCATATATTCACTTTGCCTGTTTGGGTCTGTCATGGTAGCAGTAGTGGTTAATGTAGTAAAAATGTAGTTGTAGTTAATATAGTAATAGTAGTAGTTGTTGTTGTTCTGATATTGCGAAGGACAATTGTTGAACAAATTTTACATTAATGAATTGATGATGTTAGTTCCCTACATTGTTCAAGTTTGTTACAATGAATGTTGAAAATTTATGAGTAAGGTGAAAACAAATTGTGCATATATTACGTGCTTATATAATGAATAATAGCTTTTAGCCTACATTTATTACGATTTGAAACACGAAAAAAGAAATATGATAAAGATTGTACGGGAAGACGGTTGAATTACCCATAAAGCATACAATGTGGTTAAGATTTATTGAACATTTAGTAAACGTTTCAATACCATATCTACACGAAATATGATGTAATAAGTCAATGGACCGTTTTCACTATGGTGGTCTACCTTAATACGTGTACTAAACCTGGACTAACTTTATGGGACGGTAAGGAAAACATATTTTGTTTGTAGGCCTATTCAATATAATCACGTTTACAAAGAAATTTTAGGCATACACCCAGTGGTAAGGATAGCGTGCTCCATCCTGTAAATGAACGAAAAACAAGTCAGACAAAAATCTTGGAACCAGACGGGATTTGAACCTGCAATCTACTGCTTACCAAGCAGCGACTTAACCACGCAAGCTATTTCTAGTTTACGGCCGGTCAAGACACGACAACATTTCTTTGTAAATTGAAATTATCCCAGAAAGCCCTTTCACTAAAATCTAGCATAATCACGTTTGTTCTTGGAATCTCTGTGGTATATATTATTTGTTCACATAATGATGACATTAAATACTTGAAATCGCCTGCTGCTGTGATTCTATGATAAAAATGACTGGTTTTTTGACAGCATCAGATGATTTATTCTGCGCCCTATTAATCATTTTGTCTCCGTTCAGCATGTTTAGTATGCGGTCTACGTTATACCACCGTTGTGCATACGGGCCGAAGGGTTCTTCCCAGCTTTGCCAAAGCCACGATTTAGGCGCCAGGTTGCGCTACTTTTGACTTCCTCGCCACGACTTGCAAAGCCTTCGCGCTACGTCGCTACTTTTTGGCTACTTCTTACTTGCTAATTGCTCCATTGCATCATCCATTTTCACTTAGTACCATCATGCTGTATAACCTTGAAATTGCGATAGCTCCGTTTTGGCTACTTTTTGCTAAATTTGGCGACTTTTACGGCTACTCACTGCTACTTGGGCTGAAATTTTTTGGCAACACTGGTTCTTCCTGGCTTGGTAGGCGCACAGATAGAGTTATATCAGGAAACTGATTGTTTCTGTGAGGTTTGAGAACCGGACATTGAAATTCTGTGACGAATTGATATTTGACCTCAAATTCATTCTATTTTCCCGTAAAATGACGAAATTGATATTTTTATTTCAACATTTCAATTTTGTTTGACAATGCTAGTATTAAAAATGACTTAGTGATATGGATTTTTGCTATGCCATACCAAAGATTGTTAAATTTCAGGTTTTCGTCCTCTCAAACCGTTTCGTTTGATCCGACGATGTATTTCAGACTTTACGTCATGGAATACTATCATGTCATTTAGTGGAGAGTTTATACTAGACAACAAATATATGATGAATGTTATCGATTCCTTTAACGAGATGTAAAGAAGGTTTGTACAGTACTGTCAAACATTATTTACTTACAGTCAACACCTGTTTGTAGAACGCCGTGGCTGACAGTCAGTCAAAGCGAGAGCCAAAGATCTTCATGTTGGCGTTTCTATTCTTTTCCCCTCGTCGATCCTGTGTCATTTTGTAGATTTTTGCTGGTTTTATGTATCATATTGCGAATCAGTTCAGTTTCTTCACTATTTCCATTTCATAGCTTCATCTTGTCGATACTTTTTCCGGTGTATTTTCTTATTTTCTTACAGTTATGCTTGCATTCATATTGTGCAAGTCGCTGTTATGACGCATGTAACTCCTGGTTACTGCAATGCGTGCAATATGTCTTCCCACGTCAGTGATTGGTCAGCATTGCGCGCACAGTTTGTGACGTAACAAACAACAAAGCTCGAACCCGCGTCATGTTTTGATTAGACAAAAGTTTCGACGAATTTCTGGTAAATGTTTACTGATATCATATGATATTGATGTATATCTGTACATATTAGATATACTCTACATATTATCTTTTGTGCCGTAACTGTTCTTTCTATACAATCACAGAGGCGTAATATGCTAGAATCGATGAGAATATAACAACGAAAATTCTCGCCAACTTTCAAAACGTTACTTATTTACATATTTCAATGAATGTAAAAACGAATCATATTATGGCTCAGAATTGATGTACTAAGAATTAAGATTCGAGTTCATTGCCATGGAGAACACTTCACTGCTCATTACCAAGCAATCGGAACGTGTATTATGGCTGATATGAATGTTTGATACCAACCTCCTATCTCTCTGTACACAATACTATCTCTATGAAAATTATACGATCTTGTAACCATATATGCACTATCCTGTTTTGTTGCTTACTTTTGGCTTATTGGTTGTTTTATGTGTATCTCTGCTGGCTTTAGAATATGATCGAAAATCCAAATGCCGATCTTTCTGCGAGGAAGCGGCATGGAAATGACATAGTAATATATATATATATATATATACATGATATATAATGACTATACGAAACTGCAGTTACTGAAAAGTACTCAACTACATATAGGAGCTTCATGTAGTATAGTATTAGAGAGAGCAATAACTCCAGTGTAGCCATTTATCCCCCTTACATTGTGTCTTTTGTTTGTTTGCTTGACTGCACTAGAGTTATTGTTCTCTTTAGCTGCACTTTAGTTCAACATTAAATCTGATTTAGTTGCTGATGAACCCTCAGGGGGAAACAGTCTGTACAACTAAAATCTAAGCAACTCGCTCCACCCTAATACTATACATGATATATATATATATTATCAGTTTTTTTTACAAATTTAACTGTGCAACAGTCTTGTTATTTGTGTGTATACATGTATATGTTAATCTCGGACAACAGAAAATAATGAATAAATACTGCTATAACGGATGAAAAGAAGGCAACTCTTTGTCGTGAAAGGTTGCGATGAATAATTTAAAGCATGGTTTATAGAATCAATCAATACGATACGCATTATTTTCAAGGACAGAGTTTCGGCAGAATCCCTCAAAAGTAATAGCGCATGACAAAAGTGATCGCTTGCCATAGAAATAAGCCCTGTATCTTGTTTTTAATTATCTAAGACAAACACAATGGATATCATTCATACATACGTCTTGTTGACTTCATTTATCCTCACGTTCTCTCTTGTTCATTAAGTATAAGCAGGGATATCTTATGGAAGGATATGAAACAACATTCTTTCTTTGAGCCCATGCGTGGCACGGCCGACAAATTATTTGGTCTCAGCATGTGCTTTTCACGTGTTAATGAAAATAAACGGCTTGATATATAATTTTGATAATGACTGAATCCGACACTTCCGGAAATCTCCGGAAAGTGAAGAAATTTGTTAATTATGTAAGTAAGAATATTATGGTATATCTCCGTTTGTGCATCATTCGACCATTATTTAAAAGAAAAACGAATATAGGATCTGTAGTGGTGTTGCCCTCCACTTTCTTGAAAATTACAAAAAAAAAAACGTGATAAGAATAACACAGCTTCGAGAAAGAAAACAGGGAATTAAAGTTATTGCTTTCCAAGTTGACGGCAGCAAAATAACGGTGCCGCGCATGGGACATCAAAGCATTGCAGTGATTGTGGAATGCTTTTGACATTCATTAGCACGCTTTAGTATCCATACAGATGTTTGAATATATTATGCTTGAGTTGCCTCTCCTTCCTAACACATCCCTGGTATAAGCTAGTCGCGTAGTCCTTCTTCATAAGCGTCGTACCGATAATCAATCTGGTTTCTAAAAATCTTAAAGGAATTGATCTTTAATTTGATAAGACATGAAAGAAATATATCAGTGGAGGTTTGATGAAAATCCGTCAAAGGATAAGAAAGTCATGATCTTTTAAAGCTTTGATTTTGTTTAGTCACGTGCGAGGTGCTTTCCCATAATTACGTTGTGTACAATTCTTTTCGAAAATTTGCATTTTCTCAAGAAAATATGCATCCCTTTACTTGTGCATTTGATACATCATTATAATTCTTAAAACAAAATGAAACATTATTACAGATAAAAGCCCGTATTCTGAACATTGTATTAAAACTGGACTAACTTTATGGGACACCAAATAAAATTAAATGAAACATTATTATTTGTTTGTGAGGTAATCCTGATAAATTAACGTACCACTATTTAATGGTTGATTGTACAACTCTTGAAAAAATAAATAGATGCTCATTTCTTCCTGTTCTTCTTCCGATAGATATATCATCCTTGTTTTCAGTTATGTTGTAAGAATCTCGCTCTCTGATCGTGGCCAAGTCTTGAACAAATAGATATTCCATACCATCCTGTTTTTCTTCCGATAGACCTAGATATCAAATCATCATCCTTGTTTGCACTTACGCGTTTTCACTTATGTTATAACAATTAATTATTTGATCGTGGCCAAGTCTTGAACAAACTTACAGATGGTTGTCTTGTGTCGAGCGTCTTAATGTATACAGGAGGTAACTTGTTCACCGGAGGTTCTTCGGAGGCTTCCCAGCGAGTTTTTTTTTTCTTCTGTTCACACGGGGTATTACTAATTACATGTACAAATTAAAAACAAAAGCAGGAGCGCCTAAAATGCATGCATTATTGTTTCTTCCTCTTCTTTCTTTCTCATTCTCTCAAGCAATCTCTCTTTTACTATCTCTCGTTTCTCTCTCTCTCACTCTCTCGCACACGCACTTTCCTCTCTCTTCCTCTTCCCCTTCTCTCTCTCTCTCTCTCTCTCTCTCTCTCACTCTCTCTCACTCTCTCGCACACGCACTTTTCCTCTGTCTTCCTCTTCCCCTTCTCTCTCTCTCTCTCTCTCTCTCTCTCTCTCTCTCTCTCTCACTCTCTCTCACTCTCTCGCACACGCACTTTTCCTCTCTCTTCCTTTTCCCCTTCTCTCTCTCTCTTTCTCTCTCTCTCTCTCTCTCTCTCTCTCTCTCATTCATACACACTCTCTCTCGCACACGCACTTTTCCTCTCTCTTCCTCTTCCCCTTCTCCTTCTCGCTCTCTCTCTCTCTCTCTCTCTCTCTCTCTCTCTCTCTCTCTCGATCTTGAAACGCACTTTTCCTCTCTCTTCCTCTTCCCCTTCTCTTTCTCTCTCTCTCTCTCTCTCTCTCTCTCTCTCTCTCTCCCTCTTTCTTTCCATCTCTCTTTTCGCGTTCTCTAGACACACGCAAGAGCATAATCGCATACGTGCATTCAGAGACGGATCCAGCATTTTGGGAAGGGGGGGGGGGCACAATTTAGAAAAATATTTTTGTTGCGGGAAAGCGTGTGATAAATGACTAAAAAAAAGAAAAACAAAGAAATGTTCATTCACTTCTTCCGCCGATGCTTGATGACTAAAAAAAAAATTCCTCACCCATTCCTCGGACGCGTGAAAATAAAAAAGGATCCTCAATTCCAAAAGAGGGGGCACACTGACACACAATAAGCAAAAAGGGTCTCATTTTCCAAACTTTGGTCTCTCATGAGGGGGCACGGGCCGGATGTCCCCCCCCCCCTACTAAATTCGCCACTGAGTGCTGTGGTCACGACTTGCGTGAAATTGAAAGCAGGATGTAAAACGAATGTATACATTCTAGGTGTCAGCAAACTGATAGATTTTGAATAAAACATATTTTCAAAAGTTACAAGTCAAATGAAAATAAGATTTAAGCGCCAAAAGGTGAAAGGATGTCAAATCTATTCCCCTCCTTTTATCATGTTTATTCAATCAAATCAAATCAAATCTCAGTAAAATGATCCCACGTGATTGGCTGAAGGGGTATGCGGTGGAGGGGGGGGGGGGCACTCTTTCACGGATATAAATCTCTAAAGAATTAATATTATTTCAATCCTACCAGCCTTACATTCATAACCATGTCCAAGACCTTCTACACTAAGGAATCCATTCAGATAAAAGTTTTGCTCATTATTTTGTTACCTTTGCTTGGACATGTTCATGTTTGTTTGTTTGTGCATGGAAATGAGGATGTGAGAGTGTTGTGCGTGTGTGTGTTTGCGTTTCAATGAGTATTAATTGGAATGTGTTGGTATGTGTGAATGGGTGTACATGCGTACATGCGTGCACGTGACTATAACAGGTTGCTTGCACGTCATAGTACAAACTTGACTGAGACCTACCTTTCTGGCATTGTACAGGTTTATAAAATACATACAACATGTACTAGATATCAGATAGTCCAGCTACGTCAATGTACTTCGTGTTTTCGTTTTCATACTGATTTGGTCAAGTCCTAATCAAATTAACAGCTGCTCATTTCATCCTGTTTTTCTTCCGATAGATATATCATCCTTGTTTTCAGTTATGTTGTAAGAATCTCGCTCTCTGATCGTGGCCAAGTCTTGAACAAATAGATATTCCATATCATCCTGTTTTTCTTCCCATACACCTAGATATCAAATTATCATCCTTGTTTGCACTTACGCGTTTTCACTTATGTTGTAACAATATTAATTCTCTGATCGTGGCCAAGTCTTGAACAAACTAACAGTTCTGGTATATCATTCTAATCTTTCGTTTTTCTGTTGCTCAATCATGTCAATAGTATGTGTTACTAAAGTTTTACCATTTTTGCTCTTTGCTTTCATATGCTCTATTCTTGTTATATAATGTTTGTCAAACGTCGTGTTAATTAATGTGCCTCTTTGCCAGCTATGGTATTTCGGTTTCCCCTTGTAGAACGATATAGAACGCGTATGTATGTTTGTGTGTGGTGGGGAGGATATGAGAGTGCTGTATTGTGTGTGTGCGTGTGTGTGTGTGTGTTTGTGTGTGTGTGCGTTTCGATGAGTATATAGTTAAATGAGTTTAAGTGTGTGAGTGGGCGTACCTGCGTGTGTATACAATAGTATGTGTACGTGCGTGACTACAGATTTCTTTCAAACAGTGAAGTTGATTGTGCATAGCTGTCTGGCATTGTAAGGGTTAATAAAATGAATACAACATACATGGACTAGGTACGCCTTAGTCGCTATAGTATTCAGCTTGAAGTCAGATTCCAGTTCTATTATTGGGAGGGAAGTTCTTATAAAGTGTTTTCTTCCATTTTCATGTCTGTATTCCTGTCTGTTTAGTGTGTATTATGTTCATGTATGTGTGCCTATGTAAGTGTGTTAATTGTTAGCATACGCTTGAGTTTAGTTTCCAATTGTAATACTGTGAGGACATTTCTTCAACAGCATTTTTTTTATTCTCTGGTATATTTACACCACTTTATTGTTTGACTTGTAAAAGGGCTAGCTTATCTTGAAAGAATGAATGTCATTACATTGATAAGGGCTCTAAGATCTTTTATATCCACACCTGACAGATCCAGTCCGATTTCAAGACAGTTTTGCACATAATATGTTACCTTTATTCGAACATGTTCATGTACGTGTATGTGTATGTGTGGTGGGGAGGATGTGAGAGTGATGTGCGTGTGTGTGAGTGCGTTTCAGTAAGTTAGTGTTTGAATGGGTTTGTATGTGTGAGTGGGCGTACGTGCGTGTGTACATGAATTATTGTGTGCGCGCGTGACTGTATTGGTTGCTTGCATTCAGAACAAGTTTGACTGCGACATAACTGTCTGGCATTTTAAGGGTTAATAAAATGTATACAACATTTACTAGGTACTTCTTAGTCCAGCTATGTCGAGGTACTTCCTGTTTTCGTTTTCCCGCTGATCGTGCCCAGGTCTCGGACCATAATGCATTGCACGTGTTTTGCCACGCCTAGTACCAGCTAGCAATGCGGTTTAAAAGTAGGCCGTGAGAACCTCCCTTGCAGTATACTGTATCACTTCCCTCAACGACGGCGGTACGTGAGCGTCTCAACACGACAACAGCGTTATAAACATCAAGTCTTCGTGAAGTCGCCTCTTTCTGAGAATCTGTGGAGATTCACAAGGCTTGCCTGAACCATCAGAATGACTCCCCCGACAACAACGCGCCGTCTGCTGACGACAATTCTGCTGATCATGATGCTGACGACGTCTCTAGCTCGTGCAAATTCATGCGCAAACGAGACTGATAGAGAAGCGGTTTCTTTCAACCCAACGATCCAGGTAAGAGGATTTAAGTGAAGCTTGTCCTGCTCTACCTGTCTGAGATAACCAGGTACTTCGATACACCACCTTAGGAAATAAAAAAAAAAACGTTCATATATAGGACAGCGAGGCAAATGGGAAAAATTAATGACCGGAGATAAAGGATGTACACATGGAGGCGTCGTGCGAATGGGTGAATGGGTGTGAGGTGCCGTGTGTGTATAATTGTGGGTGTGTGTTTGTGTTTCTGTGTGTTTCTGTGTGTGCGTGTGTGCGTGTGTGTGTGTGTGTGTATTTGTACATATAATAATGTGTGTGTCGGTGTGTGTTTTAGTATTGTTTGGTCAGTAGGTGAATGAGAGAGAGTGAAAGGTTGATCTATATAGTTAACGGGAATGGGGGGGGGGGGGATTATCAACAATAATATTCATTCAATACTTTATTGATTTGGATATTATTTGTATATTTTCATTATGTTGTGTATTACATTTCAAACTGCAGACTGTATGATGTATACATGTATTAAATGAATACAAACGAGAATACTATAAAACAAAACAATGAAATAATCATAATCCATAATCTTGATCGTTAGCTTTTTATATGAACTATTTTATGTTCGAGGTTCATGTCATGTTTGTATTGTATTATTTGTAAACAGGGCCCCAGGGAAAACAGTACAAGCTTACTGATCGGGCTACCCTGCATAAAAAGACCTGAATAAATCAATACAATCATGACAATTGGCAACATTATCACCATCCATATCATTGGTATCTTTACTGGCTTTATAGCTATAATTTGTAATAATGATTTAAATGTCTAATGCGCTTTTTACTCTTTGTCAAACTAGGACCAAACAATTGTTGTGTCGGATAACTAATTCAAAACACTGCAATGTTAATTTGTGTATCACACCTGTCAATCCACTCGAAAGTTCCATTCAAGTGTCACTAATAACTCATGATGCTTCTGGCAGAATAGACCCCGTGGATTGACCTGCACGATGGTCATTGTTATGCTCTTGTCCGAGTAGCAACAACGCATAGATTCATAGGGCGTTCCACTCATTGAAAGTGAATACATGTATACCATATTCGTTATGTACATGCAAATTGTATGCACGTCTTCCAAACAGTACGTTACTAGTGAAAACCCAAAAGCTTGTTCGGGGTTTGTTCGAGAAAGGATGTTTAAAGAAATGGATATCCATCCTTTAAACAGGGTTTAAATCCGTCACTCAATATTCATGACTGCATACGCGATTGCGTCGTGTCCACCTAACATGCCTAAAGTTTACAATATGTCATGCATATCCCTAATCATGAATACAGTACAGTTTTCGATGATGAAGTGCTTATAATGTAGTTAACCAGGTTAAGCGAATGCAATATCTCATATTTTCCGAGATGAAAATACTAGATTAGGCACGGTTGGACACGTTTTTTTTTTATGGTCCTTGTTTGAGAGAAACATATCTTAAAGTAGCGTTTCCAGGGTCTTTTAAATGAAATATGAAGCGAAACAGTGTGAAATCAAGGCTTTTGAAGTGTAACTTGAAATCTAGTTTACAAACTTATTACCCAATTGTAACAATATTCCTCGATTGAATGTTTATAGAAACATTGTAGTTATTACATGTCACAACTGCGCAACCATAATATATGAGGTGAGGATATTTCCCCAAATTCTTCTGGGCATCTCAGTTTGTTTCATACGTCAAATCCAGGCAAAATGTTAAAACATTTCAACATTTTATTAACACCTAGTATTAGTGACACTGTGATGGCAGTTGCGAGTGTGATGCACAAATTGGTATTATTTTGTTCCGAAATGATTATCTGATGCACACATATGTTTGCCTCCAACTTTCTTTACAAGCAAAAATATTAAATATTCAAAGAAATATTACAAAAATGATAATCTATAATCATGATAATATGACGAGGTACTTCGCTCTAAAAAAGCATTACCACCCTTTGACCTTGTGGTGCGTAAATTTCAGGTAGAAACGACTTAAAACTTTTGTAAAAAAAATAAATAAAGAAAGTTTTCTTCTTAAAACCTAGTACAATATGGAGGTCCAGTTCGTGAAATCTGAAACAGATAACAGGGAACATAAAATCTAAGGAAACTATAAAAAAAAAAAATTGCTCTGTGTTGTAACCTCTACCGAAGAGCTGCCTTTAAAAAATCAACTAAAAGTTAGAGTTTTTTAATGTACTCGTCAATTCTTCTATTTATAGATTTTTACATCTTCAAGTCCTGAGCCACACCCCAATGACACCACTGAAACTCGAGTGCTGGGTGCGCTGGAACGCATGGAGACACGCCAAGACGATCTGACAGCGGCCCTAGCAAGTCTACAAAGCAAGCAGGACGAATGTCTTGCATCTGCTGAGCCACACCTCAATGACACCACTGAAACTCGTGTGCTGGATGCGCTCGAACGCATGGAGACACGCCAAGACGATCTGACAGCGGCCCTAGTAACTTTACAAACTCAACAGGGCGAACTGACAGCGGCCCTAGTAAGTTTACAAAGCAAGCAGGACGAACTCATTGCGTCTGCTGAGACACAACTCAATGACACCACTGAACCGCTAGTGCTGGATGCGCTCGAACGCATCGAAACACGCCAAGACAATCTGACAGCAGCCCTAGCAAGTTTACAAAGCAAGCAAAACAAAGTGATAGCGGCTGTTGCAAGTCTACCCCCGAGGGATTGCAGTGACGTCCTGGCAGCAGGAAGGTCGAAGAGCGGTGTCTACCTGATCCGACCCACAAGCGCCTCGGAAGCCTTCCGGGTCTACTGTGATATGACCACCGATGGAGGTGGCTGGACCGTAAGCTCATAAGGCAATTTGGACCCCGATCTGTTCGATCTATCAAATCGACGATGAATGGCATATGCGTACAGGGATCGTGTTTAATCGACAATGTAGTAGCAGCAGCGTTTTGAGAACGGGGAAGAATTGAGTAGTTTCGGTAAACTTCATCTTGATCTTCCCGATTAAAATGAATCGTAACGATATTAACACAGCGGCGTGAGCGTAGTAATGTTGTCGGTAGCGTTGTCAGAGCGGCATCAGAACGGGACGCTGTGGTCTCGCTGCTCCTCCACTCTATCCCGAATAAACACGATCAAGGTACGCTAATGCCGCTCTCCGCCGATTTGATAGATCGCAAACTAGATCGTAATAGTGGAACGGGGCCTAAACGCATTTGGTGCAGATCCTCCTAAAAGAGCATTTTCACCTTGCTAAACATAATACTCTCTCAGCGTTCTGATGGAAATGTTGCTTTACCCAAACCCAACACGCAATATTGGTCCTGCATGTTTTCCTATCGTGGGGTGTCCACGCAACTTGTCAATAACTACAGTCAGTTTCTGATAATGATAAACGAGGTAATGTTGAAATGGGTTTAGAATAATGTGGCTGTAAATGAAATGCATTACCCTGATTCACCATAAAACAGACTTAATGGGTGGGTGGAGATCAGGGATTTGGTGGGATCAGGGTTTAAGTGGGGATTAGAGGTAATGACGGAATAGGGTTCAACTTGTAGTTAGGAGGTCAGGCTAGGTTTTTGTATGAGTGTGTGTTTTTCTTTGGTTACAATGAAAAATATATCCTTATTAATATATAGGCCTACCGTATCATATTTCTTGATTTTTTTTTTCGTAATCTGTATATTGCATTGAGCAGGGCAATCTAACCGTGTGTACACATTTGGTATTGTTCAATTTATCATCGGAAAATATATTCAGTCAATTCAATCAATCAATCTATCAGTCTGTTCTCCTGACCTGCAAAATATCAAAAAATCTCGAGCTAAATTACTCTACCTACCGATTTCAGATCCGGCATGGTAATATGTCGCTGCAGATATACTCTCCAATATCACAATTATATCGGTTCTTAACTCTCCGGTAGCTAGATGATGCTGTTGGTTTATCTTTTAAATAAAGAGTTAAGATTTCATATAAATTCTATGGCTTTGTTCCAGGTCTTTCAGCGACGGCAAAATGGAGATGTCGATTTTTTCCTGGACTGGAACGACTATAAAGTTGGATTCGGTGACATTGAAGACGAATTCTGGATTGGGAATAACGTACTTCATCTCCTGACCAATGACAGAGCCATGCAACTGCGCGTCGACCTTTGGTCATTCGACAACGAGACAGCTTATGCCGAATATTCCTCGTTCAGCGTATCTGATGAGGGCGATTATTATCGCTTGGAAGTCGGAGGCTATCAGGGCACGGCTGGTGAGTAAACGAACTAGCCTGGATCCAGGCTGGTTGATATATCGAACTCAATCTATCACAAACGACCATTTGGGTCTACTATGACAAGGATAATTTTCTCTCCTCTCCTGGTTAGTAAGGTCGAGCCTAGGGTACCATCAGAGAGTGATTAGGCTTCGTGTGTATTGTCATGATTCTACAGAGTTTGAATTAAAAATATTCCCATAGAGCAGCCTGAGAGCCAGGCTAGATATAAACAGCTTCTCATACTTACTACTTTGTATTTTGATATTGATACCCGTTGAATGGCACTAATTGTCAGACAGCAGGATCATTTGAAATACGCGAATTCAGATCTTCTATTCCCTTCTTCTTTGAAATCGCTTACATCAAATATTTATAAAGAATGGACCGTATTCTACTAATGTCCTATATTTAATCAAGCTGAAACCTGATATCAAGTCTAATCGGTTTAAGGGGAGTTTGCAATTCTGGTTATTGAGTCTAGTTCGATTCGGCTTTAACATTAACAATTCCCTTATCCTTCCTTAATCCTCCTAAATGTCGCCTGCCTCTAATGCACATGTGCAATAAAGTTAGGCTAAAGAACTGCACATGCGCAGTCGGTGCTCTCCTGCAAGACACTATCCAGAGAAGGGAGACTTCATACAAACGGCTGGTGCCAAAATGGCGTTAAAAAATCATCAAAATTTGCCTCAAACTCTTTTATGAAGAACGAAGGCATTTATACAACGGTTTTTGTTGTCTTATCTTATGTTGCATAAAAATGACGTTAGCTTTTTCCAATGTACATCTCACACTTTGCACTAGGTTATTTTACAATTTTAGAGAAAATACAAAGAGAAACATTCCAAAAAAACCCCGCTTAGTCACTGTTTAATACGCTGTTTCTGCGAAGGTTACACTGAATTATTACTTATGAACTATTATTAGGGTGATCTTCACATAAACTAAAACAAAAATGCTTTCCCACGTACCACACCAGGTTGGGTAAGAGAGACACGTGTAATTCCAATGGGCATATCAGTTCAGAGTGTCCTTGTTATTCCCCATTGGCCTATACATTGATGTCACACTCACCCCTACTCGATGAACATGATGAATGAATCCCTCCTTCACCGTGATGGAGAAGAATTATTACCGAAAATTATATTTCACATTTGTGACTTATTCAGTTTCAAATTAACATGCCTGAATACTCTTTTCGGTGTTTGATTTTTTTTTTCGTAAGATGCAATTAAATGTTTGAATTGCCCACTTAGCCCACTTTACCCAGATTAGTAGAATTGAAAATAATTGAAACCCGTCAAAAACATCCGTCACGCTTTCATTAGAGGAATGCAGGCTATTGTCAGACTGTCTCTAGATTGCTATTCAGGAGCCCACTTACATGTTATTTGTTGCTATTCAGTTTGCGTGTATTGATCTATGCACAGGTGATTCGATGGGGCCTCATAACGGTCTAGCCTTCTCCACGCATGATGAGGACCATGATGCCTACCGCAGCGGTAATTGCGCTACCCGACGTCACGGGGCGTGGTGGTACAGGAGCTGTGCGAGCTCCAACCTGAACGGCAGATACTACATTGATGGTGACACCCCAGGGGGGATTGACGGAATCAGGTGGTATCATTGGAAGGGGGCTGTCGTCTCTATGAAGAAGACTGAGATGAAAGTCCGCCCTCTGTGATACTACAATCTCACATCGACAACCCACTCCGCTCACAATAGGCATACAGATAGAAAGACGTAGAAGAAGCATCTCTTTACAACCTGTACAATCAGCCTTGTCGCTGCATACCCAGCAGTTTTCAAAATCTTTTGAAGTGTCTTCTGGGAATAGGTTCCACTTTTCACATTATCTCTCTTTTCTTGCATAAAGCACAGACATACTATTATTTTGTGCAAAATGTGTCCCAGGGTATTTCGGAGAAGCGAATAACTAATATCACGATTTTTTATACGCGATTTTGCGCTATGAGCTCATAATGATTTGTTGAATTGTGCCGCGAGCTTGTATGCTCTGTAGTGTTAAGCGTTGTTTATATCTGTGTAGAAAAATATATAACGATGTTTATCTTTAGTGAATGTACAGAAGTGTTTTTGATATTAGTCAAAATGAAACAACACTTCCAATACAGATGAAGCTGTTTTAGAGTGTAATGGACATGTTGACATTTCTTGGTTATTTGCTTAATGTATGTTGTGATGTACATTTTAATTGTAGGAAATCTGTTTTGGTAGTCATAGCAACTATGAAGTAAGGATTCAGATTCATTTATCCATTGTTTGTGAAGATAGAATAGACTAGAATGACATCGCTACATAAACAAATACAATTGACATCTTTAATTTTGATGATGTATAGAACTGATGTTAGTATGATACGATTTTCTAATATTTCTTGTTCTGCTTGTGCGGTTTTTCCGTAGCGCACCATTTATCTGATAACGAAGGAGTTAAGACCGTTGATGTATAGGTTTCGCATTCCTACACCAGCAATGCACAATCCCCATCCCCCCCCCCCACCCCCATCCCCCGCCCACCGCTCCATCTTTTACAATTTAGGTGGCAGGGGTCAACGCTTCGGATATTCCATACAACGTTTCCTGCACTTTGTTCTGTATTTCCTTCTACTTTCTAACCATTTTCTACAAGGTTAGTTAACAGCCTCAAAGAGCGCGTTCTGACCTAAAATATTTTGCGATATGATATGTAATCTATGTGATATTTTTTTGTTAAACCAGTTCAGGAGTTCAGTATCTTATTTTGTAATCCCAGTGCCTCCAATATTTGGAGTGCTCCTGGCTAACACCGCTATAACCTACACATCACATCGTAGCATTGTATGCGAAACACAGAGAATTAATACACGTTCTCTACAAGGAAACGAAATCAAAATCAATTTCTCCTCTCCTTCCAATCCCTTTCCTGTTTCACTTCCGATACAAATCTTGCAAGTGTCCTGGCAGATATTTGAGAATATGTTAACACACATGACTCTATTATTCCTTAAAGGGAGTGTACCTCTTTTAGTTAGTCTGTTTGGAAGTGTTTTTGATATTAGTCAAAATGTGACAATTCAAGTACATATGAAACTGTTTTAGAGTGTATTGGATATGTTTAAATTTCTTGGTTATTTGCTTAATGTATGTTGTGATGTACATTGTAAATGTAATTGTAGAATCTGTTTGTGTAGTCATGGCAACTATGAAGTAAGGATTGAGATTCATTTATCCATTGTTTGTGAAGATAGAATAGGCTAGAATAAAATCGCTAAATAAACAAAAACAATTGACATCTTTCATTTTGATGATGTGTATAGGTGATGTTGGATAGTAAGAGTTTTTTTTAAATTTCTTGTTCTGCTTGTGCAGGTGTTTCGGTAGCGTACCATTTATCTGATATGGAAGGAATTAAAAACTGTTTCACATGACTTCATTACTCTTCATGTACAGGTTTCGCTTGTACACAAAGATTCAAAACATAACATCCCCCACACACACAACCGGCCGCTTCATCCTTCGCACTTAAGGTGGCAGGGGTCAACGCTTTGGCTATTTTATACAGAGTTTCCTGCACTTTGTTCTGTGTATATTTCCCTTATACCTCTTATATTTCTAACAATCTTCTCCAATGTTAGTTAATAGCCTCAGAGCGCGCGTACTGACCTAAAACATTTCTATATAATATTTTTAAGCCAGTTGGAGTTTAGTATCTTATTTTATAATCCTAGTGCCTTCAAACTCTGGCGTGCTACTGACTAACAATACTATAATCTACAAATGACATCGTAGAATGGTATGCGCACACAAATAATTAATAATCATTCTCTACAAGGAAACGAAGGAAGTAACTTTCTGCTCTTCTTCCAATCCCTTTCCTGTTTCACTTCCGATACAATTCTTGCACGTTTCCTGGCAGATATTTGAGAAGTCATTAACACACATGACTGTATATTCCTTAAAGGGAGTGTACCTCTTTTGCAGACATTATCACGTATGTAAACACGATATACTCATACGTGAATAATAAGAATGACTCAAAGGTCTTATTTGATAAAAGGTCACATAATTATTTGATCATGATCGGCGTGAAAATTAAAGCAAGATGTATCTCGACAAAGCGAGTACATGGACGTTCCTAGTTCAATATTGCACTTAGATTTTTATGAATGCTAATATGATAGCACACTTACACAGACGGATTTTCATCAAACCTTCATTGATATGTTCCTTTCATGTGTCTCCTTTTATTGAGCCCAAAATAGATTAAAGGCCAACTATCCCTTTAACTTGCATCTTAAGAGAAAACCAGTGTATATTCAAAGATGTCGAGAGACTTTGAATCAGAGATAGAGAAATATACCTGAACAGCAGAAACAACAAGAGACAGAATTATTTCAGATTTGTCATTGAGTGTAAGGTCAGAGTATTGAATAAAATGTATCGCAACCTGTAGTACACTTCGTTGTATAAAGAAATTACGGTCTGGGGCATCGTTTCGAGCTTGAATGGTATAAATCACGATCCGTTGTATGTGTGGACGCTAACTAATGTATGTCGTATAAACTGGCAGATCATAGCATGACCTGGCTTGACTCCTTATTTCTGAGTAGTCTCCAACTAGTTAATTTCTTAATTCTCTTTTTCTATAACTCACTTTTATTTATTTCTTACACAAGTACTTTCACTCTTTATCTTTCTCTTTCAAACACTCTCTCTCTATATCCCCCACTTTTTTTCTCTATTTTTCTTACTTAATCAATTTCACTCTCTTTCTATTTTAAATATTCTACTTTTCTTTCTTGTTCAAGCACTTTCACTGTCTACCTCTCTCTCTTTGTCAAACAATATCTCTTTCTCTACCTCGCTTTCTCTCTCTCTCTTACACGCGCACTTGCACTATCCATCTCTCTTTTTCTTACACAAAAACTTTCCCTCTTTCTCTATGTCTCAGTTTCTCTCTCTCTTCCTTACATAAGCAATTCCCCTCTCACTTTCTCTTTTTTTATTCAAGCAATTTCACTGTCTACCTCTCTCTCTTTGTCAAACATTCTCTCTTTCTCTATACCTCTTTTTTTTTTCTCTCTCTCTCTCTCTCTCTCTCTCTTTCTTACACACGCACTTATACTCTCCATCTCTCTTTTTCTTACACAAACACCTTCTTTCTTTCCCTCCCCACTCTCCCCATCTCTCTCTCTCTCTCTCTCTCTCTCTCTCTCTCTCTCTCTCTCTTTCTTACACACGCACTTATACTCTCCATCTCTCTTTTTCTTACACAAACACCTTCTTTCTTTCCCTCCCCACTCTCCCCATCTCTCTCTCTCTCTCTCTCTCTCTCTCTCTCTCTCTCTCTCTCTCTCTCACTCTCTCTCTCATTCTCTCTATCTCTCAACCCTCCTCCTCTCTCTCTTTATCTCTCTCACCCTCTGTCTGCCTGTTTGTTTGTCTGTCTCTCCCTACCCACCCGTCTTATGTCTGTCTCTCTTTCTTCTTACTGTGTATTTCTTTCTGTCTCTTTTGCCATTCAGTGCCCATGGTTTCCTCTTTTTCTTCACGTCTCCCCCCCCCTCTCTCTCTCTCTCCTTATCTCTCTCTCTGTCTTTTTTTAAGTTCTTTAATTAATTACTTGATTCATTTAGATTTACATTTATTCAAATATGTTGTTTATCTCCGAGCTTTCAAATTTAAAGATGCCATGCGATTGAGATGATATATCAAAAATACATATTTTGATCATGTTGATATTGGCTTGACCCCTTATCTCTGAGCAGTCTCCAACTAGTTAATTTCTTTATAATTTATTATTCTCTTTCTCTATATCTCACTTTTATTTATTTCTTACACAGGCACTTTCACTCTTTATCTCTCACATTCTTTCTCTATCCCTCACTTTATCTCCCTTTCTTACAAAATCAATTTCACTCTCTCTCCTCTCTTTGAAACATTCTTTCTTCTTTATCTATCTCTCATCCTTTCATTCTCTTTCAAACACCTTCTCTTTCTACATCACACACTTTCTCTCTTTTTCTTACTTAATCAATGTCACTCTCTCTCTCCATTTTAAATATCCTCCTTCTCTTTCTTGTTCAAGCACTTTCCCTGTCTACCTCTCTCTATTTGTCACACAATATCTCTTTCTCTACCTCACTTTCTCTCTCACTTACACGCGCACTTGCACTCTCCATCTCTCTTTTTCTTACATAAATTTTTTTTTCCTCTTTCTCTATGTCTCAATTTCTCTCTCTCTTCCTTACACAAGCAATTCCTCTCTCACTTTCTCTTTTCTTTTTATTCAAGCACTTTCACTGTCTACCTCACTCTTTTTGTCAAACGTTCTCCCTTTCTCTATACCTCACTTTCTCTCTCACTCTCTCTTTCTTACACACGCACTTGTACTCTCCATCTCTCTTTTTCTTACACAAACACATTCTTTCTTTCCCTCCCCCTCTCCCCTATCTCTCTCTCTCTCTCTCTCTCTCTCTCTCTCTCTCTCTCTCTCTCTCTCAACCCTCCTCCCCTCTCTCTATCTCTCTCACCCTCTGTCTGTCTGTCTCTCCCTACCCACCCGTCTTATGTCTGTCTCTCTTTCTTCTTACTGTGTATTTCTTTCTGTCTCTTTTGCCATTCAGTGCCCATGGTTTCCTCTTTTTCTTCACGTCTCCCCCCCCTCTATCTCTCTCCCTCTCTCAACCCTCCTCCCCTCTCTCTCTTTATCTCTCTCACCCTCTGTCTGTCCGTCTCTCCCTACCCACCCGTCTTATGTCTGTCTCTCTTTCTTCTTACTGTGTATTTCCTTCTGTCTCTTTTGCCATTCAGTGCCCATGGTTTCCTCTTTTTCTTCACGTCTCCCCCCTATCCCCCTAGATTTTCATTTATTCAAATATGTTGTTTATCTCCTATCTTTCAAGTTTAAAGATGCCATGCGATTGAGATGATATTTCAATAATACATTATTTTGATATTGAACTACTGGAAGGGGGCAATACATGTTAACATGATTTTTTCCTAAATCTCTAACATTAAAACTATTAATTTATGACGCTACTTCCCACATTCTGTCGGACCTTCAAAGAGAAAACAGCTCTAAAATATGAATGCTTCTTTGTGACTAAAATCTTCAGATCTGTTCTTGTCGAAATGTTATATGAAGCGGAGGCATCGCAGACTTTGCATGCAGGCGTTTCATTTATCCCATCCAGGCATACACGTATGTGAATTCATTTCTAACTGTAGCAAAAGGAAATTGTCATTATTCTTCAATCTGGTATTCTCGAGAATGCCTTTTATGCGCTTTGGAACTAAAGTAGCACATGGAATATTCATACGGCTTCTCCTGTCATGCCTGTAAAAAAACGTTTCACTTCACCGGTTTGTGAAAACTCGTCCTTTCTTTCACGCAACGGTGAGGGCGTCTTTCTAACTACATAATCTCCGTTCCAGACGCAGTGATTATTCGGTTGATCTCCCACAACATCGTGATGGATGGCACTTTCCTGTTAGTAGAGGCTCCGTGAGCATGACCAGCCCGGCCAGAACAAAAGCCGCACCGCCTGCAAAGAAGACTACTCCATAATCTTCAAACACACCGTATAGAGCACCTGTAGAGCAAAATATCAGACACAATGACCGGTATAGCAATAGAAGAGTCTTATAATACAATACAATATTCGCTAGCTTAGTGAGATGGTAAACAGACAGTGCACGGATGACCGATTTTATCCCCGCGGTAGGAGAGTCGGACAATATTTAACTGAATTTTCTTTAGTTTCAAAGTCTTAACAGATTTTGCCTGTCAACAACAACGGAAAAAGGTCACAGTCACAGTTACATTCGTAGAAATCTAAAATTGCCATTTCTTTTAATTTTGAATACGTGTGCTGTAGCATTATAATTTGTTGTTAACAATTTGCTTTGTAAATCGTGAAGGCCTACATCAGAAACATTAACGAATCAAGTATCACATAAGTATAAATACATATTATAATAAATTTCATATCCTACGATGATAGAATCCTGTTTGGTGATTGGTCTACATAGCGTGACCTCCACCTGACCACACATAATATTGATATGATGTCGATAATGTTTAGAACAACTCGCCAAGGGATGAAAGTGTGCTGGAGAAGCTAAAAGCTGCCTGCAATAAACTCTTACCAGCAAGAGGGGGTCCCACTAGAAATCCGGCACCTTGCATTTCGATGACCAACCCAAAGGAATACCCTAACGTGTCTAAGCCAACGAAGGCTACTAGCAGGGCCGGAGTCAGCGAATCGGTTGATCCAGCGATGAGGGCGTATAGCGAGGCCAGTATAGCTAGGCTGAGATACCCGGTTGCTAGCGGCACCAGGAAGAGGCATAACCCCGCGAGGATGCAGCTCGTGACGTAGCCGAACATTCGCCGATGTTTGCCGAGTATCCGATCGAAGACGAAGCCAACGAAGATTCGTCCGAGCGTGTCCATGATGCCCATGACGGAGAGAATGAAGGACCATTCGTCCTCGCCGATCGACAGGTGGAGCGCGAGAGCTTTGAAGTACACGTAGGGCAGCTGGTAGCCGATGCAGAGGATGAAGTTCGAGATGGCGAAGATGACAAGGAAACGGTTGCTGAGAAGGCGGGCGACCTTGTAGCACGGGGAGAGTATACAGCGGACCCACCAGGTCTCTGCGTGTATGGACTCGGGAACTGCGATGGATGAGTCAGAAGGGAATCGGTTAGGGTAGATTTCCATTGCCTAGGTATAGGTCTTAACAGTCCGTCAGGGTTCGGGTCTCATCGGCTGCGGCCGAAGCAGCCATTGCGTGGCTCAACGCACTCTCGGCGAAGGACAACCCAGACATCCTTGTGCTAGGTTCCCTGGTATTACTAGCAGCTCGGCTGGCAGCCTGGCTCGCTGCTACGCTGGCATTGCCGATGGTTGCTGGGTGGCTACTGAACGTGAAAAGGGAAGCTAGGTCGTGGCCGTCCAACCTATCCGCGTCTTCTTCCACATCCATGATATGCTTCATGTATGCTTCACTGGAGGGCTTCTCAGGTATAAACCTCGAACAATAGGTGGTGCCACACACGCATTGAGCAAGTTCTATGGCTCCGAGGAAGAGAAACCCTCGCCGCCAGCCGAATTCGTCGACGACAATTTGGACGACGGGCGCGAAGATGAAGGTGCCGATGCCGGAACCAGCGACCACGAAGCCTGTCGCGACGGATCTTCGCCGCTCGAAGAATCTCCCTACCATGACAATACAGGGCAGGTAGCTCAGCCCGAAGCCGAAACCTGGACGTGGGAGATATTCGTTGGACAATAAACCACAAAAGAAAGGCAGATAAGTATTTCCGAGGAATCCTAAGCACTTTTATGATCTGTTATAGTCTTCGGGGCCTCGAAGTCAGTAAGCGGGGTGGGAGGGAGGGGGGACCATTTTTTTTTTTTTTTTTTTTTTTTTTTTTTGGGGGGGGGGGGTTGCAACCACCTGTTTGGGGGGAGGGGGGGGGGGAAGTTCCAAAAGGAAGGGGAGGGGTGGGGAAAAGAAACACCAAGCCCTCAGCCTCTCTAGATATGCTTCTGCTTTATAGTCACGAAAGAAGCAAACTGGTAACCGCCAATGGCGGACTCTACTGAACAGAAAGAGGGAGTAGAAGAAGAAGAAGAAGAAGAAGAAGAAGAAGAAGAAGAAGAAGAAGAAGAAGAAGAAGAAGAAGAAGAAGAAGAAGAAGAAGAAGAAGAAGAAGAAGAAGAAGAAGAAGAGGAAGAAGAAGAAGAAGAAGAAGAAGAAGAAGAAGAAGAAGAAGAAGAAGAAGAAAAAGAAGAAGTAGAATAAGGAGAAGAAGAAGAAGAAGAAGAAGAAAAAGAAAAAAGAAGAAGAAGAAGAAGAAGAAGAAGAAGATGAAGAAGAAGAAGAAGAAGAAGAAGAAGAAGAAGAAGACGAAGAAGAAGAAGAAGAAGAAAAAGAAGAAGAAGAAAGAAGAAGATTACCTAGGTGACAAGGGAGAAGCAGAATTAAAAGAGAAATTATAGACAA
Source organism: Arbacia lixula (assembly GCA_963669155.1). NCBI lineage: Eukaryota > Metazoa > Echinodermata > Echinoidea > Arbacioida > Arbaciidae > Arbacia > Arbacia lixula. The sequence goes on from OZ022592.1 coordinate 3,809,247, forward strand.
ATATAAAATAGGACAAAAAAAAAGAGAATCCATGCGCTAGTTTACCTGTCAGTACCCCATACGTGAAGAAAAGATAGTCGAGAGAGGGCGCCAGTGCACTCAGACACAGACCCATGGAAGAGAACACTCCACCTGCAATGGCGGTGGCTTGTGCGCCGAATCTCCCCACGAGAATACTCGTGATAGGCCCTGGTAAAATGACAAGAACAGTAATAATGATAATGATAATGATAATGATATATGGACAGTTAGACTATAAGCAATGCTATGACGCGCGTCACTTTGGCTGAGAGAGGGAGAAGGTGGGATGAAATGGGAATAAGAAGGAGAGAGAGAGAGAGAGAGAGAGAGAGAGAGAGAGAGAGAGAAAGGGGGAGATGAGAGAGAGAGAGAGAGAGAGAGAGAGAAAGAGAGAGAAAGAGAGAGAGAGAGAGGGAGAGACAGAGAGAGAGAGACAGAGAGAGAATTAAGGAGGGACTGATTCTATGCATAGGCAAAATACAATAATTATCATCTAACCTGAGCAGAGCATTGTACCAAGAAGAATGCTGCCTGTCCACGCCGTGGCCGAATCGCCCCTTCCGAACGCGACGAGGAGTTCGATGTGGAAGATGCCCACCATCGCGTAGGTCAGGCCAAAGGTCAAAATGTGGGTCATCATCGCCGAATCATCACCACCCACGCCCAGCCTCTATCAAGATGACGCGACGATGCCGACGTCGAGTCGTCACGTACTGGGGACGGTGTGTCAGGCACTCCATTAGCTGTTGCCGTCGTGTCGGGGTCATGACGCGGTAGTGTGACGTGGGTAGAGGGTTTAACTGTGGACTCGACACATGGTGTGCTTTTGTCTGAGAAAATACGTAAACGGAGAGGATGGCGAAGACCAGAGGGGGAAAAGGTTGTTCAGAGAGTGAAGGGACACGTAGAGAGAGAGAGACGGAGAGAAAGAGAGAGAGATGGAGTGACACGTATAGAGAGAGAGAGAGAGAGAGAGAGAGAGAGAGAGAGAGAGAGAGAGAGATGGAGAGAAAGAGAGTGGGTGATATAAACGGAGCGAAGTAATAAACTAGGCACTTGTTTAATTCATTTAAAAAAAATGTAAAATGATTGTAGAATAAAATAATAATCTAACGCACATTTTCGATATTTAGCCATCTCGAATTTTGCACAGGAAAGCCAAGGCAGCCATTTAATAAAAATGGCGGCCATGCAAATGTAATATTGACCACTTTTAAAATAAAAATAACGCATGGATTGCCTATTTGTTAACACTCACACTCGTTGTGCTGAGTTCCGACGAGCGAGTGGCTGTGTACACGAGTTCGGGCTGTCAAAATGTGTCAAGAGTCTAGACTTTCTTGAGCCGGAGTGGATCTCGACGGCTATTTTTCTTTTCGTGGTTACAATGATTTGACATGTTGATGCCTTGAAGGAGGAGTTTGGAAGCACCTAGTTATGACACCTTCGCAATACTTATAATACATATCCCTCCAGTCGTTTGGTCCGGGATGTTTTGTATCAAAATAGTAGCCTTGTTTCACTCGCCACTTTTAACATACTGGAACAGCCCCATCTACGACGAATCACGTCCACTCACTCGCCAGCTGCTTGGAGAAGCTCGCGAAACATCCCTACAATACAAGTGGTTTGCTTGATTGGTCGAAACACAACTTTTTATCAGATGAAACTCTGTAGGTTTTGGGGGTATGGATGCAATCTAGGCATTGTATCATATAATTCTAGGTCTGTTGGTTACAATGACATTCATTGGATCGAGGGGTTGAGAAGGCTTGTCAGGGGATGGGCGGGGAATGGAATGTGTGTAACTAGAGGGAATGTTTCACCGAGCTGTTCGTAAGCTAATTACGAATTTACGTAAAACTGGTAACCCTGTCTTGTGCAAAATGAAGTACCCCAAATTGTTCCTGTTTTAACATAATGGGAGTTCATTTCCAACAATCCTAATCAAATCAAATCATAATCAAATTACTTCATAAACTTTTTTTCCAGACACTTGTTAATCACAAGAATTTGTATTTATAAACATCAGCTTTGAACTTTAGCTGATGGGAATCAAAATCATTGAGAATCTGATTTAGCACAAGAAAATATCACCAGTCGTGCGTAAAGTTGTTCTTAGCTTCCAAACAGCTTGGTGAAACATCCCCTGGATCTCACCTTGGTCAACACAAACCACTGGAATGACGTCACTCTCGTCCGCAGAATTCATCTGGTCGAGCGCGCTGGACTGCAACCATGGCAACGCCGGATCTTCATTATTGATGTCTATCACGTGACTACCACATCCGTTATCAACGCCGTCGTTGTCCTCCTCATTCGAGGAGATGTGGGACATTACTTGAGTCGAAGTCGTTGAGGTCGCCATATCTTCACTTTGCCTGTTTGGGTCTGTCATGGTAGCAGTAGTAGTTATTGTAGTAGTAGTAGTAGTAGTAGTAGTAGTAGTAGTAGTAGTAGTAGTAGTAGTAATAGTAGTAGTAGTAGTTAATATAGTAATTAGTTTAATTTAGTAAACGTTATCTTCACAAAATATGATGTCATAAGTCAAAGGACCATTTTCACAATGGTGTTTTACCTGAATACGTGTACTAAACCTGGACTAACTTTATGGGACGGTAAGGAAAACATAAATTATTTTGTTTGTAGGCCTATTTAATATAATCAAGTTTACAAAGAAATTTTAGGCATAAACCCAGTGGTAAGGATAGCGTGCTCCATCCTGTAAATGAACGAAAAACAAGTCAGACAAAAAAATTGGAACAAGACGGGAGTTGAACCTGCAATCTACTGCTTACCGGGCAGCGACTTAACCACGCAAGGTATTCCTAGTTCACGGCCGGTCAAGACACGACAACATTTCTTTGTAAATTGAAATTACCCCAGAAAGCCCTTTCACTAAAATCTAGCATAATCAAGTTCGTTCTCGCAATCCCTGTGGTATATATTATTTGTCCACATAATGATTACATTATATAATTGAAATCGCCTGCTACTGTGATTCTATGATGAAAATGACTGGTTTTGCCAGCATCAGATGTTTCTTTCTGCGCCCCTTTATCATGTAGTCTCCGATTAAGTTAAACAACTGTTGTGAAGTTGGGTCAATGGGTTCTTCCTGGCTTCGGTGATGAATTGATTTTTGACCTAAAATCTATTTTATTTTCCCGTAAAATTGCGAATTTGATTGTTATATTCCAACATTTAAATTTTTTGACAATGCTAGTATTAAAAATAACTTAGTCATATGGATTTTTGCCATGCCATACCATAGATAGTGACATTTAAGGTTTTCGGCCTCTCGAACCGTTTCGTTTGATCCGACCATGTATTTTCCAGACTTTACGTCATTGAATACTATCATGTCATTTAGTGGGGAGTTTATACTGGACAACAAATATATGATAAATGCTATTGACTCCTTTAAGAGATGTAAAGAAGGTTTGTACAGTACTGCCAACCCTAATGGTTGGTATGCAATATAAAGGCTTTACTTACAGTCAGCACCTGTTTGTAGAATGCCGTGGATGACAGTTAGTCAAAGCGAGCGCCATAGATCTTCATGTTGGCCTTTCTCTTCATTTTCCCTCGTCGATCTTGTGTCATTTTGTAGATTTTTGCTGGTTTTATGTATCATATTGCGAATCAGTTCAGTTTCTTCACTATTTCCGTTTCATAGCTTCATCTTGTTGATACTTTTTCCGGTGTATTTTCTTATTTCCTTACTGCTATGCTTGCATTCATATTTTTGCAAGTCACTGTTATGACGCATGTAACTCCTGGTTACTGCAATGCGCGCAATATGTCTTCCCACGTCAGTGATTGGTCAGCATTGCGCGCACGGTTTGTGACGTAACAAACAACACAGCTCGAACCCGCGTCATGTCTTGATTAGACAAAAGTTTCGACGAATTACTGGTAAATGTTTACTGATATCATATGATATTGATGTATATCTGTACATATTAGATATACTCTACATATTATCTTTTGTGCCGTAACTGTTCTTTATATACAATCACAGAGGCGTAATATGCTAGAATCGATGAGAATATAACAACGAAAATTCTCGCCAACTTTCAAAACGTTACTTATTTACAAGTTTTAATGAATGTAAAAACGAATCACATTATGGCTAAGAATTAGTGTACTAAGGATTAAGATTCAAGTTCATTGCCATGGAGAACACTTCACTGCTCATTACCAAGCAATCGGAACGTGTATTATGGCTGATATGAATGTTTGATACCAACCTCCTATCTCTCTGTACACAAAACTATCTCTATGAAAATTATACGATCTTGTAATCATATATGCACTGTTCTGTTTTGTTGCTTACTTTTGTCTTATTTGTTGTTTTATGTGTATCTCTGATGGCTATAGAATATGATCGAAAATCCAAATGCCGATCTTTCTGTGAGGAAGCGGCATGGAAATGGCATAAAAAAAAAAAAAAAAAAAAAATATATATATATATATATATATATATATATATTTATTTATTTTATTTTTTTACAAATTTAACTGTGCAACAGTCTTTTTATTTGTGTGTATACATGTATATGTCTATATCATTTTCAAGGACAGAGTTTCGGCAGAATCCCTCAAAAGTAATAGCACATGACAAAAGTGATTGGTTGCCATAGAAATAAGGCCTGTATCTTGTTTTTAATCATCTAAGACAAACACAATGGATATCATTCATACATACGTCTTGTTGACTTCATTTATTCTCACGTTCTCTCTTATTCATTAAGTATAAGCAGGGATATCTTATGGAAGGATATGAAACAACACTCTTTCTTTGAGCCCATGCGTGGTACCGCCGACAAATTATGTGGTCTCAGCGTGTGCTTTTCACGTGTTAATGAAAATAAACGGCTTAATATATAATTTTTATTATGATTGAATCCGACATTTCCGGAAATCTCCGGAAAGTGAAGAAATTCGTTAATTATGTAAGTAAGAATATTATCCGATATCTCCGTTTGTGCATCATTCGACCATTATTTAGAAGAAAAACGAATACAGGATCTGTAGTGGTGTTGCCCTCCACTTTCTTGAAAATTACCAAAAAAAAAACCGTGATAAGAATAACACAGCTTCGAGAAACAAAACAGGGAATTAAAGATATTGCTTACCAAGTTGACGGGGGCAAAATAACGGTGCCGCGCATGGGACATCAAAGCATTGCAGTGATTGTGGAATGCTTTTGACATTCATTAGCACGCTTTAGTAACCATACAGATGTTTGAATATATTATGCTCGAGTTGCCTCTCCTTCCTAACACATCCCTGGTATAAGCTAGACGCGTAGTCCTTCTTCATAAGCGTCGTACCGATAATCAATCTGGTTTCTAAAAATCTTAAAGGAATTGATGTTTAATTTGATAAGACATGAAAGAAATATATCAGTGGAGGTTTGATGAAAATCCGTCATAGGATAAGAAAGTCATAATCTTTTAAAGCTTTGATTTTGTTTAGTCACGTGCGAGGTGCTTTCCCATAATTACGTTGTGTACAATTCTTTTCGAAAATTTGCATTTTCTCAAGAAAATATGCATGCCTTTACTTGTGCATTTGATACATCATTAGAATTCTTAAAACAAAATGAAACATTATTACAGATAAAAGCCCGTATTCTGAACATTGTATTAAAACTGGACTATCTTTATGGGACACCAAATAAAATTAAATGAAACATTATTATTTGTTTGTGAGGTAATCCTGACAAATTCACGTACCACTATTTAATGGTTGATTGTACAACTCTTGAACAAATTAATAGATGCTCATTTCTTCCTGTTCTTCTTCCGATAGATATATCATCCTTGTTTTCAGTTATGTTGTAAGAATCTCGCTCTCTGATCGTGGCCAAGTCCTGAACAAATAGATATTCCATATCATCCTGTTTTTCTTCCGATAGACCTAGATATCAAATTATCATCCTTGTTTGCACTTACGCGTTTTCACTTATGTTGTAACAATTAATTATCTGATCGTGGCCAAGTCTTGAACAAACTTACAGGTGGTTGTCTGGTGTCGAGCTTCTTAATGTATACAGGAGGTAACTTGTTCACCGGATGTTCTTCGGAGGCTTCCCAGCGAGTATTTTTTTTCTTCTGTTCACACGGGGTATTACTAATGTATTACTACATGTACAAATTAAAAACAAAAGCAGGAGCGCCTAAAAATGCATGCATTATTGTTTCTTTCTCTTCTTTCTTTCTCATTCTCTCAAGCAATCTCTCTTTTACGATCTCTCGTTTCTCTCTCTCTCACTCTCTCGCACACGCATTTTTCCTCTCTCTTCCTCTTCCCCTTCTCTCTCTCTCTCTCTCTCTTTCTTTCTCACTCTCTCTTTCTCACTCTCTCTCACTCTCTCGCTCACGCACTTTTCCTCTCTCTTCCTCTTCCCCTTCTCTCTCCCTCCCTCTCTCTCTCTCTCTCGAACACGCACTTTTCCTCTCTCTTCCTCGCCCCCCTCTCTCGCTCTCTCGTTCTCTCTCTTTCTCTCTCTCTCTCTCTCTCTCATTCACACACACACTCTTTCTCACACTCTCTCTCTCGCACACGCACTTTTCCTCTCTCTCTTCCTCTTCCCCTTCTCCTTCTCGCTCTCTCTCTCTCTCTCTCTCTCTCTCTCTCTCTCTCGAAACGCACTTTTCCTCTTTCTTCCTCTTCCCCTTCTCTTTCTCTCTCTCTCTCTCTCTCTCTCTCTCTCTCTCTCTCTCTCATTCAGGGACATATCCAGCATTTTGGGAAGGGGGGGGGGCACAATTTAGAAAAATATTTTTGTTGAGGGAAAGCGTGTGATGAATGACCAAAAAAAAAAAGAAAAAAAAAAGAAATGTTCGTTCACTTCTTCCGCCGATGCTTGATGACTAAAAAAAAAAACTTCCTCACCCCTTCCTCGGACGCATGAGGAATACAAATGAAAAATAAAAAAAAAGTTCTCACATCCAAAAGAGGAGGCACACTGACATAATAAGCAAAGAGGGTCTCATTTCAAAACTTTGGTCGCTCATGAGTCCTGTGGTCACGACTAGCGTGAAATTGAAAGCAGGATGTACCAAGTATTCTAGGTGTCAGCAAACTTATAGATTTTGAATAATAACGCATTTTTTTTTTTTTTTACAAAAGTTACAAGTCAAATGAAGATGAGATTTAAGCGCCATAAGGTGAAAGGATGTCAAATCTATTCCCCTTCTTTTATCATGTTTATTCAATCAAATCAAATCAAATCTCAGTAAAATGACCCCACGTAATTGGCTGAAGGGGTGTGTGGTGGAGAGGGGGGGGGGGGGGGGGGGCACTCTTTCACGGATTTAAATATCTAAAGAATGAATATCATTTCAATTATATCCTACCAGCCTTATATTAATAACAGTTTCCAAGACTTTCTATATTCATACTAAGGAATCCATTCAGATAAAAGTTTTGCTCATTATTTTCTTACCTTTGCTCCGACATGCTCATGTATGTTTGTTTGTGCATGGTGGGGAGGATGTGAGAGTGTTGTGCGTGTGCGTGTGTGCGTGTGTGTGTGTGTGTCTGTGTGTGTGCGTGTGTGCGTGTGTGTGTGTGTGTGTGTGCGTGTGTGTGTGTGTGTGTGTGTGTGTGTGTGTGTGTGTGTGTGTGTGTATGTGTGTGTGTGTGTGTGTGTGTGTGTGTGTGTGTGTGTGTGTGTGACCGTGTGCGTTTCAACGAGTATTGATAGGAATGTACATATGTGTGAGTGGGCGTATCTCCCGGGCGTACCTGCATGTGCGCGTGACTATAACAGGTTGCTTGCACGTCATAGTACAAACTGAACTGCGAGTCTTCGACGTATCTGTAAAGCATATTATGCGACTTTATACAATGTATACAATATGTACAGTCTTAGTCCAGCTATGTCGAGGTATATCCTGCTTTTGTTTTCATACTGATCGTAGCCAAGTCTTCAACAAATTGACAGCTGCTCATTTCATCCCGTTTTTCTTCCTTGTTTCCAGTCATGTTGTAAAAATTTCGCTCTCTGATCGTGGCCAAGTCTTCGAGAAAATGAATAGTTCTCCGAAGACTACCCCGCGACTTTTTTTTCTGTTAAGAAGGGGTATTAGTACTATAGACACAATTGTTTTCACATGTACGAATAAAAAAAACAAGCGCCTAAAATGCATGTTTTATTTTTTTCTCCCTCTTTGAACATTCTCTCTTTCTTTCTCATTATTTTAAGCATTCTCTCTTTCAATATCTCTCACTTTCTCTTTCTTTCTCACACAAGCACCTTTCCTCTCTCCTCCTCTTCCCCCTCCTCTCTCTCTCTCTCCCCCCTCCCTCCCCTCTCTCTCTCTCTCTCTCTCTCTCTCTCTCTCTCTCTCTCTTTCTCTCTCTTTTCTCTTTCTCTCTTCCTCTCTCTCCCTCTTTCTCGTTCTCTATGACACACGCAAACGCATAATCGCATAAGTGCATTCATGGACGGATCCAGGATTTTAGGAGAGGGGAAGGGGGGCACATTTAGAAAAATATTTTTGGTCGGGGAAAAGCTTCTCTTACTTCTTTCACTTTTTCCGAGGATGCGTGATGACTAAAAATGAAAAAGAAAAGAAAAGAAAAAAGGTCCTCACTTCTTCCTCGGACGCGCGAGGAATAAATATAAAAAATAAAAAAGGGTCCTCACTTCCAAAAGAGGGGGAACACTAACATATAATAAGCAAAAAGGGCCTCCTTTTCAAAACTTTGGTTTCAAATAAGAAGGCACGGGCCGGATGTCCCTGCCCCCTAAATCCGCCACTGCATGAGTGCATTGGTCACGACTAGTGTGAAAATGAAAGCAGGATGTACCAAGTATGTATACATTCTGGGTGTCAGATTGAAAAAAAGTTACAAGTCAAATAAAGCAAAGATTTAAAGCGCCATAAGGTTAAAGGATGTCAAATCTATTCACCTCCTTTTTCATGTTCATTCAATCAAATCTAATCAAATCTCACTAAAATGATCCCACGTAATTGGCTGAAGGGGTGTGTGGTGGAGGGGGGGGGGGCGCACCCGTTCACGAATATAAATCTCTAAGGAATGAATATCATTTCAATCATATCCTACCAGCCTTATATAACTAACAGTGTCCAAGACCTTCTATATTCATACCAAGGGATCCATTCAGATGATAGTTTTGCACATTGTTTTCTTACCCTTGCTCTCACATGTTCATGCATGTAGCCTATATATGTATGTATGTTTGTGCACGGTGGGGAGAGAGTGAGAGTGTTGTGCGTGTGTGTGTTTGCGTTTCAATGAGGATTAATTGGAACGTGTTTGTATGTGTGAATGGGTATACATGCGTGTGTATGTGTAAATGACTTTGCGCGTGCGCGTGACTATAACAGGTTGCTTGCACATCATAGTACAAACTTGACTGAGACCTACCTGTATGGCATTGTATAGGTTTATAAAATGCATACAGCATGCACTAGATACGTCTTAGTCCAGCTATGTCGATGCACTTCGTGCTTTCGTTTTCATACTGATTTGGTCAAGTCCTAAACAAATTAACAGCTGCTCATTTCATCCTGTTTTTTTTTCTCCGATAGCTATATCATCCTTGTTTTCACTTATGTCATGTATGTTGTAACGATTCCACTCTATGATCATGGCCAAGTCTTGAACAAATTAACATTCCATTTCATCCTGTTTTTCTTTCGATAGATATATCATCCTTGTTTGCACTTTCGTATTTTCACTTATGTTGTAACAATATTAATTCTCTGATCGTGGCCAAGTTTTGAACAAACTACCAGCCCATTTCATCTTGTTTTTCCTCTGGTATATTATTCTAATCGTTTGTTTTTTCTGTATCTCAATAGTATGTATTATTAAAGATTCAACGTTTTTGCTCTTTGCTTTCATGCTCTATTCTTGTTATGTAATGTTTATCAAACGTCGTGTTAATGAGCTTCTTTGCCAGCTCCAATATGGTATTTATGTTTCCCCTTGTAGAACGATATAGAACACGTATGTATGTTTGTGTGTGGTGGGGAGGATGGGAGAGTGTTGTGTGTGTGTGTGTGTGTGTGTGTGTGTGTGTGTGTGGGTTTCGATGAGTAGGCTTATATAGTTAAATGAGTTGAAATGTGTGAGGGGGCGTACCTGCGTGTGTATTTAATAATATGTGTGCGCACGTGACTACAATTCTTGCATACTGTGAAAGTTTGACTGCGACGTACCTGTCTGGCACTGTAAGGGTTGATAAAATGAATACAAAATGTACTATAAAGGTACTCCTTAGTCGCTATTATATTCCACACACTAAGAATGTTGCTGTATGATTGGTCAAGAGTTGATCACGTGATGAAGCGTAGTTTTGCCCATCTGATCACGTGAGAAGAAAAGTTCGTTACACTCGAGGTGATAGTACTTTTTTGTTTCGCTGATCTCTTCACTCCTCATAGTCCTAACGCGTGATCAACATTTTGAGTACGCGCGAAATAAAAGTGCGTTACACTCGGACTATCAAGTAGCTCCTACTAACGCGCACAAGCACTTTTCCTCTCTCTTCCTCTTCCCCCTCCTCTCTCTCTCTCCCCCCCCCCCCTCTCTCTCTCTCTCTCTCTCTCTCTCTCTCTCTCTCTCGATCGCTATGACACACGCAAATGCATAATCGCATAAGTGCATTCATGGACGGATCCAGGATTTGGGGAAAGGGGAGGGGGGGGCGGGGCATATTAAAAAAAATATTTTTTTGTCGGGAAAAATTGTGTGATGAATGACTAAAGAAAAATGAAAAAAAAAAGAAAGCTTCTCTCACTTCTCTCACTTCTTCCGCGGATGCGTGATGACTAAAACAAAGAAAAGAACGGAAAAAAAGGTCCTCACTTCTTCCTCGGACGCGTGAGGAATAAGGTCCTCACATCCAAAAGAGGGGGCACACTGACACATAATAAGCAAAAAGGGCCTCATTTTCAAAACTGTGGTCTCTCATGTGGGGGCACGGGCCGGATGTACCCCCTCCCTCTTCCCCTTAATTCGCCACTGAGTCCTGTGGTCACGACTAGTGTGAAATTGAAAGCAGGATGTACCAAGTATTCTAGGTGTCAGCAAACTTATAGATTTTGAATAATAACACATTTTTTTAAACAAAGATAGAAGTCAAATGAAGCTGAGATTTAAGCGCCATAAGTTTAAAGAATGTCAAATCTATTCCCCTCCTTTTTTATGTTTATTCAATCAAATCTAATCAAATCTCACGAAAATGATTCCACGTAATTGGCTGAAAGGGTGTGTGGTGGGGGGGGGGGGCACTCTTTCACGGATATAAATCTCTAAAGAATGAATATCATTCCAATTATATCCTACCAGCCTTATATTACATTAATAACAGTGTCCAAGACCTTCTATATTCATACTAAGGAATCCATTCAGATAAAAGTTTTGCTCATTATTTTGTTACCTTTGCTTTGACATGTTCATGCATGTTTGTTTGTGCATGGTGGGGAGGATGTGAGAGTGTTGTGCGTGCGTGTGTTTGCTTTTCGATGAGTATTAATTGTAATGTGTTTGTATGTGTGAATTGGCGTACATGCGTGTGTATGTGTAAATGACTTTGTGTGTGCGCGTGACTATAACAGGTTGCTTGCAAATCATAGTACAAACTGAGACCTACCTTTCTGGCATTGTACAGGTTTATAAAATGCTTACAACATGGATTAGATACCTGTTAGCCCAGCTATGTCGATGTACTTCGTGCTTTCGTTTTCATACTAATTTGGTCAACTCTTGAATAAATTAACAGCTGTTCATTTCTTCCTGTTTTTCTTTCCGATAGATATATCATTCTTGTTTTTAGTTATGTTGCAAGAATTTCTCTCTCTGATCGTGGCCAAGTCTGGAACAAATATATAATCCATATCATCCTGTTTTTCTTCCGATAGACCTAGATATCAAATTACCATCCTTGTTTGCACTTACGCGTTTTCACTTATGTTGTAACAATATTAATTCTCTGATCGTGGCCAAGTCTTGAACAAACTGACAGTTCTGGTATATCATTCTAATCTTTCGTTTTTCTGTTGCTCAATCATGTCAATAGTATGTATTACTAAAGTTTTTCCATTTTTGCTCTTTGCTTTCATATGCTCTATTCTTGTTATATAATGTTTGTCAAACGTCGTGTTAATTGATATGCCTCTTTGCCAGCTCCAATATGGTATTTATGTTTCCCCTTGTAGAAAGATATAGAACGCGTATGTATGTTTGTGTGTGGTGGGGAGGATATGAGAGTGATGTATGTGTGTGTGTATGTGCGTTTCGATGAGTATATAGTTAAATGAGTTTAAAGTGTGTGAGTGTGATTGTAAGGGTTAATAAAATGAATATAACATACCTGGACTAGGTACGTCTTAGTTGCTATAGTATTCCGCCTCAAGTCAGATTCCAGTTCTATTATTGGGAGGAAAGTTCTTATAAAGTATTTTCTTCCATTTTCAAGTCTGTATTCCTGTCTGTATGTGTGTATATGTTCATGTATGTGCGCCTATGTAAGTGTTTTAATTGTTAGCATACACCTCAAGTCTGCGTGACTGTGATATTGATAGAATGTGTATTATTCCTGTAAGTCCATGTACTCGCTTTGTTGACCTGCATCCTGCTTTCGTTTCAATCGGATCGATGCCAAGTCTTGTACCAATTGGACACTCAACCTGCTTTTCTTCCGGTTTAGTTTGTTTTCTCGTATGTTACAACCATTTGTTCTCTGATCGTGGCCAAGTCTAGGGAAAATTGATTTATCAAATGTATCATCTTAGTTTTTGTTTTTCTATCGTTATGTATTATAACCGAAACCTCCTCAAAATTGAAGGATGAACCGGGATGTGTGCTGATTGCAGTCACCGTCTCTTGTCTCTTTGGACGACCCGTTCAAAACATTTTTGAAATCGAAAGATCAATATCAAAGTTAGATTCCAATTGTAATAGTGTGAGGACATTTCTTCAATATCTTTTTTTCCATTCTCCGGTATATTTACACCACTTTATTGTTTGACTTGTAAAATGGCTAGCTTATCTTGAAAGAATGAATGTCAGTACATTGATAAGGGCTCTAAAATCTTTTATATCCACACCTGACAGATCCAGTCCGATTTCAAGACAGTTTTTGCACATACATGTAATATGTTACCTTTATTCGAACATGTTCATGTACGTGTATGTGTATGTGTGGTGGGGAGGATGTGAGAGTGATGTGCATGTGTGTGAGTGCGTTTTAGTAAGTTAGTGTTTGAAGGGGTTTGTATGTGTGAGTGGGCGTACGTGCGTGTGTACATGAATTATTGTGTGCGCGTGTGACTGTATTGGTTGCTTGCACTCAGAACAAGTTTGACTGCGACATAACTGTCTGGCATTGTAAGGGTTAATAAAATGTATACATTTACTAGGTACGTCGTCTTAGTCCAGCTATGTCGAGGTACTTCCTGTTTTCGTCTTCCCGCTGATTGTTGCCAGGTCTCGGACCATAATGCATTGCCCGGGTTTTGCCACGCCTCAAACAAGTTATTTCATACAGTATCTACCAGCTAGCAATACGGTATAAAAGTAGGCCGCGAGAACCTCCCTTGCAGTATACTGTATTACTTCCCTCACCGACGGCGGTACGTGAGCGTCTCAACACGACAACAGCGTTGTACACATCAAGTCCTTGTGAAGTCGCCTCTTTCTGAGAATCTGTGGAGATTCACAGGGCTTGCCTGAACCATCAGAATGGCTCCCCCGACAACAACGCGCCGTCTGCTGACGACAAGTCTGCTGATCATGATGCTGACGACGTCTCTAGCTCGTGCAAATTCATGCGCAAACGAGACTGACAGAGAAGCGGCTTCTTTCAACCCAACGATCCAGGTAAGAGGATTTGGTGAATCCTCTCCATCTCTACGAAAACTAGCTGTAACTATCGCTATCACCATCATTGAAAACTGCTATCGTTATCATCACCATCACTAACGCTATCGTTATCCTCATTACTGTGATCGTTCTTATCACTTTCATTACTATTGTTATCACCCTCATCACTGATTACCATCACCATCATTACTGATATCTTTATAATTACCATCATGTATGATGTTGTTATTAACACCGTCATTACTGCTATCGTTATCATTACCATCATTACTGATATCGTTAATAACACCATTATTACCTATAGCATTATTATCACCAGCATTACTAATATCGTTATCATTACCATTACTTAAAAAAAAAATATTAACTGCTATCGTTAGGGTTACCATCGTAACTGTTATCGTTTTATCACCAGCTATACTGTTATCGTTATCATTACCATCCTTCTCACAACCTTGGGTTTTTGAGGTAGTTGAAAAGTTAATGTGTGATATGTTATGAAATGGTAAAATTATTTGAAAAGATATATGGTGTTTAAGACCTTAAAAATACGATAAGGAAGGATTGAACGACTTCCATTTTTAAAATGGATAAACATAGACTGATGTGGATAAAGACTCATATTCGATGATTCAAAGGTGAGAATGAAATGCTTTTCAATATAGACTCGTGAAGTGGAAGGTATACTAGGATTTTTTAAAAGAATGTTTCATTAAGAATGAGCGAACTCTCTTTGCCAAGTTTTAGGAACATGGAACATATTCGGGTTGCTATAAAAATGCTTTGCTTGAAAAGTAAACATGTAAACCGTAAATTATAAACTGGGAGGAATTTACATCGCTATAAAAGTTTCAAATACAGGAAAGTAGCAGTTAATTATTATGATTTTAATCAAATAAATGATTTTTGCTATAGCAGACCTTAAAATAAACCCCATCTTCCTTCAGAAATTTAGCAAAGACTGTTAGAAAATGAACGAGAGGAAAGAAAATTAGGAAGTACGGCTATTCTAGGTTGTTAACCAAAGAGAAAAAAACAAAAAATTACCTGATATAAAAGATGCGCACATGGGGGCGTTGTGTGAATGGGCGTGAGGCTAGCTGCGTGTGGGTTTGTAGGTGCGTGTGTGCGTGCGTGCATGTGTGTGTGTGTGTGTGTGTGTGTGTGTGTGTGTGTGTGTTTGTGTGTGCGCGCGTGTATTCGTGTTTGTTGTGTGTTCGGTGCGTTTTTAGTGTTGTGTGGTCGCTAAGTGATATGAAATGTTGAGCGATGGTTAACGAGAGGGGGGGGGGGGGTATAAACAATAGTTATACTTAATATCATTGAGTTTATTTGACTTTGTATTTTGTTTCATTATGTTATGTTTTCTTTCATATTTCAAAATAAATACTCCATTTTGAGAATACTATCAAACAAAAAAGGTGACAAAATCATAATCCATCTTGATCGTTAGCCTTCTTATAAAAACTATTTTGTGTAATATTTGTTTGTACTCAGAGCCCCAGGGAGAACAGTACAAGCTTACTGATCGGGCTACCCTGCATAAAAACAACTGAATAAATTAATAAAATTGGCATCATTATCATCACCAGCATGATCACCATCATTATTATAAATATCTCTATTGATTTTACATTCATTACTCTTTTACTTATCCTTTGAATGTCTAATGCGATTGTCACTTTTTGACAAACTAGGATCAAACAGTATGTTTGTCAGATAATAATAAAAAACCCACACTGCACATTACACCTGTCGATCCACTAGCAGGTGTAACTAATAATTCATGATGCTTCTGGCAGAATAGACCTCGTGGATTAATACACAATATACATTGTTGTGTTCTAAATAGACCATTTTTGTAATATACGCAAATTTGGTTCACGTATTTAAAATGGTGCGTTACTAATGGTAACCCTAAAGCTTGGCCGAGGTTTGTCTGAGTAGCAACAAATTAAAGATTGAAAGTGCGTTCCATCCATTAAAACTGAGGATACAATTTTTGTTATGTATGCAAATTTTATGCACATCTTGAAAACAATTGAAACACCAAAGCTTATCAGGGCTACCATATTTAAAGTGCATTCCACCAAATGCAATCTGATTGACTAGATACAAGTGAATGGGATAACGCGTTACTACGCATTTAGGTGGTAAGTTGTGTATAAATTACGAAAACGGTCAATTAGGAAATATAGGTGACTATGATCAGGGAACACCTACTTGCTATAATGCTTTACCATTATTACGACGCAGTTAGGGGGAAAGTTGTGAACACATTTCTAAAACGCATAGTGATTATCTCATACAAACAAATTTTGAGCTCCACGTCCGTCAACAAATTCACTAAATAGAGTACCGAAGTGATGTCGTCATATGAGCATTTTGTCGAGGCAACTGGCTCTTAAACAAAATCACTTCAGCATGTTCAGTGAGCGGTTTACAGTCTGATATTGTCTAGCGGGCTGGTGTCGGGCATTCCCAATGAGAGTCTCCGCTGTGAGCACCGCTGCTTGCTCTACCTGCATAGTTTAAAAGCAGTTCTCATGACAATTTGTTCAAACAACGTCACACCTCGGCACTCTACATACACTATATCTATAATTTGTTGACAAATAACAATTGCTTACATGTCACGCAACCTGCTTCTAAAAAAATGACATTATTTGACCTTATATTTAGATTTCAGCTTGATTCAAGTTCTTACATTTTTAATATTATTTTCCATTTTTCATTTTTTTGAACACCTAGTATTAGTGATGCTCTGATTGCAGTTGCGAGTGGATTGATAGGTGTGATGCACAAATTGGCATTAATTGGTTTTAAAATCATTATTTGATGTACACATGTTTGTGTCCAACTTTGTCCATAAGCAAAGTTATCAAATATTCAAAGGAATACTACAAAAATGATGACCTCTAATATGTCAAGGTACTTCGCTCTAAAAAACATTTTTCATCCTTTGACCTTGTGATGCAAAAGTGTCAGGCAGAATCGACTTATAACTTTTGTAAAATTACTTTTCAAAGTGTAACAAGTTTGTTTATTTTTTCTAGTACAATATGGAGGTCCAGTTCGTAAAATCTGAAACAGAAAAAAAGGGACATAAAATGTAAGGAAACCATCAAAAACAAATTACTTTGTGCTGTAACCTCTACCGAAGAGCTGCCTTTCAAAAATCAACTAAAAGTTTGAGTTTTTTAATGTAATCGCCAATTCTTCTTTTTATAGATTTTTACATCCGAGTCACAACTCAATGCCACCACTGAAACTCGAGTGCTGAGTGCGCTCGAACGCATGGAAACACGCCAAGATGAACTGACAGCGGCCCTCGCAAGTTTACAAACTCAGCAGGGCGAACTGACAGCGGCCCTTGCAAGTTTACAAAGCAAGCAAAACGAACTGACTGCGGCCCTTTCAGGTCCGGCCCCGAGGGATTGCAGTGACGTCCTGGCGGCAGGAAGGTCGGAGAGCGGTGTCTACCTGATCCAACCCAATAGAGCCCCGGAAGCCTTCCGGGTCTACTGTGACATGACCACCGATGGAGGTGGCTGGACCGTAAGCTCATAAGGCAATCTGGACCCCGATCTGTCCGATCTATCAAATCGGTGGCGAATGGCATATGCGTACAGGGATCGTGTTTAATCGACAATGTAGTAGCAGCAGCGTTATGAGAACGGGGGTGAATCGAGTAGTTTTAACATCGGCAATTTTTGTTGACCTTCGTCTTGATCTTCCCGATTACAATGAATCGTAATGATATTAACACAGCGGCGTGAGCGTAGTAATGTTGTCCGTAGCGTTGTCAGAGCGGCATCAGAACGGGACGCTGTGGTCTCGCTGCTCCACCGCTCTACCCCAAATAAACACGATCGAGGTACGCCAATGTCGCTTTCCGACGATTTGATAGATCGCAAACCAGATCATGATAGTCATGATAGTGGAACGGGGCTTTGTGGTGCAGATCCTTCGAAAATTCGATTATTCGAGTTATCGAATCAGCGCATTTGTGAGAGAATGCAATGTAAACAATATAGTTCAGGGTCAAAGTGTTTACGCTAGCAAACTGCAGAAGGTCAAAAGAGAAACAATTTGTTAAGCGCATCGCGCGCGATACCGGTAAAGTGCGCGCATGCCAAGTTAGCATACGCGGCACAACAACTGAATTCGCCTCACATGCTCAACAAGTTCCACTGGGGTTGGATGTTTTTCTTTTCCCGCCTCCCCACCCTTCTACTCTTCAGACAATAAGAAAGGAAGGATTAAGTAGTACAAAGTGAAAGAGCTAAAAGGAAGGGGGAGGGAAATATACACAGCAGGGCTCGGTGAGGATAGACTTGAGACATGTGGCCAAAAACAAAAAAAGGGATGAGGACGATTATGGTTGGTTGGTTTGGCTTGATGCATTTTTAAATAAATGGTTGGTTGGTTGGGCTAGGATGCTTTTAATGAATGGATGGTTGGCTGGGCTTGTATTAATTCGTTTTTTGGTTGGCTGGATGGGCTTGTATTCTCAATATGAACAACGTTTTTGGTTGGCTGGTTGGGCTAATGATGTTCCAAAAAATGGCTGGTTGGTTGGGCTAGTGATGTTCCAAAAAATGGCTGGTTGGTTGGGCTAGTATGCTTTTAATGAATGGATGGTTGGCTGGGCTTGTACTAATTCGTGTTATGGTTGGCTGGATGGGCTTGTATTCTTAATTGGAACAAAGTTTTGGTTGGTTGGTTGGGCTAGTGATGTCCCAAGAAATGGCTGGTTGGGTGGGCCAGTAAGCTATTTATGAATGAATTGTTGGCTGGGCTAGTATAATAATTCGTTTTAAAGTTGGCTGGATGGGCTTGTATTCTTAATTGGAACAAAGTTTTGGTTGGTTGGTTGGGCTAGTGATGTTCCAAGAAATGGCTGGTTGGTAGGGCCAGTAAGCTATTAATGAATAAATGGTTGGCTGGGCTAGTATAATAATTCTTTTTAGAGATGACTGGATGGGCTTGTATTCTTAATTGGAACAAAGTTTTGGTTGGTTGGTTGGGCTAGTGATGTTCCAAGAAATGGCTGGTTGGGTGGGCCAGTAAGCTATTAATGAATGAATGGTTGGCTGGGCTAGTATAATAATTCGTTTTAAAGTTGGCTTGATGGGCTTGTATTCTTAATTGGAACAAAGTTTTGGTTGGTTGGTTGGGCTAGTGACGTTCCAAGAAATGGCTGGTTGGTTGGGCCAGTAAGCTATTAATGAATAAATGGTTGGCTGGGCTAGTATAATAATTCTTTTTAGAGATGACTGGATGGGCTTGTATTCTTAATTGGAACAAAGTTTTGGTTGGTTGGTTGGGCTAGTGATGTTCCAAGAAATGGCTGGTTGGTTGGGCCAGTAAGCTATTAATGAATGAATGGCTGTCTGGGCTAGTATAATAATTGTGTTTCAAAGTTGGCTGGATGGGCTTGTATTCTTAATTGGAACAAAGTTGGGTTGGTTGGTTGGTTGGGCTAGGGATGTTCCAATAATGTCATGTGGCTGCGGTACGATTGTATAGCAGGCAAGGTTGTTTGTATTGTTAATCAATGCATACTTGTTTTAGGTACGGGGCCGTTGGCATACAGGAGTGCGGGCTAATTCTGCCACGGTGACCTGGGCACGTGTGGGGGTACGTGGCATCAATCAATACGTTAATGAATCATTCTAGTTTGAACTTTCAACGAGACAACTTTTATTTGCAATGAAAGTATGTTGTGTTATGTTATTTCATGACTGTGTTCACCAAGGTTTTCCAGAGTTTTTATTCTCGTCGAGTTTTATCTCTGGTTTTTTATCCTGGAACACGCTCGGTCCGGTTTCCTGAAGGAAACCAGAAAAAAAATGTTTGTTAAGCATTCATATATAATAAGAGGCCGGCTCCCAGTAGTCGTTGTCAGGCTATCCCACAATAATTGAAGTGTATTATTGTGTTTTTGGTTGTTTAGGGAGTCGGAGGGAAGACAGACGAAATAACATTTGTAATTATACAACAGACATGACTGGTTGGGTGGGCCAGTAAGCTATTAATGAATGAATGGTTGGCTGGGCTAGTATAATGATTTGTTTTAAAGTAGGCTGGATGGGCTTGTATTCTTAAGTGGGACAAAGTTTGGTTGGTTGGTTGGGCTAGTGGTGTTCCAATAAATGGCTGGCTGGTTAAACCAGTAGACTATTATGAATGAATGGTTGGCAGCAGGGCTAGTAATAATTAGTCTCATGGTTGACCGGTTGGGCTTGTATTCTTAATTGAAACAAAGTCTTGGTTGGGTGGTTTGGATTGAAGATTCATCTGAAAATACGGTTTTGGCATTCTTTATTGTGAAAATATGCTGAAGGATTGTGGCTCGTAGAACCTTCTTGGACACCGTAATTAAGTACATATAAGTGCCCAGATAGATGTATCGAAGCTTATCATATCTCATCCTGCTATGAAATTATTGTATGTATGTTTGGGGTTGAAAATTGTCAAGGTTGCTTATTGCTATTGATATTTATGTTAATTGTTGTTCAGAACAGGGGAGAGCGGTTGGCCCAATGGCAAGGAGGGGCTCTCAGTAGGAGAGGTTGTTTAGGGGAATCCGTAATCTCAGGAAACTGGGACTTCGGTTGGATCTCTTCCTCCCGGCTGGTCACGTGACCCGGGTTCCCCTATTTAGTATCTCGTTTTTATTTAGACTCTCCCCTCTTCCCTGTACAATAGTGCGGGTACAGATATCGCCCCTTTCATTGCATTTCTGTTATTTGATTGTGACATTAATTGTTGGACGGTTTGAAAGGGGGAAATTCTATCCCCAGTGGAATAAATGTTGAGAAAATGGCAAACAATGTATCCATGTTGTATTTCTTCTCACAAGAGCATTTTCACCTTGCTACACATCAATACTCTCTGCGTTCTGATGGAAATGTTGCTTTACCCAAACCCAAAACGGAATACTGCTCCCCGTATTTTCCCATCGTGAGGTGTCCATTACAACACCCTAAGATTAAACAACAACTTTGTCAAAAACCTACATCAGTTTCTCATATTGATACACAAACTAATTTTGAAATGGGTTTAGAACATGTTGCTGTAAACGAAACGCATTCCCGGATTAGAGGAAAGGTTAGGATTTTGTAATTACAATGAAAATTATATTCCTATCAATATAAAATTATACCGTATCACATATCTTGATATATGTTTTGTAATCTGTATTCAAATTATTGTATTGAGTAGGCTATCTAACCGTGTGTGTATATTCTGCATTGTTCATTTTTATATTTGAAAATATATTCCGTCAATTCAATCGATCAATCAATTAATCTGTTTTCCCGACCTGCAAAATATAAAAATATCTCGAGCTATGGTCCTATCTACTTATTTCGAGTCCGGCATGCTAATATGTCGCTGCAGATGTACTCTCCAATATAATTATTATAATCTGAAAGTTAGATGGTGTTGTTGGTTTGTCTTGGAAGATAAAGCTTTGACATCTTATGTAAATGCTATGGCTTTGTTCCAGGTATTCCAGCGACGCCAGAGCGGAAACGTCGATTTCTTTCGGCGTTGGAGGTCCTATAAACTAGGATTCGGTGATATTGAAAACGAATTCTGGATTGGGAATGACGTACTTCATCTCCTGACTAATGACAGAGCCATGCAACTACGCGTCGACCTTTGGTCATTCGACATCGAGACAGCTTATGCCGAATATTCCTCGTTCAGCGTATCTGATGAGAGCGATTATTATCGCTTGGAAGTCGGAGGCTATCAGGGCACGGCTGGTGAGTAAATGAACTAGCAAAGGACCGTACTACTAAGGTCATAAAGCTAAACCAAGCTGAAATCTGATATCGATTCTAAATAAACCAAGCTGAAATCTGATATCGATTCTAAATAGTCGTATCCATTGGTTTAAGGCGAGTTTGCGATTCTGGTTACTGAGTTTAGTTAGATTCGGCTTTAACGTCAACAATTTCTGTATCCTTCCTTAATCCTCCTAAATGTCGCTTGCCTCCAATGCGCATGCACAAAAGAACCGTGCATGCGCATTCGGCGCTCTCCTGCAAGACACTATCCAGAAATAGGAGAAGCCATGAAAACGGCTGGCGACAAATTGGCGTCAAAATCTTGAACGTTGAATTATTACACACTCAAAATTGACCTCAAAAGTCTTTTGGGAAGAACGAAGACATCTATACGACGGTTTTTGTTGACGTTACTCAACAAAAACGACGTTAAAAAATGACGTTACAAAATAACGTTTTTTGTGTGTTTATTCTAATGTACATGTTTCCCTTTTCATTAGGATATTTTACGACAATTTTGGAGAAAATAAAACGAGAAACATTCCAAAAACCGTTTGGTCACTGTTTACTACGCTATTACTGCAAATGTTACACTGAATTATTACTTACGAACTATCAATTCAGGTAATCTTTACATGAATTAAAATAAATGTTTTCCCCTATCTATTCAGATTTCACTATTCCACTACATTGATGTCACACTTACCCCTACACGATGAACATGATGAATGAATCTCACCTTCACCGTGATTAAAAAGAATTATTACCCGAAAATTATATTTCACATTTGTGACTTATTCAGTTTCAAATTAACATGCCTGAATACTCACTCCGGTGTTTGATATTTTTTTCGTAAGATGCAATTAAATGTTTGAATTGCCCACTTAGCCCACTTTACCCAGATTAGTAGAATTGCAAATAATTGAAACCCGTCAAAAACATCCGTTACACTTTCATTAGTAGAATCAGGGAGGTGTTACGAAGGAGTAGAAACTCGAGCATAATATATTCAAACATCTGTATGGGTTCTAAAGCGTGCTCATGAATGCCAAAAGCATTCCATAATCATGACAATGCTTTGATGTTCCATGTGCCGTGCCGACATTTAGCTGATGTCAACTTGAAAAGAAATTTCTTTAATTTCCCATTTGTCTGTAGACGTTTTGTTTTTGACAAATTTGTTTGCAAACTTTAAGGAAGTTAACGGCAGATAATGACAGATCCTTTACTCTGCTTTTGTTTCGAAAAGTATTGAGGAATCATTAAAAATCGGACATATAAGCTATTTTTATTACTTACAAAATTGGCCAATTTCTTCACTTTCCGACAACTTGTGCATCTGGGGGATTCAACCACTCTCAAA
>OZ022592.1:3839807-3869807 GCA_963669155.1 Arbacia lixula
TGTCTGTCTGTCTGTCTCTCTCTCTCTCTCATTGTCCTTTTTTGTTTAAAAAGTTCCTTAATTAGTTACTTGATTCATTTAGATTTACATTTATCCAATTATATTGTTTATCTCAGAGCTTTTAAGTTGAAAGATGCCATGCGATTGAGATGATATATTAATGATACATAATTATTTTGATATTGAACAACTGAAAAGGGGCAATAAATGTTAACATGATTTTTTTCCTACATCTCTCACATTAAAACTTTTAATTTATGACACTTCTTCGCACATTCTGCCGGACCTTTAAAGAGAAAACAACTTTGAAATATTAATCCTTCTTTGTGACTAAAATCTTCAGATCTGTACTTATCAAAATGTTATATGGAGCGGAGGCATCGCAGATTTTGCATGAAGTCGTTTCATTTATCACATCTAGGTATACAAGTATGTGATTTAATTTCTAACCTTGGCAAGATGAAATTATTCTTCAATCTGGTTTTCTCGAGAATGCCGTTTTATGCGCTTTGGAACTGAAGAAGCACATGGAATATTCATACGGCTTTTCCTGTAAAAACGTTGCACATTACCGGTTTGTGAAAACTCGTCATTTCTTTCACGCAACGGTGAGGGCGTCTTTCTCACTACATAATCTCCGTTCCAGACGCTGTGATTATTCGGTTGATCTCCCACAACATCGTGATGGATGGCACTTTCCTGTTAATAGAGGCTCAGTGAGCATGACCAGCCCGGCCAGAACAAAAGCCGCACCGCCTGCAAAGAAGACTACTCCATAATCTTCAAAGACACCGTATAGAGCACCTGTTGAGCAAAATATCAGACACAATGACCGGTATAGCAATAGAAGAGTCTTATAATACAATATTCGCTAGCTTAGTGAGATGATACACAGACAGTGCACGGGTGACCGATTTTATCCCCGCGGTAGGAGACTCGGACAATATTTAAGTGAATTTTCTTTAGTTTCAAAGTCTTCACAGATTTTGCCTGTCAACAACAACGGAAAAGGGTCACAGTCACAGTTATATTCGTAAAAATCTAAAATTGCCATTTCTTTTAATTTTGGATACGTGTGCTGTAGCATTATAAATTGTTGTTAACAATTTGCTTTGTAAATCGTGAAGGCCTACATCAGGTTTACGCATCAAGTATCACATAAGTATGAATACATATTATAATAAATTTCATATCCTACAATGATAGAATCCTGTTTGGTGATTGGTCTACATAGCGTGACCTCCACCTGACCACACATAATATTGATATGATGTCGATAATGTTTAGAACAACTCGCCAAGGGATGAAAGTGTGCTGGAGAAGCTAAAAGCTGCCTGCAATAAACTCTTACCAGCAAGAGGGGGTCCCACTAGAAATCCGGCACCTTGCATTTCGATGACCAACCCAAAGGAATACCCTAACGTGTCTAAGCCCACGAAGGCTACTAGCAGGGCCGGAGTCAGCGAATCGGTTGATCCAGCGATGAGGGCGTACAGCGAGGCCAGTATAGCTAGGCTGAGATACCCGGTTGCTAGCGGCACCAGGAAGAGGCATAACCCCGCGAGGATGCAGCTCGTGACGTAGCCGAACATTCGCCGATGTTTGCCGAGTATCCGATCGAAGACGAAGCCAACGAAGATTCGTCCGAGCGTGTCCATGATGCCCATGACGGAGAGAATGAAGGACCATTCGTCCTCGCCGATCGACAGGTGGAGCGCGAGAGCCTTGAAGTACACGTAGGGCAGCTGGTAGCCGATGCAGAGGATGAAGTTCGAGATGGCGAAGATGACGAGGAAACGGTTGCTGAGAAGGCGGGCGACCTTGTAGCACGGGGAGAGTATACAGCGGACCCACCAGGTCTCTGCGTGGATGGACTCGGGAACTGCGATGGATGAGTCCGAAGGGAATCGGTTGGGGTAGATTTCCATTGCCTCGGTATAGGTCTTAAAGTCCGTCAGGGTTCGGGTCTCATCGGCTGCGGCCGAAGCAGCCATTGCGTGACTCAACACACTCTCGGCGAAGGACAACCCAGACATCCTTGTGCTAGGTTCCCCGGTATTACTAGCAGCTCGGCTGGCAGCCTGGCTCGCTGCTACGCTGGCATTGCCGATGGTTGCTGGGTGGCTACTGAACGTGAAAAGGGAAGCTAGGTCGTGGCCGTCCAACCTATCCGCGTCTACTTCCACATCCATGACATGTTTCATGTATGCTTCCCTGGAGGGCTTCTCAGGTATAAACCTCGAACAATAGGTGGCGCCACACACGCACAGAGCAAGTTCTATGGCTCCGAGGACGAGAAACCCATGCCGCCAGCCAAATTCGTCGACGACAATTTGGACGACGGGCGCGAAGATGAAGGTGCCGATGCCGGAACCAGCGACCACGAAGCCTGTCGCGACGGATCTTCGCCGCTCGAAGAATCTCCCTACCATGACAATACAGGGCAGGTAGCTCAGCCCGAAGCCGAAACCTGGACGTGGGAGATATTCGTGGGACAATAAACCACAAAAGAACGGCAGGTAAGTATTTCCGAGGAATCCTAGGCACTTTTATGATCTGTTATAGTCTTCGGGGCCTCGGAATCGGTAAGCGGGGTGGGAGGGAGGGGGGACATTTCTTTTTTTTCTTTTTTTTCGGGGGGGGGGGGGGGGTTGCAACCACCTGTTTTGGGGGAGGGGGGAGTTTCAAAAGGAAGGGGAGGGGGTTAAACCCCCTAAACTTTCCAATAACCCCCATTTTTTTTTTGGGGGGGGGAGGGGGAGGGGGGAGTTCATAGGGGGGAGGGTTGGGGAAAAGAAACACCAAACCCTCAACCTCTCTAGATACGCTTCTGGTTTATACTCACAAAGGAAGCAAACTGGTAACCGCCAAAGGCGAACTCTACTTAACAGAAAGAGGGAGAAGAAGAAGAAGTAGAAGAAGAAGAAGAAGAAGAAGAAGAAGAAGAAGAAGAAGACGAAGAAGAAGAAGAAGAAGAAGAAGAAGAAGAAGAAGAAGAAGAAGAAGAAGGTGAAGAAGAAGAAGAAGAAGAAGAAGAAGAAGAAGAAGAAGGTGAAGAAGAAGAAGAAGAAGAAGAAAGAAGAAGAAGATTACCTAGGTGACAAAGGAGAAGCAGAATTAAATGAGAAATTATAGAAAAATATAAAATAGGACAAAGAAAAAGAGAATCCATGCGCTAGTTTACCTGTCAGTACCCCATACGTGAAGAAAAGATAGTCGAGAGAGGGCGCCAGTGCACTCAGACACAGACCCATGGAAGAGAACACTCCACCTGCAATGGCGGTGGCTTGTGCGCCGAATCTCCCCACGAGAATACTCGTGATAGGCCCTAGTAAAAGAACAGTAATTTTTTTTTTTTCAAGATCACTTTATTAGACATTTAGAGACAATAAAGGAAAATAAACATACAAAGCCCAGGTCATAGCCAATTAATGCTGAATGCAGGGCGATAAATAAACATATACAGAGGAAAACATCATCGATTCAATATACAAGGATTACAATACAGAAAACAAATAGTTATTTGCCTTACGTTAAAAAGAAAAGGTGGGATGTTATTTGTATCAAAGAAGAGAGGAAAAAGCCGGCAATGTATACGGCTAGTGTTCTACTCCATTGAGATGGGGTAAATGAAAACGCAATATGTGTATATGATATAATAAACATTCCTTTAAATAGTGATAAATCTGATGTACAAATATCATTCTAGAAAAGACATGCATTGAAATATGGTAAATCGTAGAATGTCATTTACAAACATTTGCACTCGATCAATATTGGACGTTTCTTTGAAGTTATGTATATTTCCATATCTTATTCGAATAATTGATGCTTTGTAGGGAGACAAATATATGGTCTTCGTCCTGCTGTTACGGAGAGTATAAATGCCCAAGTGTAACAGCAGAACAAAGACTAAAAAGCATTGTTATTAATGACGTGGATATTTGTTTTCCATTGAACCTTTCCACCCCTGTCATGCCTGTAGCATAATATTCTCAATACTCTGGAGAACGAATTGCGGGGCAGAAAAGTGGTTACTTTTCTAAAAGGGAGTAGTCTTCCCATGCCGCTTCGTTCTTCGCACAGTAGAGAACGAAGGATGAGACTACCGCCTTTTGGCTTAGGTCATCTCGTAATTCTTTGAACTTCGCGGGCTTTGGGGTGAAAAAAGAAAGGAATGACTTAAGGCGTTGAGCATTGTCCTGTGAGATGAATCCCCTTGAACCAATCTCCACCGCTAACAGCTGGACTTCGTATCCGTTGTTTTGGATGTCTGTGATTAAGCTTGCGTATTTATCGGCTTTGTATTTATGGGCACGTTCAATAAGCCAGTTCGTAATTACAATTTGCGCATGAGCAGATGAAGGTCATAGTGACCAAACCAGCGTGTTGGTTTTTAAATCACTGAGATAAGCATCATCATTAATAAGTTATTTTAGAATATGCTTGTTATCCAATTTATAAAAGAACACCAAGGTGTTCAATCATGGGGTATTTGACAACAGGCCAAACGACAACAATTAGTTTACAATGAACAATGTAATAGAAGCTTTCCCAATTGTTCACAGACCGTAGCCTACTATTCTTGTCACCTGTTTTGAGATGGTTCCTTTATTAGAGGTTGAATATCGCAAATTGCTATGTCGGGTAAGCACATTACGTAACATCTCCTTTTGAAATGATATATTAATCAACTGCTTATCCTAATGAAAAAGGGAAAGGTCATAGTGACCAAACTTGCTCCAGAGCTAACTACGAACTGGTGTATTCCTAGCTCAAATGGTATTGTTAATTCGAATAGAAGGAGTTTCTTGTCTCGTTCTCGGTACAGACATAAGTCTGGTCTGAGGTTTGTTTGGGTGCAGGACCGTGGGATTGTCGTCACAGGTGAGTAGCCCTGTATGTTTGGAATGTCGTGTGTTACCACCAAATCTGGGGAAGAGCCCTTTAGCGCAAGATTGACAAGATAGGCCAGGATATTGTTGTGACGCCATGTGTAGCGTCCTTGTTCTAGAAACAGTGGGCAGGCGTTTAATACATGGTTGAGAGTCTCTCTCCCGGGACAATGCTTGCATTTAGCTGTTGTGGACTTTCCCCACCTGACTAAGTTTGCTCTAGTATTCAATGTGTCGGTAACTGAGTTAACAAGGAATTTTAACACTCGAGCAGGCATGTTATACATGATGCTTTTCCACATAACACATTTTTGTTCTAGACACAGTAGCTCGAGAAACCTTCCTTGTACGGTTAGCTCTTTAACCTGGCTATGCCATAAATCGTTCACTTGGTTGGACAATAGATTTTTACTCTCTTTCTTTTTTGATTGGAGCGTTTGACGATCCTCTACTTGAGTGTAAAGTGTATGACTTTGCACAGTAGCGGATTTTTTCCTGCTCCATTTAGTTTCCCTTTGGAGCTTAGAATCTAAGCAATGTTTAACAAGTTCATCGCCTTGCTCTCTCATCTGAATGTAGGCCATTGTGTGACATTCTGCGTGAAGGTCCGAAATTGTTGGTATATTTAAACCGGTTGGCATGTGTACAAACGCCATTGTTGCCGGTCTAGGTAGTTCGAACCATTTTTTGAGAAAGCGGTTGGTCAGTGAATCTAGTTCTTTTAAATGAGAGAATGTTATTTCATTCACCGTCAAATCGAAACGAATAGAAGGCAGAAAATAACGCGAATAGATCTTCAATTTGTATTCGTTACGAATCAAAGATGCTTCGATGTTTTTCAGAGATGATTCAAATTTTTGGGAAAGATATTCAAAGGTTTCTTGCGATGTTTGTTGTTTAGTGATGAGAGATCCCAAAAATTTATGTGGCTGTGTTGCCAGGGTAGAGATTTTATTTTGGCCTACTGTAAATTCAATGTCACTGAACTTTCCGGATGAGAGAGAAAGAGATCGACATTTAGACGGTTTGAGAGACAGGCCGAGTGATCTAATGTGGCTGTCTATCTCAGTCAACAATCTTTGATGTGACCTCTTATTATGTGAAATCAAACAGAAATCATCTGCGAATGGGGTTGTAATGACATGACTTCCATCCAGATCATAACCATATTTCAGATTTACTTTCAGGAACTGAACTATTGGGTCAAAGCACAGTATGAAAATTAGTGGGGATAGGGGGTCCCCTTGAAATATTCCTTTTTTGAACATAAATTCATCTGATATCCAATCTTTGGTTGCTACTCTCCCCGACAGAGTTCCGTACAAGTTTTTCATGTACAGTTGGATATTAGGAGGAAAGTCATGTCTTTGCAACGTAAAATGAATGAGATCGTGATTTACTGACCCGAAGGCGTCTGCTAAATCAAACCAAGTTATATGTACAGTACGAGATTTATTTTTTGCATGTGAAATAATTTCGTGCAGTACCGTGTTGTGCTCGGTGCATCCACTAATTCCTTTCAGGAATGCTTTCTGAAGTTTAGGGTCTATCAAGTCATTTTGTATCATGAACTCTTCAAATCTTTCTGCAAGGATGAGATGATATAATTTTCCGATCACATTAGCTAATGCAATCATTCTAAAGTTCTGGGGGTCGGTTTTCTCACCGGACTTGTAGATGAGTGTCACCTTGCTGCGTGTCCAGTTGGAAGGAGGTATTCCTTCCTGCTGTACTTTCGTGAAGAGAGTAGCCATGAAATGGTGTGTACATGGCAGTTTTTTTAACATCCCGTAATATATTCCGTCTGGTCCTGGGGCACTCCTCGAACTCTTCCTTTGGAGCGTCTTCCTTACGTGAAGGGGGCGGATCGGGGCGAGGCTGAAGGGGCTCCGCGCCGCAGCGTCGGCGTGTCGCGGGGGTGGAATCCAGTTGAGGCGCGATTTGTCGAGAGTCGCTGTGTGCTGGTACCGGTTAGTGAAGTATTCGTTAGCTGTTTCCACAGTAAAATCAGGTTTCGTGGCGTTTTGATATAGCGATCCATTGCTCAGCTTCTTCGCGAAATCCCAGAAATTTGATGTGCAGTGCCTTTCTTCCTTTAAACAGCTGCGTCTATCGTTGTTTTTATTATCTTGTTGACGAAGGTAAGTATATGAATGGAGAGCGTCGTAGAATTGTTGGCGATCTTCCGTCGTTGCGTCCTTACGAAACGCTTTTTTCCGTAGTTTGTTTTTGATTTTTCTCACCTCGTTTGTGGTTTTTTGAGGTCTTCTGAAACATTGCGAAGTATTCGACGATGCTTCGAACTCAGGTCTGTCTCGGAAGAAGTCGTGTAGTAGCGTAGAGAAGCAGTCTCCGGCTTCGTGGGGGGTCAGCGCTCCGGACGCCAAATCATGGTGTAGTGGTGCTAATCTCACAGCAAGGTCGGCGTTTAGGTCCTTCCAGGCCGGACCGGGTAGTTCGGGCAGTGCGAAACGAAGAAAGGCCGCCACGGCGCAAGCCGCGGGCAGAATAGGGACCATGTTTATTGTGTACTGGGTCAGCACGTACAATATGAATGACAGGCAGTACCGCATTAATATGGCGATTGAAGGCATGGTGGAAGATAAAGTTAGAATGTCGTATTCTGCACCGATGTTGACGGGATAAACTCCAAATGAGGTGTCATCACTAAAATAACAGTGTGAAGTAAAGCTTGGACGGTAGTAGGCCTTGGTTTGGAGGGAAATAGCGCGATTGGCAAAGGATTTGTAGAGCTCCCTTTTTCCACTCCTTACCGTGCCTTACCGTGCCTTTTGCTCTATGATAATGATATATGGACAGTTAGACTATGAGCAATGCTATGACGCGCGTCACTTTGGCTGAGAGAGGGAGAAGGTGGGATGAAATGGGAATAAGAAGGAGAGAGAGAGAGAGAGAGAGAGAGAGAGGGGGAGAGAAAAGGGGGAGATGAGAGAGAGAGAGAGATAGAAAGAGAGAGAGAAAGAGAGATAGATAGAGAGAGAGAGAGAGAGAGAGTGAGAGAGAGAGAGCGAGAGAAATAGAGGGAGAGAGAGAGGGAGAGAGAGAGAGAGAGAGAAAAGGGGGAGATGAGAGAGAGAGAGATAGAAAGAGAGAGAGAAAGAGAGATAGATAGAGAGAGAGAGAGAGAGAGAGAGAGAGTGAGAGAGAGAGCGAGAGAAATAGAGGGAGAGAGAGAGAGAGAGAGAATTAAGGAGGGACTGATTCTTTGCATAGGCACAATACAATAATTATCATCTAACCTGAGCAGAGCATTGTACCAAGAAGAATGCTGCCTGTCCACGCCGTGGCCGAATCGCCCCTTCCGAACGCGACGAGGAGTTCGATGTGGAAGATGCCCACCATCGCGTAGGTCACGCCAAAGGTCAAAATGTGGGTCATCATCGCCGCAATCATCACCACCCACGCCCAGCCTCTATCAAGATGACGCGACGATGCCGACGTCGAGTCGTCACGTACTGGGGACGGTGTGTCAGGCACTCCATTAGCTGTTGCCGTCGTGTCGGGGTCATGACGCGGTAGTGTGACGTGGGTAGAGAGTTTATCTGTGGACTCGACACATGGTGTGCTTTTGTCTGAGAAAATGTGTAAACGGAGAGGATGGCGAAGACCAGACATGCCAGAAGGGGGAAAAGGTTGTTCAGAGAGTGAGACAGAGTGAGAGATGGAGTGACACGTATAGAGAGAGAGAGAGAGATAGAGAGAGATGGAGTGACACGTAGAGAGAGAGAATTAGGGTGATATAAACGGAGCGATGTAATTAACTAGGCACTAGTTTATCGGCTTAGCTTCATACAATTATTGGTCTAATAATTCCTTTTTAAAAAAAAAACATGTAAAATGATTGTAGAATAAAATAATTATCTAACGCACATTTTCGATATTTAGCAATCTCGAATTCTGCACAGGAAAGCCAAGGCAGCCATTTAACAAAAATGGCGGCCATGCAAATGTAATATTGACCACTTTTAAAATAAAAATAACGCATGGATTGCCTATTTGTTAACACTCACACTCGTTGTGCTGAGTTCCGTCGAGCGAGTTGCTGTGTACACGAGTTCGGGCCGTCAAAATGTGTCAAGAGTCTAGACTTTCTTTAGCCGGAGTGGATCTCGACGGCTTTTTTCCATTTCGTGGTTACAATGATTTGACATGTTGATGCCTTGAAGGAGGAGTTTGGAAGCACCTAGTTATGACACCTTCGCAATACTTATAATACATATCCCTCCAGTCGTTTGGTCCGGGATGTTTTGTATCAAAATAGTAGCCTCGTTTCATTCGCCACTTTAAACATACTGCAACAGCCCCATCTACGACGAATCACGTCCACTCACTTGCCAGCTGCTTGGAGAAGCTAGCGAAACATCCCTACAATACAAGTGGTTTGCTTGATTGGTCGAAACACAACTTTTTATCAGATGAAACTCTGTAGGTTTTGGGGGTATGGATGCAATCTAGGCATTGTATCATATAATTCTAGGTCTGTAGGTTACTATGACATTCATTGGATCGAGGGGTTGAGAAGGTATGTCAGGGGATGGGCGGGGAATGGAATGTGTGTAACTAGAGGGAATGTTTCACCAAGCTGTTCGTAAGCTAAGAACGAATTTACGTAAAACTGGTGACCCTGTCTTGTGCAAACTGAAATACCCCAAATTGTTCCTGTTTTAACATAATGGGAGTTGATTTCCAACAACCCTAATCAAATCTGACAAATCATAATCAAATCACTTTATAAACTTTGTTTCCAGACACATGTTAATTACAAGAATTTGTATTTATAAACATCATCTTTGAACTTTAGCTGATGGGAATCAAAATCATTGAGAATCTGATTTAGCACAAGAAAATATCACCAGTCGTGCGTAAAATTGTTCTTAGTTTCCAAACAGCTTGGTGAAACATCCCCTGGATCTCACCTTGGTCAACACAAACCACTGGAATGACGTCACTCTCGTCCGCAGCATTCATCTGGTCGAGCGCGCTGGACTGCAACCATGGCAACGGCGGATCTTCATTATTGACGCCTATCACGTGACTACCACATCCGTTATCAACGCCGTCGTTGTCCTCCTCATTCGAGGAGATGTGGGACATTACTTGAGTCGAAGTCGTTGAAGTCGCCATATCTTCACTTTGCCTGTTTGGGTCTGTCATGGTAGCAGTAGTAGTTAATGTAGTAGTAGTAGTAGTAGTAGTAGTAGTAGTAGTAGTAGTAGTAGCAGTAGTAGTAGTAGTAGTAATAGTAGTTAATGTAGTAGTATTACTAGTAGTTAATATGGTAAAAGTAGTAGTAGTTGTTGTTGTTGCTCCGATATTGCGAAGGACAATTATTGAACAAATTTTACATTAATGAATTCATGATGTTAGTTACCTACATTGTTCAAGTTTGTTACAATAAATGTTAAACATTTATGTGTAAAGTGTAAACAAATTATGCATATATTACGTGCTTATATATTGAATAATAGCTTTTAGTGTACATTTATTACGGTTTAAAAACACGAAAAAAAAAGAAATATAATGAAGATTGTACGGGAAGACCATTGAAGTACCCATGAAGCATAGCATTGTAGTTAAGATTTATTGAACATTTAGTAAACGTTTCAATACCATATCAACACGAAATATGATGTCATAAGTCAATGGACCGTTTTCACAATGGTGGTTTACCTCAACACGTGTACTAAACCGGGACTAACTTTATGGGACGGTAAGGAAAACATATTTTGTTTGTAAGCCTATTCAATATAATGAAGTTTACAAAGAAACTTTAGGCTCACACCCAGTGGTAAGGATAGTGTGCTCCATCCTGTAAATGCACCAAAAACAAGTCAGACAAAAATCTTGGAACCAGACGGGATTTGAACCTGCAATCTACTGCTTACCGGGCAGCGACTTAACCACGCAAGCTATTTCTAGTTCACGGCCGGTCAAGACACGACAACTTTTCTTTGTAAATTGAAATTACCCCAGAAAGCCCTATCACTAAAATCTAGCATAATCACGTTTGTACTTGGAATCTCTGTGGTTTATATTATTTGTTCACATAATGATTACATTAAATACTTGAAATCGCCTGCTACTGTGATTCTATGATAAAAAATGACTGGTTTTGTGACAGCATCAGATGATTTATTCTGCGCCCTATTAATCATTTTGTCTCCGTTCAGCATGTTTAGTATGCGGTCTACGTTATACCATCGTTATGCGTACGGGCCGAGGGGTTCTTCCCAGCTTTGCCAAAGCCGTAGCCTATATTCTAGGCGGAGGCTGCAGGTATTTCCTTTGCTGTTATGCTGAACGCAAGTGATACGTCTGATCTGGCGAAGACTACGAAGTGTGGCTGCGAAGCAGCCACCGCCTATACACTCCCGTCTGCCTAATCAATATTCATGTTTATTCAAAATGGCGGATTTATGAATAATTCAACAACCGCGCCAAATACGGCATACCGAAGTTACGTTCGACCAATCAGATATAAGAAGTCGCGAAGAAAAAGATTCTCCTCGTCCATTATTGATGGGGGT
Organism: Arbacia lixula; assembly: GCA_963669155.1. Classification (NCBI taxonomy): domain Eukaryota; kingdom Metazoa; phylum Echinodermata; class Echinoidea; order Arbacioida; family Arbaciidae; genus Arbacia; species Arbacia lixula. Next base: position 3,851,251 of record OZ022592.1, read on the forward strand.
AAAAAAATCAGGAGATAGAAATACATATACTCAATGTCCATAAAAACAAGGTTTTAAGTTTTTTTTAAACAACTATTAATTATTGAAATAAATAATCTATTGATGCACTTTAGTTTTCAAGTATGTTTGAGAGACCTGGCGTTGTCAAATTAACGATATTTAATTTCCCCGTGATTCGATTCCCTCAAATAGTCCATTTTGGATGAAGAAAGTGACGTCATGTCACGTGACTCATAGTTCCTGTCTTCTTCTTTCCAACGTATTTGTGATTGGTCCGATTTATTTCTTCTTCATACATATGCATGAGAATTTTTCGTATATTCATGAGCATTTTTCGTACGAAAAACTGCCGTCATTTCATCGTCGATAATAAAAAAAACAACATCCAAAGCAAGACGGGAGTGTATAGGCGGTGGCTGCTTCGCAGCCACACTTCGTAGTCTTCGCCAGATCAGACGTATCACTTGCGTTCAGCATAACAGCAAAGGAAATACCTGCAGCCTCCGCCTAGATTATAGGCTACCAAAGCCGCGATTTAGGTGCAAGATTGCGCTACTTTTGACTTCCTCGCCACAACTTGCAAAGCCTTCCCGCTACGTCGCTACTTTTTGGCTTCTTCTGACTCGCTAATTTCTCCATTGCATCATACATTTTCACATTTTCACATAGTACCATCATGCTGTATAACCTTGGAATTGCGATAGCTCCGTTTTGGCTACTTTTTGCTAAATTTGACGACTTTTTACGGCTACTCACTGCTACTTGGGCTGAATTTTTTTGGCAACACTGGTTCTTCCTGGCTTGGTAGGCGCACAGATAGAGTTATATCAGGAAACTAATTGTTTCTGTGAGGTTTGAGAACCGGACATTGAAATTCTGTGACGAATTGATATTTGACCTCAAATTCATTCTAGTTTTCCGTAAAATGACGAAATTGATTTTTTTTATTACAACATTTCAATTTTGTTTGACAATGCTAGTATTAAAAATGACTTAGTGATATGGATTTTTGCTATGCCATACCAAAGATTGTTAAATTTCAGGTTTTCGTCCTCTCAAACCGTTTCGTTTGATCCGACGATGTATTTCAGACTTTACGTCATGGAATACTATCATGTCATTTAGTGGAGAGTTTATACTAGACAACATATATATGATGAATGTTATCGATTCCTTTAACGAGATGTAAAGAAGGTTTCTACAGTACTGTAAACCCTAATGGTTGGTGTGCATTATAAAGGCTTTACTTACAGTCAACACCTGTTTGTAAAACGCCGTGGATGACAGTCAGTCAAAGCGAGAGCCAAAGATCTTCATGTTGGCGTTTCTATTCTTTTTCTCTCGTCGATCTTGTGTCACATTGTAGATTTTTGCTGGTTTTATCTTTCATATTGCGAATCAGTTCAGTTTCTTCACTATTTTCATTTCATAGCTTCATCTTGTCGATACTTTTTCCGCTGTATTTTCTTATTTCCTTACTGTTATGCTTGCATTCATATTTGTGCAAGTCGCTGTTATGACGCATGTAACTCCTGGTTACTGCAATGCGCGCAATATGTCTTCCCACGTCAGTGATTGGTCAGCATTGCGCGCACGGTTTGTGACGTAACAAACAAAACAGCTCGAACCCGCGTCATGTTTTGATTAGACAAAAGTTTCGACGAATTACTGGTAAATGTTTACTGATATCATATGATATTGATGTATATCTGTACATATTAGATATACTCTACATATCATCTTTTGTGCTTTAACTGTTCTTTCTATACAATCACAGAGGCGCAATATGCTATAATCGATGAGAATATAACAACGAAAATTCTAACCAATTTTCAAAACGTTACTTATTTACAAGTTTTAACGAATGTAAAAACGAGCCATATTATGGCTCAGAATTAATGTACTAAGAATTAAGATTCGAGTTCATTGCCATGGAGAACACTTCACTGCTCATTACCAAGCAATCGGAACGTGTATTATGGCTGATATGAATGTTTAATTCCAACCTCCCATCTCTCTGTACACAATACTATCTCTATGAAAATTATACGATCTTGTAATCATATATGCACTGTTCTGTTTTGTTGCTTACTTTTGTCTTATTTGTTGTTTTATGTGTATCTCTGATGGCTATAGAATATGATCGAAAATCCAAATGCCGATCTTTCTGCGAGGAAGCGGCATGGAAATGGCATAAAAAAAATGTATATATATATCTATTTATTTTTATTTTTTTTTTACAAATTTAACTGTGCAACAGTCTTTTTATTTGTGTGTATAAATGTATATGTTTATATCATTTTCAAGGACAGAGTTTCGGCAGAATCCCTCAAAAGTAATAGCACATGACAAAAGTGATCGGTTGCCATAGAAATAAGCCCTGTATCTTGTTTTTAATCATCTAAGACAAACACAATGGATATCATACGTCTTGTTGACTTCATTTATTCTCACGTTCTCTCTTATTCATTAAGTATAAGCAGGGATATCTTATGGAAGGATATGAAACAACACTCTTTCTTTGAGCCCATGCGTGGCACCGTCGACAAATTATGTGGTCTCAGCATGTGCTTTTCACGTGTTAATGAAAATAAACGGCTTAATATATAATTTTTATTATGATTGAATCCGACATTTCCGGAAATCTCCGGAAAGTGAAGAAATTCGTTAATTATGTAAGTAAGAATATTATCTGATATCTCCGTTTGTGCATCATTCGACCATTATTTAGAAGAAAAACGAATACAGGATCTGTAGTGGTGTTGCCCTCCACTTTCTTGAAAATTACAAAAAAAAAAAACCCGTGATAAGAATAACACAGCTTCGAGAAACAAAACAGGGAATTAAAGTTATTGTTTCCAAGTTGACGGGGGCAAAATAAAGGTGCCGCGCATGGGACATCAAAGCATTGCAGTGATTGTGGAATGCTTTTGACATTCATTAGCACGCTTTAGTAACCATACAGATGTTTGAATATATTATGCTCGAGTTGCCTCTCCTTCCTAACACATCCCTGGTATAAGCTAGACGCGTAGTCCTTCTTCATAAGCGTCGTACCGATAATCAATCTGGTTTCTAAAAATCTTAAAGGAATTGATGTTTAATTCGATAAGACATGAAAGAAATATATCAGTGGAGGTTTGATGAAAATCCGTCAAAGGATAAGAAAATCATAATCTTTTAAAGCTTTGATTTTGTTTAGTCACGTGCGAGGTGCTTTCCCATAATTACGTTGTGTACAATTCTTTCCAAAAATTTGCATTTTCTCAAGAAAATATGCATGCCTTTACTTGTGCATTTGATACATCATTAGAATTCTTAAAACAAAATGAAACATTATTACAGATAAAAGCCCGTATTCTGAACATTGTATTAAAACTGGACTAACTTTATGGGACACCAAATAAAATTAAATGAAACATTATTATTTGTTTGTGAGGTAATCCTGATAAATTAACGTACCACTATTTAATGGTTGATTGTACAACTCTTGAACAAATTAATAGATGCTCATTTCTTCCTGTTCTTCTTCCGATAGATATATCATCCTTGCTTTCAGTTATGTTGTAAGAATCTCGCTCTCTGATCGTGGCCAAGTCCAGAACAAATAGATATTCCATATCATCCTGTTTTTCTTCCGATAGACCTAGATATCAAATTATCATCCTTGTTTGCACTTACGCGTTTTCACTTATGTTGTAACAATTAATTATCTGATCGTGGCCAAGTCTTGAACAAACTTACAGGTGGTTGTCTTGTGTCGAGCTTCTTAAGGTGGTAACTTGTTCACCGGAGGTTCTTCGGAGGCTTCCCAGCGAGTATTTTTTTTCTTCTGTTCACACGGGGTATAACTAATGCATTACTACATGTACAAATTAAAAACAAAAGCAGGAGCGCCTAAAAATGCATGCATTATTGTTTCTTCCTCTTCTTTCTTTCTCATTCTCTCAAGCAATCTCTCTTTTACTATCTCTCGTTTCTCTCTCTCTCACTCTCTCGCACACGCACTTTTCCTCTCTCTTCCTCTTCCCCTTCTCTCTCTCTCTCTCTCTCTCTCTCTTTCTCACTCTCTCTTTCTCACTCTCTCTCACTCTCTCGCTCACGCACTTTTCCTCTCTCTTCCTCTTCCCCTTTTCTCTCTCTCTCTCTCTCTCTCTCTCTCTCTCTCTTTCTCTCGAACACACACTTTTCCTCTCTCTTCCTCGCCCCCCTCTCTCGCTCTCTCGTTCTCTCTCTTTCTCTCTCTCTCTCTCTCTCTCATTCACACACACACTCTTTCTCACACACTCTCTCTCTCTGTCGCACACGCACTTTTCCTCTCTCTCTTCGTCTTCCCCTTCTCTTTCTCTCTCTCTCTCTCTCTCTCTCTCTCTCTCTCTCTCTCGAAACGCACTTTTCCTCTCTCTTCCTCTTCCCCTTCTCTTTCTCTCTCTCGCTCTCTCTCTCTCTCTCTCTCTCTCTCTCTCTCCCTCTCTCTCTTTCTTTCCATCTCTCTTTTCGCGTTCTCTAGACACGCGCAAACGCATAATCGCATAAGTGCATTCAGGGACGGATCCAGCATTTTGGGAAGGGGGGGGGGCACAATTTAGAAAAATATTTTTGTTGAGGGAAAGCGTATGATGAATGACCAAAAAAAAAGGAAAAAAAGAAGAAATGATCGTTCACTTCTTCCGCCGATGCTTGATGACTAAAAAAAAAACTTCCTCACCCCTTCCTCGGACGCATGAGGAATACAAATGAAAAATAAAAAAAAAGTTCTCACATCCAAAAGAGGAGGCACACTGACATAATAAGCAAAGAGGGTCTCATTTTCAAAACTTTGGTCGCTCATGAGTCCTGTGGTCACGACTAGCGTGAAATTGAAAGCAGGATGTACCAAGTATTCTAGGTGTCAGCAAACTTATAGATTTTGAATAAAACATATTTTAAAAAGTTACAAGTCAAATGAAAATAAGATTTAAGCGCCAAAAGGTGAAAGGATGTCAAATCTATTCCCCTCCTTTTATCATGTTTATTCATTCAAATCAAATCAAATCTCAGTAAAATGACCCCACGTAATTGGCTGAAGGGGTGTGTGGTGGAGGGGGGGGGGGCACTCCTTCACGGATATAAATCTCTAAAGACTTAATATTATTTCAATCCTACCAGCCTTACATTCATAACCATGTCCAAGACCTTCTACACTAAGGAATCCATTCAGATAAAAGTTTTGCTCATTATTTTGTTACCTTTGCTTGGACATGTTCATGTTTGTTTGTTTGTGCATGGTAGGGAGGATGTGAGAGTGTTGTGCGTGTGTGTGTTTGCGTTTCAATGAGTATTAATTGGAATGTGTTGGTATGTGTGAATGGGTGTACATGCGTACATGTGTGCACGTGACTATAACAGGTTGCTTGCACGTCATAGTACAAACTTGACTGAGACCTACCTTTCTGGCATTGTACAGGTTTATAAAATACATACAACATGTACTAGATATCAGATAGTCCAGCTACGTCAATGTACTTCGTGTTTTCGTTTTCATACTGATTTGGTCAAGTCCTAATCAAATTAACAGCTGCTCATTTCATCCTGTTTTTCTTCCGATAGATATATCATCCTTGTTTTCAGTTATGTTGTAAGAATCTCGCTCTCTGATCGTGGCCAAGTCTTGAACAAATAGATATTCCATATCATCCTGTTTTTCTTCCGATAGACCTAGATATCAAATTATCATCCTTGTTCGCACGCGTTTTCACTTATGTTGTAACAATATTAATTCTCTGATCGTGGCCAAGTCTTGAACAAACTAACAGTTCTGGTATATCATTCTAATCTTTCGTTTTTCTGTTGCTCAATCATGTCAATAGTATGTGTTACTAAAGTTTTACCATTTTTGCTCTTTGCTTTCATATGCTCTATTCTTGTTATATAATGTTTGTCAAACGTCGTGTTAATTAATGTGCCTCTTTGCCAGCTATGGTATTTTGGTTTCCCCTTGTAGAACGATATAGAACGCGTATGTATGTTTGTGTGTGGTGGGGAGGATATGAGAGTGCTGTATTGTGTGTGTGCGTGTGTGTGTGTGTGTGTGTGTGTGTGTGTGTGTGTGTGCGTTTCGATGAGTATATAGTTAAATGAGTTTAAGTGTGTTAGTGGGCGTACCTGCGTGTGTATACAATAGTATGTGTACGTGCGTGACTACAGATTTCTTTCAAACAGTGAAGTTGATTGTGACGTAGCTGTCTGGCATTGTAAGGGTTAATAAAATGAATACAACATACATGGACTAGGTACGCCTTAGTCGCTATAGTATTCAGCTTGAAGTCAGATTCCAGTTCTATTATTGGGAGGGAAGTTCTTATAAAGTGTTTTCTTCCATTTTCATGTCTGTATTCCTGTCTGTATAATGTGTATTATGTTCATGTATGTGTGCCTATGTAAGTGTGTTAATTGTTAGCATACGCTTGAGTTTAGTTTCCAATTGTAATACTGTGAGGACATTTCTTCAACAGCATTTTTTTTATTCTCTGGTATATTTACACCACTTTATTGTTTGACTTGTAAAAGGGCTAGCTTATCTTGAAAGAATGAATGTCATTACATTGATAAGGGCTCTAAGATCTTTTATATCCACACCTGACAGATCCAGTCCGATTTCAAGACAGTTTTGCACATAATATGTTACCTTTATTCGAACATGTTCATGTACGTGTATGTGTATGTGTGGTGGGGAGGATGTGAGAGTGATGTGCGTGTGTGTGAGTGCGTTTCAGTAAGTTAGTGTTTGAATGGGTTTGTATGTGTGAGTGGGCGTACGTGCGTGTGTACATGAATTATTGTGTGCGCGCGTGACTGCATTGGTTGCTTGCATTCAGAACAAGTTTGACTGCGACATAACTGTCTGGCATTGTAAGGGTTAATAAAATGTATACAACATTTACTAGGTACTTCTTAGTCCAGCTATGTCGAGGTACTTCCTGTTTTCGTTTTCCCGCTGATCGTGGCCGGGTCTCGGACCATAATGCATTGCACGTGTTTTGCCACGCCTAGTACCAGCTAGCAATACGGTATAAAAGTAGGCCGTGAGAACCTCCCTTGCAGTATACTGTATCACTTCCCTCAACGACGGTGGTACGTGAGCGTCTCAACACGACAACAGCGTTATAAACATCAAGTCTTCGTGAAGTCGCCTCTTTCTGAGTATCTGTGGAGATTCACAAGGCTTGCCTGAACCATCAGAATGACTCCCCCGACAACAACGCGCCGTCTGCTGACGACAATTCTGCTGATCATGATGCTGACGACGTCTCTAGCTCGTGCAAATTCATGCGCAAACGAGACTGACAGAGAAGCGGTTTCTTTCAACCCAACGATCCAGGTAAGAGGATTTAAGTGAAGCTTGTCCTGCTCTACCTGTCTGAGATAACCAGGTACTTCGATACACCACCTTAGGAAATAAAAAAAAAACGTTCATATATAGGACAGCGAGGCAAATGGGAAAAATTAATTACCGGAGATAAAGGATGTACACATGGAGGCGTCGTGCGAATGGGTGAATGGGTGTGAGGTGGCGTGTGTGTATAATTGTGTGTGTGTTTCTGTGTGTGTGTGTGTGTGTGAGTGTGTGTGTGTGTGTACGTGTGTGTGTACGTGTGTGTGCGTGTGTGCGTTTGTGCATGCGTATGTATGTCGGTGTTGTTTGGTCAGTAGGTGAATGAGAGAGAGTGAAAGGTTGATCTATATATAGTTAACGGGAATGGGGGGGGGGGATTATCAACAATAATATTCATTCAATACTTTATTGATTTGGATATTATTTGTATATTTTCATTATGTTGTGTATTACATTTCAAACTGCAGACTGTATGATGTATACATGTATTAAATGAATACAAACGAGATTACTATAAAACAAAACAATGAAATAATCATAATCCATAATCTTGATCGTTAGCTTTTTATATGAACTATTTTATGTTCTAGGTTCATGCCATGTTTGGATTGTATTATTTGTAAACAGGGCCCCAGGGAGAACAGTACAAGCTTACTGATCGGGCTACCCTGTATAAAAAGACCTGAATAAATCAATACAATCATGACAATTGGCAACATTATCACCATCCATATCATTGGTATCTTTACTGGCTTTATAGCTATAATTTGTAATAATGATTTAAATATCTAATGCGCTTTTTACTCTTTGTCAAACTAGGAGCAAACAATTGTGTCAGATAACTAATTCAACACACTGCAATGTCAATTTGTGCATCACACATGTCAATCCACTAGAAAGTTCCATTCAAGCGTCACTAATAACTCATGATGCTTCTGGCAGAATAGACCCCGTGGATTGACCTGCACGATGGTCATTGTTGTGCTCTTGTCCGAGTAGCAACAACGCATAGATTCATAGGGCGTTCCACTCATTGAAAGTGAATACATGTATACCATATTCGTTATGTACATGCAAATTGTATGCACGTCTTCCAAACAGTACGTTACTAGTGAAAACCCAAAAGCTTGTTCGGGGTTTGTTCGAGAAAGGATGTTTAAAGAAATGGATATCCATCCCTTTAAACAGGGTTTGAATCCGCACTCAATATTCATGACTGGCAGCTGCTCTTAACAATATGATGCATACGCGATTGCGTCATGTCCACCAAACATGCCTAAAGTTTACAATATGTCATGCATATCCCTAATCATGAATACAGTACAGTTTTCGATAATGAAGTGCTTATAATGTAGTTAACCAGGTTAACCGAATGCAAAATCTTATATTTTCCGAGATGAAAATACTAGATTAGGCAAAGCTGGGCACGTTTCTTTTATGGTCCTTGTCTGAGAGAAACATATCTCAAAGTACCGTGTCCAGGGTCTTTTCAAATGAAATATGAAGCGAAACAGTGTGAAATCAAGGCTTTTGAACTGTAACTTGAAATAAAGTTTACAAACTTATTACCTAATTGTAAGAATATTCCTCGATTGAATGTTTATAGAAACATTGTAGTTATTACATGTCACAACTGCGCAACCATTATATATGGGGGTGAGGATATTTTCCCAAATTCTTTTGGGCATCTCAGTTTGTTTCATACGTCAAATCCAGGCAAAATGTCCAAACATTTCAACATTTTATTAACACCTAGTATTAGTGGCACTGTGATGGCAGTTGCGAGTGGATTGAAAGGTGTGATGCACAAATTGGTATTATTTTGTTCCGAAATGATTATCTGATGCACACACATTTCTGTGTCCAACTTTCTTTATAAGCAAAAATATTAAATATTCAAAGAAATATTACAAAAATGATAATCTATAATATGACGCGGTTCTTCGCTCTAAAAAAAAACATTTTAATCCTTTGACCTTGTGGTGCGTAAATTTCAGGATGAAACGACTTAAAACTTTTGTAAAAAAAAAAGTTTTCTTCTTAAAACCTAGTACAATATGGAGGTCCAGTTCGTGAAATCTGAAACAGATAACAAAGAACATAAAATCTAAGGAAACCATAAAGGACTACTTTGTGTTGTAACCTCTACCGAAGAGCTGCCTTTAAAAATCAAATAAAAGAGTTTTTTTAATGTACTCATCAATTCTTCTATTTATAGATTTTTACATCTTCGAGTCCTGAGCCACATCTCAATGACACCACTGAAACTCGAGTGCTGGGTGCGCTGGAACGCATCGAAACACACCAAGATGAACTGACAGCGGCCCTAGCAAGTCTACAAAGCAAGCAGGACGAATGTCTTGCATCTGCTGAGCCACACCTCAATGACACCGCTGAAACTCGAGTGCTGGATGCGCTCGAACGCATGGAGACACGCCAAGATGAACTGACAACAGCCCTAGCAAGTTTACAAAGCAAGCAGGACGAACGCCTTGCATCTGCTGAGACACACCTCAATGACACCGCTGAAACTCGAGTGCTGGATGCGCTCGAACGCATGGAAACACGCCAAGATGAACTGACAACAGCCCTAGCAAGTTTACAAAGCAAGCAAAATGAAATGGCAGTGGATCTTGCAAGTCTACTCAATCCGAGGGATTGCAGTGACGTCCTGGCGGCAGGAAGATCGGAGAGCGGTGTGTACATCATCCGACCCACAAACGCCTTGGAAGCCTTCCGGGTCTACTGTGACATGACCACCGATGGAGGTGGCTGGACCGTAAGCTCATAAGGCAATCTGGACCCCGATCTGTTCGATCTATCAAATCGTCGATGAATGGCATATGCGAACAGGGAGCGTGTTTAATCGACAATGTAGTAGCAGCAGCGTTATGAGAACGGGGATGAATCGAGTAGTTTTCACATCGGCAATTTTTGTTGACCTTCATCTTAATCTTCCCAAATACAATGAATCGTAACGATATTAACACAGCGGCGTGAGCGTAGTAATGTTGTCCGTAGCGTTGTAAGGGCGGCATCAGAACGGGACGCTGTGGTCTCGTTACTGCACCGCTCTACCCCGAATAAACACGATCGTGCTACGCTATTGCCGCTCTCCGCTGATTTGATAGATCGCAAACCAGATCGTGATTGTCATGAAAGTGGAACGGGGCCTAAACGCATTTGGTGCAGATCCTCATAAAAGAGCATTTTCACCTTGCTATACATCAATACTCTTTGCGTTCTGATGGAAATTTTGCTTTACGTAAACCCCCAAACGGAATACTGCTCCCCATGGTTTCCTACTATCGTGAGGAAACTTTGTTAAGAACCTACATCAGTTTCTCATATTGATACACGAAATTATTTTGAAATAGATTTAGAACATGTTGCTGTAAACGAAACGCATTACCCAGATTAAAGGAAAGGTTAGGATTTTGTAATTACAATGAAAATGATATTCCTATCGATATAAAATTGTTATTTATTTGCTATCTAACCGTGTGTACACATTCAGTACTGTTTTTTTCATTGAAAAATGCATTCAGTTAATTCAATTTTAATATTTTTTAATAGTTTTCCCGACCTGCAAAATATTAAAATATCTCGAGCTATTATCCTACCTACTGATTTCGGGTCCGGCATGCTAATATGTCGCTGCAGATGTACTCTCCAATATCATAATTATATTGATTCTTACCTCTCTGATAGCTAGATGATATTGTTGGTTTATCTTGAAAAATAAAGATTTGAAATTTCATATAAATGTGATGGCTTTGTTTCAGGTCTTCCAGCGACGGCAGAATGGGGGTGTCGATTTTTTCCTGGACTGGAACGACTACAAAGTTGGATTCGGTTACATTAAAGACGAATTCTGGATTGGGAATGACGTACTTCATCTCCTGACCAATGACAGAGCCATGCAACTACGCGTCGACCTTTGGTCATTCGACAACGAGACAGCTTATGCCGAATATTCCTCGTTCAGCGTATCTGATGAGAGCGATTATTATCGCTTGGAAGTCGGAGGCTATCAGGGCACGGCTGGTGAGTAAATGAACTAGCAAAAGACCGTACTACTAAGGTCATAAACCTAAACCAAGCTGAAATCTGGTATAAATTCTAAATAGTCCTATCCATTGGTTTAAGGCGAGTTTGCGATTCTGGTAACTGAGTTTAGTTAGATTCGGCTTTAACGTCAACAATTCCCGTATCCTTTCTGAATCCTCCTAAATGTCGCTTGCCTCCAATGCACATGCACAATAAATTTAGTCTAAAGAACTGTGCATGCGCAGTCGGCGCTCTCCTGCAAGACACTATCCAGAAATAGGAGAAGCCATGCAAACGGCTGGCGACAAAATGGCGTCAAAATCTTGAACGTTGAATTATTACACACTCAAAATTGACCTCAACACTCTTTTGGGAAGAACGAAGACATTTTACGACGGTTTTTGTTGACGTTAGTCAACAAAAACGACGTTTTTTGTGTGTTTATTCCAATATACATGTTTCACTTTTTGTTAAAATATTTTACGACAATTTTGAAGAAAATAAAATAAGAAACATTGCAAAAACCGTTTGGTCACTGTTTACTACGCTATTACTGCAAATGTTACACTGAATTATTACTTACGAACTATCAATTTAGGTAATCTTTACATGAATTAAAATAAATGCTTTCCTTTATCTATTCAGATTTCACTATTCCACTACATTGATGTCCCACTCACCCCTACGCGATGAACATGATGAATGAATCTCACCTTCACCGTGATTAAAAAGAATTATTACCCGAAAATTATATTTCATATTTGTAACTTATTAAGGTTCAAATTAACATGCCTGAATACTCACTCCGGTGTTTGATATTTTTTCATAAGATGGAATTAAATGTTTTAATTGCCCACTTAGCCCACTTTACCCAGATTAATAGAATTGCAAATAATTAAAACCCGTCAAAAACATCCGTTACACTTTCATTAGTAGAATGCAGGCTATTGTAAGACTGTCTCTAGATTGCTATTCAGGAGCCCACTTGATGTTATTTGCTGCTATTCAGTTTGCGTGTATTGATCTATGCACAGGTGATTCGATGGAGTATCATAACGGTCTAGCCTTCTCCACGCGTGATGAGGACCATGATACCATCAGCGGTAATTGCGCTACCTCATATTACGGGGCTTGGTGGTTCAGGGACTGTTGGCATTCCAACCTGAACGGCAGATACTACATTGATGGTGACTCCTCAGGGAAGAATGATGGAATCACGTGGCGTCATTGGACGGGGTATTACGTCTCTATGAAGAAGACCGAGATGAAAGTCCGCCCTCTGTGATACCACAATCTCACATCGACAATCCACTCCGCTCACAATAGGCATACAAATAGAAAGAAGTAGAAGAAGCATCTCTTTACAACCTGTACAATCAGCCTTGTCGCTGCATACCCAGCAGTTTTCAAAATCTTTTGAAGTGCCTTCTTAGAATAGGTTTCACTTTTCACATGATCTCTCTTTTCATGCATAAAGCACAGACAAACGATTATTTTGTGAAAAATGTGTCCCAGGGTATTTCGGAGAAGTGAATTACTAATATAACGAGTTATTATACGCGATTTTGCGCTATGAGCTCATAATGATTTGTTGAATTGTGCCGCGAGCTTGTATGCTCTGTAGTGTTATGCGTTGTTTATATCTGTGTAGAAAAATTTATAACGATGTTTTTCTTTAGTTAATGTACAGAAGTGTTTTTGATATTAGTCAAAATGTAACAACAATTCCAATACAGATGAAGCTGTTTTAGAGTGTAATGGACATATTGACATTTCTTGGTTATTTGCTTAATGTATGTTATGATGTACATTTTAGTTGTAGGAAATCTGTTTTGGTAGTCATATCAACTATGAAGTAAGGATTCAGATTCATTTATCCATTGTTTGTGAAGATAGAATAGACTAGAATGACATCGCTACATAAACAAATGCAATTGACATCTTTAATTTTGATGATGTATACAACTGATGTTAGTATAATACGATTTTCTAATATTCCTTGTTCTGCTTGTGCGGGTTTTCCGTAGCGCACCATTTATCTGACAAAGAAGGAGTTAAGACCGTTGATGTACAGGTTGCGCATTCCTACACCAGGAATACCCCCCCCCCCCCCACCCCCTTTCCCCGCCCTCCGCTCCATCTTTTACAATTTAGGCGGCAGGGGTCAACGCTTTGGCTATTCCATACAGTGTTTCCTGCACTTTGTTCTGTATTTCCTTCTACTTCTAACATTTCTAGCCTTTTTCTACAAGGTTAGTTAACAGCCTCAAAGAGCGCGTTCTGACCTAAAATATCTTTCAATATGATATCTTTTTTAAAAACCAGTTCAGGAGTTCAGTATCTTATTTTGTAATCCCAGTGCCTTCAATACTTGGAGTGCTCCTGGCTAACACCGCTATAACCTACACATCACATCGTAGCATTGTATGCGAAACACAGAGAATTAATACACGTTCTCTACAAGGAAACGAAATCAAAATCAATTTCCTCTCTCCTTCCAATCCCTTTCCTGTTTCACTTCCGATACAAATCTTGCAAGTGTCCTGGCAGATATTTGAGAATATGTTAACACACATGACTCTATTATTCCTTAAAGGGAGTGTACCTATTTTAGTTAGTCTTTTTGGAAGTGTTTTTGATATTAGTCAAAATGTGACAATTCAAGTACAGACGAAACTGTTTTAGAGTGTAATGGACATGTTGAAATTTCTTGGTTATTTGCTTAATGTATGTTGTGATGTACATTGTAAATGTAATTGTAGAATCTGTTTGTGTAGTCATGGCAACCAATGAAGTAAGGATTGAGATTCATTTATCCATTGTTTGTGAAGATAGAATAGGCTAGAATAAAATCGCTAAATAAACAAAAACAATTGACATCTTTAATTTTGATGATGTGTATAGGTGATGTTGGATAGTAAGAGTTTTTTTTTTTTTAATTTCTTGTTCTGCTTGTGCAGGTGTTTCAGTAGCGTACCATTTATCTGATATGGAAGGAATTAAAAACTGTTTCACATGACTTCATTACTCGTGATGTACAGGTTTCGCTTGTACACAAAGAATCAAAACATAACATACCCCCCCCCCCCCCCTCCCCCACAACCGGCCGCTCCATCCTTCGCACTTTAGGTGGCAGAGGTCAACGCTTTGGCTATTTTATACAGAGTTTCCTGCACTTTGTTCTGTGTATATTTCCCTTATACCTCTTATATTTCTAACAATCTTCTCCAATGTTAGTTAATAGCCTCAGAGCGCGCCTACTGACCTAAAACATTTCTATATAATATATTTTTTAAGCCTGTTGGAGTTTAGTATCTTATTTTATATTCCTAGTGCCTTCAAACTCTGGCGTGCTACTGGCTAACAACACTATAACATCGTAGCATTGTATGCGACACACAAAGAATTAATACCCATTCTCTACAAGGAAACGAAGGAAGTACTTTTCTGCTCTCCTTCCAATCTCTTTCCTGTTTCACTTCCGATACAAATCTTGCAAGTTTCCTGGCAGATATTTGAGAATATGTTAACACACATGTATATTCCTTAAAGGAAGTGTACCTCTTTTGCAGACATTATCACGTTTGTAAACACGATATACTCATACGTGCATAATGAGAATGACTTAAAGGTCCCATTTGATAAAAGGTCACATAATTCTTTGATCAGGATCAGCGTGAAAATGAAAGCAGGATGTATCTCGACAAAGCGAGTACATGGACGTTCGTAGTTCAATCTTGCACACTTAGATTTTTATGAATGTTAATATGATAGCACACTTACACAGGCGGGTTTTCATCAAACCTTCATTAATATGTTTATTTCATGTGTCTCCTTTTTTGAACCCAAAATAGATTCAGGGCGAACTATCCATTTAACTTGCACCTTAAGAGAAAACCAGTGTATATTCAGAGATGTCGAGAGACTTTGAATCAGAGATAGAGAAATATACCTGAACAGCCGAAACAACAAGAGAAAGAATTATTTCAGATTTGTCATCGAGTGTAAGGTCAGGGTGATGAATGAAATGTATCGCAACCTGTAGTACACTTCGTTGTAAAAAGAAATTACGGTCTGGGGCATCGTTTCGAGCTTGAATGGTATAAATCACGATCCGTTGTATGTGTGGACGCTAACTAATGTATGTCGTATAAATGGGCAGATCATAGCATGACCTGGCTTGACTCCTTATTTCTGAGTAGTCTCCAACTAGTTAATTTCTTTATAATTCATAATTCTCTTTCTCTATATCTCACTTTTATTTATTTCTTACACAAGTACTTTCACTCTTTATCTCTCTCTTTCAAACATTCTTTCTCTATCTCTCACTTTCTCTCGCTTTCTTACAAAATCAATTTCATTCTCTCTCCTCTCTTTGAAACATTCTTCCTTCTTTATCTATCTCTTACCCTTTCTTTGTCTTTCAAACACTTTCTCCTTCTATATCCCCAACTTTCTCTCTTTTTCTTACTTAATCAATTTCACTGACTCTCTCTCCATTTTCTCCTTCTCTTTCTTGTTAAAGCACTTTCTCTATCTACCTCTCTCCCTTTGTCAAAGAATATCTCTTTCTCTACCTCTCTCTCTCTCTCTCCCTCTCTCTCTCTCTCTCTCTCTCTCTCTCTCTCTCTCTCTTACACGCGCAATTGCACTCTCCATCTCTCTTTTTCTTACACAAAAACTTTCCCTCTTTCTCTATGTCTCAATTTCTCTCTCTCTTCCTTACACAAGCTATTCCTCTCTCACTTTCTCTTTTTTTAATAAAGCACTTTCACTGTCTACCTCTCTCTGTTTGTCAAACATTCTCTCTTTCTCTATACCTCACTTTCTCTCTCTTTCTTACACACGCACTCGTTATCTCCATCTCTCTTTTTCTTACACAAACACCTTCTTTCTTTCCCTCCCCGTCTCCCCCATCTCTCTCTCTCTCTCTGTCTCTCTCTCAACCCTCCTCCTCTCTCTCTCTTTATCTCTCTGTCTGTCTGTCTGTCTGTCTTTCCCTACCCACCCGTCTTATGTCTGTCTCTCTTTCTTCTTACTGTGTATTTTTTTCTGTCTCTTTTGCCATTCAGTGCCCATGGTTTCCTCTTTTTTTCACGTCTTCCTCTCTCTCCCCCCCCCTCTCTCTCTCTTCCTCTCTCTCTCTCTCTCTCTCTCTCTCTCTCTCTCTCTCTCTCTCTTATCTCTCTCTCTCTCGCTCTCTCTGTCTTTTTTGTTTTAAAAGTTGCTTAATTAGTTACTTCATTCATTTAGATTCACATTTATTCAAATATATTGTTTATCTCAGAGGTTTCAAGTTTAAAGATGCCATGCGATTGAGATGATATATCAATGATACATAATTATTTTGATATTGAACAACTGGAAAGGGGCAATAAATGTTAACATGATTTTTTTCCTACATCTCTAACATTAAAACTGTTAATGTATGACACTACTTCGCACATTCTGCCGGACCTTTAAAGAGAAAACAGCTTAGAAATATTAATCCTTCTTTGTGACTAAAATCTTCAGATCTGTTCTTATCAAAATGTTATATGAAGCGGAGGAATCGCAGACTTGCATAAAGGCGTTTCATTTATCACATCCAGGCATGCACGTATGTTAATTCATTTCTAACCTTAGCAAGAGGAAATTGCCATTATTAATCAATCTGATTTTCTCGAGAATGCCTTTTTAGGCGTTTTGGAACTGAAGTAGCACATGGAATATTCATACGGCTTCTCCTGTAAAAACGTTTGTGAAAACTCATCCTTTCTTTTACGCAACGGTGAGGGCGTCATTCTCACTACATAATCTCCGTTCCAGACGCTGTGATTAATTGGGTTGATCTCCCGCAACATCGTGATGGATGGCACTTTCCTGTTAGTAGAGGCTCAGTGAGCATGACCAGCCCGGCCAGAACAAAAGCCGCACCGCCTGCAAAGAAGACTACTCCATAATCTTCAAAGACACCGTATAGAGCACCTGTTGAGCAAAATATCAGACACAATGACCGGTATAGCAATAGAAGGGTCTTATAATACAATACAATATTCGCTGGCTTATTGAGATGGTACACAGACAGTGCACGGGTGACCGATTTTATCCCGGCGGTAGGAGAGTCGGACGATATTTAACTGATTTTTTTTTTTAGTTTCAAAGTCTTCACAGATTTTGCCTGTCAACAACAACGGAAAAAGGTCACAGTCAGAGTTACATTCGTAGAAATCTAAAATTGCCATTTCTTTTAATTTTGGATACGTGTGCTGTAGCATTATAATTTGTTGTTAACAATTTGCTTTGTAAATCGTGAAGGCCTACATCAGAAACATTAACGCATCAAGTATCACATAAGTATGAATACATATTATAATAAATTTCATATCCTACGATGATAGAATCCTGGGGCGGTATTCCGAAAACGAACTTAGGAAAAATTTTATTGTATCTCAGGGACTTAGGAAAGATTTTATCTTTTGGTATTCCGAAAAGCCAACTTACAATAAAAGATACAATTTTTATTCAAATGAGATAGAGATAAAATTTTTATGTAAATGAGCCTCCGAGATAAAATTTTTGAGCTAAATCGGTATTCTGAAACGCACTTAGGAAAAAAAGTTAGGATAAAAGATAAAACTGCGCCCAAGCAATTTTATCTCCAGACGTACGCGCATAGGCCCATAGCATTACGTGCAAAAATAATTCGCGCATTCAACTTTTTGCACATAGGCGCATCAAATGCAATAAGGCGCGCTAATGCGCAATGTCCCTTTCAGTTTCATGACATCACACCATCAGCTTAAAGGTGTTAATGTATGCAAAAGACATGAAAGGACGTTTATTACTGGCTGCCTCTGGCATAGGAGCGCAGTGCATGCGCTCATTAATATTGGTTAAAATCTTCCTAAAATATTTTTCGGAATACCAAAGATAAAATATTTTAAGGACATTGTATCTTCGGGGAGATAAAATTTTTATCTCTGTGGATTTTCGGAATACCCCCCCCCCCCCCCCTGTTTGGTGATTGGTCTACACAGCGTGACATCCACCTGACCACACATAATATTGATATGATGTCGATAATGTTTAGAACAACTCGCCAAGGGATGAAAGTGTGCTGGAGAAGCTAAAAGCTGCCTGCAATAAACTC
>OZ022592.1:3874807-3997307 GCA_963669155.1 Arbacia lixula
CAGACGGGATTTGAACCTGCAATCTACTGCTTACCAAGCAGCGACTTAACCACGCAAGCTATTTCTAGTTTACGGCCGGTCAAGACACGACAACATTTCTTTGTAAATTGAAATTATCCCAGAAAGCCCTTTCACTAAAATCTAGCATAATCACGTTTGTTCTTGGAATCTCTGTGGTATATATTATTTGTTCACATAATGATGACATTAAATACTTGAAATCGCCTGCTGCTGTGATTCTATGATAAAAATGACTGGTTTTTTGACAGCATCAGATGATTTATTCTGCGCCCTATTAATCATTTTGTCTCCGTTCAGCATGTTTAGTATGCGGTCTACGTTATACCACCGTTGTGCATACGGGCCGAAGGATTCTTCCCAGCTTTGCCAAAGCCACGATTTAGGCGCCAGGTTGCGCTACTTTTGACTTCCTCGCCACGACTTGCAAAGCCTTCCCGCTACGTCGCTACTTTTTGGCTACTTCTTACTTGCTAATTGCTCCATTGCATCACCCATTTTCATTTAGTACCATCATGCTGTATAACCTTGAAATTGCGATAGCTCCGTTTTGGCTACTTTTTGCTAAATTTGGCGACTTTTACGGCTACTCACTGCTACTTGGGCTGAAATTTTTTGGCAACACTGGTTCTTCCTGGCTTGGTAGGCGCACAGATAGAGTTATATCAGGAAACTGATTGTTTCTGTGAGGTTTGAGAACCGGACATTGAAATTCTGTGACGAATTGATATTTGACCTCAAATTCATTCTATTTTCCCGTAAAATGACGAAATTGATATTTTTATTTCAACATTTCAATTTTGTTTGACAATGCTAGTATTAAAAATGACTTAGTGATATGGATTTTTGCTATGCCATACCAAAGATTGTTAAATTTCAGGTTTTCGTCCTCTCAAACCGTTTCGTTTGATCCGACGATGTATTTCAGACTTTACGTCATGGAATACTATCATGTCATTTAGTAGAGAGTTTATACTAGACAACAAATATATGATGAATGTTATCGATTCCTTTAACGAGATGTAAAGAAGGTTTGTACAGTACTGTCAAACATTATTTACTTACAGTCAACACCTGTTTGTAGAACGCCGTGGCTGACAGTCAGTCAAAGCGAGAGCCAAAGATCTTCATGTTGGCGTTTCTATTCTTTTCCCCTCGTCGATCCTGTGTCATTTTGTAGATTTTTGCTGGTTTTATGTATCATATTGCGAATCAGTTCAGTTTCTTCACTATTTCCATTTCATAGCTTCATCTTGTCGATACTTTTTCCGGTGTATTTTCTTATTTCCTTACAGTTATGCTTGCATTCATATTGTGCAAGTCGCTGTTATGACGCATGTAACTCCTGGTTACTGCAATGCGTGCAATATGTCTTCCCACGTCAGTGATTGGTCAGCATTGCGCGCACGGTTTGTGACGTAACAAACAACAAAGCTCGAACCCGCGTCATGTTTTGATTAGACAAAAGTTTCGACGAATTACTGGCAAATGTTTACTGATATCATATGATATTGATGTATATCTGTACATATTAGATATACTCTACATATTATCTTTTGTGCCGTAACTGTTCTTTCTATACAATCACAGAGGCGTAATATGCTAGAATCGATGAGAATATAACAACGAAAATTCTCGCCAACTTTCAAAACGTTACTTATTTACATATTTCAATGAATGTAAAAACGAATCATATTATGGCTCAGAATTGATGTACTAAGAATTAAGATTCGAGTTCATTGCCATGGAGAACACTTCACTGCTCATTACCAAGCAATCGGAACGTGTATTATGGCTGATATGAATGTTTGATACCAACCTCCTATCTCTCTGTACACAATACTATCTCTATGAAAATTATACGATCTTGTAACCATATATGCACTATCCTGTTTTGTTGCTTACTTTTGGCTTATTTGTTGTTTTATGTGTATCTCTGCTGGCTTTAGAATATGATCGAAAATCCAAATGCCGATCTTTCTGCGAGGAAGCGGCATGGAAATGACATAGTAATATATATATATATATATACATGATATATAATGACTATACGAAACTGCAGTTACTGAAAAGTACTCAACTACATATAGGAGCTTCATGTAGTATAGTATTAGAGAGAGCAATAACTCCAGTGTAGCCATTTATCCCCCTTACATTGTGTCTTTTGTTTGTTTGCTTGACTGCACTAGAGTTATTGTTCTCTTTAGCTGCACTTTAGTTCAACATTAAATCTGATTTAGTTGCTGATGAACCCTCAGGGGGAAACAGTCTGTACAACTAAAATCTAAGCAACTCGCTCCACCCTAATACTATACATGATATATATATATATTATCAGTTTTTTTTACAAATTTAACTGTGCAACAGTCTTGTTATTTGTGTGTATACATGTATATGTTAATCTCGGACAACAGAAAATAATGAATAAATACTGCTATAACGGATGAAAAGAAGGCAACTCTTTGTCGTGAAAGGTTGCGATGAATAATTTAAAGCATGGTTTATAGAATCAATCAATACGATACGCATTATTTTCAAGGACAGAGTTTCGGCAGAATCCCTCAAAAGTAATAGCGCATGACAAAAGTGATCGCTTGCCATAGAAATAAGCCCTGTATCTTGTTTTTAATTATCTAAGACAAACACAATGGATATCATTCATACATACGTCTTGTTGACTTCATTTATCCTCACGTTCTCTCTTCTTCATTAAGTATAAGCAGGGATATCTTATGGAAGGATATGAAACAACATTCTTTCTTTGAGCCCATGCGTGGCACGGCCGACAAATTATTTGGTCTCAGCATGTGCTTTTCACGTGTTAATGAAAATAAACGGCTTGATATATAATTTTGATAATGACTGAATCCGACACTTCCGGAAATCTCCGGAAAGTGAAGAAATTTGTTAATTATGTAAGTAAGAATATTATGGTATATCTCCGTTTGTGCATCATTCGACCATTATTTAAAAGAAAAACGAATATAGGATCTGTAGTGGTGTTGCCCTCCACTTTCTTGAAAATTACAAAAAAAAAAACGTGATAAGAATAACACAGCTTCGAGAAAGAAAACAGGGAATTAAAGTTATTGCTTTCCAAGTTGACGGCAGCAA
This sequence comes from Arbacia lixula, assembly GCA_963669155.1. Lineage (NCBI taxonomy): Eukaryota > Metazoa > Echinodermata > Echinoidea > Arbacioida > Arbaciidae > Arbacia > Arbacia lixula. The sequence goes on from OZ022592.1 coordinate 3,877,940, forward strand.
AATAACGGTGCCGCGCATGGGACATCAAAGCATTGCAGTGATTGTGGAATGCTTTTGACATTCATTAGCACGCTTTAGTATCCATACAGATGTTTGAATATATTATGCTTGAGTTGCCTCTCCTTCCTAACACATCCCTGGTATAAGCTAGTCGCGTAGTCCTTCTTCATAAGCGTCGTACCGATAATCAATCTGGTTTCTAAAAATCTTAAAGGAATTGATCTTTAATTTGATAAGACATGAAAGAAATATATCAGTGGAGGTTTGATGAAAATCCGTCAAAGGATAAGAAAGTCATGATCTTTAAAAGCTTTGATTTTGTTTAGTCACGTGCGAGGTGCTTTCCCATAATTACGTTGTGTACAATTCTTTTCGAAAATTTGCATTTTCTCAAGAAAATATGCATCCCTTTACTTGTGCATTTGATACATCATTAGAATTCTTAAAACAAAATGAAACATTATTACAGATAAAAGCCCGTATTCTGAACATTGTATTAAAACTGGACTAACTTTATGGGACACCAAATAAAATTAAATGAAACATTATTATTTGTTTGTGAGGTAATCCTGATAAATTAACGTACCACTATTTAATGGTTGATTGTACAACTCTTGAAAAAATAAATAGATGCTCATTTCTTCCTGTTCTTCTTCCGATAGATATATCATCCTTGTTTTCAGTTATATTGTAAGAATCTCGCTCTCTGATCGTGGCCAAGTCTTGAACAAATAGATATTCCATACCATCCTGTTTTTCTTCCGATAGACCTAGATATCAAATCATCATCCTTGTTTGCACTTACGCGTTTTCACTTATGTTATAACAATTAATTATTTGATCGTGGCCAAGTCTTGAACAAACTTACAGATGGTTGTCTTGTGTCGAGCGTCTTAATGTATACAGGAGGTAACTTGTTCACCGGAGGTTCTTCGGAGGCTTCCCAGCGAGTTTTTTTTTTCTTCTGTTCACACGGGGTATTACTAATTACATGTACAAATTAAAAACAAAAGCAGGAGCGCCTAAAATGCATGCATTATTGTTTCTTCCTCTTCTTTCTTTCTCATTCTCTCAAGCAATCTCTCTTTTACTATCTCTCGTTTCTCTCTCTCTCACTCTCTCGCACACGCACTTTCCTCTCTCTTCCTCTTCCCCTTCTCTCTCTCTCTCTCTCTCTCTCTCTCTCTCTCTCACTCTCTCTCACTCTCTCGCACACGCACTTTTCCTCTGTCTTCCTCTTCCCCTTCTCTCTCTCTCTCTCTCTCTCTCTCTCTCTCTCTCTCTCTCTCACTCTCTCTCACTCTCTCGCACACGCACTTTTCCTCTCTCTTCCTTTTCCCCTTCTCTCTCTCTCTTTCTCTCTCTCTCTCTCTCTCTCTCTCTCTCTCTCTCTCATTCATACACACTCTCTCTCGCACACGCACTTTTCCTCTCTCTTCCTCTTCCCCTTCTCCTTCTCGCTCTCTCTCTCTCTCTCTCTCTCTCTCTCTCTCTCGATCTTGAAACGCACTTTTCCTCTCTCTTCCTCTTCCCCTTCTCTTTCTCTCTCTCTCTCTCTCTCTCTCTCTCTCTCTCCCTCTTTCTTTCCATCTCTCTTTTCGCGTTCTCTAGACACACGCAAGAGCATAATCGCATACGTGCATTCAGAGACGGATCCAGCATTTTGGGAAGGGGGGGGGGCACAATTTAGAAAAATATTTTTGTTGCGGGAAAGCGTGTGATAAATGACTAAAAAAAAGAAAAACAAAGAAATGTTCATTCACTTCTTCCGCCGATGCTTGATGACTAAAAAAAAAATTCCTCACCCATTCCTCGGACGCGTGAAAATAAAAAAGGATCCTCAATTCCAAAAGAGGGGGCACACTGACACACAATAAGCAAAAAGGGTCTCATTTTCCAAACTTTGGTCTCTCATGAGGGGGCACGGGCCGGATGTCCCCCCCCCCCTTACTAAATTCGCCACTGAGTGCTGTGGTCACGACTTGCGTGAAATTGAAAGCAGGATGTAAAACGAATGTATACATTCTAGGTGTCAGCAAACTGATAGATTTTGAATAAAACATATTTTCAAAAGTTACAAGTCAAATGAAAATAAGATTTAAGCGCCAAAAGGTGAAAGGATGTCAAATCTATTCCCCTCCTTTTATCATGTTTATTCAATCAAATCAAATCAAATCTCAGTAAAATGATCCCACGTGATTGGCTGAAGGGGTATGCGGTGGAGGGGGGGGGGGGCACTCTTTCACGGATATAAATCTCTAAAGAATTAATATTATTTCAATCCTACCAGCCTTACATTCATAACCATGTCCAAGACCTTCTACACTAAGGAATCCATTCAGATAAAAGTTTTGCTCATTATTTTGTTACCTTTGCTTGGACATGTTCATGTTTGTTTGTTTGTGCATGGAAATGAGGATGTGAGAGTGTTGTGCGTGTGTGTGTTTGCGTTTCAATGAGTATTAATTGGAATGTGTTGGTATGTGTGAATGGGTGTACATGCGTACATGCGTGCACGTGACTATAACAGGTTGCTTGCACGTCATAGTACAAACTTGACTGAGACCTACCTTTCTGGCATTGTACAGGTTTATAAAATACATACAACATGTACTAGATATCAGATAGTCCAGCTACGTCAATGTACTTCGTGTTTTCGTTTTCATACTGATTTGGTCAAGTCCTAATCAAATTAACAGCTGCTCATTTCATCCTGTTTTTCTTCCGATAGATATATCATCCTTGTTTTCAGTTATGTTGTAAGAATCTCGCTCTCTGATCGTGGCCAAGTCTTGAACAAATAGATATTCCATATCATCCTGTTTTTCTTCCCATACACCTAGATATCAAATTATCATCCTTGTTTGCACTTACGCGTTTTCACTTATGTTGTAACAATATTAATTCTCTGATCGTGGCCAAGTCTTGAACAAACTAACAGTTCTGGTATATCATTATAATCTTTCGTTTTTCTGTTGCTCAATCATGTCAATAGTATGTGTTACTAAAGTTTTACCATTTTTGCTCTTTGCTTTCATATGCTCTATTCTTGTTATATAATGTTTGTCAAACGTCGTGTTAATTAATGTGCCTCTTTGCCAGCTATGGTATTTCGGTTTCCCCTTGTAGAACGATATAGAACGCGTATGTATGTTTGTGTGTGGTGGGGAGGATATGAGAGTGCTGTATTGTGTGTGTGCGTGTGTGTGTGTGTGTGTGTGTGTGTGTGCGTTTCGATGAGTATATAGTTAAATGAGTTTAAGTGTGTGAGTGGGCGTACCTGCGTGTGTATACAATAGTATGTGTACGTGCGTGACTACAGATTTCTTTCAAACAGTGAAGTTGATTGTGACGTAGCTGTCTGGCATTGTAAGGGTTAATAAAATGAATACAACATACATGGACTAGGTACGCCTTAGTCGCTATAGTATTCAGCTTGAAGTCAGATTCCAGTTCTATTATTGGGAGGGAAGTTCTTATAAAGTGTTTTCTTCCATTTTCATGTCTGTATTCCTGTCTGTATAGTGTGTATTATGTTCATGTATGTGTGCCTATGTAAGTGTGTTAATTGTTAGCATACGCTTGAGTTTAGTTTCCAATTGTAATACTGTGAGGACATTTCTTCAACAGCATTTTTTTTATTCTCTGGTATATTTACACCACTTTATTGTTTGACTTGTAAAAGGGCTAGCTTATCTTGAAAGAATGAATGTCATTACATTGATAAGGGCTCTAAGATCTTTTATATCCACACCTGACAGATCCAGTCCGATTTCAAGACAGTTTTGCACATAATATGTTACCTTTATTCGAACATGTTCATGTACGTGTATGTGTATGTGTGGTGGGGAGGATGTGAGAGTGATGTGCGTGTGTGTGAGTGCGTTTCAGTAAGTTAGTGTTTGAATGGGTTTGTATGTGTGAGTGGGCGTACGTGCGTGTGTACATGAATTATTGTGTGCGCGCGTGACTGTATTGGTTGCTTGCATTCAGAACAAGTTTGACTGCGACATAACTGTCTGGCATTTTAAGGGTTAATAAAATGTATACAACATTTACTAGGTACTTCTTAGTCCAGCTATGTCGAGGTACTTCCTGTTTTCGTTTTCCCGCTGATCGTGCCCAGGTCTCGGACCATAATGCATTGCACGTGTTTTTCCACGGCTAGTACCAGCTAGCAATGCGGTATAAAAGTAGGCCGTGAGAACCTCCCTTGCAGTATACTGTATCACTTCCCTCAACGACGGCGGTACGTGAGCGTCTCAACACGACAACAGCGTTATACACATCAAGTCTTCGTGAAGTCGCCTCTTTCTGAGAATCTGTGGAGATTCACAAGGCTTGCCTGAACCATCAGAATGACTCCCCCGACAACAACGCGCCGTCTGCTGACGACAATTCTGCTGATCATGATGCTGACGACGTCTCTAGCTCGTGCAAATTCATGCGCAAACGAGACTGATAGAGAAGCGGTTTCTTTCAACCCAACGATCCAGGTAAGAGGATTTAAGTGAAGCTTGTCCTGCTCTACCTGTCTGAGATAACCAGGTACTTCGATACACCACCTTAGGAAATAAAAAAAAAACCGTTCATATATAGGACAGCGAGGCAAATGGGAAAAATTAATGACCGGAGATAAAGGATGTACACATGGAGGCGTCGTGCGAATGGGTGAATGGGTGTGAGGTGCCGTGTGTGTATAATTGTGGGTGTGTGTTTGTGTTTCTGTGTGTTTCTGTGTGTGCGTGTGTGCGTGTGTGTGTGTGTGTGTATTTGTACATATAATAATGTGTGTGTCGGTGTGTGTTTTAGTATTGTTTGGTCAGTAGGTGAATGAGAGAGAGTGAAAGGTTGATCTATATATAGTTAACGGGAATGGGGGGGGGGGGATTATCAACAATAATATTCATTCAATACTTTATTGATTTGGATATTATTTGTATATTTTCATTATGTTGTGTATTACATTTCAAACTGCAGACTGTATGATGTATACATGTATTAAATGAATACAAACGAGAATACTATAAAACAAAACAATGAAATAATCATAATCCATAATCTTGATCGTTAGCTTTTTATATGAACTATTTTATGTTCGAGGTTCATGTCATGTTTGTATTGTATTATTTGTAAACAGGGCCCCAGGGAAAACAGTACAAGCTTACTGATCGGGCTACCCTGTATAAAAAGACCTGAATAAATCAATACAATCATGACAATTGGCAACATTATCACCATCCATATCATTGGTATCTTTACTGGCTTTATAGCTATAATTTGTAATAATGATTTAAATGTCTAATGCGCTTTTTACTCTTTGTCAAACTAGGACCAAACAATTGTTGTGTCGGATAACTAATTCAAAACACTGCAATGTTAATTTGTGTATCACACCTGTCAATCCACTCGAAAGTTCCATTCAAGTGTCACTAATAACTCATGATGCTTCTGGCAGAATAGACCCCGTGGATTGACCTGCACGATGGTCATTGTTATGCTCTTGTCCGAGTAGCAACAACGCATAGATTCATAGGGCGTTCCACTCATTGAAAGTGAATACATGTATACCATATTCGTTATGTACATGCAAATTGTATGCACGTCTTCCAAACAGTACGTTACTAGTGAAAACCCAAAAGCTTGTTCGGGGTTTGTTCGAGAAAGGATGTTTAAAGAAATGGATATCCATCCTTTAAACAGGGTTTAAATCCGTCACTCAATATTCATGACTGCATACGCGATTGCGTCGTGTCCACCTAACATGCCTAAAGTTTACAATATGTCATGCATATCCCTAATCATGAATACAGTACAGTTTTCGATGATGAAGTGCTTATAATGTAGTTAACCAGGTTAAGCGAATGCAATATCTCATATTTTCCGAGATGAAAATACTAGATTAGGCACGGTTGGACACGTTTTTTTTTTATGGTCCTTGTTTGAGAGAAACATATCTTAAAGTAGCGTTTCCAGGGTCTTTTAAATGAAATATGAAGCGAAACAGTGTGAAATCAAGGCTTTTGAAGTGTAACTTGAAATCTAGTTTACAAACTTATTACCCAATTGTAACAATATTCCTCGATTGAATGTTTATAGAAACATTGTAGTTATTACATGTCACAACTGCGCAACCATAATATATGAGGTGAGGATATTTCCCCAAATTCTTCTGGGCATCTCAGTTTGTTTCATACGTCAAATCCAGGCAAAATGTTAAAACATTTCAACATTTTATTAACACCTAGTATTAGTGACACTGTGATGGCAGTTGTGAGTGTGATGCACAAATTGGTATTATTTTGTTCCGAAATGATTATCTGATGCACACATATGTTTGCCTCCAACTTTCTTTACAAGCAAAAATATTAAATATTCAAAGAAATATTACAAAAATGATAATCTATAATCATGATAATATGACGAGGTACTTCGCTCTAAAAAAGCATTACCACCCTTTGACCTTGTGGTGCGTAAATTTCAGGTAGAAACGACTTAAAACTTTTGTAAAAAAAATAAATAAAGAAAGTTTTCTTCTTAAAACCTAGTACAATATGGAGGTCCAGTTCGTGAAATCTGAAACAGATAACAGGGAACATAAAATCTAAGGAAACTATAAAAAAAAAAAATTGCTCTGTGTTGTAACCTCTACCGAAGAGCTGCCTTTAAAAAATCAACTAAAAGTTAGAGTTTTTTAATGTACTCGTCAATTCTTCTATTTATAGATTTTTACATCTTCAAGTCCTGAGCCACACCCCAATGACACCACTGAAACTCGAGTGCTGGGTGCGCTGGAACGCATGGAGACACGCCAAGACGATCTGACAGCGGCCCTAGCAAGTCTACAAAGCAAGCAGGACGAATGTCTTGCATCTGCTGAGCCACACCTCAATGACACCACTGAAACTCGTGTGCTGGATGCGCTCGAACGCATGGAGACACGCCAAGACGATCTGACAGCGGCCCTAGTAACTTTACAAACTCAACAGGGCGAACTGACAGCGGCCCTAGTAAGTTTACAAAGCAAGCAGGACGAACTCATTGCGTCTGCTGAGACACAACTCAATGACACCACTGAACCGCTAGTGCTGGATGCGCTCGAACGCATCGAAACACGCCAAGACAATCTGACAGCAGCCCTAGCAAGTTTACAAAGCAAGCAAAACAAAGTGATAGCGGCTGTTGCAAGTCTACCCCCGAGGGATTGCAGTGACGTCCTGGCAGCAGGAAGGTCGAAGAGCGGTGTCTACCTGATCCGACCCACAAGCGCCTCGGAAGCCTTCCGGGTCTACTGTGATATGACCACCGATGGAGGTGGCTGGACCGTAAGCTCATAAGGCAATCTGGACCCCGATCTGTTCGGTCTATCAAATCGACGATGAATGGCGCATATGCGTACAGGGATCGTGTTTAATCGACAATGTAGTAGCAGCAGCGTTATGAGAACGGGGAAGAATCCCGCGGAAGAATTGAGTAGTTTCGGTGAACTTCATCTTGATCTTCCCGATTAAAATTAATCGAAACGATATTAACACAGCGGCGTGAGCGTAGTAATGTTGTCCGTAGCGTTGTAAAAGCGGCATCAGAACGGGACGCTGTGGTCTCGCTGCTCCTCCACTCTACCCCAAATAAACACGATCAAGGTACGCTAATGCCGCTCTCCGCCGATTTGATAGATCGCAAACTAGATCGTGATAGTGGAACGGGGCCTAAACACATTTGGTGCAGATCCTCCTAAAACAGCATTTTTACCATGCTAAACAGCAATGCTCTCCGCGTTCTGATGGAAATTTTGCTTTACCCAAACCCAACACGCAATATTGGCCCAACATGTTTTCCTATCGTGGGGCGTCCACGCAACTTTGAGAATAACTTACAGTCAGTTTCTGATAATGATAAACGAAGTAATGTTGAAATGGGCTTAGAATAATTTGGCTGTAAATGAAATGCATTACCCTGTTTAACCTTAGAACAAACTTAATGGGTGGAGATCAGGGATTTGGTGGGATCAGGGTTTAAGTGGGGATTAGAGGTAATGACGGAATAGGGTTAAGCTTGTAGTTAAGAGATCAGGGTATGTTTTTGTATGAGTGTGTTTCTTTCTTTGGTTACAAGGAGAAATATATTCCTATTAATATATATGCCTACCGTATCATATTTCTTGATTTTTTTTCGTAATCTGTATATTGCATTGAGCAGGGCAATCTAGCCGTGTGTACACATTTGGCATTGTTCAATTTATCATCGGAAAATATATTCAGTCAATTCAATCAATCAATCTATCAGTCTGTTCTCCTGACCTGCAAAATATCAAAAAATCTCGAGCTATTACTCTACCTACCGATTTCAGATCCGGCATGGTAATATGTCGCTGCAGATATACTCTCCAATATCACAATTATATCGGTTCTTAACTCTCTGGTAGCTATATGATGCTGTTGGTTTATCTTATAAATAAAGAGTTAAGATTTCATATAAATGTTATGGCTTTGTTCCAGGTCTTCCAGCGACGACAGAATGGTGATGTCGATTTTTTCCTGGACTGGAACGACTACAAAGTTGGATTCGGTGACATTGAAGACGAATTCTGGATTGGGAATAACGTACTTCATCTCCTGACCAATGACAGAGCCATGCAACTACGCGTCGACCTTTGGTCATTCGACAACGAGACAGCTTATGCCGAATATTCCTCGTTCAGCGTATCTGATGAGAGCGATTATTATCGCTTGGAAATCGGAGGCTATCAGGGCACGGCTGGTGAGTAAATGAACTAGCCTGGATCCAGGCTGGTTGATATATCTAACTTAATCTATTACACACGACCATTTGAGTCTACTATGACAAGGGTAATTTTCTCTCCTCTCCTGGTTAGTAAGGTCGAGCCGAAGTACCATCAGAGAGTGATTAGGCTTCGTGTGTATTGTCATGATTCTACAGAGTTTGAATTAAAAATATTCCCAATCGGTCAAAGGAAAAGAATGCACAATTTATCTAATCTAAAGAACTGTGCATGCGCAGTCTGCGCTCTCCTGCAAGACACGTCACGCAAACGGTTGGCGACAAAAATCATCCAAAATCTTGAATGGTACACGATGACACACTCAAAATTTGCCTAAAAAGTATTCTAGAAAGGACGAAGAAAAATATACGACGGTTTTTGTTTCTTATATAATAATAAAAAAAAACGTACTTTGGTGATGCCATTAAAGGATTGTAGAGCAGATGCACAGAGCGTCAACTAAGCGAAAATGATATTGTATTTGTTCAACCTGTACAATACCGGGCCTTGATAACCCAATTGGCTTACTATACATGTTCATACCAATGGTAATAGGAGAGTTAATCTGTTAGTTCCAATCATGACCTCTTTATTACGCGATAATGAAAAGTGACGTTTTCAGTGACGTCATCATGATGAAGGAAAATGAAGGTTGTTATTTGGCGATTTTTCTTTCTTTACAAAACATAATAAAGTGAAGTTAGGGATAGATCGAAGTTGTCACTAGTCACTATCGCAACCATTTTGCGGACTAAATATTGCATATGAATGACCAACTTCCACTTTATATTAGGCAATTTCACAACAATTTGAAAAAAAAAAAAACATTCCAAAAATCGCTTGGTTTGTGTTTACTGCGTCTTACTCCAAAATGATATACGGAATTATTTCTTATAAACTATTAATTCAGGTAATCATTAAATAAACTAAAACACATATTTTCTCCCTATATCAGATTTCACTATCCCAATAAGTCCACCAAGTTGAGGTAAGAGAGACACGTGTAATTTCCATGGGCAGATCAGTGCCGAGTCTCTTTCCCCCATTGGCGTATACATTGATGTCACACTCACCCCTACGCGATGAACATGATGAATGAATCTTTCCTTCACCGTGATTAAGAAGAATTATTACCCGAAAATTATATTTTACATTTGTGACTTATTCAGTTTCAAATTAACATGCCTGAATACTTTTTTCGGTGGTTGATATTTTTTCGTAAGATGCAATTGAATGTTCAAGTCAACCATTTACCCCACCTAACCGTAATTTATAGAATTGCAAATAATTTAAACCCGTCCAAAACTTCGTTAAACTTTCATTAGTAGAATGCAGGCTATTGTCAGACTGTCTCTAGATTGCTATTCAGGAGCCCACTTACATGTTATTTGTTGCTATTCAGTTTGCGTGTATTGATCTATGCACAGGTGATTCGATGGAGTATAATAACGGTCGAGCCTTCACCACGCGTGATGAGGACCATGATACCAGCAGCGGTAATTGCGCTACCCTACGTCACGGGGCGTGGTGGTACAGGAGCTGTGGGCACTCCAGCCTGAACGGCAGATACTACATTGATGGTGACACCTCACGGTATGACGGAATCAGGTGGTATCATTGGAAGGGGCCTAGGGTCTCTATGAAGAAGACTGAGATGAAAGTCCGCCCTCTGTGATACCACAATCTCACATCGACAACCCACTCCGCTCACAATAGGCATACAGATAGAATGACGTAGAAGAAGCATCTCTTTACAACCTGTACAATCAGCCTTGTCGCTGCATACCCAGCAGTTTTCAAAATCTTTTGAAGTGTCTTCTGGGAATAGGTTTCACTTCTCACATTATCTCTCTTTTCTTGCATAAAGCACAGACATACTATTATTTTGTGCAAAATGTGTCCCAGGGTATTTCGGACAAGCGAATAACTAATATCACGATTTTTTATACACGATTTTGCGCTATGAGCTCATAATGATTCGTTGAATTGTGCCGCGAGCTTGTATGCTCTGTAATGTTAAGCGTTGTCTATATGATATCTGTGTAGAAAAAAATATAACGATGTTTTTCTTTAGTGAATGTACAGAAGTGTTTTTGATATTAGTCAAAATGAAACAACAATTCCAATACAGATGAAGCTGTTTTAGAGTGTAATGGACATGTTGACATTTCTTGGTTATTTGCTTAATGTATGTTGTGATATACATTGTAATCGTAGGAAATCTGTTTTGGTAGTCATGGCAACTATGAAGTAAGGATTGAGATTCATTCATTCATTGTTTGTGAAGATATAATAGACTAGAATAAAATCGCTAAAGAAACAAAAACAATTGACATCTTTAATTTTGATGATGTGTATAGGTGATGTTGGTATAGTAAGAGGTTTTTTTTTTTTAATTTCTTGTTCTGCTTGTGCAGGTATTTCAGTAGCGTACCATTTATCTGATATGGAAGGAATTAAAACTGTTTCGCATGACTTCATTACTCTTGATGTACAGGTTTCGCTTGTACACAAAGAATCAAAACATAACATACCCCCCCCCCCCCCCCACAACCGGCCGCTCCATCCTTCGCACTTTAGGTGGCAGAGGTCAACGCTTTGACTATTTTATACAGTGTTTCCTGCACTTTGTTTTCCCTTATACCTCTTATATTTCTAAAAATCTTCTCCAATATTAGTTAATAGCCTCGGAGCGCGCGCGTACTGACTTAAAACATTTCTATATAATATATTTTTTTAAAGCCTGTTGGAGTTTAGTATCTTATTTTATAATCCTAGTGCCTTCAAACTCAGGCGTGCTACTGAAAAACAATACTATAATCTACAAATGACATCGTAGAATGGTATGCGCACACAAAGAATTAATACCCATTCTCTACAAGGAAACGAAGGAAGTAACTGTTTGCTCTCCTTCCAATCCCTTTCCTGTTTCACTTCCGATACAATTCCTGCACGTTTCCTGGCAGATATTTGAAAATATGTTAACACACAGCATGACTCTATTATTCCTTAAAGGGAGTGTACCTCTTTTGCAGACATTATTACGTATGTAAACACGATATACTCATACGTGAATAATGAGAATGACTTAAAGGTCCCATTTGGTAAAAGGTAACATAATTCTTTGATCAGGATCAGCGTGAAAATGAAAGCAGGATGTATCTCGACAAAGCGAGTACATGGACGTTCCTAGTTCAATATTGCACTTAGATTTTTATGAATGCTAATATGATAGCACACTTACACAGGCGGATTTCCATCAAACTTCATTAATATGTTTATTTCATGTGTCTCCTTTTTTGAACCCAAAATAGATTCAGGGTAAACTATCCCTTTAACTTGCATCTTAAAGGGTTACTAAATTGGAAAAATACGTTCCCACCAGTCTTTGTAAAATTGTCTACTAAAAACGAATTTCACATTTGTTTACCGCAAAAAGTCTCATTTTGAAGAAAATTTGAAAAATCCAGTGACGTATGAGAAGTAATGTATTCACAACTTTCCCCCTAACTGCGCAGTAACTAGTCCACTGGACTGTATTTAGCAATCCGCCCACAACGAACGTTGGTGACGCATCACATACAAACAATTTTCACCCTCAAATATACAGTAAGAAGAAAGAGAGACAGACATAAGACGGGTGGGTAGGGAGAGACAGACAGACAGACGGTGAGAGAGATAAAGAGAGAGAGGAGGAGGGTTGAGAGAGAGAGAGAGAGAGAGAGAGAGAGAGAGAGATAGAGAGAGAGAGAGAGAGAGAGAGAGAGAGAGAGAGAGAGAGATGGGGGAGAGGGGGATTGATAGAAAGAAGGTGTTTGTATAAGAAAAAGAGAGATGGAGAGTACAAGTGCGTGTGTAAGAAAGAGAGAGAGAGAGAGAGAGAGAGAGAGAGAGAGAGAGAGAAAGTGGGGTATAGAGAAAGGGAGAATGTATGACAAAGAGAGAGAAGAAAGTGAAAGTGCTTGAATAAAAAAAGATAAAGTGAGAGAGGAATTGCTTGTGTAAGGAAGAGAGAGAAATTTAGACAGAGAAAAAGGGGGGAAGTTTTTGTGTAAGAAAAAGAGAGATGGAGAGTGCAAGTGCGCGTGTAAGAGAGAGAGAGAGAGAGAGAAAGTGAGGTATTTCTTTCTGTCTCTTTTGCCATTCAGTGCCCATGGTTTCCTCTTTTTCTTTACGTCTCCCCCCCCCCCTCTATCTCTCTCTCTCCCTCTCTCAACCCTCCTCCCCTCTCTCTCTTTATCTCCCTCACCCTCTGTCTGTCTGTCTCTCCCTACCCACCCGTCTTATGTCTGTCTCTCTTTCTTCTTACTGTGTATTTCTTTCTGTCTCTTTTGCCATTCAGTGCCTATGGTTTCCTCTTTTTCTTCACGTCCCCCCCCCTCTCTATCTCTCTCTCTCTCTCTCTCTCTCTCTCTCTCTCTCTCTCTCTCTCTCTCTCTTGTTTTAAGAGTTCCTTAACTAACTACTTGATTCATCTAGATTTTCATTTATTCAAATATGTAGTTCATCTCCTATCTTTCAAGTTTAAAGATGCCATGCGATTGAGATGATATATCAATAATACATATTTTGATATTGAGCTACTGGAAGGGGGCAATACATGTTAACATGATTTTTTCCTAAATCTCTAACATTAAAACTATTAATTTATGACGCTACTTCCCACATTCTGTCGGACCTTCAAAGAGAAAACAGCTCTAAAATATTAATCCTTCTTTGTGACTAAAATCTTCAGATCTGTTCTTATATCGAAATGTTATATGGAGCGGAGGCATCGCAGACTTGCATACAGGCATTTCATTTATCCCATCCAGGTTTACACGTATGTGAATTCATTTCTAACATTAGCAAAAGGAAATTGCAATTATTCTTCAATCTGGTATTCTCGAGAATGCCTTTTTATGCGCTTTGGAACTGAAGTAGCTCATGGAATATTCATACGGCTTCTCCTGTAAAAACGTTCCATTTCACCGGCTTGTGAAAACTCGTCCTTTCTTTCACATAACGGTGAGGGCGTCTTTCTCACTACATAATCTCCTTTCCAGACGCTGTGATTATTCGGTTGATCTCCCACAACATCGTGATGGATGGCACTTTCCCGTTAGTAGAGGCTCATTGAGCATGACCAGCCCGGCCAGAACAAAAGTCGCACCGCCTGCAAAGAAGACTACTCCATAATCTTCAAACACACCGTATAGAGCACCTGTTGAGCAAAATATATCAGACACAATGACCGGTATAGCAATAGAAGAGTCTTATAATACAATACAATATTCGCTAGCTTAGTGAGATGGTACACAGACAGTGCACGGATGACCGATTTTATCCCCGCGGTAGGAGAGTCGGACGATATTTAACTGAATTTTCTTTAGTTTCAAAGTCTTCAAAGATTTTGTCTGTCAACAACAACGGAAAAAGGTCACAGTCACAGTTACATTCGTAGAAATCTAAAATTGCCATTTCTTTTAATTTTGGATACGTGTGCTGTAGCATTATAATTTGTTGTTAACAATTTGCTTTGTAAATCGTGAAGGCCTACATCAGAAACATTTACGCATCAAATATCACATAAGTATGAATACATATTATAATAAATTTCATACAATGATAGAATCCTGTTTGGTGATTGGTCTACATAGCGTGACCTCCACCTGACCACACATAATATTGATATGATGTCGATAATGTTTAGAACAACTCGCCTAGGGATGAAAGTGTGCTGGAGAAGCTAAAAGCTGCCTGCAATAAACTCTTACCAGCAAGAGGGGGTCCCACTAGAAATCCGGCACCTTGCATTTCGACGACCAACCCAAAGGAATACCCTAACGTGTCTAAGCCCACGAAGGCTACTAGCAGGGCCGGAGTCAGCGAATCGGTTGATCCAGCGATGAGGGCGTACAGCGAGGCCAGTATAGCTAGGCTGAGATACCCGGTTGCTAGCGGCACCAGGAAGAGGCATAACCCCGCGAGGATGCAGCTCGTGACGTAGCCGAACATGCGCCGATGTTTGCCGAGTATCCGATCGAAGACGAAGCCAACGAAGATTCGTCCGAGCGTGTCCATGATGCCCATGACAGAGAGAATGAAGGACCATTCGTCCTCGCCGATCGACAGGTGGAGCGCGAGAGCCTTGAAGTACACGTAGGGCAGCTGGTAGCCGATGCAGAGGATGAAGTTCGAGATGGCGAGGATGACGAGGAAACGGTTGCTGAGAAGGCGGGCGACCTTGTAGCACGGGGAGAGTATACAGCGGACCCACCAGGTCTCTGCGTGTATGGACTCGGGAACTGCGATGGATGAGTCAGAAGGGAATCGGTTATGGTAGATTTCCATTGCCTCGGTATAGGTCTTAAAGTCCGTCAGGGTTCGGGTCTCATCGGCTGCGGCCGAAGCAGCCATTGCGTGGCTCAACGCACTCTCGGCGAAGGACAACCCAGACATCCTTGTGCTAGGTTCCCCGGTATTACTAGCAGCTCGGCTGGCAGCCTGGCTCGCTGCTACGCTGGCATTGCCGATGGTTGCTGGGTGGCTACTGAAGGTGAAAAGGGAAGCTAGGTCGTGGCCGTCCAACCTATCCGCGTCTACTTCCACATCCATGATATGCTTCATGTATGCTGATCCCTGGAGGGCTTCTCAGGTATAAACCTCGAACAATAGGTGGCCCCACACACGCACAGAGCAAGTTCTATGGCTCCGAGGACGAGAAACCCATGCCGCCAGCCAAATTCGTCGACGACAATTTTGGACGACGGGCGCGAAGATGAAGGTGCCGATGCCGGAACCAGCGACCACGAAACCTGTCGCGACGGATCTTCGCCGCTCGAAGAATCTCCCTACCATGACAATACAGGGCAGGTAGCTCAGCCCGAAGCCGAAACCTGGACGTGGGAGATATTCGTGGGACAATAAACCACAAAAGAAAGGCAGATTTTCCGAGGAATCCTAAGCACTTTTATGATCTGTTATAGTCTTCGGGGCCTCGAAGTCAGTAAGCGGGGTTGGAGGGAGGGGGGGGCAATAATTTTTTTTTTTTTTTTAAATCTATTTATTTATTTATTTATTTATTCATCTATTTATTATTATTATTATTATTATTATTATTATTATTAATATCATTATTATTGTTATTATTATTATTATTGTTATTATTATTATTATTATTATTATTATTATTATTATTATTATTATTATTATCATTATTATTATTATTATTATTATTATTATTATTATTATTATTATTATTATTATTATTATTATTATTATTATTATTATATTCATAGGGGGGAGGGGTGGGGTGAAGAAACACCAAACCCTCAACCTCTCTCTTCATACTCACAAAAGAAGCAACAAGGACACTTGACCGCAGCTAGTACGGTAACCAAACTGGTTACCGCCAAAGGCGGACTCTACTTAATAGAAAGAGGGTGAAGAAGAAGAAAAAGTAGAAGAAGAAGAAAAAGAAGAAGAAAAAGAAGAAGAAGGAGAAAAAGAAGAAGAAGAAGAAAAAGAAGAAGAAGAAGAAGAAGAAGAAGAAGAAGAAGAAGAAGAAGAAGAAGAAGAAGAAGAAGAAGAAGAAGAAGGAGAAGAAGTAGAAGAAGAAGAAGAAGAAGAAGAAGAAGAAGAAGAAGAAGAAGAAGAAGAAGAAGAAGAAGAAGAAGAAGAAGAAGAAGAAGAAAAAAAAAGAAAGAAGAAGATTACCTAGGTGACAAAGGAGAAGCAGAATTAAAGGAGAAATTATAGACAAATATAAAATAGGACAAAGAAAAAGAGAATCCATGCGCTAGTTTACCTGTCAGTACCCCATACGTGAAGAAAAGATAGTCGAGAGAGGGCGCCAGTGCACTCAGACACAGACCCATGGAAGAGAACACTCCACCGGCAATGGCGGTGGCTTGTGCGCCGAATCTCCCCACGAGAATACTCGTGATAGGCCCTGGCAAAATGACAAGAACAGCAATAATGATAATGATAATGATATATGGACAGTTAGACTATGAGCAATGCTATGACGCGCGTCACTTTGGCTGAGAGAGGGAGAAGGTGGGATGAAATGGGAATAAGAAGGAGAGAGAGAGAGAGAGAGAGAGAGAGGGAGAGAGAAAGGGACTGATTCTTTGCATAGGCACAATACAATAATTATCATCTAACCTGAGCAGAGCATTGTACCAAGAAGAATGCTGCCTGTCCACGCCGTGGCCGAATCGCCCCTTCCGAACGCGACGAGCAGTTCGATGTGGAAGATGCCCACCATCGCGTAGGTCAGGCCAAAGGTCAAAATGTGGGTCATCATCGCCGCAACCATCACCACCCACGCCCAGCCTCTATCAAGATGACGCGACGATGCCGACGTCGAGTCGTCACGTACTGGGGACGGTGTGTCAGGCACTCCATTAGCTGTTGCTGTCGTGTCGGGGTCATGACGCGGTAGTGTGACGTGGGTAGAGGGTGTAACTGTGGACTCGACACATGGTGTGCTTTTGTCTGAGAAAATATGTAACGGAGAGGATGGCGAAGACTAGAGGGGGAAAAGGTTGTTCAGAGAGTGAAGGGACACGTAGAGAGAGAGAGAGAGAAAGAGAGAGAGAGATGGAGTGACACGTAGAGAGAGAGAGAGAGAGAGAGAGAGAGAGAGAGAGAGACGGAGAGAAAGAGAGAGGTGGAGTGACACGTAGAGAGAGAGAGAGAGAGAGAGAGAGAGAGAGAGATGGAGAGAAAAAAAAACATGTAGAATGATTGTAGGATAAACTAATTATATAACGCACATTTTCCATATTTAGCCATCTCGAATTTTGCACAGGAAAGCCAAGGCAGCCATTTAATAAGAATGGCGGCCATGCAAATGTAATATTGACCACTTTTAAAATACAGATAATGCATGGATGGCTTATTTGTTAACACTCACACTCGTTGTGCCGAGTTCCGTCGAGCGAGTGGCTGTGTACACGAGTTCGGGCTGTCAAAATGTGTCAAGAGTCTAGACTTTCTTGAGCCGGAGTGGATCTCGACGGCTATTTTCCTTTTCGTGGTTACTATGATTTGACATGTTGATGCCTTGAAGGAGGAGTTTGGAAGCACCTAGTAATGACACCTTCGCAATACCAATAATACATATTCCTCCAGTCGTTTGGTCCGGGATGTATTGTATCGAAATAGTAGCCTCGTTTCATTCGCCACTTTTAACATACTGCAACAGCCCCATCTACGACGACTCACGTCTACTCACTCGCCAGCCGCTTGGAGAAGCTAGCGAAACATCCCTACAATACAAGTGGTTTGCTAGATTGGTCGAAACACAACTTTTTATCAGATGAAACTCTGTAGGTTTTGGGGGTATGGATGCAATCTAGGCATTGTATCATATAATTCTAGGTCTGTAGGCTACTATGACATTTATTGAATCGAGGGTTTGAGAAGGTATGTCAGGGGATGGGCGGGGAATGGAATGTGTGTAACTAGAGGGAATATTTCACCGAGCTGATCGTAAGCTAACAACGAATTTATGTAAAACTAGTGACCCTGTCTCGTGCAAAATAAAATACCCCAAATTGTTCCTATTTTAACATAATGGGAGTTCATTTCGAACAATCCTAATCAAATTTGACAAATCTTAATCAAATCACTTCATAATCTCTGTTTCCAGACACTTGTGAATTACAAGAATTTGTATTTATTAAGCATCAGCTTTGGACTTTAGCTGTTGGGAATCAAAATCATTGAGAATCTGATTTAGCACAAGAAAATATCACCAGTCGTGCTTAAAGTTGTTTTTAGCTTCCAAACAGCTTGGTGAAACATCTCCTGGATCTCACCTTGGTCAACACAAACCACTGGAATGACGTCACTCTCGTCCGCAGCATTCATCTGGTCGAGCGCGCTGGACTGCAACCATGGCAACGGCGGATCTTCATTATTGATGCCTAATACGTGACTACCACATCCGTTATCAACGCCGTCGTTGTCCTCCTCATTCAAAGAGATGTGGGACATTACTTGAGTCGAAGTCGTTGAGGTCGCCATATCTTCACTTTGCCTGTTTGGATCTGTCATGGTAGCAGTAGTAGTTAATGTAGTAGTAGTAGTAGTAGTAGTAGTAGTAGTAGTAGTAGTAGTAGTAGTAGTAGTAGTAGTAGTGGTAGTAGTAGTAGTAGTAGTAGTAGTAGTAGTAGTAGTAGTAGTAGTAGTAGTAGTAGTAGTAGTAGTTAATATAGTAATAGTAGAAGTAGTTGTTGTTGTTGCTCCGATATTGCGAAGGACAATTATTGAACAAATTTTACATTAATGAATTCATGATGTTAGTTACCTACATTGTTCAAGTTTGTTACAATGTGTAAAGTGTAAACAAATTATGCATATATTACGTGCTTATATATTGAATAATAGCTTTTAGTGTACATTTATTACGGTTTGAAACACGAAAAAAAGAAATATAATGAAGATTGTACGGGAAGACCATTGAAGTACCCATGAAGCATAGCATTGTAGTTAAGATTTATTGAACATTTAGTAAACGTTTCAATACCATATCTACACGAAATATGATGTCATAAATCATTGGACCGTTTTCACAATGGTGGTTTACCTTAATACGTGTACTAAACCGGGACTAACTTTATGGGACGGTAAGGAAAACATATTTTGTTCGTAGGCCTATTCAATATAATCAAGTTTACAAAGAAATTTTAGGCATAAACCCAGTGGTAAGGATAGTGTGCTCCATCCTGTAAATGCACGAAAAACAAGTCAGACAAAAATCCTGGAACCAGACGGGATTTGAACCTGCAATCTACTGCTTACCGGGCAGCGACTTAACCACGCAAGCTATTTCTAGTTCACGGCCGGTCAAGACACGACAACATTTCTTTGTAAATTGAAATTACCCCAGAAAGCCCAATCACTAAAATCTAGCATTATCACGTTTGTTCTTGGAATCTCTGTGGTTTATATTATTTGTTCACTACTGTGATTCTATGATATCTATGATAAAAATGACTGGTTTTGTGACAGCATCACATGATTTATTCTGCGCCCTATTAATCATTTTGTCTCCGTTCAGCATGTTTAGTATGCGGTCTACGTTATACCACCGTTGTGCGTCCGGGCCGAAGGGTTCTTCTCAGCTTTGCCAAAGCCGCGATTTAGGCGCCAGATTGCGCTACTTTTGACTTCCTCGCCACGACTTGCAAAGCCTTCCCGCTACGTCGCTACTTTTTGACTACTTCTGACTTGCTAATTTCTCCATTGCATTATACAGTTTCACCTAGTACCATCATGCTGTATAACCTTGAAATTGCGATAGTTCCATTTGGGCTACTTTTTGCTAAATTTGGCGACTTTTTACGGCTACTCACTGCTACTTGGGCTGAAATTTTTTGGCAACACTGGTTCTTTCTGGCTTGGTAGACGCACGGGGAGAGTTATATCAGGTAACTGATTGTTTCTTGGAGGTTTGAGAACCGGACATTGAAATTCTGTGACGAATCGATATTTGACGTCAACTCCATTTTATTTTCCCGTAAAATGACGAAATTGATTTTTTTTTATTTCAACATTTCCATTTTCTTTGACAATGCTAGTATTAAAAATAACTTAGTCATATGGATTTTTGCCATACTATACCATAGATAGTGACATTTCAGGTTTTCGGCCTCTCGAACCGTTTCGTTTGATCCGACGATGTATTTTCCAGACTTTACGTCATGGAATACTATCATATCATTTAGTGGGGAGTTTATACTGGACAACACATATATGATAAATGTTATTGACTCCTTTAAGAGAAGTAAAGAAGGTTTGTACAATACTGTCAACCCTAATGGTTGGTATGCATTATAAAGGCTTTACTTACAGTCAGCACCTGTTTGTAGAACGCCGTGGATGACAGTCAGTCAAAGCGAGAGCCATAGATCTTCATGTTGGCGTTTCTATTCATTTTCCCTCGTCGATCTTGTGTCATCTTGTAGATTTTTGCTGGTTTTATCTTTCATATTGCGAATCAGTTCAGTTTCTTCACTATTTCCATTTCATAGCTTCATCTTGTCGATACTTTTTCAGGTGAATTTTCTTATTTCCTTACTGTTATGCTTGCATTCATATTTGTGCAAGTCACTGTTATGACTCATGTAACTCCTGGTTACTGCAATGCGCGCAATATGTCTTCCCACGTCAGTGATTGGTCAGCATTGCGCGCACGGTTTGTGACGTAACAAACAACATAGGTCGAACCCGCGTCATGTCTTGATTAGAGAAAAGTTTCGACGAATTACTGATAAATGTTTACTGATATCATATGATATTGATGTATATCTGTTCATATTAGATATACTCTATATATTATCTTTTGTGCCGTAATTGTTCTTTCTATACAATCACAGACGCGTAATATGCTAGAATCCATGAGAATATGACAACGAAAATTCTCGCCAACTTTCAAAACGTTACTTATTTACAAGTTTTAATGAATGTAAAAACGAATCATATTATGGCTCAGAATTAATGTACTAAGAATTAAGATTCGAGTTCATTGCCATGGAGAACACTTCACTGCTCATTACCAAGCAATCGGAACGTGTATTATGGCTGATATGAATGTTTGATACCAACCTCCTATGAAAATTATACGATCTTGTAATCATATATGCACTGTTCTGTTTTGTTGCTTACTTTTGTCTTATTTGTTGTTTTATGTGTATCTCTGCTGGCTTTAGAATATGATCGAAAACCCAAATGCCGATCTTTCTTCGAGGAAGCGGCATGGAAATGACATAGTAATATATATATATATATATATATATATATATATATATATATATATATATATATATATATATATATATATATATGTATATATACATGATATATAATGACTATACGAAACTGCAGTTACTGAAAAGTGCTCAACTACATGTATATACATATAGGAGCTTCATGTAGTATAGTGTTAGGGTGGATTTAATGTTGAACAATAACTGCACTAGAGTTAGTTGCTGATGAACCCTCAGGGGGAAACAGTCTGTACAACTAAAATCTAAGCAACTCGCTCCACCCTAATACTATACATGATATATATATATTATTAGTTTTTTTTTTTACAAATTTAACTGTGCAACAGTCTTTTTATTTGTGTGTATACATGTATATGTTTATCTCGGACAACAGAAAATAATGAATAAATACTGCCATAACGGATGAAAAGAAGGCAACTCTTTGTCGTGAAAGGTTGCGATGAATAATTTAAACCATGGTTTATAGAATCACGTAATGAATCAATACGATACGCATTATTTTCAAGGACAGAGTTTCGGCAGAATCCCTCAAAAGTAATAGCGCATGACAAAAGTGATCGCTGCCATAGAAATAAGCCCTGTATCTTGTTTTTAATCATCTAAGACAAACACAATGGATATCATTCATACATACGTCTTGTTGACTTCATTTATTCTGACGTTCTCTCTTATTCATTAAGTATAAGCAGGGATATCTTATGGAAGGATATGAAACAACATTCTTTCTTTGAGCCCATGCGTGGCACCGCCGACAAATTATCTGGTCTCTGCATGTGCTTTTCACGTGTTAATGAAAATAAACGGCTTAATATATAATTTTTATCATGATTGAATTTCCGGAAATCTCCGGAAAGTGAAGAAATTCGTTAATTATGTAAGTAAGAATATTATCGTATATCTCCGTTTGTGCATCATTCGACCATTATTTAAAAGAAAAACGAATATAGGATCTGTAGTGGTGTTGCCCTCCACTTTCTTGAAAATTAAAAAAAAAAAAAAAAACGTGATAAGAATAACACAGCTTCGAGAAAGAAAACAGGGAATTAAAGATATTGCTTTCCAAGTTGACGGCAGCAAAATAACGGTGCCGCGCATGGGACATCAAAGCATTGCAGTAATTGTGGAATGCTTTTGACATTCATTAGCACGCTTTAGTAACCATACAGATGTTTGAATATATCATGCTCGAGTTGCCTCTCCTTCCTAACACATCCCTGGTATAAGCTAGTCGCGTAGTCCTTCTTCATAAGCGTCGTACCGATAATCAATCTGGTTTCTAAAAATCTTAAAGGAATTGATGTTTAATTTGATAAGACATGACAGAAATATATCAGTGGAGGTTTGATGAAAATCCGTCAAAGGATAAGAAATTCATGATCTTTTAAAGCTTTTATTTTGTTTAGTCACGTGCGAGGTGCTTTCCCATAATTACGTTGTGTACAATTCTTTTCGAAAATTTGCATTTTCTCAAGAAAATATGCATGCCTTTACTTGTGCATTTGATACATCATTAGAATTCTTAAAACAAAATGAAACATTATTACAGATAAAAGCCCGTATTCTGAACATTGTATTAAAACTGGACTAACTTTATGGGACACCAAATAAAATTAAATGAAACATTATTATTTGTTTGTGAGGTAATCCTGATAAATTAACGTACCACTATTTAATTGATTGTACAACTCTTGAAAAAATTAATAGACGCTCATTTCTTCCTGTTCTTCTTCCGATAGATATATCATCCTTGTTTTCAGTTATGTTGTAAGAATCTCGCTCTCTGATCGTGGCCAAGTCTTGAACAAATAGATATTCCATATCATCCTGTTTTTCTTCCGATAGACCTAGATATCAAATTATCATCCTTGTTTGCACTTACGCGTTTTCACTTATGTTGTAACAATTAATTATCTGATCGTGGCCAAGTCTTGAACAAACTTACAGGTGGTTGTCTTGTGTCGAGCGTCTTAATGTATACAGGAGGTAACTTGTTCATCGGAGGTTCTTCGGAGGCTTCCCAGCGAGTATTTTTTTTTCTTCTGTTCACACGGCGTATTACTAATGTATTACTACATGTACAAATTAAAAACAAAAGCAGGAGCGCCTAAGAATGCATGCATTATTGTTTCTTACTCTTATTTCTTTCTCATTCTCTCAAGCAATCTCTCTTTTACTATCTCTCGTTTCTCTCTCTCTCACTCTCTCGCTCACGCACTTTTCCTCTCTCTTCCTCTTCTCTCTCTCTCTCTCTCTCTCTCTCTCTCTCTCTCTCTCTCTCTCTCTCTCGAACACGCACTTTTCCTCTCTCTTCCTCGCCCCCCTCTCTCGCTCTCTCGTTCTCTCTCTTTCTCTCTCTCTCTCTCTCTCTCTCTCTCATTCACACACACACTCTTTCTCACACTCTCTCTCTCTCTCGCACACGCACATTTCCTCTCTCTCTCTTCCTCTTCCCCTTCTCCTTCTCGCTCTCTCTCTCTCTCTCTCTCTCTCTCTCTCTCTCTCTTTCTTTCCATCTCTCTTCGCGTTCTCTAGACACGCGCAAACGCATAATCGCATAAGTGCATTCAGGGACGGATCCAGCATTTTGGGAAGGGGGGGGGGGCACAATTTAGAAAAATATTTTTGTTGAGGGAAAGCGTATGATGAATGACCAAAAAAAAAAAAGAAAGAAATGTTCGTTCACTTCTTCCGCCGATGCTTGATGACTAAAAAAAAAAACTTCCTCACCCCTTCCTCGGACGCGTGAGGAATACAAATGAAAAATAAAAAAAAGTTCTCACATCCAAAAGAGGAGGCACACTGACATAATAAGCAAAGAGGGTCTCATTTTCAAAACTTTGGTTGCTCATGAGTCCTGTGGTCACGACTAGCGTGAAATTGAAAGCAGGATGTACCAAGTATTCTAGGTGTCAGCAAAGTTATAGATTTTGAATAATAACGCATTTTTTTTTTTTTTTACAAAAGTTACAAGTCAAATGAAGCTGAGATTTAAGCGCCATAAGGTGAAAGGATGTCAAATCTATTCCCCTTCTTTTATCATGTTTATTCAATCAAATCAAATCAAATCTCAGTAAAATGACCCCACGTAATTGGCTGAAGGGGTGTGTGGTGGAGGGGGAGGGGGGGGGGGCACTCGTACACGGATATAAATTTCTAAAGAACGAATATCATTTCAATCCTATCCTACCAGCCTTATATTACTAACAGCGTCCAAGACCTTCTATATTCATACTAAGGAATCCATTCTGATAAAAGTTTTACTCATTATCTTGTTACCTTTGCTCGGACATGTTCATGTATGTATGTTTGTGCATGGTGGGGAGGATGTGAGAGTGTTGTGTGTGTGTGTGTGTGTGTGTATTTGCTTTTCGATGAGTATTAATTGCAATGTGTCTGTATGTGTGAATGGGCGCACATGTGTGTGTATGTGTAAATGACTTTGTGTGTGCGCGTGACTATAACAGGTTGCTTGCACGTCAAAGTACAAACTTGACTGAGACCTACCTTTCTGGCATTGTACAGGTTTATAAAATGCATACAACATGGATTAGATACCTGTTAGCCCAGCTATGTCGATGTACTTCGTGCTTTCGTTTTCATACTAATTTGGTCCACTCTTGAATAAATTAACAGCTGTTCATTTCTTCCTGTTTTTCTTCCGATAGATATATCATTCTTGTTTTCAGTTATGTTGTAAGAATTTCTCTCTCTGATCGTGGCCAAGTCTTGAACAAGTATATATTCCATATCATCCTGTTTTTCTTCCGATAGACCTAGATATCAAATTATCATCCTTGTTTGCACTTATGTTGTAGCAATATTATTTCTCTGATTGTGGCCAAGTCTTGAACAAACTAACAGTTCTGGTATATCATTCTAATCTTTCGTTTTTCTGTTGCTCAATCATGTGAATAGTATGTATTACTAAAGTTTTACCATTTTTGCTCTTTGCTTTCATATGCTCTATTCTTGTTATATAATGTTTGTCAAACGTCTTGTTAATTAATGTGCCTCTTTGCCAACTCCAATATGGTATTTCGGTTTCCCCTTGTAGAACGATATAGAACGCGTATGTATGTTTGTGTGTGGTGGGGAGGATATGAGAGTGATGTATGTGTGTGTGTATGTACGTTTCGATGAGTATATAGTTAAATGAGTTTTAAGTGTGCGAGTGTGATTGTAAGGGTTAATAAAATGAATATAACATACATGGACTAGGTACGTCTTAGTCGCTATAGTATTCCGCCTCAAGTCAGATTCTAGTTCTATTATTAGGAGGAAAGTTCTTATAAAGTATTTTCTTCCATTTTCAAGTCTGTATTCCTATCTGTATGTGTGTATATGTTCATGTACGTGCGCCTATGTCAGTGTGTTAATTGTTAGCATACACTTCAAGTCTGCGTGACTGTGATATTGATAGAATGTGTATTATTCCTGTACGTCCATGTACTCGCTTTGTTGACCTGCATCCTGCTTTCGTTTCAATCGGATCGATGCCAAGTATTGTACCAATTGGACACTCAACCTGCTTTTCTCCCGGTTTAGTTTCCTTGTTTTCTCGTACAGTATGTTACAACCATTTGCTCTCTGATCGTGGCCAAGTCTAGGGAAAATTGATTTATCAAATGTATCATCTTAGTTTTTGTTTTTCTATCGTTATGTATTAAAACCGAAACCTCCTCAAAATTGAAAAATGAACCGGGATGTGTGCTGATTGCGGTCACCGTCTCTTGTGTCTTTGGACGACCCGTTCAAAACTTATTTGACATTTAAAGATCAAATAGTAAAGTAAGATTCCAATTGTAATACTGTGAGGACATTTCTTCAACATCATTTTTTCCATTCTCCGGTATATTTACACCACTTTATTGTTTGACTTGTAAAATGGCTAGCTTATCTTGAAAGAATGAATGTTATTACACTGATAAGGGCTCTAAGATCTTTTATATCCACACCTGACAGATCCAGTCCAATTTCAAGACAGTTTTGCACATACATGTAATATGTTACCTTTATTCGAACATGTTCATGTATGTGTATGTGTATGTGTGATGGGGAGGATGTGAAAGTGTTATTCGTGGGTGTGAGTGCGTTTCAGTAAGTTAGTGTTTGAAGGGGTCTGTATGTGTGAGTGGGCGTACGTGCGTGTGTACATGAATTATTGTGTGCGCGCGTGACTGTATTGGTTGCTTGCACTCAGAACAAGTTTGACTGCGACATAACTGTCTGGCATTGTAAGGGTTAATAAAATGTATACAACATTTACTAGGTACGTCGTCTTAGTCCAGCTATGTCGAGGTACATCCGTTCTCGTTTTCCCGCTGATCGTGGCCAGGTCTCGGACCATAATGCATTGCCCGGGTTTTGCCACGCCTTAAACAAGTTAGTCCAATATCTACCAGCTAGCAATACAGTATAAAAGTAGGCCGCGAGAGCCTCCCTTGCAGTGTACTGTATTACTTCCCTCATCGACGGCGGTACGTGAGCGTCTCAACACGACAACAGCGTTATACACATCAAGTCTTCTTGAAGTCGCCTCTTTCTAAGAATCTGTGGAGATTCACAAGGCTTGCCTGAACCATCAGAATGGCTCCCCTGACAACAACGCGCCGTCTGCTGACGACAATTCTGCTGATCATGATGCTGACGACGTCTCTAGCTCATCCAATCTCATGCGCAAACGAGACTGAAAGAGAAGCGGTTTCTTTCAACCCAACGATCCAGGTAAGAGGATTTGGTGAAGGCTCTCCATCTCTATGAAAACCAGGTGTAACTATCGCTATCACTATCATTAAAAACTGCTATCGTTATCATCACCATCACTAATGCTATCGTTATCCTCATTACTGCTATCGTTCTTATCACTTTCATTACTGTTATTATTACCATCATCACTGATTACCATCACCATCATTACTGTTATCTTTATAATCACCATCATGTATGATGTTGTTATTAACACCATCCTTACTGCTATCGTTATCATAACCATCATTACTGATATCGTTAATAATGTTATTAACGATATCATTACCGATATCATTATTATCACCAGCATTACTGATATCGTTATCATTACCATCATTACTGCTATAATTGTTATCACCATTATTACTAATATCGTTATCATTAACATTACTTAAAAAAAAAAGATATTAACTGCTATCGTTAGGGTTACCATCGTAACTGTTATCGTTATCATTACTATCCTTCTCACAACCTTGGGTTCTTGAGGTAGTTGAAAAGTTAATGTGTGATATGTTATGAAATGGTAAAATTATATGAAAAGATATATGGTGTTTTAGAGCTTAAAAAATACGATAAGGAAGGACTGAAGGACTTCCATTTTCTCATGGATAAACATAGACTGATGTGGATAAAGAATCATATTCGATGATTCAAAGGTGAGGGGGGGGGGTACAAACAATAGTTATACTTATCATCCATCTGATTTGACTTTGTATTTTGTTTTATTATGTTATGTTTTCTTTCATATTTCAAAATAAATACTCCATTTTGAGAATACTATCAAACAAAAAAGGTGACAAAATCATAATCCATCTTGATGGTTAGCCTTCTTATAAGAACTATTTTGTGTAATATTTGTCACGTCATGTATGTATTACATTATTTGTACACAGAGCCCCAAGGAGAACAGTACAAGCTTACTGATCGGGCTACCCTGTATAAAAACAACTGAATAAATTAATAAAATTGGCATCATTATCATCACCAGCATTATCACCATCATTATTATTAATATCTCTATTGATTTTACATTCATTACTCTTTTACTCATCATTTGAATGTCTAATGCGATTGTCACTTTTTGACAAACTAGGATCAAACAGTATGTTTGTCAGATAATTAATAAAAAAACAATAATGCACATCACACCTGTCGATCCACTAGCAGGTATAACTAATAATTCATGATGCTTCTGGCAGAATAGACCTTGTGGATTGACATGCACAATAGGCATTGTTGTGTCCTAAATAGACCATTTTTGTAATGTACGCAAATTTTGTTCACGTATTTAAACTGGTGCGTTACTGATGGTAGCCCCAAAGCTTGGCCGAGGTTTGTCTGAGTAGCAACAAATTAAAGATTGAAAGTGCGTTCCATCCATTAAAACTGAGGATACCATTTTTGTTATGTATGCAAATTTTATGCACATCTTCAAAACAATACGTTACTACTGAAACCCCAAAGCTTATCCGGGCTATCATATTTAAAGTGCATTTCACCAAATGCAATCTGATTGACTAGATACAAGTGAATGCGATAACGCGTTACTACGCATT
Organism: Arbacia lixula; assembly: GCA_963669155.1. Lineage (NCBI taxonomy): Eukaryota > Metazoa > Echinodermata > Echinoidea > Arbacioida > Arbaciidae > Arbacia > Arbacia lixula. Next base: position 3,906,808 of record OZ022592.1, read on the forward strand.
TAGGTGGTAAGTTGTGAATGAAATTACGAAAACGGTCAAATACGAAATATAGGTGACTATGATCAGGGAACACCTACTTGCTATAATGCTTTACCATTATTACTACGCAGTTAGGGGGAAAGTTGTGAACACATTTCTAAAACGCATAGTGATTATCTCATACAAACAAAGTTTGAGCTCCACGTCCGTAAACAAATTCATTAAATAGAGTACCGAAGTGGTGTCGTCATATGAGCATTTTGTCGAGGCAACTGGTTCTAGACAAAATCACTTCAGCATGTTCAGTGAGCGGTTTACAGGTCTGATATTGTCTAGCGGGCTGGTGTCGGGCATTCCCAATGAGAGTCTCCACTCTGAGCACTGCTGCTTGCTCTACCTGCATAGTTTAGAACCAGTTGTCATGAAAATTTTCTCAAACAACGTCACACCTCGGCACTCTACACACGGTATATCAAATATCAATTGCTTACATGTCACGCAACCTGCTTCTAAAATATGACATTATTTGACCTTATATTTAGATTTCAGCTTGATTCAAGTTCTTACATTTTTAATATAATTTTCCTTTTTTTCATTTTTTTAACACCTATTATTACTAATGTTGTGATGGCAGTTGCGAGTGAATTGATAGGTGTGATGCACAAATTGGCATTAATTGGTTTTAAAATAATTATTTCATGTACACATGTTTGTGTCCAACTTTGTCCATGAGCAAAGTTATCAAATATTCAAAGGAATACTACAAAATTGATGACCTCTAATATGTTAAGGTACTTCGCTCTAAAAAACATTTTTCATCCTTTGACCTTGTGATGCAAAATTGTCAGGCAGAATCGACTTATAACTTTTGTAAAATTACGTTTCAAATGTCGCAAGTTTTTTTTTCTTTTTTTCTTGTACAATATGGAGGTCCAGTTCGTAAAAGCTGAAATAGAAAAAAAGGGACATCAAATGAAAAAAAAAATGAAAATAAAAAAACAAAAATAAAAAACAAATTACTTCGTGTTGTAACCTCTACCGAAGAACTCCCTTTAAAAAAATCAACTAAAAGTTTGAGTTTTTTTAATGTAATCGTCAATTCTTCTATATATAGATTTTTACATCTTCGGGTCCCGAGTCACAACTCAATGCCACCACTGAAACTCGAGTGCTGAGTGCGCTCGAACGCATGGAAACACGCCAAGATGAACTGACAGCGGCCCTTGCAAGTCTACAAAGCAAGCAGGACGAATGTCTTGCATCTTCTAAGCCACACCTCAATGACACCACTGAAACGCGACTGCTGGATGTGCTCGAACGCATGGAAACACGTCAAGACGATCTGACAGCGGCCCTTGCAAGTTTACAAAATCAGCAGGGTGAACTGACAGCGGCCCTTTCAGGTCCGGCCCCGAGGGATTGCAGTGACGTCCTGGCGGCAGGACGGTCGGAAAGCGGTGTCTACCTGATCCAACCCAATAGAGCCCCGGAAGCCTTCCGGGTCTACTGTGACATGACCACCGATGGAGGTGGTTGGACCGTAAGCCCATAGAAGGCTATTTGGACCACGATCTGTTCCATCTTTCAAATCGGTGGCGAATGGCATTTGCGTATAGGAATCGTGTTTAATCAATAATTAAATAGCAGCAGCGTTGTGAGAACGGGGAAGAATCTACTAGTTTCCAGATCGGCAATATTTGTTGAACTTCATCTTGATCTTCCAGATTAAAATGAATAATAACTACACGAACATCATTAACACAGCGCCGTGAGCGCAGTAATGTTGTCGGTAGCGTTGTCAGAGCGGCATCAGAACGGGACGCTGTGGTCTCGCTGCCCCACCGCTCTACCCCAAATAAACACGATCGAGGTACGCTAATGCCGCTCTCCGCCGATTTGATAGATCGCAAACTAGATCGTGATAGTCATGATAGTGGAAGGGGGCCTAAACGTTTTTGGTGCTGACCCTCCTAAAAGAGCATTTTCACTTTGCTACACATCAACACTCTCTGCGTTCTGACGGAAATGTTGCTTTACCCAAACCCAACACGGAATACTGCTCCCCATATTTTCCCATCGTGAGGTGTCCATTACAACACCCTAAGATTAAACAACAATTTTGTCAAAAACCTACATCAGTTTCTCACATTGATACACAAACTAATTTTGGAATGGGCATAGAACATGTTGCTGTAAACGAAAGGCATTCCCGGATTAGAGGAAAGGTTAGGATTTTGTAATTACAATGAAAATTGTATTCCTATTAAACTTAAACTTATTAAACTATTAAAATTAAACCGTATCACATATCTCGATACATGTTTTGTAATCTGTATACAAATTATTGTATTGAGTAGGCTATCTAACCGTGTGTGCATATTCGGTATTGTTTATTTTCATATTGGAAAATATATTCAGTCAATTCAATCGATCAATCAATTAGTCTGTTCTCCTGACCTGAAAAATATTAAATATCTCGAGCTATTATCCTACCTACTGATTTTGGGTCCGGCATGCTAATAATTATGTCGCTGCAGATGTACTCTCCAATATCATTATTATAATCTGAAAGCTAGATGGTGTTGTTGGTTTGTTTTGGAAGATAAAGCTTTGACGTTTTATGTAAATGCCATGGCTTTGTTCCAGGTATTCCAGCGACGCCAGAGCGGAAACGTCGATTTCTTTCGGCGTTGGAGCTCCTATAAACTAGGATTCGGTGATATTGAAAACGAATTCTGGATTGGGAACGACGTACTTCATCTCCTGACCAATGACAGAGCCATGCAACTACGCGTTGACCTTTGGTCATTCGACAACGAGACAGCTTATGCCGAATATTCCTCGTTCAGCGTATCTGATGAGAGCGATTATTATCGCTTGGAAGTCGGAGGCTATCAGGGCACGGCTGGTGAGTAAATGAACTAGCAAAGGACCGTATTCTACTAATGTCATAAACCTAAACCAAGCTGAAATCTGATATCGATTCTAAATAGTCTTATCCATTGGTTTAAGGCAAGTTTTCGATTCTGGTTACTGAGTTTAGTTAAATTCGGCTTTAACGTCAACAATTCCCGTATCCTTTCTTAATCCTCCTAAATGTCGCTTGCCTCCAATGCGCACGCGCAATAAATTTAGTCTAAAGAACTGTGCATGCGCAGTCGGCGCTCTCCTGCAAGACACTATCCAGAGAAGGGAGAAGTCATGCAAACGGCTGGCGACAAAATGGCGTCAAAATCTTGAACGTTGAATTATTACACACTCAAAATTGACCTCAAAACTCTTTTGGGAAGAACGAAGACATCTATATGACGGTCTTTGATGACGTTAGTCAACAAAAACGACGTTAAAAGATGACGTTAAAAATAAAGTTTTTTTGTGTGTTTATTCCAATGTACACGTTTCACTTTTCATTAGGTTATTCTACGACAATTTTGGAAAAAATAAAACAAGAAACATTCCAAAAACCGTTTCGTCAGTGTTTACTACGCTATTACTGCAAATGTTTCACTGAATTATTACTTACGAACAATCAATTCAGGTAATCTTTACATGAATTACAATAAATGCTTTCCCCTATCTATTCAGATTTCACTATCCCACTACATTGATGTCCCACTCACCTCTACGCGATGAACATGATGAATGAATCTCACCTTCACCGTGATTAAGAATAATAATTACCCGAAAATTATATTTCACATTTGTGACTTATTCAGTGTCAAATTAACATGCCTGAATACTCACTCCGGTTTTTGATATTTTTTCGTAAGATGCACTTAAATGTTTGAATGGCCCAATTACCCCACTTAACCCTGAGTAGAAGAATTGCAAATAATTGAGACCCGTCAAAAACTTTCGTTAAACTTCCATTAGTAGAATGCAGGCCACTCTCAGACTGTCTCTAGATTGCTATTCAAGAGGTCACTTACATGTTATTTGTTGCTATTCAGTTTGCGTGTATTGATCTATGCACAGGTGATTCGATGGAGTATCATAACGGTCGAGCCTTCTCCACGCATGATGAGGACCATGATACCGAAAGCAGGGGTAATTGCGCTACCTCATATCACGGGGCGTGGTGGTACTGGAACTGTTGGCGTTCCAACCTGAACGGCAGATACTACATTGATAGTGACACCTCAGGGGAGTATGACGGAATCTGGTGGCATCATTGGAAGGGGGCTGTCGTCTCTATGAAGAAGACTGAGATGAAAGTCCGCCCTCTGTGATACCACAATCTCACATCGACAATCCACTCCGCTCACAATAGGCATACAAATAGAAAGACGTAGAAGAAGCATCTCTTTACAACCTGTACAATCGGCCTTGTCGCTGCATACCCAGCAGTTTTCAAAATCTTTTGAAGTTTCTTCTGGGAATAGGTTCCACTTTTCACATTATCTCTCTTTTCTTGCATAAAGCACAGACATACTATTATTTTGTGCAAAATGTGTCCCAGGGTATTTCGGAGAAGCGAATAACTAATATCACGATTTTTTATACGCGATTTTGCGCTATGAGCTCATAATGATTCGTTGAATTGTGCCGCGAGCTTGTATGCTCTGTAGTGTTAAGCGTTGTTTATATCTGTGTAGAAAAATATACAACGACGTTTATCTTTAGTGAATGTACAGAAGTGTTTTTGATATTAGTCAAAATGGAACAACAATTCCAATAAAAATGAAACTGCTTTAGAGTGTAATGGACATGTTGACATTTCTTGGTTATTTGCTTAATGTATGTTGTGATGTACATTTTAATCGTAGGAAATCTGTTTTGGTAGTCATGGCAACTTTGAAGTAAGGATTGAGATTCATTCATCCATTGTTTGTGAAGATATAATAGACTAGAATAAAATCGCTAAATAAACAAAAACAATTGACATCTTTAATTTTGATGATGTGTATATTTGATGTTGGTATAGTAAGAGGGGTTTTTTAATTTCTTGTTCTGCTTGTGCAGGTGTTTCAGTAGCGTACCATTTATCTGATATGGAAGGAATTAAAACTGTTTCACATGACTTCAGTACTCTTGATGTACAGGTTTCGCTTGTACACAAAAATTCAAAACATAACATACCCCCCCCCCTTCCCCCCCCCCCCCCACACACACACACAACCGGTCGCTTCATTCTTCGCATTTTAGGTGGCAGAGGTCAACGCTTTGGCTATTTTATACAGTGTTTCCTGCACTTTGTTCTATGTATATTTCCCTTATACCTCTTATATTTCTAACAATCTTCTCCAATGTTAGTTAATAGCCTCAGAGTGCGCCTACTGACCTAAAACATTTCTATATAATATTTGTTAAGCCAGTTGGAGTTTAGTATCTTATTTTGTAATTCCAGTGCCTTCAAACTCTGGCGTGCTACTCACTAACAACACTATAATCTACAAATGACATCGTAGAATGGTATGCGCACACAAAGAATTAATAACCATTCTCTACAAGGAAACGAAGGAAGTAACTTTCTGCTCTCCTTTCAATTCCCTTCCCGTTTCACTTCCGATACAATTCTTGCAAGTTTCCTGGCAGATATTTGAGAAGTCATTAACACACATGACTGTATATTCCTTAAAGGGAGTGTACCTCTTTTGCAGACATTTTCACGAATGTAAACACAATATACTCATACGTGAATAATAAGAATGACTCAAAGGTCCTATTTGATAAAAGGTCACATAATTCTTTGATCATGATTAGCGTGAAAATGAAAGCAGGATGTATCTCGACAAAGCGAGTACATGGACGTTCCTAGTTCAATATCGCACTTAGACTTTTATGAGTGCTAATATGCTATAGCACACTTACACAGGCGGATTTCCATCAAACCTTCATTAATATGTTTATTTCATGTGTCTCCTTTTTTTGAACCCAAAATAGATTCAGGGTGAACTATTCCTTTAACTTGCATCTTAAAGGGTTACTAAATTAGAAAAATACGTTCCCACCAGTCTATGTAAAATTATCCACTAAAAACGAATTTCACATTTGTTTACCGCAATAAAGTCTCATTTTGAAGAAAATTTGAAAAATCCAGTGACGTATGAGAAGTCAAAATGCCATAGATCGTACGGAAGTCAACAATAGACCATTTTTTGTAATGTATTCACAACTTTCCCCCTAACTGCGCAGTAACTAGTCCACCCCCTGGACTGTATTTAGCAATCCGCCCACAACGAACGTTGGTGGCGCATCACATACAAACAATTTTCACCCTCAAATATACAGTAAGATGAAAGAGAGACAGACCTTAGACAAGTGGGTAGGGAGAGACAGACAGACAGAGGGTGAGAGAGATAAAGAGAGAGAGGAGGAGGGTTGAGAGAGAGAGAGAGAGAGAGAGAGAGAGATGGGGGAGAGGGGGATTGATAGAAAGAAGGTGTTTGTGTAAGAAAAAGAGAGATGGAGAGTACAAGTGCGTGTGTAAAAAAGAGAGAGAGAGAGAGAAAGTGGGGTATAGAGAAAGGGAGAATGTATGACAAAGAGAGAGAAGACAGTGAAAGTGCTTGAATAAAAAAGAGAAAGTGAGAGAGGAATTGCTTGTGTAAGGAAGAGAGAGAAATTGAGACATAGAGAAAGAGGGAAAGTTTTTGTGTAAGAAAAAGAGAGATGGAGAGTGCAAGTGCGCGTGTAAGAAAGAGAGAGAGAGAAAGTGGGGTATAGAGAAAGGGAGAATGTATGACAAAGAGAGAGAAGACTTTTAGAAGACTTGAGGAATTGCTTGTGTAAGGAAGAGAGAGAAATTGAGACATAGAGAAAGAGGGAAAGTTTTTGTGTAAGAAAAAGAGAGATGGAGAGTGCAAGTGCGCGTGTAAGAGAGAGAAAGAGAGAAAGAGTGGTATTTCTTTCTGTCTCTTTTGCCATTCAGTGCCCATGGTTTCCTTTTTTTCTTCACGTCTCCCCCCCCCCTCTCTCTCTCTCTCTCTCAACCCTCCTCCCCTCTCTCTATCTCTCTCACCCTCTGTCTGTCTGTCTCTCCCTACCCACCCGTCTTATGTCTGTCTATCTTTCTTCTTACTGTGAATTTCTTTCTGTCTCTTTTGCCATTCAGTGCCCATGGTTTCCTCTTTTTCTTCACGTCTCCCCCTTCTCTCTTTCTCTCTCTCTCTGTCTCTCTCTCTCTCTCTCTGTCTCTCTCTCTCTCTCTCTCTGTGTCTCTCTCTCTCTCTCTCTCTCTCTCTGTGTCTCAACTCTCCTCCTCTCTCTCTTTATCTCTCTCACCCTCTGTCTGTCTGTCTCTCCTTACCCACCCGTCTTATGTCTGTCTCTCTTTCTTCTTACTGTGTATTTCTTTCTGTCTCTTTTGCCATTCAGTGCCCATAGTTTCCTCTTTTTCTTCACGTCTCCCTCTCTCCGTCTCTCTCTGTCTCTTTCTGTCTCTCTCTGTCTCTCTGTCTCTCTCTCGCTCTCTCTCTCTCTCTCTCTCCCTATCTCTCTCTCTCTCTCTCTCTCGTTCTCTTTCTCTCTCTTTTTATCTCCCTCTCTCTCTCTCTTTTGTATTAAAAGTTCCTTAATTGACTACTTGATTCATCTAGATTTTCATTTATTCAAATATGTTGTTCATCTCCTTTCTTTCAAGTTTAAAGATGCCATGCGATTGAGATGATATATCAATAATACATATTTTGATATTGAACTACTGGAAGGGGGCAATACATGTTAACATGATTTTTTCCTAAATCTCTAACATTAAAACTATTAATTTATGACGCTACTTCCCACATTCTGTAGGACCTTCAAAGAGAAAACAGCTCTGAAATATTAATCCTTCTTTGTGACTAAAATCTTCAGATCTGTTCTTATCGAAATGTTATATGGAGCGGAGGCATCGCAGACTTTGCATGCAGTCGTTTCATTTATAACATCCAGGTTTACACGTATGTGAATTTATTTCTAACATTAGCAAGAGGAAATTGCAATTATTCTTCAATCTGGTATTCTCGAGAGTGCCTTTTTATGCGCTTTGGAACTGAAGTAGCACATGGAATATTTATGCGGCTTCTCCTGTAAAAACGTTTCACTTCACCGGTTTGTGAAAACTCGTCATTTCTTTCACGCAACGGTGAGGGCGTCTTTCTCACTACATAATTAGTGTCCCTGTATAGAAGAGTTGCGACATGACAAATGGTCACGTGGTCTCTGGACGCCATGTTGTTTCCAACTTTCGAACGCAGATCCCTTGTTAGAACTTCGGTTGTGTGTTTTCTGTATTGTTTACAACGAAGAACGCTTTTCTGCTTTTCAGAGAAGGATAAAGAAAGTGTCATTCTGAGTATTACTGAGTACCAGTCAAATAAATGATTGATCGTTATTTTTCTAAATAAATGAAATGGAAATAAAATTTACCATGCTCATCTAACAAATTTTACACAAGTGACTCCAATATCTATCCAACTGTGCTTAACTACAAACGGGAGTCGAAAAAGACCATGAGAGCAAGAAAGTTCCAAAATTGAGAGTGAGGGGGAGAGAGAGAGAAAGGAGGTGGGGGAGGGAGAAAGAGTGGGGGGGGGGGGGAGAAAAAAAAGTGGAGAAGGGAGACAAACGGGGTTGGAAAGGGATGGATACTGAGCGAGAAAGGGGTTGGGGAAGGGAGGGGGAGAGAGAAAAAAGGAGGTGGACAAGGGAGAGAGAGACAGACAGACAGAGAGGGGTTGATGACTGGGTGTTGAAGGGAAAGAGAATTGAATTGGGATGTGCATGGTAGTCCAGAAAGAAAGACACGAGACTGGGAGCCCGAAAAGTTATACAGGAGAGCAAGGTTAGTTCAGAAATTGACAGAGAGAGAAAGAGAGAGAGAAATGGACGGAAGCAACTAAGATCGGAATGAAAGATGTGGAGAAACAGAATTATATGAGAGAATCAGATCAGCATGTCATTTCCGATGGCCACAATAAACGTTGATTTAAGTGTGGTTTGCATCATTTCTCCTGTATTCCTTCTCTCCGCTCTTCTAGCTCTATGCATAACAAACATTGAGTATCAAATAATAAACAAAATCATCAGATTTTCATCTTGGACCAAGATGAGATTGTGTCAAAAGCTTTGGAGGCGGTACGTGTTGCTATTTAAATCCTATAGCGCGCGCACAGTTTATACACACACAGCTGCGGTGCGCTCGAGAGCGCGGCACAAACAATGGAAACAACATGGCGTCAAATTCTGAGTTGTCGCAACTCTTCTATACAGGGACACTATACATAATCTCCTTTCCAGACGCTGTGATTATTCGGGTGATCTCCCGCAACATCGTGATGGATGGCACTTTCCAGTTAGTAGAGGCTCAGTGAGCATGACCAGCCCGGCCAGAACAAAAGCCGCACCGCCTGCAAAGAAGACTACTCCATAATCTTCAAACACACCGTATAGAGCACCTGTTGAGCAAGATATCAGGCACAATGACCGGTATAGCAATAGAAGAGTCTTATACAATACAATATTCGCTAGCTTAGTGAGATGGTACACAAACAGTGCACGGATGACCGATTTTATCCCCGCGGTAGGAGAGTCGGACAATATTTAACTGAATTTTGTTTAGTTTCAAAGTCTTCACAGATTTTGCCTGTCAACAACAACGGAAAAAGGTCACAGTCACAGTTACATTCGTAGAAATCTAAAATTGTCATTTCTTTTAATTTTGGATACGTGTGCTGTAGCATTATAATTTGTTGTTAACAATTTGCTTTGTAAATCGTGAAGCCCAACATCAGAAACATTTACGCATCAAGTATCACAGAAGTATGAATACATATTATAATAAATTTCATACAATGATAGAATCCTGTTTGGTGATTGGTTTACATAGCGTGACCTCCACCTGACCACACATCATATTGATATGATGTCGATAATGTTTAGAACAACTCGCCAAGGGATGAAAGTGTGCTGGAGAAGCTAAAAGCTGCCTGCAATAAACTCTTACCAGCAAGAGGGGGTCCCACTAGAAATCCGGCACCTTGCATTTCGATGACTAACCCAAAAGAATAACCTAACGTGTCTAAGCCAACGAAGGCTACTACCAGGGCAGGAGTCAGCGAATCGGTTGATCCAGCGATGAGGGCGTATAGCGAGGCCAGTATAGCTAGGCTGAGATACCCGGTGGCTAGCGGCACCAGGAAGAGGCATAACCCCGCGAGGATGCAGCTCGTGACGTAGCCGAACATGCGCCGATGTTTGCCGAGTATCCGATCGAAGACGAAGCCAACGAAGATTCGTCCGAGCGTGTCCATGATGCCCATGACGGAGAGAATGAAGGACTATTCGTCCTCGCCGATCAACAGGTGGAGTGCGAGAGCCTTGAAGTACACGTAGGGCAGCTGGTAGCCGATGCAGAGGATGAAGTTCGAGATGGCGAAGATGACAAGGAAACGGTTGCTGAGAAGGCGGGCGACCTTGTAGTACGGGGAGAGTATACAGTGGACCCACCAGGTCTCTGCGTGTATGGACTCGGGAACTGCGATGGATGAGTCAGAAGGGAATCGGTTAGGGTAGATTTCCATTGCCTCGGTATAGGTCTTAAAGTCCGTCAGGGTTCGGGTTTCATCGGTTGCGGCCGAAGCAGCCATTGCGTGGCTAAACACACTCTCGGCGAAGGACAACCCAGACATCCTTGTGCTAGGTTCCCTGGTATTACTAGCAGCTCGGCTGGCAGCCTGGCTCGCTGCTACGCTGACATTGCCGATGGTTGCTGGGTGGCTACTGAACGTGAAAAGGGAAGCTAGGTCGTGGCCGTCCAACCTATCCGCGTTTACTTCCACATCCATGATATGCTTCATGTATGCTTCCCTGGAGGGCTTCTCAGGTATAAACCTCGAACAATAGGTGGCGCCACACACGCACAGAGCACGTTTTATGGCTCCGAGGACGAGAAACCCACGCCGCCAGCCGAATTCGTCGACGACAATTTGGACGACGGGCGCGAAGATGAAGGTGCCGATGCCGGAACCAGCGACCACGAAGCCTGTCGCGACGGATCTTCGCCGCTCGAAGAATCTCCCTACCAAGACAATACAGGGCAGGTAGCTCAGCCCAAAGCCGAAACCTGGACGTGGAAGATATTCGTGGGACAATAAACCACAATGGCAGATAAGTATTTCCTATTAATCTTAGGCATTTTCATGATTGAATAAAAGGCAATGAGGAAGAAGAACTCTCAATACCACATGTGAGGAAAGGTGATCGCACGATGCACTGCGCAGCGTATATGTGTAGTCATACGCACTTCATGTTTCGGACGCAAATACAGTAGATGGGTACAATTTCGGAAGACTTTTCCTGACAGGCGTATGGTGATTTGAGAAAAGGGCGAGAGCCCTCCTTTGATCTTTGGCTTGCCCCCCCCCCCCCTTTTGTGATCTTTCTCAGAAAATGTATCTTACCAATGGCCGATTTCTTGTTTTTATTTTAGCGGGGGAGGGGGAGGGGGTTGGGTGGGAGATTTTGGGGGGATTAAAACGACCATTTTTTTTTTTTTTTTTTTTTTTTTTTTTTTTTTTTTTGGGGGGGGGGGGATTCCAAAAGCAAGAGGGGGGGTGGGTTAAAACTCCTAACCTTTCCCATGGCCCCGTTTTTTTTTAGGGGGGGGGGGCAGAAAACAAAGCCCCCCCCCCCCCCCCCAGCCTTTTTTTTTGAAAGATTAAGATCTTAGGGGGGAGGGATGGGTAATAGAACCGCCATGCAAACCCTCAACCTGTTTAGACTCGTTACTGCTTTATACATATGAACGAGGCAACAAGGACACTTGACCACAGCAGAGAGGTGTAAGGAATGGAGTCAGCACGAAGTGTACTTTATTCCGACAGCAGTCGCGTGCATTGGTATCACAATGGAATATTTTACGCGTTTGGCTCTTTGATCGAGGGAGATCCGCCGCCAAACAAGCATGACAAATTTTGGATGCATTTAGAGGAATAATGCGCAGAAGATTTCAGAACCACTTCATGTACTGAAGTGCATGTGCAGTAGTAGAACAGCTTATAATGATCGTGATGATACGATTCTGTGAATTTCAGATTATATTGTTGCTTCTTTTTTTGACAATCGAGAATATTGTCGAAAACATGTCAGAGAAATGCCTCCATATGGCACATTGGGCCATCATATTTCCTTACAAATATCTTGTAAATCGTTTATTGAGTGTTTCACCTCCCACGGAAACAACCTCGATTTCATGTGCGGAGATGTCGAAAAAGTTATGGACCAAATTCTTGTTACAACTTTATCAAACTTTCCCCTCGCTCACCCCAATCTAATTTCCAGTGTGTGTAATAAGATCAGCTATGAACTCCCAGGAAAGGCTGAACGGTTGACAAATTTCTCGAACCAGATTTTCTTTTGTTATTCAGAAGAAGGCACTGCCTAATTAGAAATACAACGCTCTAAAGGAAGTGTATCCGAGCGCAGTCCATCCAGGGAAGTGTTATAGGAAGGAGTAGAAACTCGAGCATAATACATATGGGTTCTAAAGCGTGCTCATGAATGTCAAAAGAATTCCATAATCATGACAATGCTTTGATGTTCCATGTGCCGAGCCGACATTTAGCTGATGTCAACTTGAAAAGAAATTTCTTTAATTTCCCATTTGTCTGTAGACAAATTCGTTTGCAAACTATAAGGAAGTTAACGGCAGATAATGACAGATCCTAATACTCTGCTTTTGTTTCGAAAAGTATTGAGGAATCAATAAAAATCGGACATAAGCTATTTGTATTAATTACAAAATTGACCAATTTCTTCACTTTCTCTCTCTCTGAGAAACCGTTGCCACACAACCATGTTCATAATTGTTCAAACACCGGAACCGCACCTGTTGAGACCACATAACTTTTCAGCGGCTTGGCACATGGGACCAAAGAAAGAAAGTTGCTTCCTATCCTTCCATAACACATCCCTGGTCAAACTAGGAGCAAACAATCGTTGTGTCAGATAACTAATTCAAAACACTGCAATGTTAATTTGTGTATCACACATGTCAATCCATGATAGGTCCATGACCGCAGGTAGGACGGTAAGCAAACTGGTAACCGCCAAAGGCGGACTCTACTTAACAGAAAGAGTGAGGAGAAGAAGAATTAAGCAGAAGCAAAAGAAGAAGAAGGCGAAGGAGGAGAAGAAGAAGAAGAAGAGAAGAAGAGTGAGAGGAGAATTTATAGGCAAACAAAAATGAGACAAAGAAAAAGAGAGTTCATGCGCTAGCTCGTTTACCTGTCAGTGCGCCGTACGTAAAGAAAAGATAGTCGAGAGAGGGCGCCAGTGCACTCAGACACAGACCCATGGAAGAGAACACTCCACCTGCAATGGCGGTGGCTTGTGCGCCGAATCTCCCCACGAGAATACTCGTGATAGGCCCTGGTAAAATGACAAGAACAGTAATAATGATAATGATAATGATATATTGATAGTTAGACTATGAGCAATGCTATGACGCGCGTCACTTTAGCTGAGAGAGGGAGAAGGTGGGATAAAATGGGAGTAAGAAGGAGAGAGAGAGAAAGAGAGGGGGAAACGAGAGAGAGAGAGAGAGAAATACAAAGAGAGAGAGAGAGAGAGAGAGAGAGAGAGAGAGAGAGAGTGAGAGAGAAAGGGGGGGGGAGAGAAATAGAGGGAGAGAGATAGGGAGAGAGAGAGAGAGAGGAGAGAGAGAGAGAGAGAGAGAGAGAGAGAGAGAGAGAATTAAGGAGGGATTGATTCTTTGCATAGGCACAATACAATAATTATCATCTAACCTGAGCAGAGCATTGTACCAAGAAGAATACTGCCTGTCCACGCCGTGGCCGAATCGCCCCTTCCGAACGCGACGAGCAGTTCGATGTGGAAGATGCCCACCATCGCGTAGGTCAGGCCAAAGGTCAAAATGTGGGTCATCATTGCCGCAATCATCACCACCCACGCCCAGCCTCTATCAAGATGACGCGACGATGCCGACGTCGAGTCGTCACGTACTGGGGACGGTGTGTCAGGCACTCCATTAGCTGTTGCCGTCGTGTCGGGGTCATGACGCGGTAGTGTGATGTGGGTAGAGGGTTTAACTGTGGACTCGACACATGGTGTGCTTTTGTCTGAGAAAAATATGTAAACGGAGAGGATGGCGAAGACCAAAGGGGGAAAAGGTTGTTCAGAGAGTGAAGGGACACGTAGAGAGAGAGAGAGAGAGAGAGAAAGAGAGAGAGATGGAGTGACACGTATAGAGAGAGAGAGAGAGAGAGAGAGAGAGAGAGAGAGAGAGATGGAGAGAAAGAGAGTGGGTGATATAAACGGAGCGAAGTAATAAACTAGGCACTTGTTTAATTCATTTAAAACAAATGTAAAATGATTGTAGAATAAAATAATACTCTAACGCACAATTTCGATATTTAGCCATCTCGAATTTTGCACAGGAAAGCCAAGGCAGCCATTTAATAAAAATGGCGGCCATGCAAATGTAATATTGACCACTTTTAAAATAAAGATAACGCATGGATGGCCTATTTGTTAACACTCACACTCGTTGTGCTGAGTTCCGTCGAGCGAGTGGCTGTGTACACGAGTTCGGGCCGTCAAAATATGTCAAGAGTCTAGACTTTCTTGAGCCGGAGTGGATCTCGACGGCTATTTTCCTTTTCGTGGTTACAATGATTTGACATATTGATGCCTTGAAGGAGGAGTTTGGAAGCACCTAGTAATGACACCTTCGCAATACTTATAATACATATCCCTCCAGTCGTTTGGTCCGGGATGTATTGTATCGAAATAGTAGCCTCGTTTCATTCGCCACTTTTAACATACTGCAACAGCCCCATCTACGACGACTCACGTCTACTCACTCGCCAGCCGCTTGGAGAAGCTAGCGAAACATCCCTACAATACAAGTGGTTTGCTTGATTGGTCGAAACACAACTTTTTATCAGGTGAAACTCTGTAGGTTTTGGGGGTATAGATGCAATCTAGGCATTGTATCATATAATTCTAGGTCTGTAGGTTACTATGACATTTATTGAATCGAGGGTTTCAGAAGGTATCTCAGGGAATGGGCGGGGAATGGAATGTGTGTAACTAGAGGGATTATTTCACCGAGCTGATCGTAAGCTAACAACGAATTTATGTAAAACTAGTGACCCTGTCTCGTGCAAAATGAAATACCCCAAATTGTTCCTATTTTAACATAATGGGAGTTCATTTCGAACAATCCTAATCAAATTTGACAAATCATAATCAAATCACTTCATAATCTCTGTTTCCAGACACTTGTTAATTACAAGAATTTGTATTTATAAACATCAGCTTTGAACTTTAGCTGATGGGAATCAAAATCATTGAGAATCTGATTTAGCACAAGAAAATATCACCAGTCGTGCGTAAAGTTGTTCTTAGATTCCAAACAGCTTGGTGAAACATCCCCTGGATCTCACCTTGGTCAACACAAACCACTGGAATGACGTCACTCTCGTCCGCAGCATTCATCTGGTCGAGCGCGCTGGACTGCAACCATGGCAACGGCGGATCTTCATTATTGACGCCTATCACGTGACTTCCACATCCGTTATCAACGCCGTCGTTGTCCTCCTCATTCGAGGAGATGTGGGACATTACTTGAGTCGAAGTCGTTGAAGTCGCCATATCTTCACTTTGCCTGGTTGGGTCTGTCATGGTAGCAGTAGTAGTTATTGTAGTAGTAGTAGTAGTAGTAGTAGTAGTAGTAGTAGTAGTAGTAGTAGTAGTGATAGTAGTAGTAGTAGTAGTAGTAGTAGTAGTAGTAGTAGTAGTAGTAGTAGTAGTAGTAGTAGTAGTAGAAGTAGTAGTTAATATAGTAATAGTAGTAGTAGTTGTTGTTGTTGTTCTGATATTGCGAAGGACAATTATTGAACAAATTTTACATTAATTAATTTTGCGATATTAGTTACCTACATTGTTCAAGTTTGTTACAATAAATGTTGAACATTTATGTGTAAGGTGTAAACAAATTGTGCATATATTACGTGCTTATATATTGAATAATAGCTTTTAGCCTACATTTATTACGGTTTGAAACACGAAAAAAGAAATATAATGAAGATTGTGCGGGAATACGATCGAAGTACCCATGAAGCATAGCATTGTAGTTAAGATTTATGAAACATTTAGTAAACGTTTCAATACCATATCTACACGAAATATGATGTCATAAGTCAATGGACCGTTTTCACAATGGTGGTTTACCTTAATACGTGTACTAAACCTGGACTAACTTCATGGGACGGTAAGGAAAACATATTTTGTTTGTAGGCCTATTCAATATAACCAAGTTTACAAAGAAATTTTAGGTATACACCCAGTGGTAAGGATAGCGTGTTCCATCCTGTAAATGAACGAAAAACAAGTCAGACAATAATCTTGGAACCAGACGGGATTTGAACCTGCAGTCTACTGCTTAACGGCAGCGACTTAACCACGCAAGCAATTTCTAGTTCACGGCCGGTCAAGACACGACAACATTTCTTTGTAAATTGAAATTACCCAAGAAAGCCCTTTCACTAAAATCTAGCATAATCAAGTTCGTTCTCGCAATCCCTGTGGTGTATATTATTTGTCCACATAAGGATTACATTAAATAATTGAAATCGCCTGCTACTGTGATTCTATGATGAAAATGATAAATGTTTTTGTGACAGCATCAGATGATTTATTCTGCGCCCTATTAATCATTTTGTCTCCGTTCAGCATGTTTAGTATGCGGTCTACGTTATACCACCGTTGTGCGTCCGGGCCGAAGGATTCTTCCCAGCTTTGCCAAAGCCGCGATTTAGGCGCCAGATTGCGCTACTTTTGACTTCCTCGCCACGACTTCCCTCTCCGTCGCTTCTTTTTGGCTACTTCTGACTTGCTAATTTCTCCATTGCATCATACATTTTCACATTTTCACATAGTACCATCATGCTGTATAACCTTGGAATTGCGATAGCTCCGTTTTGGCTACTTTTTACTAAATTTGACGACTTTTTACGGCTACTCACTGCTACTTGGGCTGAATTTTTTGGCAACACTAGTTCTTCCTGGCTTGGTACGCGCACGGAGAGAGTTATTTCAGGAAACTAATTGTTTCTTGGAGGTTTGAGAACCGGACGTTGAAATTCTGTGACGAATTGATATTTGACCTCAAATTCATTCTAGTTTTCCGTAAAATGACGAAATTGATTTTTTTATTTCAACATTTAAATTTTGTTTGACAATGCTAGTATTAAAAATGACTTAGTGATCTGGATTTTTGCTATGCCATACCAAAGATTGTTAAATTTCAGGTTGTCGTCCTCTCAAACCGTTTCGTTTGATCCGACGATGTATTTCAGACTTTACGTCATGGAATACTATCATGTCATTTAGTGGAGAGTTTATACTAGACAACAAATATATGATGAATGTTATCGATTCCTTTAACGAGATGTAAAGAAGGTTTCTACAGTATACTGTCAACCCTAATGGTTGGTGTGCATTATAAAGGCTTTACTTACAGTCAACACCTGTTTGTAGAACGCCGTGGATGACAGTCAGTCAAAGCGAGAGCCAAAGATCTTCATGTTGGCGTTTCTATTCTTTTTCTCTCGTCGATCTAGTGTCATTTTGTAGATTTTTGCTGGTTTTATGTATCATATTGCGAATCAGTTCAGTTTCTTCACTTTTTCCAATTCATTGCTCCATCTTGTCGATACTTTTTCCGGTGTATTTTTCTTATTTCCTTATTGTTATGCTCGCATTCATATTTGTGCAAGTCGCTGTTATGACGCGTGTAACTCCTGGTTACTCGGACAACAGAAAATAATGAATTAATACTGCCATAACGGATGAAAAGAAGGCAACTCTTTGTCGTGAAAGGTTGCGATGAATAATTTAAACCATGGTTTATAGAATCCCGTAATCAATCAAAACGATACGCATCATTTTCAAGGACAGAGTTTCGGCAGAATCCCTCAAAAGTAATAGCACATGACAAAAGTGATCGGTTGCCATAGAAATAAGCCCTGTATCTTGTTTTTAATCATCTAAGACAAACACAATGGATATCATTCATACATACGTTGACTTCATTTATCATCCCGTTCTCTCTTGTTCATTAAGTATAAGCAGGGATATCTTATGGAAGGATATGAAACAACATTCTTTCTTTGAGCCCATGCGTGGCACGGCCGACAAATTATGTGGTCTCAGCATGTGCTTTTCACGTGTTAATGAAAATAAACGGCTTAATATATAATCTTTATTATGATTGAATCCGACATTTCCGGAAATCTCCGGAAAGTGAAGAAATTTGTTAATTATGTAAGTAAGAATATTATCTTATATCTCCGTTTGTGCATCATTCGACCATTATTTAGAAGAAAAACGAATACAGGATCTGTAGTGGTGTTGACCTCCACTTTCTTGAAAATTTCAAAAAAATAAAACGTGATAAGAATAACACAGCTTCGAGAAACAAAACAGGGAATTAAATATATTGCTTTCCAAGTTGACGGGGGCAAAATAACGGTGCCGCGCATGGGACATCAAAGCATTGCAGTGATTGTGGAATGCTTTTGACATTCATTAACACGCTTTAGTATCCATACAGATGTTTGAATATATTATGCTCGAGTTGCCTCTCCTTCCTAACACATCCCTGGTATAAGCTAGACGCGTAGTCCTTCTTCATAAGCGTCGTACCGATAATCAATCTGGTTTCTAAAAATCTTAAAGGAATTGATGTTTAATTTGATAAGACATGAAAGAAATATATCAGTGGAGGTTTGATGAAAATGCGTCATAGAATAAGAAAGTCATGATCTTTTAAAGCTTTGATTTTGTTTAGTCACGTGCGACGTGCCTTCCCATAATTACGTTGCGTACAATTCTTTTCGAAAATTTGCATTTTCTCAAGAAAATATGCATCCCTTTACTTGTGCATTTGATACATCATTAGAATTCTCAAACCAAAATGAAACATTATTACAGATAAAAGCCCGTATTCTGAACATCGTATTAAAACTGGACTAACTTTATGGGACACCAAATAAAATTAAATGAAACATTATTATTTGTTTGTGAGGTAATCCTGATAAATTAACGTACCACTATTTAATGGTTGATTGTACAACTCTTGAACAAATTAATAGATGCTCATTGATATATCATCCTTGTTTTCAGTTATGTTGTAAGAATCTCGCTCTCTGATCGTGGCCAAGTCCAGAACAAATAGATATTCCATGTCATCCTGTTTTTCTTCCGATAGACCTAGATATCAAATTATCATCCTTGTTTGCACTTACGCGTTTTCACTTATGTTGTAACAATTAATTATCTGATCGTGGCCAAGTCTTGAACGAACTTACAGGTGGTTGTCTTGTGTCGAGCTTCTTAATGTATACAGGTGGTAACTTGTTCACCGGAGGTTCTTCGGAGGCTTCCCAGCGAGTATTTTTTTTCTTCTGTTCACACGGGGTATAACTAATGTATTACTACATGTACAAATTAAAAACAAAAGCAGGAGCGCCTAAAAATGCATGCATTATTGTTTCTTCCTCTTCTTTCTTTCTCATTCTCTCAAGCAATCTCTCTTTTACTATCTCTCGTTTCTCTCTCTCTCACTCTCTCGCACACGCACTTTTCCTCTCTCTTCCTCTTCCCCTTCTCTCTCTCTCTCTCTCTCTCTCTCTCTCTCTCTCTTTCTCACTCTCTCTCACTCTCTCGCTCACGCACTTTTCCTCTCTCTTCCTCTTCCCCTTCTCTCTCTCTCTCTCTCTCTCTCTCTCTCTCTCTCTCTCTCTCTCTCTTTCTCTCGAACACACACTTTTCCTCTCTCTTCCTCGCCCCCCTCTCTCGCTCTCTCGTTCTCTCTCTTTCTCTCTCTCTCTCTCTCTCATTCACACACACAGTCTTTCTCACACACTCTCTCTCTCTCTCTCGCACACGCACTTTTCCTCTCTCTCTTCCTCTTCCCCTTCTCTTTCTCTCTCTCTCTCTCTCTCTCTCTCTCTCTCTCTCTCGAAACGCACTTTTCCTCTCTCTTCCTCTTCCCCTTCTCTTTCTCTCTCTCGCTCTCTCTCTCTCTCTCTCTCTCTCTCTCTCTCTCTCTCTCTCTCTCTTTCTTTCCATCTCTCTTTTCGCGTTCTCTAGACACGCGCAAACGCATAATCGCATAAGTGCATTCAGGGACGGATCCAGCATTTTGGGAAGGGGGGGCACAATTTAGAAAAATATTTTTGTTGAGGGAAAGCGTATGATGAATGACCAAAAAAAAAAAAAAAAAAAAAAAGAAGTGTTCGTTCACTTCTTCCGCCGATGCTTGATGACTAAAAAAAAAAAATTCCTCACCCCTTCCTCGGACGCGTGAGGAATACAAATGAAAAATAAAAAAAAATTCTCACATCCAAAAGAGGAGGCACACTGACATAATAAGCAAAGAGGGTCTCATTTTCAAAACTTTGGTCGCTCATGAGGGGGCACGGGCCGGATGTCCCCCCCCCCCTCCTACTAAATTCGCCACTGAGTGCTGTGGTTACGACTAGCGTGAAATTGAAAGCAGGATGTACCAAGTATTCTAGGTGTCAGCAAACTTATAGATTTTGAATAATAACGCATTTTGTTTTTTTTACAAAAGTTACAAGTCAAATGAAGCTGAGATTTAAGCGCCATAAGGTGAAAGGATGTCAAATCCATTCCCCTTCTTTTATCATGTTTATTCAATCAAATCAAATCAAATCTCAGTAAAATGACCCCACGTAATTGGCTGAAGGGGTGTGTGGTGGAGGGGGGGGGGCACTCTTTCACGGATATAAATCTCTAAAGAATGAACATCATTTCAACTATATCCTACCAGCCTTATATTAATAACAGTATCAAAGACTTTCTATATTCATACTAAGGAATCCATTCAGATAAAAGTTTTGCTCATTATTTTGTTACCTTTGCTCAGACATGTTCATGCATGTTTGTTTGTGCATGGTGGGGAGGATGTGAGTGTTGTGCATGCGTGCGTGTGTGCGTGTGAATGTGTGTGTGTGTTTGTGTGTAGGTGTGTGTGTGTGTGTGTGTGTGTGTGTGTGTGTGTGTGTGTATGTGTGTGTGACCGTGTGTGACCGTGTGCGTTTCAACGAGTATTGATAGGAATGTACATATGTGTGAGTGGGCGTATCTCCCGGGCGTACCTGCGTGTGCGCGTGACTATAACAGGTTGCTTGCACGTCATAGTACAAACTTAACTGCGAGTCTTCGACGTATCTGTATAGCATATTATGCGACTTTATACAATGTATACAACATGTACAGTCTTAGTCCAGCTATGTCGAGGTATATCCTGCTTTTGTTTTCATACTGATCGTAGCCAAGCCTTCAACAAATTGACAGCTGCTCATTTCATCCCGTTTTTCTTCCTTGTTTCCAGTTATGTTGTAACAATTTCGCTCTCTGATCGTGGCCAAGTCTTCGAGAAAATGAATAGTTCTCCGAAGACTTCCCCGCGACTTTTTACTCTGTTAAGAAGGGGTATTAGTACTATAGACACAATTATTTTCACATGTACGAATAAAAAAAACAAGCGCCTAAAATGCATGTTTTATTTTTTCTCCCTCTTTGAACATTCTCTCTTTCTTTCTCCTTATTTTAAGCATTCTCTCTTTTAATATCTCTCACTTTCTCTTTCTTTCTCACACAAGCACCTTTCCTCTCTCCTCCTCTTCCCCCTCCCCTCTCTCTCTCTCCCCTCCCTCCCCCCCCCCCCCCTCTCTCTCTCTCTCTCTTTCTCTCTCTTTTCTCTTTCTCTCTTCCTCTCTCTCCCTCTTTCTCGTTCTCTATGACACACGCAAACGCATAATCGCATAAGTGCATTCATGGACGGATCCAGGATTTTAGGAGAGGGGAAGGGGGGCACATTTAGAAAAATATTTTTGGTCGGGGAAAAGCTTCTCTTACTTCTTTCACTTTTTCCGAGGATGCGTGATGACTAAAAATGAAAAAGAAAAGAAAAGAAAAAAGGTCCTCACTTCTTCCTCGGACGCGCGAGGAATAAATATAAAAAATAAAAAAGGGTCCTCACTTTCAAAAGAGGGGGCACACTAACATATAATAAGCAAAAAGGGCCTCCTTTTCAAAACTTTGGTTTCAAATAAGAAGGCACGGGCCGGATGTCCCTGCCCCCTGAATCCGCCACTGCATGAGTGCATTGGTCACGACTAGTGTGAAAATGAAAGCAGGATGTACCAAGTATGTATACATTCTAGGTGTCAGATTGAAAAAAGTTACAAGTCAAATAAAGCAAAGATTTAAAGCGCCATAAGGTTAAAGGATGTCAAATCTATTCACCTCCTTTTTCATGTTTATTCAATCAAATCTAATCAAATCTCACTAAAATGATCCCACGTAATTGGCTGAAGGGGTGTGTGGTGGAGGGGGGGGGGGGGCGCACCCGTTCACGAATATAAATCTCTAAGGAATGAATATCATTTCAATCATATCCTACCAGCCTTATATTTTTTCAATTCAATTCAATTCTTTATTCATTTAACACACAAGAATAAACAACTTTCATGAACAATGAGTATAAGGCATCACCAGAAAGCCGATGGCTTGTGAGATGTGATAACCTTTAACATGTGGTTCAAAACACATAAGTATAAGGTCCATTATTTAAATGACATACAGTAAGATGAACCCAAGTACACAAATTACATAAAAATACACAGTTAAAAAATATATATCAAAGAGAGACTAATACAAGAAAATACAATCGAAGCAAAAAAACAAAAACAAAAAACAAAGACAAATACAAAGCAAAAAACAAATACAAACACAAACGAATGTTTACCAGCTAAGACAATAATCAACAGAGTAAACAGTATGTGATATCAAAATGTCGAAATATAATGCGGCTATGTATACCTCCATATATGTATACCCCTCCACACGCCCTGAGGTCAACTCGAGTTACAACAAAATATGTGACTACGCACCACCCAAGCAAGGTCGAAAAACCTCCGCGTGCTCAATCATTTCAATAGTATGAGTGAGTTCATAAATTTGTTGCGGAGGAAAATTACCTTGCGACCTGCCAAAATTGTATGCACGATCAAGCTACTTGCTCTTGGGTGCGTCGCAGTATCACAACTATCCTCAATCCTGACTTTTCACCATAAAGAGCGTGAGGCTCTAAAACTAAATAGTACTTAATCAACTATATGTGTTAAAACACCAAGAAGCTCACTCTTTATGATGAAACACAAATGTGGCATAGAGCACGAAACGCAGGATAGAGAATATAGCACCGAAGTGGTGACGCCGCATGAGCATGTTGTAAAGACAAACTGCTCAAACTCACTACTGTGAGAGGCTTTGCGGTCCGATATTGTCTATCGGTTTAGTGTCGGGCAATCCCTATCACAGCCCCCGCTTTGATAATCGCCGTTTGCTCGATCCGCATAGTTTAGAACCAGTTGTCCCGGCAACTATGCTCAAACGACGTCACACCTCGGCACTCCATATCACGCACTAAAAATTTATTATTAGTAAGTTATTACTAATAAAGAGACAGGAAGTGTTTTTTTAATTGGCTTTTGAAGTTACTGATAGAATTAAGATTTTTTATACTTGAATCAAAGGAGTTCCAAAATTTCGCTCCTTTAAACTGGATAGAATTTGATTGTGTTAGATGCAAACGACAGAACGGCAGGACAAAATTATCACTTTTACGAGTATTAAAAGTATGGGTTTGGGAATATTGTACAAAATAATCTGTAAAAACATGTGGCAATAACCCATTTAGAAATTTGAAAACAAAAACTCCGAGTTTGAACGCTATGCGATCATGAATAGTTAGAGTATGTACTTCTTTGAAAAGTGGAGAAGAATGGGCAAGGTGATTTGAGTTGGTACATAATCGAATGGCTTTCTTCTGGAGAACAAATAAACGGGTTAGATTTTTTGAACTCGTGCCTGACCAGACCAGGCTACAATAATCCAGATAAGGCAGTATAAGGGCATTGTATATCGTACAAAGAATCTTACTGGGAAGTATTACACGTACTTTATAAAGCATTCCTAATGACATGCTAATCTTCCTGTAGATGTGGTCCACATGGTCATTCCACGAAAGTTTGTCGTCAATTATGACCCCCAAGAAATTTGTGGAATTTACCCTTGAAATAATACTATCATCATATCTAATAGTCATATTACACATTGTAGTGGCCTTGGTCGACTGAAATAACATATATTTTGTCTTTTCCACATTTAGTTGTAATTTGTTGGCCTTAAACCAATCACATACATTTTTCAATTCATTGTTCACAATATGATTAAGTTGCTCTTCATCAGAATGCGATACAAACAGATTTATATCATCAGCATATATTACAAAATTGAGGACACTCGACGAGTTTATGATGTCATTTATATATAAAAGGAACAAGAGTGGCCCTAAGATACTTCCCTGCGGAACCCCACAATTCAACAACATGGTATTTGAGTTGACACCTTTAAAAGTAGTGTATTGTTTACGATTATGTAAGTAACTTTTGAACCATTGTAGTGGTATACCCCGGATTCCATAGAGATCAAGTTTGCTCAGTAAGATGTCATGGTCCAATGAATCGAACGCCTTACTCAAATCAATATACAAAGCAAGAGGCTTCTCTTTCTTATCTAAGAACGAGGTGATTTTCTCCAGGGCATGAAGTAAAGCAGTCTCTGTTGAAAATAAAGGCCTAAACCCAAATTGTTCATTTATCAATACATTGTTATCCATCAAGTACTTATACAGCCGTTTATATACGATTCGTTCTAGAATCTTTGATAGAGCTGATAAGAGTGAAATGGGTCGATAATTTTCAATGAGACTTTCTTCCTTCTTTTTATACACAGGGACTACTTTAGCTATTTTAAAGCAATCCGGGACAACCCCAGAACAAAGCGAAAGGTTAAATATATGACAAAGTGGTTTAGAAATACAATAGATAATCTTCTTTAAAAAATTCGCACTAATTCCATCATGACCGCGGGAAGACGTGTTTTTAAGACGTTTAGTGATTTCGATGATCTCCGATTCGTTGGTAGGGGTAAAGAATATGCTTACAGGTGTTCTTGGGTTCAAATAATCTTTAAAGTGTTTTGACCCATTTTGGACTTGTTTTGATATATTTACACCAATATTACAAAAATAGTAGTTAAAGGCGTCAGCTATTTCCTTTTCATCTTCAATTCTCTTCCCAAGTATTTCTATATAATTCGGCAGTTTACGAGTTTTGTGTTTGCCCAGTACTTGATTTATTGTCTGCCAAGTCTTATAAATATCAGACTTATTTCTTTCTATTAAATTCATGAAATATTTTTGTTTTGAAGAGCGAATAATATCATTTAATTTGTTTCTATAACATTTGTATACTCTTTCATTATTTCCTGACGGATCATTGGTATGTTTCCAATATAATCTCTGTTTTTTGTTGATAGATTTCAAAATACCTCTAGTAATCCAAGGTTTCCTAATTGTTTCTTTTTTTCGTGTCTTTTTAAATACACGAGTTGTCTTTCCGTCTTTATATTCACAATCATCATGAAGTTTTTGGGCGTGTTCATAAAAAAGGCATGTGATTTGGATACATCATCACAATTTGTAACACTTGACCAGTTCACACAACATAATTTACGATTCAATTCCCTGTGGTCCACGTTACTATTAAACAATTCGTTGTCATATTGCATTTGAACATTATGCAATTTTGCATCAAGTGTTGTTAATTGAAATACAGGGAGATGATCAGACAGGTCAGTAATGAAAATACCAGGTGTGATCGGTTTACCATAAACGTTAGTGAAGATGTTATCAATACATGTGTGCGAAGTTGACGTTTTCCTAGTAGGTTTAGTAATAAGAGGATAGAAGCCGTGACTATACATAACACCTAAGAAGTCATTGGTATGAGAACTTAAAGTATATTTCAATATATCAAAATTGAAGTCACCAACAATGTAACATAACTTATTTTCCCTAGCTATGGTTTCTACACACTCTCCAAGCATTTCATTGAATGACACAGGGTCTGAGTTAGGGGCTTTATACACAACACCAATTACAACATTTTTTCCATGTTTCAGATCAATTTCAACGAACAAAGTGTCAGTAGATTCGTTACAGAAAACTAAGTCATTTCTCTCACGAAATGAAAATAAAGCATTGACATACATACAAACGCCACCTCCCCGTCTCCCCTCACGTGATTTATGAATAAGTGTATAATCTTTTATATTGTAAATAGACGGTACATCAGATTTGAACCATGTCTCAGAAAAAGCATATATTGAAAATTTGTGGTTTAGATTATTTATGTAGTCACAAATCGCATCATATTTAGCGGGTAAGCTTTGGGCATTTAGGTGAAAAATAGACAATTGTCTGTCACATTCGTTTGCATCAATGTTTGCATTAAAGGTATCAGTAAAGTAATAGTCACATGTTCCTTCCAAGTAATCTTCTATGTCATCTGCTATATCAAACATTTAACGTGGAACGGTACAGGTACATGCATGGCAAATTGAGAGCTTTTATGGAAGGAAACCGCCTCAAAAGCAAAAGAGGAACATTTGGTATAACGTTTGCTGTAATGATAATAATGAGCAAGAGTAGTACAAGACAGGTTGTTACAGAAATAACATATCATACATAAACCCACCACCACATATAAACATTTCATTAAGTCGAGGACAGAGTCTACAGGCATCATGTTCATGTTTTACAATGCTCTGACCATTGTTTCTCAGAACTGACAAAGACTGTCTTGTTATTTTGTGTCCTGACTTTGATTTTGCCGTCTTGGGTCCATACCTTATTGGCAGGCCCTGGGTAACGATCTTTGACCCTCAGGAGCAGTCTTTGTCGTTCGTTGGTCAGGTTCTCGTGGACATAAATTCTTGTCGACTTAAGTTTTGATCTGGCGGCGTAGAAAGTCGCCCTGGGACCGTACCTTGCAAACTTCACGATGAGGGGTCGTGGCAACGGGCGGCCTTGTTTGTCCTTTCGACCCTTCGCTCCGATCCGGTGCGAACGGTCGAGATCCTCCGGCCGGAGTCCAACCTCAAGCTGCTTGGTGGCGAGGTTGCAGATGAGGCTGTCTGTGTCCTCTTTCTCCTTCTCGGGGATGCCGTGCACAACCAGGCAATTTCTCCTGGAGTACTGCTCCAGCTCCTCAGTCCGAGCCTCAGCGGTCGCCAGGCGCTGCTCCAGCTGGGCAATTCTGGCGTCCCTCTTTTCCAGTTCAAGTAAAAAACAATCGTGGAGAGCGGGTGCCAGAACAGGCCCGAGGGCAGGTGCTAGGCGCTCTTCGACAATCCGCTTATCAGTGAAGGCCTGAACAATGGCCTCCACAATGACGCCGACGTCGATGTGCTGCCTGTGCGCGCCTCGTTCCGCTTGGGTGCTCCACTGAGGCGAAAGCTGTGGTGGGGCACCTGCTGGGCTGAGGGGACCTCGGCTGGTTGGATCGACCCCGGTGGGCTGGGGTGGATTAGTCTCGGCTCCCGTTGAGTTGCTCGATCGCGTTCCAACCATTTCAGTGTTGTTTAGGTAGAAAACGAAAAACAGGAAATCGAGTAAATTGTTAGTTTATATGATATTATTAGTATTCACACGTGATAACTGGGTATGAATAAAGAAACACTTGATAACTAAGATAGTACAAATATTACACACAACACCCACAAGCAACAAAATAAGATCAAATTACGACACGATTACAAAACGACTTCCACACTCACGTACCTGTCACGTCTCCTTATATAACTAACAGTGTCCAAGACCTTCTATATTCATACCAAGGGATCCATTCAGATGATAGTTTTGCACATTATTTTCTTACCCTTGCTCTCACATGTTCATGCATCTAGCCTATATATGTATGTATGTTTGTGCACGGTGGGGAGAGAGTGAGAGTGTTGTGCGCGTGTGTGTTTGCGTTTCAATGAGGATTAATTGGAACGTGTTTGTATGTGTGAATGGGTGTACATGCGTGTGTATGTGTAAATGACTTTGCGCGTGCGCGTGACTATAACAGGTTGCTTGCACATCATAATACAAACTTGACTGAGACCTACCTTCCTGGCATTGTACAGGTTTATAAAATGTATACAACATGGCCTAGATAAGTCTTAGTCCAGCTATGTCGATGTACTTTGTGCTTTCGTTTTCATACTAATTTGGTCGACGCTTGAACAAATTAGCAGCTGCTAATTTCTTCCTGTTTTTCTTCCGTTAGATATATCATCCTTGTTTTCACTTATGTCATGTATGTTGTAACGATTCCACTCTATGATCATGGCCAAGTCTTGAACAAACTACCAGCCCATTTCATCTTGTTTTTCTTCTGGTATATTATTCTAATCGTTTGTTTTTTCTGTTTCTCAATAGTATGTATTATTAAAGATTCAACGTTTTTGCTCTTTGCTTTCATGCTCTATTCTTGTTATGTAATGTTTGTCAAACGTCGTGTTAATGCTCTTCTTTGCCAGCTCCAATATGGTATTTATGTTTCCCCTTGTAGAACGATATAGAACGCGTATGTATATGTGTGTGTGGTGGGGAGGATGGGAGAGTATTGTGTGTGTGTGTGTGTGTGTGTGTGTGTGTGTGTGTGTGGGTTTCGATGAGTAGGCTTATATAGTTAAATGAGTTGAAATGTGTGAAGGGGCGTACCTGCGTTTGTATTTAATAATATGTGTGCGCACGTGACTACAATTCTTGCACACTGTGAACGTTTGACTGCGACGTACCTGTCTGCCACTGTAAGGGTTGATAAAATGAATACAAAATGTACTATAAAGGTACTCCTTAGTCGCTATTATATTCCACACACTAAGAATGTTGTTGTATGATTGGTCAAGAGTTGATCACGTGATGAAGCGTAGTTTTGCCCATCTGATCACGTGAGAAGAAAAGTTCGTTACACTCTAGGTGATAGTACTTTTTTGTTTCGCTGATCTCTTCACTCCTCATAGTCCTAACGCGTGATCAACATTTTGAGTACGCGCGAAATAAAAGTGCGTTACACTCGGACTATCAAGTAGCTCCTACTAACGCGCACAAGCACTTTTCCTCTCTCTTCCTCTTCCCCCTCCTCTCTCTCTCTCTCCCTCTCTCTCTCTCTCTCTCTCTCTCTCTCTCTCTCTCTCGTTCGCTATGACACACGCAAGTGCATAATCGCATAAGTGCATTCATGGACGGATCCAGGATTTGGGGAAAGGGGAGGGGGGGGGGGCATATTAAAAAAAAAATATTTGTTTGTCGGGAAAAATTGTGTGATGAATGACTAAAGAAAAAGGAAAAAAAAAGAAAGCTTCTCTCACTTCTCTCACTTCTTCCGCAAATGCGTGATGACTAAAAAAAGAAAAAGAAAAGAAAAAAAGGTCCTCACTTCTTCCTCGGACGCTTGAGGAATAGAAACGAAAATAAAAAAAGGTTCTCACATCCAAAAGAGGGGACACACTGACACATAATAAGCAAAAAGGGCCTCATTTTCAAAACTTTGGTCTCTCATGAGGGGGCGCGGGCCGGATGGTCAAGACTAGTGTGAAATTGAAAGCAGGATGTACCAAGTATTCTAGGTGTCAGCAAACTTATAGATTTTGAACAATAACACATTTTTTTAAACAAAGATAGAAGTCAAATGAAGCTGAGATTTAAGCGCCATAAGTTTAAAGGATGTCAAATCTATTCCCCTCCTTTTTTATGTTTATTCAATCAAATCTAATCAAATCTCACGAAAATGATTCCACGTAATTGGCTGAAAGGGTGTGTGGTGGAGGGGGGGGGGGGGCACTCGTTCACGGATATAAATCTCTAAAGAATGAATATCATTCCAATTATATCCTACCAGCCTTATATTACATTAATAACAGTGTCCAAGACCTTCTATATTCATACTAAGGAATCCATTCATATAAAAGTTTTGCTCATTATTTTGTTACCTTTGCCCGGACATGTTCATGCATGTTTGTTTGTGCATGGTGGGGAGGATGTGAGAGTGTTTGCTTTTCGATGAGTATTAATTGGAATGTGTTTGTATGTGTGAATGGGCGTACATGCGTATGTATGTGTAAATGACTTTGCGCGTGCGCGTGACTATAACAGGTTGCTTGCACGTCATAGTACAAACTTGACTGAGACCTACCTTTCTGGCATTGTACAGGTTTATAAAATGCATACAACATGGATTAGATACCTGTTACCCCAGCTATGTCGATGTACTTCGTGCTTTCGTTTTCATACTAATTTAGTCAACTCTTGAATAAATTAACAGCTGCTCATTTCTTCCTGTTTTTCTTTCCGATAGATATATTCTTCTTGTTTTCAGTTATGTTGTAAGAATTTCTCACTCTGATCGTGGCCAAGTCTTGAACAAATAGATATTCCATATCATCCTGTTTTTCTTCCGATAGACCTAGATATCAAATTATCATCCTTGTTTGCACTTACGCGTTTTCACTTATGTTGTAACAATATTAATTCTCTGATCGTGGCCAAGTCTTGAACAAACTAACAGTTCTGGGATATCATTCTAATCTTTCGTTTTTCTGTTGCTCAATCATGTCAATAGTATGTGTTACTAAAGTTTTACCATTTTTGCTCTTTGCTTTCATATGCTCTATTCTTGTTATATAATGTTTGTCAAACGTCGTGTTAATTAATGTGCCTCTTTGCCAGCTATGGTATTTCGGTTTCCCCTTGTAGAACGATATAGAACGCGTATGTATGTTTGTGTGTGGTGGGGAGGATATGAGAGTGCTGTATTGTGTGTGTGCGTGTGTGTGTGTGTGTGTGTGTGTGTGTGTGTGTGTGCGTTTCGATGAGTATATAGTTAAATGAGTTTAAGTGTGTGAGTGGGCGTACCTGCGTGTGTATACAATAGTATGTGTACGTGCGTGACTACAGATTTCTTTCAAACAGTGTTCAAGTTGATTGTGACGTAGCTGTCTGGCATTGTAAGGGTTAATAAAATGAATACAACATACATGGACTAGGTACGCCTTAGTCGCTATAGTATTCAGCTTGAAGTCAGATTCCAGTTCTATTATTGGGAGTGAAGTTCTTATAAAGTGTTTTCTTCCATTTTCATGTCTGTATTCCTGTCTGTATAATGTGTATTATGTTCATGTATGTGTGCCTATGTAAGTGTGTTAATTGTTAGCATACGCTTGAGTTTATTTTCCAATTGTAATACTGTGAGGACATTTCTTCAACAGCATTTTTTTTATTCTCTGGTATATTTACACCACTTTATTGTTTGACTTGTAAAAGGGCTAGCTTATCTTGAAAGAATGAATGTCATTACATTGATAAGGGCTCTAAGATCTGTTATATTCACACCTGACAGATCCAGTCCGATTTCAAGACAGTTTTGCACACACATGTAATATGTTACCTTTATTCGAACATGTTCATGTACGTGTATGTGTATGTGTGGTGGGGAGGATGTGAGAGTGATGTGCGTGTGTGTGAGTGCGTTTCAGTAAGTTAGTGTTTGAATGGGTTTGTATGTGTGAGTGGGCGTACGTGCGTGTGTACATGAATTATTGTGTGCGCGCGTGACTGTATTGGTTGCTTGCATTCAGAACAAGTTTGACTGCGACATAACTGTCTGGCATTGTAAGGGTTAATAAAATGTATACAACATTTACTAGGTACTTCTTAGTCCAGCTATGTCGAGGTACCTCCTGTTTTCGTTTTCCCGCTGATCGTGGCCAGGTCTCGGACCATAATGCATTGCACGTGTTTTGCCACGCCTAGTACCAGCTAGCAATACGGTATAAAAGTAGGCCATGAGAACCTCCCTTGCAGTATACTGTATCACTTCCCTCAACGACGGTGGTACGTGAGCGTCTCAACACGACAACAGCGTTATAAACATCAAGTCTTCGTGAAGTCGCCTCTTTCTGAGTGTCTGTGGAGATTCACAAGGCTTGCCTGAACCATCAGAATGACTCCCCCGACAACAACGCGCCGTCTGCTGACGACAAGTCTGCTGATCATGATGCTGACGACGTCTCTAGCTCGTGCAAATTCATGCGCAAACGAGACTGACAGAGAAGCGGTTTCTTTCAACCCAACGATCCAGGTAAGAGGATTTAAGTGAAGCTTGTCCTGCTCTACCTGTCTGAGATAACCAGGTACTTCGATACACCACCTTAGGAAATAAAAAAAAAAACGTTCATATATAGGACAGCGAGGCAAATGGGAAAAATTAATGACCGGAGATAAAGGATGTACACATGGAGGCGTCGTGCGAATGGGTGAATGGGTGTGAGGTGGCGTGTGTGTATAATTGTGTGTGTGTTTCTGTGCGTGTGTGTGTGTGTGTGAGTGTGTGTGTGTGTACGTGTGTGTGCGTGTGTGCGTTTGTGCATGCGTATGTATGTCGGTGTTGTTTGGTCAGTAGGTGAATGAGAGAGAGTGAAAGGTTGATCTATATATAGTTAACGGGAATGGGGGGGGGGGGATTATCAACAATAATATTCATTCAATACTTTATTGATTTGGATATTATTTGTATATTTTCATTATGTTGTGTATTACATTTCAAACTGCAGACTGTATGATGTATACATGTATTAAATGAATACAAACGAGAATACTATAAAACAAAACAATGAAATAATCATAATCCATAATCTTGATCGTTAGCTTTTTATATGAACTATTTTATGCTCTAGGTTCATGCCATGTTTGTATTGTATTATTTGTAAACAGGGCCCCAGGGAGAACAGTACAAGCTTACTGATCGGGCTACCCTGTATAAAAAGACCTGAATAAATCAATACAATCATGACAATTGGCAACATTATCACCATTCATATCATTGGTATCTTTACTGGCTTTATAGCTATAATTTGTAATAATGATTTAAATGTCTAATGCGCTTTTTACTCTTTGTCAAACTAGGAGCAAACAATTGTGTCAGATAACTAATTCAACACACTGCAATGTCAATTTGTGCATCACACATGTCAATCCACTAGAAAGTTCCATTCAAGCGTCACTAATAACTCATGATGCTTCTGGCAGAATAGACCCCGTGGATTGACCTGCACGATGGTCATTGTTGTGCTCTTGTCCGAGTAGCAACAACGCATAGATTCATAGGGCGTTCCACTCATTGAAAGTGAAAACATGTATACCATATTCGTTATGTACATGCAAATTGTATGCACGTCTTCCAAACAGTACGTTACTAGTGAAAACCCAAAAGCTTGTTCGGGGTTTGTTCGAGAAAGGATGTTTAAAGAAATGGATATCCATCCCTTTAAACAGGGTTTGAATCCGTCACTCAATATTCATGACTGGCAGCTGCTCTTAAGAATATGATGCATACGCGATTGCGTCATGTCCACCTAACATGCCTAAAGTTTACAATATGTCATGCATATCCCTAATCATGAATACAGTACAGTTTTCGATGATGAAGTGCTTTTAATGTAGTTAACCAGGTAATGCGAATGCAATATCTTATATTTTCCGAGATGAAAATACTAGATTAGGCACAGCTTGGCACGTTTTTTATGGTCCTTGTTTGAGAGAAACATATCTTAAAGTAACGTTTCCAGGGTCTTTTTTTTAATGAAATATGAAGCGAAACAGTGTGAAATCAAGACTTTTGAACTGTAACGTAAAATCAAGTTTACAAACTTATTACCTAATTGTAAGAATATTCCCCGATTGAATGTTAATAGAAACATTATAGTTATTACATGTCACAACTGCGCAACCATGATATATGGGGTGAGGATATTTCCCTAAATTCTTCTGGGCATCTCAGTTTGTTTCATACGTCAAATCCAGGCAAAATGTCCAAACATTTCAACATTTTATTAACACCTGGTATTAGTGACACTGTGATGGCAGTTGCGATTGGATTGAAAGGCGTGATGCACAAATTGGTATTATTTTGTTCCGAAATGATTATCTAATGCACACACATGTTTGCGTCCAACTTTCTTTGTAAGCAAAATATATCCAAAGAAATATTGCAAAAATGATAATCTATAATATGACGCGGTACTTCGCTCTAAAAAACATTTTCATCCTTTGACCTTGTGGTGCGTAAATTTCAGGTAGAAAGGACTTAGAACTTTTGTAAAAAAAAAAGTTTTCTTCTTAAAACCTAGTACAATATGGAGGTCCAGCTCGTGAAATCTAAAACAGATAACAAGGGACATAAAATCTAAGGCAACCATAAAACAAAACAAAAAAAAAATACTGTGTGTTGTAACCTCTACCGAAGAGCTGCCTTTAAAAAATCAATTAAAAGTTAGAGTTTGTTTTAATGTACTCGTCAATTCTTCTATTTATAGATTTTTACATCTTCGAGTAATGAGCCACATCTCAATGACACCACTGAAACTCGAGTGCTGGGTGCGCTGGAACGCATCGAAACACACCAAGATGAACTGACAGCGGCCCTAGCAAGTCTACAAAGCAAGCAGGACGAATGTCTTGCATCTGCTGAGCCACACCTCAATGACACCGCTGAAACTCGAGTGCTGGATGTGCTCGAACGCATCGAGACACGCCAAGACCAACTGACAACAGCCCTAGCAAGTCTACAAAATCAGCAGGGTGAACTGGCAGCGGCCCTAGCAAGTTTACAAAGCCAACAAAATGAAATGGCAGTGGATCTTGCAAGTCTACTCAATCCGAGGGATTGCAGTGACGTCCTGGCGGCAGGCCGCTCGAGGAGCGGTGTCTACCTGATCCGACCCACAAACGCCTCGGAAGCCTTCCGGGTCTACTGTGATATGACCACCGATGGAGGTGGCTGGACCGTAAGCTCATAAGGCAATCTGGACCCCGATCTGTTCGATCTATCAAATCGACGATGAATGGCGGATGCGTACAGGGATCGTGTTTAATCGACAATGTAGTAGCAGCAGCGTTATGAGAACGGGGATGAATCGAGTAGTTTTCACATCGGCAATTTTTGTTGACCTTCATCTTGATCTCGCCGATTAAAATGAATCATAACGATATTAAACACAGCGGCGTAGGCGTAGTAATGTTGTCCGTAGCGTTGCAAGAGCGGCATCAGAACGGTACGTTGTGGTCTCGTTACTGCACCGCTCTACCCCGAATAAACACGATCGAGGTACGCTATTGCCGCTCTCCGCTGATCTGATAGATCGCAAACCAGATCATGATAGTCATGATAGTGGAACGGGGCCTAAACGTTTTTGGTGCAGATCTTGATTCACATAAGAAAATCTTGCTTTACCCAAACGTTGTGGTAGGTCCATGCCCAAACCCAGCACGGAATATTGCCCCTGCTTGTTTCCTATTGTGGGGTGTCCACGCAACTTTGCCAATAACAATAAATTTCTCTTAATGATAAACAAAGTAATTTTTAAATGAGTTTAGAATACGTGGATTTAAACAGAACGCATTACCCTGTTTAATCAGGAATTTGGTGGAATCAGGGTTTTCGGGGAGATTAGAGGTAATGACGGAATACAGTTAAGCTTGTAGTTAGGAGGTCAGGCTAGGATTATGTAATTGTTTTCAATGTAATTCATGTGTATTTATTTTTTTACAATAAATATGTAACATTTCTACAAGCCGTATCAAATTTCTAAATACATTTCTTTATAATCTGCTCATTGTATTGTGTATTCGGTATTGTTAATTTTTTTATCAGAAAATATAATCATTCAGTTCAATCTATCAATAATCAGTCAATCCTTCCAACCTGAAAAATATCAAAATAGCGCTGGCCGCCGGAATGGAAAAGAGGCTTAGACCTACCTACCGATTTCAGGTCCGGCGTGTCAATATGTCCCTGAAGATATACTCTCCAATATCACAATTATATCGGTATCTGATAACTGGATGATGTTTCTTTATATGATATTTCATGCTATGGCTTTGTTCCAGGTCTTCCAGCGACGACAGAATGGAGATGTCGATTTTTTCCTGGACTGGAACGACTATAAAGTTGGATTCGGTGACATTGAAGACGAATTCTGGATTGGGAATGACGTACTTCATCTCCTGACCAATAACAGAGCCATGCAACTGCGCATCGACCTCTGGTCATTCGACAACGAGACAGCTTATGCCGAATATTCCTCGTTCAGCGTATCTGATGAGAGCGATTATTATCGCTTGGAAGTCGGAGGCTATCAGGGCACGGCTGGTGAGTAAACGAACTAGCCTGGATCCAGGCTGGTTGATATATCTAACTCAATCTATCACAAACGACCATTTGGGTCTACTATGACAAGGATAATTTTCTCTCCTCCCCTGGTTAGTACGGTCGAGCAGAAGTACCATCAGAGAGTGATTAGGCTTCGTGTGTATTGTCATGATTCTACAGAGTTTGAATTAAAAATATTCCCATAGAGCAGCCTGAGAGCCAGGCTAGATATACACAGCTTCTCATACTTACTACTTTGTATTTTGATTGCAGAATTGATACCCGTTTAATGGCACTAATTGTCAGACAGCAGGATCATTTGATCATTTTGGCGAATTCAGATCTTCTATTCCCTTCTTCTTTGCAATCGCTTACATCAAATATTTTATAAAGAACGGACCGTATTCTACTAATGTCCTAAACTTAAACCAAGCTGAAACCTGATATCGAGTCTAAGTATTCAATTCAATTCAATTCAAGGTGTTTTATTCGAAGTTGTAGCCAAAAGGCTAAATTGCAAGCGAATTTACAAAGTAAAAACATCGAAAATTACATACATCGAGAGAAACTATACATCAAAATAGCAAAAAGGATTATAATCAAGAATACAATGAATTAACATATGGTAGGTGATAGATTCAATTTTATGAAGAATAAGTACAAAATTATCAATATGATATGGTATTCTGGGCTTCAATTAAACTAATTGTAACTGCGTTCAACGCATGCAGATTCTTATATAAAAACCCGTTTTTATGAAACATTTATACATGTATGAGCAAATTCAAGCGAGGATCATTAGATTAAAGGAGTGATAATTCGAAGTAAGACTAGTGATAGTACGCAATCCCGTAAAAAGTTATACATAATCTGTAACGATATATTGCAAATTATAGATAAAGTAATGTTGTGCTGTAATTTACTACACAGAAAGGAATTAAATTGCGGTAAGGTAAAATATGCAAACAAATATTATATGGCTAAGTGAATAAGAATTGGAAGTAAGTCAGTGATAGTACATAATTAAGAAAATAGCTATAAATGTAAATCGAAACACCAAATTGCGAATCATAGTAAAAAGTACAATCTAGTAAAAAGTTATACATAATCTGTAACGATATATTGCAAATTATAGATAAAGTAATGTTGTGTTGTAATTTACTACAAAGAAAGGAAAAAAAGGAAAAAAAAAGTAATTACCCTAACCATCGGTTTAAGGGGAGTTTGCGATTTTGGTTACTGAGTTTAGTTCGATTCGGCTTTAACATTAACAATTCCCTTATCCTTCCTTAATCCTCCTACATGTCGCCTGCCTCTAATGCACATGTGCAATAAAGTTAGGCTAAAGAACTGCACATGCGCAGTCGGTGCTCTCCTGCAAGACACTATCCAGAGAAGGGAGACTTCATACAAACGGCTGGTGCCAAAATGGCGTCAAAAAATCATCAAAATTTGCCTCAAACTCTTTTATGAAGAACGAAGGCATTTATACAACGGTTTTTGTTGTCTTATCTTATGTTGCATAAAAATGACGTTAGCTTTTTCCAATGTACATCTCACACTTTGCACTAGGTTATTTTACAATTTTATAGAAAATACAAAGAGAAACATTCCAAAAAACCCCCGCTTAGTCACTGTTTAATACGCTGTTTCTGCGAAGGTTACACTGAATTATTGCTTATGAACTATTATTAGGGTGATCTTCACATAAACTTAAACAAAAATGCTTTCCCACGTATCACACCAGGTTGGGTAAGAGAGACACGTGTAATTCCCATGGGCATATCAGTTCAGAGTGTCCTTGTTATTCCCCATTGGCCTATACATCGATGTCACACTCACCCCTACTCGATGAACATGATGAATGAATCCCTCCTTCACCGTGATGGAGAAGAATTATTACCGAAAATTATATTTCACATTTGTGACTTATTCAGTTTCAAATTAACATGCCTGAATACTCACTCCGGTGTTTGATATTTTTTTCGTAAGATGCAATTAAATGTGTGAATGGCCCACTTACCCCACTTTACCCAGATTAGTAGAATTGAAAATAATTGAAACCCGTCAAAAACATCCGTTACACTTTCATAGAATGCAGGCTATTGTCAGACTGTCTCTAGATTGCTATTCAGGAGCCCACTTACATGTTATTTGTTGCTATTCAGTTTGCGTGTATTGATCTATGCACAGGTGATGAAATGAGGTATCATAACGGTCATGCCTTCTCCACGCGTGATGAGGACCATGATGCCAGCAGCAGCAGTAATTGCGCTACCCGACGTCACGGGGCGTGGTGGTACAGGAGCTGTGGGTACTCCAACCTGAACGGCAGATACTACATTGATGGTGACACCTCAAGGAAGTATGACGGGATCACGTGGCATGATTGGAAGGGGTGGTTTCTCTCTATGAAGAAGACCGAGATGAAAGTCCGCCCTCTGTGATACCACAATCTCACATCGACAACCCACTCCGCTCACAATAGGCATACAAATAGAAAGACGGAGAAAAAGCATCTCTTTACAACCTGTACAAACAGCCTTGTCGCTGCATACCCAGCAGTTTTCAAAATCTGTTGAAGTGCCTTCTCAGAATAGGTTCCACTTTTACATTATATCTCATTTCATGCATAAAGCACAGACATACTATTATTTTGTGCAAAATGTGTCCTAGGGTATTTCGGAGAAGCGTATAACTAATATCACGAATTATGATACGCGATTTTGCGCTATGAGCTCATAATGATTTGTTGAATTGTGCCGCGAGCTTGTATGCTCTGTAGTGTTATGCGTTGTTTATATCTGTGTAGAAAAATATACAACGACGTTTTCTTTAGTGAATGTACAGAAGTGTTTTTGATATTAGTCAAAATGTAACAACAATTCCAGTACAAATGAAGCTGTTTTAGAGTGTAATAGACATGTTGACATTTCTTTGTCATTTGTTTAATGTATGTTGTGATGTACAATGTAATTGTAGGAAATGTGTTTTGGTAGTAATGGCAACTATGAAGTAAGGATTGAGATTCATTCATCCATTGTTTGTGAAGATATAATAGACTAGAATAAAATCGCTAAAGAAACAAAAAAAATGACATCTTTAATTTTGATGATGTGTATAGGTGATGTTGATATAGTAAGAGGTTTTTTTTTTTAATTTCTTGTTCTGCATGTGCAAGTGTATCAGTAGCGTACCGTTTATCTGATATGGAAGGAATTAAAACTTTTTCGCATAACTTCATTACTCTTGATGTACAGGTTTCGCTTATACACAAAGAATCAAAACATAACATACCCCCCCCCCCCCCCCCCCCCACACACACACACAACCGGCCGCTTCATCCTTCGCACTTTAGGTGGCAGAGGTCAACGCTTTGGCTATTTTATACAGCGTTTCCTGCATTTTGTTCTGTATATTTCCCGTATACCTCTTATATTTCTAACAATCTTCTCCAATATTAATTAATAGCCTCGGAGCGCGCGCGTACTGACCTAAAACATTTCTATATAATATATATTTTTTTAAAGCCAGTTGGAGTTTAGTATCTTATTTTATAATCCTAGTGCCTTCAAACTCTGGCGTGCTACTGGCTAACAATACTATAATCTACAAATGACATCGTAGCATTGTATGCAACACACAAAGAATTAATAACCATTCTCTACAAGGAAACGAAGGAAGTAACTTTTTGCTCTCCTTTCAATCCCCTTCTAGTTTCACTTGCGATACAAATCTTGCAAGTTTCCTGGCAGATATTTGAGAAGTCATTAACACACATGACTGTATATTCCTTAAAGGGAGTGTACCTCTTTTGCAGACATTTTCACGAATGTAAACACGATGTACTCATACGTGAATAATAAGAATGACTCAAAGGTCCCATTTGATAAAAGGTCACATAATTCTTTGATCATGATTAGCGTGAAAATGAAAGCAGGATGTATCTCGACAAAGCGAGTAGGTGGACGTTCCTAGTTCAATATCGCACCTAGACTTTTATGAATGCCAATATGCTATAGCACACTTACACAGGCGGATTTCCATCAAACCTTCATTAATATGTTTATTTCATGTGTCTCCTTTTTTGAACCCAAAATAGATTCAGGGTAAACTATCCCTTTAACTTGCATCTTAAAGGGTTACTAAATTAGAAAAATACGTTCCCACCAGTCTATGTAAAATTATCCACTAAAAACGAATGTCACATTTGTTTACCGCAATAAAGTCTCATTTTGAAGAAAATTTGAAAAATCCAGTGACGTATGAGAAGTCAAAATGCCGTAGATCGTACGGAAGTCAACAATAGACCATTTTTTGTAATGTATTCACAACTTTCCCCCTAACTGCGTAGTAACTAGTCCACCCCCTGGACTGTATTTAGCAATCCGCCCACAACGAACGTTGGTGGCGCATCACATACAAACAATTTTCACCCTCAAATATACAGTAAGATGAAAGAGAGACAGACATTAGACGAGTGGGTAGGGACAGACAGACAGACAGAGGGTGAGAGAGAAAAAGAGAGAGAGGAGGAGGGGTGAGAGAGAGAGAGAGAGAGAGAGAGAGAGAGAGAGAGAGATGGGGGAGAGGGGGATTGATAGAAAGAAGGTGTTTGTGTAAGAAAAAGAGAGATGGAGAGTACAAGTGCGTGTGTAAAAAAGAGAGAGAGAGAGAGAGAGAGAGAGAGAGAAAGTGGGGTATAGAGAAAGGGAGAATGTATGACAAAGAGAGAGAAGACAGTGAAAGTGCTTGAATAAAAAAGAAAAAGTGAGAGAGGAATTGCTTGTGTAAGGAAGAGAGAGAAATTGAGACGTAGTGAAAGAGGGAAAGTTTTTGTGTAAGAAAGAAAGAGATGGAGAGTGCAAGTGCGCGTGTAAGAGAGAGAAAGAGAGAAATTGTGGTATTTTTTTCTGTCTCTTTTGCCATTCAGTGCCCATGGTTCCCTCTTTTTCTTCACGTCTCCCCCCCCCCCCCTCTCTCTATCTCTCTCCCTCTCTCAACCCTCCCCCTCCTCTCTCTCTTCATCTCTCTCACCCTCTGTCTGCCTGTCTCTCCCTACCCACCCGTCTTATGTCTGCCTCTCTTTCTTCTTACTGTGTATTTCTTTCTGTCTCTTTTGCCATTCAGTGCCCATGGTTTCCTCTTTTTCTTCACGTCCCCCCTCTCTCTTTCTCTCTCTCTCTCTCTCTCTCTCTCTCTCTCTCTCTCTCTCTCTCTCGCTCTCTCTCTCTCTTTTTATCTCTCTCTCTCTTTTTTGTTTTAAGAGTTCCTTAATTAACTACTTGATTCATCTAGATTTTCATGTATTCAAATATGTTGTTTATCTCCTATCTTTCAAGTTTAAATATGCCATGCGATTGAGATGATATATCAATAATACATTATTTGATATTGAACTACTGGAAGGGGGCAATACATGTTAACATGATTTTTCCCTAAATCTCCAACATTAAAACTATTAATTTATGACGCTACTTCCCACATTCTGTCGGACCTTCAAAGAGA
Organism: Arbacia lixula; assembly: GCA_963669155.1. NCBI lineage: Eukaryota > Metazoa > Echinodermata > Echinoidea > Arbacioida > Arbaciidae > Arbacia > Arbacia lixula. The sequence continues at coordinate 3,948,438 of OZ022592.1, forward strand.
AAACAGCTCTGAAATATTATTCTTTGTGACTAAAATCTTCAGATCTGTTCTTATCGAAATGTTATATGGAGCGGAGGCATCGCAGACTTTGCATGCAGTCGTTTCATTTATCCCATCCAGGTTTACACGTATGTGAATTCATTTCTAACTGTAGCAAGAGGAAATTGCCATTGTTCTTCAATCTGGTATTATCGAGAATGCCTTTTTATGCGCTTTGGAACTGACGTAGCACTTGGAATATTCATACGGCTTCTCCTGTAAAAAAACGTTTCACTTCACCGGTTTGTGAGAACTCGTCCTTTCTTTCACGCAACGGTGAGGGCGTCTTTCTCACTACATAATCTCCGTTCCAGACGCTGTGATCATTCGGTTGATCTCCCACAACATCGGATGGATGGCACTTTCCAGTTAGTAGAGGCTCAGTGAGCATGACCAGCCCGGCCAGAACAAACGCTGCACCGCCTGCAGAGAAGACTACTCCATAATCTTCAAACACACCGTATAGAGCACCTGTTGAGCAAAATATCAGACACAATGACCGGTATAGCAATAGAAGAGTCTTATATAATACAATATTCGCTAGCTTAGTGAGATGGTACACAGAGAGTGCACGGGTGACCGATTTTATCCCCGCGGTAGGAGAATACGTAGTTAGCTCTGGAGCAAGTTTGGTCACTATGACCTTTCCCTTTTTCATTAGGATAAGCAGTTGATTAATATATCATTTCAAAACGAGATGTTACGTAATGTGCTTACCCGACATAGCAATTTGCGATATTCAACCTCTAATAAAGGAACCATCTTAAAACAGGTGACAAGAATAGTAGGCTACGGTCTGTGAACAATTGGGAAAGCTTCTATTACATTGTTTATTGTAAACTAATTGCTGTCGTTTGGCCTGTTGTCAAATACCCCATGATTGAACACCTTGGTGTTCTTTCATAAATTGGATAACAAGCATATTCTAGAATAGCTTATTAATGATGATGCTTATCTCAGTGATTTAAAAACCAACAAGCTGGTTTTGTCACTATGACCTTCATCTGCTCATGGACAATACTTAACTGAATTTTCTTGTCACAAACTACAGAAAAAGGTCACAGTCACAGTTACATTCGTAGAAATCTAAAATTGTCATTTCATTTCATTTTGGATACGTGTGCTGTAGCATTATGAATTGTTGTAAACAATTTGCTTTGTAAATCGTGAAGGCCTACATCAGAAACATTAACGCATCAAGTATCACATAAGTATGAATACATATTATAATAAATTTCATATCCTACAATGATAGAATCCTGTTTGGTGATTGGTCTACATAGCGTGACCTCCACCTGACCACACATAATATTGATATGATGTCGATAATGTTTAGAACAACTCGCCAAGGGATGAAAGTGTGCTGGAGAAGCTAAAAGCTGCCTGCAATAAACTCTTAGCAGCAAGAGGGGGTCCCACTAGAAATCCGGCACCTTGCATTTCGATGACCAACCCAAAGGAATACCCTAACGTGTCTAAGCCAACGAAGGCTACTAGCAGGGCCGGAGTCAGCGAATCGGTTGATCCAGCGATGAGGGCGTATAGCGAGGCCAGTATAGCTAGGCTGAGATACCCGGTGGCTAGCGGCACCAGGAAGAGGCATAACCCCGCGAGGATGCAGCTCGTGACGTAGCCGAACATGCGCCGATGTTTGCCGAGTATCCGATCGAAGACGAAGCCAACGAAGATTCGTCCGAGCGTGTCCATGATGCCCATGACGGAGAGAATGAAGGACCATTCGTCCTCGCCGATCGACAGGTGGAGCGCGAGAGCCTTGAAGTACACGTAGGGCAGCTGGTAGCCGATGCAGAGGATGAAGTTCGAGATGGCGAAGATGACGAGGAAACGGTTGCTGAGAAGGCGGGCGACCTTGTAGCACGGGGAGAGTATACAGCGGACCCACCAGGTCTCTGCGTGTATGGACTCGGGAACTGCGATGGATGAGTCAGAAGGGAATCGGTTAGGGTAGATTTCCATTGCCTCGGTATAGGTCTTAAAGTCCGTCAGGGTTCGGGTCTCGTCGGCTGCGACCGAAGCAGCCATTGCGTGGCTCAACGCACTCTCGGCGAAGGACAACCCAGACATCCTTGTGCTAGGTTCCCCGGTATTACTAGCAGCTCGGCTGGCAGCCTGGCTCGCTGCTACGCTGGCATTGCCGATGGTTGCTGGGTGGCTGCTGAAGGTGAAAAGGGAAGCTAGGTCGTGGCCGTCCAACCTATCCGCGTCTACTTACACATCCATGATATGCTTCATGTATGCTTCCCTGGAGGGCTTCTCAGGTATAAACCTCGAACAATAGGTGGCGCCACACACACACAGAGCAAGTTCTATGGCTCCGAGGACGAGAAACCCATGCCGCCAGCCGAATTCGTCGACGACAATTTGGACGACGGGCGCGAAGATGAAGGTGCCGATGCCAGAACCAGCGACCACGAAACCTGTCGCGACGGATCTTCGCCGCTCGAAGAATCTCCCTACCATGACAATACAGGGCAGGTAGCTTAGCCCGAAGCCGAAACCTGGACGTGGAAGATATTCGTGGGACAATAAACCACAAAAGAAAGGCAGGTAAGTATTTCCGAGGAATTCTAGGCACTTTTATGATCTGTTATAGTCTTCGGGGCCTCGGAGTCGGTAAGCGGGGTGGGGGGGGGGGGGACAATTGTATTTTATTTATTTATTTATTTATTTATTTATTTTTTTTTTTTGGGGGGGGGGGTTGCAACCACCTGTTTGGGGGGAGGAGGGGGGGGGGGGGGCTTCCAAAAGGAAGGGAGAGGGTTAAACCCCCTGAATAACCCCCATTTTTTGGGGATGGGGGGGGGGGGGAGAGATCATAGCTTGTACGGTAACCAAACTGGTAACCGCCAAAGGCGGACTCTACTTAACAGAAACAGGGAGAAGAAGAAGAAGAAGAAGAAGAAGAAGAAGAAGAAGAAGAAGAAGAAGAAGAAGAAGAAGAAGAAGAAGAAGGAGAAGAAGAAGAAGAAGAAGAAGAAGAAGAAGGAGAAGAAGAAGAAGAAGAAGAAGAAGAAGAAGAAGAAGAAGAAGTAAAAGGAGAAGAAGAAGAAGAAGAAGAAGAAGAAGAAGAAGAAGAAGAAGAAGAAGAAGAAGAAGAAGAAGATGAAGAAGAAGAAGAAGAAGAAGAAGAAGAAGAAGAAAAAGAAGAAAAAGATTACTTAGGTGACAAAGGAGAAGCAGAATGAAAGGAGAAATTATAGACAAATATAAAATAGGACAAAGAAAAAGAGAATCCATGCGCTAGTTTACCTGTCAGTACCCCATACGTGAAGAAAAGATAGTCGAGAGAGGGCGCCAGTGCACTCAGACACAGACCCATGGAAGAGAACACTCCACCGGAAATGGCGGTGGCTTGTGCGCCGAATCTTCCCAGGAGAATACTCGTGATAGGCCCTGGTAAAATGACAAGAACAGTAATAATGATAATGATAATGATATTGATATATGGACAGTTAGACTATGAGCAATGCTATGACGCGCGTTACTTTGGCTGAGAGAGGGAGAAGGTGGGATGAAATGAGAATAAGAAGGAGAGAGAGAGAGAGAGAGAAAGAGAAAGAGAGAGAGAGAGAGAGAGAGAGAGAGAGAGAGAAAGGGGGAGATGAGAGAGAGAGAGATAGAAAGAGAGAGAGAAAGAGAGAAAGAGAGGGAGAGAGAAAGGGAGAGAGGGAGAGAGAGAGAGAGAGAGAGAGAGAGAGAGAGAGAATTAAGGAGGGACAGATTCTATGCATAGGCACAATACAATAATTATCATCTAACCTGAGCAGAGCATTGTACCAAGAAGAATGCTGCCTGTCCACGCCGTGGCCGAATCGCCCCTTCCGAACGCGACGAGCAGTTCGATGTGGAAGATGCCCACCATCGCGTAGGTCAGGCCAAAGGTCAAAATGTGGGTCATCATCGCCGCAATCATCACCACCCACGCCCAGCCTCTATCAAGATGACGCGACGATGCCGACGTCGAGTCGTCACGTGCTGGGGACGGTGTGTCAGGCACTCCATTAGCTGTTGCCGTCGTGTCGGGGTCATGACGCGGTAGTGTGACGTGGGTAGAGAGTTTATCTGTGGACTCGACACATGGTGTGCTTTTGTCTGAGAAAATGTGTAAACGGAGAGGATGGCGAAGACCAGACATGCCAGAAGGGGGAAAAGGTTGTTCAGAGAGTGAGACAGAGTGAGAGATGGAGTGACACGTATAGAGAGAGAGAGAGAGAGAGATGGAGTGACACGTAGAGAGAGAGAGAGAGAGAGAGAGAGAGAGAGAGAGAGAGAGGGTGATATAAACGGAGCGATGTAATTAACTAGGCACTAGTTTATCGGCTTAGCTTCATACAATTATTGGTCTAATAATTCCTTTAAAAAAAAAACATGTAAAAATGATTGTAGAATAAAATAATTATCTAACGCACATTTTCGATATTTAGCAATCTCGAATTCTGCACATGAAAGCCAAGGCAGCCATTTAACAAAAATGGCGGCCATGCAAATGTAATATTGACCACTTTTAAAATAAAAATAACGCATGGATTGCCTATTTGTTAACACTCACTGCTGAGTTCCGTCGAGCGAGTGGCTGTGTACACGAGTTCGGGCCGTCAAAATGTGTCAATAGTCTAGACTTTCTTGAGCCGGAGTGGATCTCGACGTTTTTTTTCTTTTCGTGGTTACAATGATTTGACATGTTGATGCCTTGAAGGAGGAGTTTGGAAGCACCTAGTTATGACACCTTCGCAATATTTATAATACATATCCCTCCAGTCGTTTGGTCCGGGATGTATTCGCCACTTTTAACATACTGCAACAGCCCCATCTACGACGAATCACGTCCACTCACTTGCCAGCTGCTTGGAGAAGCTAGCGAAACATACCTACAATACAAGTGGTTTGCTTGATTGGTCGAAACACAACTTTTTATCAGATGAAACTCTGTAGGTTTTGGGGGTATGGATGCAATCTAGGCATTGTATCATATAATTCTAGGTCTGTAGGTTACTATGACATTCATACAATCGAGGGTTTGAGAAGGTTTGTCAGGGGATGGGCGGGGAATGGAATGTGTGTAACTAGAGGGAATGTTTCACCAAGCTGTTCGTAAACTAAGAACGAATTTACGTAAAACTGGTGACCCTGTCTTGTGAAAAATGAAATACCCCAAATTGTTCCTGTTTTCACATAATGGGAAATCATTTCTAATAATCCTAATCAAATTTGACAAATCATAATCAAATCACTTCAGAAACTTTGTTTCCAGACACTTATCAATTACAAGAATTTGTATTTATAAACATCAGCTTTGAACTTTAGCTGATGGGAATCAAAATCATTGAGAATCTGATTTAGCACAAGAAAATATCACCAGTCGTGCGTAAAGTTGTTCTTAGCTTCCAAACAGCTTGGTGAAACATCCCCTGGATCTCACCTTGGTCAACACAAACCACTGGAATGACGTCACTCTCGTCCGCAGCATTCATCTGGTCGAGCGCGCTGGACTGCAACCATGGCAACGGCGGATCTTCATTATTGATGCTTATCACGTGACTACCACATCCGTTATCAACGCCGTCGTTGTCCTCCTTATTCGAGGAGATGTGGGACATTACTTGAGTCGAAGTCGTTGAGGTCGACATATCTTCACGTTGCCTGTTTGGGTCTGTCATGGTAGCAGTAGTAGTTAATGTAGTAGTAGTAGTAGTAGTTAATGTAGTAGTATTACTAGTAGTTGATATGGTAAAAGTAGTAGTAGTTGTTGTCGTTGCTCCGATATTGCGAAGGACAATTATTGAACAAATTTTACATTAATGAATTTATGATGTTAGTTCCCTACATTGTTCAAGTTTGTTACAATAAATGTTGAACATTTATGTGTAAAGTGTAAACAAATTATGCATATATTACGTGCTTATATATTGAATAATAGATTTTAGCCTACTTTTATTACGGTTTGAAAGGCGAAAAAAAAGCAATATGATGAAGATTGTACGGGAAGACGATTGAAGTACCCATGAAGCATAGCAATGTAGTTAAGATTTATTGAACATTTAGTAAACGTTTCAATACCATATCTACACGAAATATGATGTCATAAGTCAATGGTGGTTTACTTTAATACGTGTACTAAACCTGGGCTTACTTTATGGGACGGTAAGGAAAACATATTTTATTTGTATGCCTTTTCAATATAATCAAGTTTACAAAGAAACTTTAGGCATACACCCAGTGGTAAGGATAGTGTGCTCCATCCTGTAAATAAACGAAAAACAAGTCAGACAATAATCTTGGAACCAGACGGGATTTGAACCTGCAATCTACTGCTTACCGGTCAGCGACTTAACCACGCAAGCAATTTTTAGTTCACGGCCGGTCAAGACACGACAATTTTTGTTGTAAATTGAAATTACCCAAGAAAGCCCTTTCACTAAAATCTAGCATAATTACGTTTGTTCTTGGAATCCCTGTGGAGTATATTATTTGTCCACATGACGATTACATTAAATACTTGAAATCGCCTGCTGCTGTGATTCTATGATAAAAATGACTGGTTTTGTGACAGCATCAGATGATTTATTCTGCGCCCTATTAATCATTTTGTCTCCGTTCAGCATGTTTAGTGTACGGTCTACGTTATACCACCGTTGTGCATACGGGCCGAAGGGTTCTTCCCAGCTTTGCCAAAGCCACGATTTAGGCGCCAGGTTGCGCTACTTTTGACTTCCTCGCCACGACTTGCAAAGCCTTCCCGCTACGTCGCTACTTTTTGGCTACTTCTGACTTGCTAATTTCTCCATTGCATCATCCATTTTCACTTAGTACCATCATGCTGTATAACCTTGAAATTGCGATAGCTCCGTTTGGGCTACTTTTTGCTAAATTTGGCGACTTTCTACGGCTACTCACTGCTACTTGGGCTGAATTTGTTGGCAACACTGGTTCTTCCTGGCTTGGTAGGCGCACGGGGAGAGTTATATCAGGAAACTAATTGTTTCTTGGAGGTTTGAGAACCGGACGTTGAATTTCGGTGACGAAGTGATATTTGACCTCAAATCCATTTTAATTTCCCGTAAAATGACGAAATTGATTTTTTTTTATTTCAACATTTCAATTTTCTTTGACAATGCTAGTATTAAAAATAACTTAGTCATATGGATTTTTGCCATGCCATACCATAGATAGTGACATTTAAGGTTTTCGGCCTCTCGAACCGTTTCGTTTGATCCGACGATGTATTTTCCAGACTTTACGTCATGGAATACTATCATATCATTTAGTGGGGAGTTTATACTGGACAACAAATATATGATAAATGTTATTGACTCCTTTAAAGGGCATGTACTGTACTGGGAAGGCAAAAAGCCTTCAAAATGTAATTGTTAGCAATCTTCTTGCCAATGGTCTTAAATTCATGTATTGTCTATTTTAGAAGCTTGCTGAAGGTTATTTGCCCTCAAATGATCTACATTTGGAGGAATGAGTGATTAAATCACAAATCCTCAAAAGGTTTGTACAGTACTGTCAACCCTAATGGTTGGTATGCATTATAAAGGCTTTACTTACAGTCAGCACCTGTTTGTAGAACGCCGTGGGTGACAGTCAGTCAAAGCGAGAGCCATAGATCTTCATGTTGGCCTTTCTATTCTTTTTCCCTCGTCGATCTTGTGTCATTTTGTAGATTTTGCTGGTTTTATGTATCATATTACGAATCAGTTCAGTTTCTTCACTATTTCCATTTCATATAGCTTCATCTTGTCGATACTTTTTTTTTCCGGTGTATTTCTCTTATTTCCTTACTGTTATGCTTGCATTCATATTTGTGCAAATCACTGTTATGACGCATGTAACTCCTGGTTACTGCAATGCGCGCAATATGTCTTCCCACGTCAGTGATTGGTCAGCATTGCGCGCACGGTTTGTGACGTAACAAACGACACAGCTCGAAGCCGCGTCATGTCTTGATTAGACAAAAGTTTCGACGAATTACTGATAAATGTTTACTGATATCATATAATATTGATGTATATCTGTACATATTATTAGATATACTCTACATATCATCTTTTGTGCCGTAACTGTTCTTTATATACAATCACAGAGGCGTAATATGCTAGAATCGATGAGAATATAACAACGAAATTTCTAGCCAATTTTCAAAACCTTACTTATTTACAAGTTTCAATGAATGTAAAAACGAATCATATTATTGCTCAGAATTAATGTACTAAGAATTAAGATTTGAGTTTAGTTGCCGTGGAGAAAACTTCTGCTCATTACCAAGCAATCGGAACGTGTATTATAGCTGATATGAATGTTTAATTCCAACCTCCCATCTCTCTGTACACAAAACTATCTCTATGAAAATGTGCAATCATGAATGGTAAGTTATTATCAAATAAGCTGGTAATGATAGTCTACAATATCAGATGTAAGAGGTAGTATTGGTGTTTCAGACAGGACAGCTTGGTGCGTACTAGAGAGGGAGCCATTCTGCAATGGTCATGGGGTTCACTCTAGTTTCATTTCGGGATAGAAAAAAAAGGAATCTTCTTAAAATGATAATATCGTCGATATTAAACAGAAATTAGACAATGGGGATGATGGCACAGCAGTTTACGCCAATATTATATTATACACTTTTATGACCGCTTTCCAGAATTTCAGAATGTTAGCGGTTTAAGTTCCCAGATGACTTCTTCTGGAATTTAGAACTGTGGCGTAGGAAGATTCAGTTAATGTGGAATATGTATGAATCATTTTAAATTCAAGAAACTGTGAACAACTGGACACAACATATGGGATGCACCTCGCACGTGACGTCACAAAATCAAAACTCTAAAAGATTATAACTTTCTTATCCTTTAACGGAATTTAATCAAGCCTTCATTAATATGTTTATTTTATGCGCTCCTTCTAATAAAACCAAAATAATATCAGGGTAAACTGTCCCTTTAAGTTGTATCTTAAGAGAGAATCAGTATATATTCAGAGATATCAGAGATTTTGAATGAGAGAAGAGAGAAATATACCTGAACAGCAGAAACAACAAGAGACAGAGTTATGTCAGATTTGTCATCGAGTGTATAAGATCATAGCAACGAATTAAACGTACCGCAACCTACATTACAAGGAGTGTACGATTCCTCCTTCGCCTCAGAATTTAGCATCACTACAAAACTTTAAAGCTGATCACAAAGAACTGAGATTTGCCATTTGGTCCACTCACCACTTCGTCTACCATCACATGCTGATATGTATGGATTAGGGTTAAGGTAGGGGGTCTGGATTAGGATTAACGATTGACGTTATGGTGTAGATTAGAGTTGTTCATAAGTTTACCCAGTATTTTAATGTAAAATGGTAATTTTAATGGGTTCTTTGTAGACGAAATGGTGAGTGGACCAACTGGGATTGGACCAAATGGCAATAAACCCAAAGAACAACTGACACTACACAAATTGTATGTAGGCACGTTGGTTGGAGCAAATGTGTCGTGCGGTCTTAAAGACATGGTGTCCCGTTTGCACAAGTCATGAAACTCGGCAGGAATCAGCAGTTTACCCTAACAATAATGTGTATGAAATCTCAGTCATAACTTAACGAACATTCTCAGGAAAAGTGAAAAACTATCCTTGTTTACGTTTGTGGACCGCCACGAGTAAAGTCTATATTCATAATCGTATTGTCCCTCTGAGCACGCCATGCGGGAATTACTACCATTGAACACATGCACAGTGGAGCGGACAGATGAGGAAAATGTAGATTTTGAGGTTTTGGGCAGGTCGTTCGAAGCCTATATAGTCTTATACCGGTATAAGATTATATAGGCTTCGAACGACATGCCCAAAACCTCAAAATCTACTGAACGATATGATTTCGCTTAAAGTCAGTTTCCGGCTCCATGTTTGGGAGGGTAGTTCTTATGTATTTTCTTTCATTTTCCTTGGTTTTTACCCAATTTCATTTTCTTGACCTGCAAAACGTACACACTGTCTTTAACCCCTTCAGGACCGCTATTACAAATGTTGATGATGAAGTGTCATAGGAACATGGGTAACCCTGTGTCCACACACACACAAAGTTCCTCGTAGAGCTGAACAGGAACGGTCACGCTATACGATGGTATTATGTGTGTGGACGCTTAGTGACGCAGACACGATCCGAGCAGTCATACGACTCTGTGATTGGCTGAATCACAGGACCCGTCAAGTAGGTGACGTCACGTTACTAGTCTTGTGACTGCAGAATCGTGGTAATATCGTGTTGTCTGCAATAGCTTTTATACTACCGAGCCTTGAAAACCTGATTGATATACTTCGCATAGTTCATGCCAATGGTAATGAGAGAGTTATTTTTTTTCTCGCCAGGACCTTATAATGGCGATTATCTCTTTCTCCGTCTCATACTTTCTTCCTTGTTCTTACCATCAAACATTCCCTCTTTCTCTCACTTCAAACATTCTCTCTTTTTCTCTCTCTCTGATTCTTTGAAACATTCTTTATTTCTCTATATCTCGTTTTCTCTCTCTCTCTCTCTCTCTCTCTCTCTCTCTCTCTCTCTCTTTCTCTCTCCCTTTTCGCGTTATCTTTGACACACACAAGCGCATAATCGCACAAGTGCATTCAGGGACGGATCCAGCATTTTGGGAAGGGGGGGGGGGGGCACAATTTGGAAATAATATTTTTTGTTGTGGGGAAGCGTGTGATGAATGACTAAAACAAAAAAAGAAAAAAAAATGTTCTCTCACTTCTTCCGCCGATGCTTGATGACAAAAAAAAAAAAACTTCCTCACTTCTTCCTCGGACGCGTTAGGAATAAAAATAAAAAAGTAAAAAAGGTCCTCACTTCCAAAAGAGGGGGCACACTGACATATAATAAGCAAAAAGGGCCTCATTTTCAGAACTTTGGTCTCTGATGAGGGGGCACGGGCCGGATGTACTCCCCCTACTAAATTCGTCACTGAGTCCTGTGGTCACGACTAGCGTGAAATTAAAAGCAGGATGTACCAAGTATTCTAGGTGTCAGCAAACTTATAGATTTTGAATAATAACACATTTTTTTTTTAAAAAAGTTACAAGTCAAATGAAGCTGAGATTTAAACGCCATAAGGTTAAAGAATGTCAAATCTATTCCCCTCCTTTTTTCATGTTTATTCAATCAAATCAAATCAAATCTCACTAAAATGATCCCACGTAATTGGCTGAAGGGGTATGTGGTGGGGGGGGGGGGGCGCACCCGTTCACGAATATAAATCTCTAAGGAATGAATATCATTTCAATCATATCCTACCAGCCTTATATAACTAACAGTGTCCAAGACCTTCTATATTCATACCAAGGGATCCATTCAGATGATAGTTTTGCACATTATTTTCTTACCCTTGCTCTCACATGTTCATGCATGTAGCCTATATATGTATGTATGTTTGTGCACGGCGGGGAGAGAGTGAGAGTGTTGTGCGTGTGTGTGTTTGCGTTTCAATGAGGATTAATTGGAACGTGTTTGTATGTGTGAATGGGTGTACATGCGTGTGTATGTGTAAATGACTTTGCGCGTGCGCGTGACTATAACAGGTTGCTTGCACATCATAATATAAACTTGACTGAGACCTACCTTTCTGGCATTGTACAGGTTTATAAAATGTATACAACATGGCCTAGATAAGTCTTAGTCCAGCTATGTCGATGTACTTCGTGCTTTCGTTTTCATACTAATTTGGTCGACGCTTGAACAAATTAGCAGCTGCTAATTTCTTCCTGTTTTTCTTCCGATAGATATACCATCCTTGTTTTCACTTATGTCATGTATGTTGTAACGATTCCACTCTATGATCATGGCCAAGTCTTGAACAAATTAACATTCCATTTCATCCTGTTTTTCTTTCGATAGATATATCATCCTTGTTTGCACTTTCATATTTTCACTTATGTTGTAACAATATTAATTCTCTGATCGTGGCCAAGTTTTGAACAAACTACCAGCCCATTTCATCTTGTTTTTCTTCTGGTATATTATTCTAATCGTTTGTTTTTTCTGTTTCTCAATAGTATGTATTATTACAGATTCAACGTTTTTGCTCTTTGCTTTCATGCTCTATTCTTGTTATGTAATGTTTGTCAAACGTCGTGTTAATGCGCTTCTTTGCCAGCTCCAATATGGTATTTATGTTTCCCCTTGTAGAACGATATAGAACGCGTATGTATGTGTGTGTGTGGTGGGGAGGATGGGAGAGTGTTGTGTGTGTATGTGTGTGTGTGTGTGTGTGTGTGTGTGTGTGTGTGTGTGTGTGTGTGGGTTTCGATGAGTAGGCTTATATAGTTCAATGAGTTGAAATGTGTGAGGGGGCGTACCTGCGTGTGTATTTAATAATATGTGTGCGCACGTGACTACAATTCTTGCACACTGTGAAAGTTTGACTGCGACGTACCTGTCTGGCACTGTAAGGGTTGATAAAATGAATACAAAATGTACTATAAAGGTATTCCTTAGTCGCTATTATATTCCACACACTAAGAATGTTGCTGTATGATTGGTCAAGAGTTGATCACGTGATGAAGCGTAGTTTTGCCCATCTGATCACGTGAGAAGAAAAGTTCGTTACACTCTAGGTGATAGTACTTTTTTGTTTCGCTGATCTCTTCACTCCTCATAGTCCTAACGCGTGATCAACATTTTGACTACGCGCGAAATAAAAGTGCGTTACACTCGGACTGTCAAGTAGCTCCTACTAACGCGCACAAGCAATTTTCCTCTCTCTTCCTCTTCCCCCTCCTCTCTCTCTCTCTCCCTCCCTCCCTCTCTCTCTCTCTCTCTCTCTCTCTCCCTCTCTCTCTCTCTCTCTCTCTCTCGTTCGCTATGACACACGCAAGTGCATAATCGCATAAGTGCATTCATGGACGGATCCAGGATTTGGGGAAAGGGGAGGGGGGGGGGGCATATAAAAAAAAATATTGTTTGTCGGGAAAATTTGTGTGATGAATGACTAAAGAAAAAGGAAAAAAAAAGAAAGCTTCTCTCACTTCTCTCTCTTCTTCCGCAAATGCGTGATGACTAAAAAAAGAAAAGAAAAGAAAAAAAGGTCCTCACTTCTTCCTCGGACGCGTGAGGAATAGAAACGAAAGTAAAAAAAGGTCCTAACATCCAAAAGAGGGGGCACACTGACACATAATAAGCAAAAAGGGCCTCATTTTCAAAACTTTGGTCTCTCATGAGGGGGCACGGGCCGGATGGTCAAGACTAGTGTGAAATTGAAAGCAGGATGTACCAAGTATTCCAGGTGTCAGCAAACTTATAGATTTTGAACAATAACACATTTTTTGAAACAAAGATAGAAGTCAAATGAAGCTGAGATTAAAGCGCCATAAGTTTAAAGGATATCAAATCTATTCCCCTCCTTTTTTATGTTTATTTAATCAAATCTAATCAAATCTCACGAAAATGATTCCACGTAATTGGCTGAAAAGGTGTGTAGTGGAGGGGGGGGGGGCACTCGTTCACGGATATAAATCTCTAAAGAATGAATATCATTCCAATTATATCCTACCAGCCTTATATTACATTAATAACAGTGTCCAAGACCTTCTATATTCATACTAAGGAATCCATTCATATAAAAGTTTTGCTCATTATTTTGTTACCTTTGCTCGGACATGTTCATGTATGTTTGTTTGTGCATGGTGGGGAGGATGTGAGAGTGTTGTGCATGCGTGTTTTTGCTTTTCGATGAGTATTAATTGTAATGTGTTTGTATGTGTGAATGGGCGTACATGCGTGTGCATGTGTAAATGACTTTGTGCGTGCGCGTGACAATAACAGGTTGCTTGCACATCATAGTACAAACTTGACTGAGACCTACCTTTCTGGCATTGTACAGGTTTATAAAATGCATACAACATGGATTAGATACCTGTTAGTCCAGCTATGTCGATGTACTTCGTGCTTTCGTTTTCATACTAATTTGGTCAAGTCCTAATCAAATTAACAGCTGCTCATTTCATCCTGTTTTTCTTCCGATAGATATATCATCCTTGTTTTCAGTTATGTTGTAAGAATCTCGCTCTCTGATCGTGGCCAAGTCTTGAACAAATATATATTCCATATCATCCTGTTTTTCTTCCGATAGACCTAGATATCAAATTATCATCCTTGTTTGCACGCGTTTTCACTTATGTTGTAACAATATTAATTCTCTGATCGTGGCCAAGTCATGAACAAACTAACAGTTCTGGTATATCATTCTAATCTTTCGTTTTTCTGTTGCTCAATCATGTCAATAGTATGTGTTACTAAAGTTTTACCATTTTTGCTCTTTGCTTTCATATGCTCTATTCTTGTTATATAATGTTTGTCAAACGTCGTGTTAATTAATGTGCCTCTTTGCCAGCTATGGTATTTCGGTTTCCCCTTGTAGAACGATATAGAACGCGTATGTATGTTTGTGTGTGGTGGGGAGGATATGAGAGTGCTGTATTGTGTGTGTGCGTGTGTGTGTGTGTGTGTGTGTGTGTGTGTGTGTGTGTGTGTGTGCGTTTCGATGAGTATATAGTTAAATGAGTTTAAGTGTGTGAGTGGGCGTACCTGCGTGTGTATACAATAGTATGTGTACGTGCGTGACTACAGATTTCTTTCAAACAGTGAAGTTGATTGTGACGTAGCTGTCTGGCATTGTAAGGGTTAATAAAATGAATACAACATACATGGACTAGGTACGCCTTAGTCGCTATAGTATTCAGCTTGAAGTCAGATTCCAGTTCTATTATTGGGAGGGAAGTTCTTATAAAGTGTTTTCTTCCATTTTCATGTCTGTATAATGTGTATTATGTTCATGTATGTGTGCCTATGTAAGTGTGTTAATTGTTAGCATACGCTTGAGTTTAGTTTCCAATTGCATTACTGTGAGGACATTTCTTCAACAACATTTTTTTTTTATTCTCTGGTATATTTACACCACTTTATTGTTTGACTTGTAAAAGGGCTAGCTTATCTTGAAAGAATGAATGTCATTACATTGATAAGGGCTCTAAGATCTTTTATATCCACACCTGACAGATCCAGTCCGATTTCAAGACAGTTTTGCACATAATATGTTACCTTTATTCGAACATGTTCATGTACGTGTATGTGTATGTGTGGTGGGGAGGATGTGAGAGTGTTATGCGTGTGTGTGAGTGCGTTTCAGTAAGTTAGTGTTTGAATGGGTTTGTATGTGTGAGTGGGCGTACGTGCGTGTGTACATGAATTATTGTGTGCGCGCGTGACTGTATGGGTTGCTTGCATTCAGAACAAGTTTGACTGCGACATAACTGTCTGGCATTGTAAGGGTTAATAAAATGTATACAAAATTTACTAGGTACTTCTTAGTCCAGCTATGTCGAGGTACTTCCTGTTTTCGTTTTCCCGCTGATCGTGGCCAGGTCTCGGACCATAATGCATTGCACGTGTTTTGCCACGCCTAGTACCAGCTAGCAATACGGTATAAAAGTAGGCCGTGAGAACCTCCCTTGCAGTATACTGTATCACTTCCCTCAACGACGGTGGTACGTGAGCGTCTCAACACGACAACAGCGTTATAAACATCAAGTCTTCGTGAAGTCGCCTCTTTCTGAGAATCTGTGGAGATTCACAAGGCTTGCCTGAACCATCAGAATGACTCCCCCGACAACATCGCGCCGTCTGCTGACGACAATTCTGCTGATCATGATGCTGACGACGTCTCTAGCTCGTGCAAATTCATGCACAAACGAGACTGACAGAGAAGCGGTTTCTTTCAACCCAACGATCCAGGTAAGAGGATTTAAGTGAAGCTTGTCCTGCTCTACCTGTCTGAGATAACCAGGTACTTCGATACACCACCTTAGGAAATAAAAAAAAAACCGTTCATATATAGGACAGCGAGGCAAATGGGAAAAATTAATTACCGGAGATAAAGGATGTACACATGGTCAGAGGCGTCGTGCGAATGGGTGAATGGGTGTGAGGTGGCGTGTGTGTATAATTGTGTGTGTGTTTCTGTGTGTGTGTGTGTGTGTGTGTGAGTGTGTGTGTGTGTACGTGTGTGTGCGTGTGTGCGTTTGTGCATGCGTATGTATGTCGGTGTTGTTTGGTCAGTAGGTGAATGAGAGAGAGTGAAAGGTTGATCTATATATAGTTAACGGGAATGGGGGGGGGGGGGGGATTATCAACAATAATATTCATTCAATACTTTATTGATTTGGATATTATTTGTATATTTTCATTATGTTGTGTATTACATTTCAAACTGCAGACTGCATGATGTATACATGTATTAAATGAATACAAACGAGAATACTATAAAACAAAACAATGAAATAATCATAATCCATAATCTTGATCGTTAGCTTTTTATATGAACTATTTTATGCTCTAGGTTCATGCCATGTTTGTATTGTATTATTTGTACACAGGGCCCCAGGGAGAACAGTACAAGCTTACTGATCGGGCTACCCTGTATAAAAAGACCTGAATAAATCAATACAATCATGACAATTGGCAACATTATCACCATCCATATCATTGGTATCTTTACTGGCTTTATAGCTATAATTTGTAATAATGATTTAAATGTCTAATGCGCTTTTTACTCTTTGTCAAACTAGGAGCAAACAATTGTGTCAGATAACTAATTCAACACATTGCAATGTCAATTTGTGCATCCACATGTCAATCCACTAGAAAGTTCCATTCAAGTGTCACTAATAACTCATGATGCTTCTGGCAGAATAGACCCCGTGGATTGACCTGCACGATGGTCATTGTTGTGCTCTTGTCCGAGTAGCAACAACGCATAGATTCATAGGGCGTTCCACTCATTGAAAGTGAATACATGTTTACCATATTCGTTATGTACATGCAAATTGTATGCACGTCTTCCAAACAGTACGTTACTATAGTGAAAACCCAAAAGCTTGTTCGGGGTTTGTTCGAGAAAGGATGTTTAAAGAAATGGATATCCATCCTTTAAACAGGGTTTAAATCCGTCACTCAATATTCATGACTGGCAGCTGCTCTTAACAATATGATGCATACGCGATTGCGTCGTGTCCACCTAACATGCCTGAAGTTTACAATAGGTCATGCATATCCCTAATCATGAATACAGTACAGTTTTCGATGATGAAGTGCTTATAATGTAGTTAACCAGGTTAAGCGAATGCAATATCTCATATTTTCCGAGATGAAAATACTAGATTAGGCACGGTTGGACACGTTTTTTTTTATGGTCCTTGTTTGAGAGAAACATATCTTGAAGTAACGTTTCCAGGGTCTTTTAAATGAAATATGAAGCGAAACAGTGTGAAATCAAGGCTTTTGAACTGTAACTTGAAATCTAGTTTACAAACTTATTACCTAATTGTAACAATATTCCTCGATTGAATATTTATAGAAACATTGTAGTTATTACATGTCACAACTGCGCTACCATAATATATGAGGTGAGGATATTTCCCCAAATTCTTCTGGGCATCTCAGTTTGTTTCATACGTCAAATCCAGGCAAAATGTTAAAACATTTCAACATTTTATTAACACCTGGTATTAGTGACACTGTGATGGCAGTTGCGAGTGTGATGCACAAATTGGTATTATTTTGTTCCGAAATGATTATCTGATGCACACATATGTTTGCCTTTAACTTTCTTTACAAGCAAAAATATTAAATATTCAAAGAAATATTACAAAAATGATAATCTATAATCATGATAATATGACGAGGTACTTCGCTCTAAAAAAGCATTACCACCCTTTGACCTTGTGGTGCGTAAATTTCAGGTAGAAACGACTTAAAACTTTTGTAAAACAAATATATAAAGAAAGTTTTCTTCTTAAAACATAGTACAATATGGAGGTCCAGTTCGTGAAATCTGAAACAGAGAACAGGGAACATAAAATCTAAGGAAACTATAAAAAAAAAAAAAAATTGCTCTGTGTTGTAACCTCTACCGAAGAGCTGCCTTTAAAAAATCAACTAAAAGTTTTTTTAATGTACTCGTCAATTCTTCTATTTATAGATTTTTACATCTTCAAGTCCTGAGCCACACCTCAATGACACCACTGAAACTCGAGTGCTGGGTGCGCTGGAACGCATGGAGACACGCCAAGACGATCTGACAGCGGCCCTTGCAAGTCTACAAAGCAAGCAGGACGAATGTCTTGCATCTGCTGAGCCACACCTCAATGACACCACTGAAACTCGTGTGCTGGATGCGCTCGAACGCATGGAGACACGCCAAGACGATCTGACAGCGGCCCTAGTAACTTTACAAACTCAACAGGGCGAACTGACAGCGGCCCTAGTAAGTTTACAAAGCAAGCAGGACGAACTCATTGCGTCTGCTGAGACACAACTCAATGACACCACTGAAACTCGAGTGCTGGGTGCGCTGGAACGCATGGAGACACGCCAAGACGATCTGACAGCGGCCCTTGCAAGTCTACAAAGCAAGCAGGACGAATGTCTTGCATCTGCTGAGCCACACCTCAATGACACCACTGAAACTCGTGTGCTGGATGCGCTCGAACGCATCGAAACACGCCAAGACAATCTGACAGCAGCCCTAGCAAGTTTACAAAGCAAGCAAGACAAAGTGATAGCGGCTGTTGCAAGTCTACCCCCGAGGGATTGCAGTGACGTCCTGGCAGCAGGAAGGTCGAAGAGCGGTGTCTACCTGATCCGACCCACAAGCGCCTCGGAAGCCTTCCGGGTCTACTGTGATATGACCACCGATGGAGGTGGCTGGACCGTAAGCTCATAAGGCAATCTGGACCCCGATCTGTCCGATCTATCAAATCGGTGGCGAATGGCATATGCGTACAGGGATCGTGTTTAATCGACAATGTAGTAGCAGCAGCGTTATGAGAACGGGGGTGAATCGAGTAGTTTTCACATCGGCAATTTTAGTTGACCTTCGTCTTGATCTTCCCGATTACAATGAATCGTAATGATATTAACACAGCGGCGTGAGCGTAGTAATGTTGTCCATAGCGTTGTCAGAGCGGCATCAGAACGGGACGCTGTGGTCTCGCTGCTCCACCGCTCTACCCCAAATAAACACGACCGAGGTACGCCAATGCCGCTTTCCGACGATTTGGTAGGTCGCAAACCAGATCATGATAGTCATGATAGTGGAACGGGGCTTTGTGGTGCAGATCCTTCGAAAAGAGCATTTTCACCTCTATACTCTCTGCGTTCTGATGGAAATGTTGCTTTACCCAAACCCAAAACGGAATACTGCTCCCCATATTTTCCCATCGTGAGGTGTCCATTACAACACCCTAAGATTAAACAACAACTTTGTCAAAAACCTACATCAGTTTCTCACATTGATACACAAACTAATTTTGGAACGGGTTTAGAACATGTTGCTGTAGACGAAACGCATTCCCGGATTAGAGGAAAGGTTAGGATTTTGTAATTACAATGAAAATTATATTCCTATCAATATAAAATTATACCGTATCACATATCTTGATATATGTTTTGTAATCTGTATTCAAATTATTGTATTGAGTAGGCTATCTAACCGTGTGTGTATATTCGGCATTGTTCATTTTTATATTTGAAAATATATTCCGTCAATTCAATCGATCAATCCATTAGTCTGTTCTCCCGACCTGCAAAATATCAAAATATCTCGAGCTATGGTCCTACCTACTTATTTCGAGTCCGGCATGCTAATATGTCGCTGCAGATGTACTCTCCAATATAATTATTATATCTGAAAGCTAGATGGTGTTGTTGGTTTGTCTTGGAAGATAAAGCTTTGACATCTTATGTAAATGCTATGGCTTTGTTCCAGGTATTCCAGCGACGCCAGAGCGGAAACGTCGATTTCTTTCGGCGTTGGAGCTCCTATAAACTAGGATTCGGTGATATTGAAAACGAATTCTGGATTGGGAATGACGTACTTCATCTCCTGACCAATGACAGAGCCATGCAACTACGCGTCGACCTTTGGTCATTCGACAACGAGACAGCTTATGCCGAATATTCCTCGTTCAGCGTATCTGATGAGGGCGATTATTATCGCTTGGAAGTCGGAGGCTATCAGGGCACGGCTGGTGAGTAAATGAACTAGCAAAGGACCGTATTCTACTAATGTCATAAACCTAAACCAAGCTGAAATCTGATATCGATTCTAAATAGTCTTATCCATTGGTTTAAGGCAAGTTTTCGATTCTGGTTACTGAGTTTAGTTAAATTCGGCTTTAACGTCAACAATTCCCGTATCCTTTCTTAATCCTCCTAAATGTCGCTTGCCTCCAATGCGCACGCGCAATAAATTTAGTCTAAAGAACTGTGCATGCGCCTTCGGCGCTCTCCTGCAAGACACTATCCAGAAATAAGAGAAGTCATGCAAACGGCTGGCGACAAAATGGCGTCAAAATCTTGAAGGTTGAATTATTACACACTCAAAATTGACCTCAAAACTCTTTTGGGAAGAACGAAGACATCTATATGACGGTCTTTGATGACATTAGTCAACAAAAACGACGTTAAAAGATGACGTTTGTGTGTTTATTCCAATGTACACGTTTCACTTTTCATTCATGTCATTAGGTTATTCTACGACAATTTTGGAAAAAATAAAACAAGAAACATTCCAAAAACCGTTTGGTCAGTGTTTACTACGCTATTACTGCAAATGTTTCACTGAATTATTACTTACGAACTATCAATTCAGGTAATCTTTACATGAATTAAAATAAACGCTTTCCCCTATCTATTCAGATTTCACTATCCCACGACATTGATGTCCCACTCACCTCTACGCGAGGGACATGGTGAATGAATCTCACCTTCACCGTGATTAAGAATAATAATTACCCGAAAATTATATTTTACATTTGTGACTTATTCAGTGTCAAATTAACATGCCTGAATACTCACTCCGGTGTTTGATATTTTTTTCGTAAGATGCAATTAAATGTTTGAATGGCCCACTTAGCCCACTTTACCCAGATTAGTAGAATTGCAAATAATTGAAACCCGTCCAAAACTTCGTTACACTTTCATTAGTAGAATGCAGGCTATTGTCAGACTGTCTCTAGATTGCTATTCAGGAGCCCACTTACATGTTATTTGTTGCTATTCAGTTTGCGTGTATTGATCTATGCACAGGTGATTCGATGGAGTATAATAACGGTCGAGCCTTCACCACGCGTGATGAGGACCATGATACCAGCAGCGGTAATTGCGCTACCCTACGTCACGGGGCGTGGTGGTACAGGAGCTGTGGGCACTCCAGCCTGAACGGCAGATACTACATTGATGGTGACACCTCACGGTATGACGGAATCAGGTGGTATCATTGGAAGGGGCCTAGGGTCTCTATGAAGAAGACTGAGATGAAAGTCCGCCCTCTGTGATACCACAATCTCACATCGACAACCCACTCCGCTCACAATAGGCATACAGATAGAATGACGTAGAAGAAGCATCTCTTTACAACCTGTACAATCAGCCTTGTCGCTGCATACCCAGCAGTTTTCAAAATCTTTTGAAGTGTCTTCTGGGAATAGGTTTCACTTCTCACATTATCTCTCTTTTCTTGCATAAAGCACAGACATACTATTATTTTGTGCAAAATGTGTCCCAGGGTATTTCGGACAAGCGAATAACTAATATCACGATTTTTTATACACGATTTTGCGCTATGAGCTCATAATGATTCGTTGAATTGTGCCGCGAGCTTGTATGCTCTGTAATGTTAAGCGTTGTCTATATGATATCTGTGTAGAAAAAAATATAACGATGTTTTTCTTTAGTGAATGTACAGAAGTGTTTTTGATATTAGTCAAAATGAAACAACAATTCCAATACAGATGAAGCTGTTTTAGAGTGTAATGGACATGTTGACATTTCTTGGTTATTTGCTTAATGTATGTTGTGATATACATTGTAATCGTAGGAAATCTGTTTTGGTAGTCATGGCAACTATGAAGTAAGGATTGAGATTCATTCATTCATTGTTTGTGAAGATATAATAGACTAGAATAAAATCGCTAAAGAAACAAAAACAATTGACATCTTTAATTTTGATGATGTGTATAGGTGATGTTGGTATAGTAAGAGGTTTTTTTTTTTTAATTTCTTGTTCTGCTTGTGCAGGTATTTCAGTAGCGTACCATTTATCTGATATGGAAGGAATTAAAACTGTTTCGCATGACTTCATTACTCTTGATGTACAGGTTTCGCTTGTACACAAAGAATCAAAACATAACATACCCCCCCCCCCCCCCCACAACCGGCCGCTCCATCCTTCGCACTTTAGGTGGCAGAGGTCAACGCTTTGACTATTTTATACAGTGTTTCCTGCACTTTGTTTTCCCTTATACCTCTTATATTTCTAAAAATCTTCTCCAATATTAGTTAATAGCCTCGGAGCGCGCGCGTACTGACTTAAAACATTTCTATATAATATATTTTTTTAAAGCCTGTTGGAGTTTAGTATCTTATTTTATAATCCTAGTGCCTTCAAACTCAGGCGTGCTACTGAAAAACAATACTATAATCTACAAATGACATCGTAGAATGGTATGCGCACACAAAGAATTAATACCCATTCTCTACAAGGAAACGAAGAAAGTAACTGTTTGCTCTCCTTCCAATCCCTTTCCTGTTTCACTTCCGATACAATTCCTGCACGTTTCCTGGCAGATATTTGAAAATATGTTAACACACAGCATGACTCTATTATTCCTTAAAGGGAGTGTACCTCTTTTGCAGACATTATTACGTATGTAAACACGATATACTCATACGTGAATAATGAGAATGACTTAAAGGTCCCATTTGGTAAAAGGTAACATAATTCTTTGATCAGGATCAGCGTGAAAATGAAAGCAGGATGTATCTCGACAAAGCGAGTACATGGACGTTCCTAGTTCAATATTGCACTTAGATTTTTATGAATGCTAATATGATAGCACACTTACACAGGCGGATTTCCATCAAACTTCATTAATATGTTTATTTCATGTGTCTCCTTTTTTGAACCCAAAATAGATTCAGGGTAAACTATCCCTTTAACTTGCATCTTAAAGGGTTACTAAATTGGAAAAATACGTTCCCACCAGTCTTTGTAAAATTGTCTACTAAAAACGAATTTCACATTTGTTTACCGCAAAAAGTCTCATTTTGAAGAAAATTTGAAAAATCCAGTGACGTATGAGAAGTAATGTATTCACAACTTTCCCCCTAACTGCGCAGTAACTAGTCCACTGGACTGTATTTAGCAATCCGCCCACAACGAACGTTGGTGGCGCATCACATACAAACAATTTTCACCCTCAAATATACAGTAAGAAGAAAGAGAGACAGACATAAGACGGTTGGGTAGGGAGAGACAGACAGACAGACGGTGAGAGAGATAAAGAGAGAGAGGAGGAGGGTTGAGAGAGAGAGAGAGAGAGAGAGAGAGAGAGAGAGAGATAGAGAGAGAGAGAGAGAGAGAGAGAGAGAGATGGGGGAGAGGGGGATTGATAGAAAGAAGGTGTTTGTATAAGAAAAAGAGAGATGGAGAGTACAAGTGCGTGTGTAAGAAAGAGAGAGAGAGAGAGAGAGAGAGAGAGAGAGAGAGAGAGAGAGAGAGAGAGAAAGTGGGGTATAGAGAAAGGGAGAATGTATGACAAAGAGAGAGAAGAAAGTGAAAGTGCTTGAATAAAAAAAGATAAAGTGAGAGCGGAATTGCTTGTGTAAGGAAGAGAGAGAAATTTAGACAGAGAAAAAGGGGGGAAGTTTTTGTGTAAGAAAAAGAGAGATGGAGAGTGCAAGTGCGCGTGTAAGAGAGAGAGAGAGAGAGAGAAAGTGAGGTATTTCTTTCTGTCTCTTTTGCCATTCAGTGCCCATGGTTTCCTCTTTTTCTTTACGTCTCCCCCCCCCCCTCTATCTCTCTCTCTCCCTCTCTCAACCCTCCTCCCCTCTCTCTCTTTATCTCCCTCACCCTCTGTCTGTCTGTCTCTCCCTACCCACCCGTCTTATGTCTGTCTCTCTTTCTTCTTACTGTGTATTTCTTTCTGTCTCTTTTGCCATTCAGTGCCTATGGTTTCCTCTTTTTCTTCACGTCCCCCCCCCCCCCTCTCTATCTCTCTCTCTCTCTCTCTCTCTCTCTCTCTCTCTCTCTCTCTCTCTCTCTTGTTTTAAGAGTTCCTTAACTAACTACTTGATTCATCTAGATTTTCATTTATTCAAATATGTAGTTCATCTCCTATCTTTCAAGTTTAAAGATGCCATGCGATTGAGATGATATATCAATAATACATATTTTGATATTGAGCTACTGGAAGGGGGCAATACATGTTAACATGATTTTTTCCTAAATCTCTAACATTAAAACTATTAATTTATGACGCTACTTCCCACATTCTGTCGGACCTTCAAAGAGAAAACAGCTCTAAAATATTAATCCTTCTTTGTGACTAAAATCTTCAGATCTGTTCTTATATCGAAATGTTATATGGAGCGGAGGCATCGCAGACTTTGCATGCAGTCGTTTCATTTATCCCATCCAGGTTTACACGTATGTGAATTCATTTCTAACATTAGCAAAAGGAAATTGCAATTATTCTTCAATCTGGTATTCTCGAGAATGCCTTTTTATGCGCTTTGGAACTGAAGTAGCACATGGAATATTAATACGGCTTCTCCTGTAAAAACGTTTCACTTCACCGGTTTGTGAAAACTCATCCTTTCTTTCACGCAACGGTGAGGGCGTCTTTCTCACTACATAATCTCCGTTCCAGACGCTGTGATTATTCGGTTGATCTCCCGCAACATCGTGATGGATGGCACTTTCCCGTTAGTAGAGGCTCAGTGAGCATGACTAGCCCGGCCAGAACAAAAGCCGCACCGCCTGCAAAGAAGACTACTCCATAATCTTCAAACACGCCGTATAGAGCACCTGTAGAGCAAAATATCAGACACAATGACCGGTATAGCAATAGAAGAGTCTTATATAATACAATATTCGCTAGCTTAGTGAGATGGTACACAGCCAGTGCACGGATGACCGATTTTATCCCCGCGGTAGGAGAGTCGGACAATATTTAAGTGAATTTTCTTTAGTTTCAAAGTCTTCACAGATTTTGCCTGTCAACAACAACGGAAAAAGGTCACAGTCACAGTTACATTCGTAGAAATCTAAAATCGTAATTTCATTTAATTTTGGATACGTGTGCTGTAGCATTATAATTTGTTGTTAACAATTTGCTTTGTAAATCGTGAAGGTCTACATCAGAAACATTAACGCATCAAGTATCACATAAGTATGAATACATATTATAATAAATTTCATATCCTACAATGATAGAATCCTGTTTGGTGATTGGTCTACATAGCGTGACCTCCACCTGACCACACATAATATTGATATGATGTCGATAATGTTTAGAACAACTCGCCAAGGGATGAAAGTGTGCTGGAGAAGCTAAAAGCTGCCTGCAATAAACTCTTACCAGCAAGAGGGGGTCCCACTAGAAATCCGGCACCTTGCATTTCGATGACCAAAACCCAAAGGAATACCCTAACGTGTCTAAGCCCACGAAGGCTACTAGTAGCGCAGGAGTCAGCGAATCGGTTGATCCAGCGATGAGGGCGTATAGCGAGGCCAGTATAGCTAGGCTGAGATAACCGGTTGCTAGCGGCACCAGGAAGAGGCACAACCCCGCGAGGATGCAGCTCGTGACGTAGTCGAACATGCGCCGATGTTTGCCGAGTATCCGATCGTAGACGAAGCCAACGAAGATTCGTCCGAGCGTGTCCATGATGCCCATGACGGAGAGAATGAAGGACCATTCGTCCTCGCCGATCGACAGGTGGAGCGCGAGAGCTTTGAAGTACACGTAGGGCAGCTGGTAGCCGATGCAGAGGATGAAGTTCGAGATGGCGAAGATGACAAGGAAACGGTTGCTGAGAAGGCGGGCGACCTTGTAGCACGGGGAGAGTATACAGCGGACCCACCAGGTCTCTGTGTGTATGGACTCGGGAACTGCGATGGATGAGTCAGAAGGGAATCGGTTAGGGTAGATTTCCATTGCCTCGGTATAGGTCTTAAAGTTCCATAGGGTTCGGGTCTCATCGGCTGCGGCCGAAGCAGCCATTGCGTGGCCAACCCAGACATCCTTGTGCTAGGTTCCCCGGTATTACTAGCAGCTCGGCTGGCAGCCTGGCTCGCTGCTACGCTTGCATTGCCGATGGTTGCTGGGTGGCTACTGAACGTGAAAAGGGAAGCTAGGTCGTGGCCGTCCATCCTTTCCGCGTCTACTTCCACATCCATGATATGCTTCATGTATGCTTCCCTGGAGGGCTTCTCAGGTATAAACCTCGAACAATAGGTGGCGCCACACACGCACAGAGCAAGTTCTATGGCTCCGAGGACGAGAAACCCATGCCGCCAGCCAAATTCGTCGACGACAATTTGGACGACGGGCGCGAAGATGAAGGTGCCGATGCCGGAACCAGCGACCACGAAGCCTGTCGCGACGGATCTTCGCCGCTCGAAGAATCTCCCTACCATGACAATACAGGGCAGGTAGCTCAGCCCGAAGCCGAAACCTGGACGTGGAAGATATTCGTGGGACAGTAAAGGAAAGGCAGATAAGTATTTCCTAGGAATCCTAAGCACTTTTATAATCTGTTATAGTCTTCGGGGCCTCGAAGTCAGTAAGCGGGGTGGGAGGGAGGGGGGAACAGTTTTTTTTTTTTTTTTTGGGGGGGGGGGGGGGGCAGGGGTTGCAACCACCTGTTTGGGGGGAGGGGGGGGGGGAGTTCCAAAAGGAAGGGGAGGGGGTTAAACCCCCTACACTTTCCAATAACCCCCATTTTCTTTTCTTTTCCTTTTTTTTGGGGGGGGGGGAGTTCATAGGGGGAGGGTGGGGAAAAGAAACACCAAACCCTCAACCTCTCTAGATACGCTTCTGCCTTATACTCACGAAGGAAGCAAGCTGGTAACCGCCAAAGGCGGACTCTACTTAACAGAAAGAGGTAGAAGAAGAAGAAGAAGAAGAAGAAGAAGAAGAAGAAGAAGAAGAAGAAGAAGAAGAAGAAGAAGAAGAAGAAGAAGAAAAAAAAAAAGAAGAAAAAGATTACCTAGGTGACAAAGGAGAAATTATAGACAAATATAAAATAGGACAAAGAAAAAGAGAATCCAGGCGCTAGTTTACCTGTCAGTACCCCATACGTGAAGAAAAGATAGTCGAGAGATGGCGCCAGTGCACTCAGACACAGACCCATGGAAGAGAACACTCCACCGGCAATGGCGGTGGCTTGTGCGCCGAATCTCCCAACGAGAATACTCGTGATAGGCCCTGGTAAAATGACAAGAACAGTAATAATGATAATGATAATGATAATGATGGACAGTTAGACTATGAGCAATGCTATGACGCGCGTCACTTTGGCTGAGAGAGGGAGAAGGTGGGATGAAATGGGAATAAGAAGGAGAGAGAGAGAGAGAGAGAGAGAGAGAGAGAGAGAGAGAGAGAGAGAGAGAGAATTAAGGAGGGACAGATTCTATGCATAGGCAAAATACAATAATTATCATCTAACCTGAGCAGAGCATTGTACCAAGAAGAATGCTGCCTGTCCACGCCGTGGCCGAATCGCCCCTTCCGAACGCGACGAGCAGTTCGATGTGGAAGATGCCCACCATCGCGTAGGTCAGGCCAAAGGTCAAAATGTGGGTCATCATCGCCGCAATCATCACCACCCACGCCCAGCCTCTATCAAGATGACGCGACGATGCCGACGTCGAGTCGTCACGTACTGGGGACGGTGTGTCAGGCACTCCATTAGCTGTTGCCGTCGTGTCGGGGTTATGACGCGGTAGTGTGACGTGGGTAGAGGGTTTATCTGTAGACTCGACACATGATGTGCTTTTGTCTGAGAAAATATGTAAACGGAGAGGATGGCGAAGACCAGACATGCCAGAGGGGGAAAAGGTTGTTCAGAGAGTGAGACAGAGTGAGAGATGGAGTGACACGTATAGAGAGAGAGAGAGAGAGAGAGAGAGAGAGAGAGAGAGAGAGGGGGGGGGAGAAAGAGAGAGATGGAGAGAAAGAGAGAGATGGAGTGACACGTATAGAGAGAGAGAGAGAGAGAGAGATGGAGTGACACGTATAGAGAGAGAGAGAGAGAGAGAGAGAGAGAGAGGGGGGGAGAAAGAGAGAGATGGAGAGAAAGAGAGAGATGGAGTGACACGTATAGAGAGAGAGAGAGAGAGAGAGAGAGAGAGAGAGAGAGAGATGGAGTGACACGTATAGAGAGAGAGAGAGAGAGAGAGATGGAGAGAAAGAGAGAGATGGAGTGACACGTATAGAGAGAGAGAGAGAGAGAGAGAGAGAGAGAGAGAGAGATGGAGAGAAAGAGAGAGATGGAGTGACACGTATAGAGAGAGAGAGAGAGAGAGAGAAAGAGAGAGATGGAGTGACACGTATAGAGAGAGAGAGAGAGAGAGAGAGAGAGAGAGAGAGAGAGAGAGATGGGGAGAAAGAGAGAGATGGAGTGACACGTATAGAGAGAGAGAGAGAGGGTGATATAAACGGGGCGATGTAATAAACTAGGCACTAGTTTAGCGGCTTTGCTTCATACAATTATTGGTCTAATAATTCTTGTTTTTTTCAAAAAACATGTAGAATGATTGTAGGAAAAAATAATTATCTAACGCACATTTTCGATATTTAGCCATCTCGAATTTTGCACAGGAAAGCCAAGGCAGCCATTTAACAAAAATGACGGCCATGCAAATGTAATATTGACCACTTTTGAAATAAAAATAACGCATGGATGGCCTATTTGTTAACACTCACACTCGTTGTGCTGAGTTCCGTCGAGCGAGTGGCTGTGTACACGAGTTCGGGCTGTCAAAATGTGTCAAGAGTCTAGACTTTCTTGAGCCGGAGTGGATCTCGACGGCTATTTTCCTTTTCGTGGTTACAATGATTTGACATATTGATGCCTTGAAGGAGGAGTTTGGAAGCACCTAGTAATGACACCTTCGCAATACTTATAATACATATCCCTCCAGTCGTTTGGTCCGGGATGTATTGTATCGAAATAGTAGCCTCGTTTCATTCGCCACTTTTAACATACTGCAACAGCCCCATCTACGACGACTCACGTCTACTCACTCGCCAGCCGCTTGGAGAAGCTAGCGAAACATCCCTACAATACAAGTGGTTTGCTTGATTGGTCGACCCAGGACGAAAAACCAGTAGAAACCAGTGGAGAAAAACCATTAGAATTTCTACTGGTTTCTACTGGAAATTTTCTACTGGTTTGAATATGGAAAGTGAAATGATTTCCAGTAGAAACCATTAGAAAAATACCAGTAGAATACCAGTAGAAACCAGTAGGAATCTCTACTGGATCCAGTAGAAGACCAGTTGAAGACCAGTAGAAACCAGTAGGAATCTCTACTGGTCCAGTAGAGATTCCTTCCAGTTTCTCTACTGGTCCAGTAGAGATTCCTACTGGTTTCTCTTTTGGTCCAGTAGAGATTCCTACTGGTTTCTACTGGAAATTTTCTACTGGTTTCAATATGGAAAGTGAAATGATTTCCAGTAGAAACCATTAGAAAAATATCAGTTGAAGACCAGTAGAAACCAGTAGGAATCTCTACTGGTCCAGTAGAGATTCCTTCCAGTTTCTCTACTGGTCCAGTAGAGATTCCTACTGGTTTCTCTTTTGGTCCAGTAGAGATTCCTACTGGTTTCTACTGGAAATTTTCTACTGGTTTCAATATGGAAAGTGAAATGATTTCCAGTAGAAACCATTAGAAAAATATCAGTAGAATACCACTAGAAACCAGTAGGAATTTCTACTGGATGCAATAGAAGACCAATAGAAGACCAGTAGAATACCAGTAGAATACCAGTAGAATACCAGTACAATACCAGTACAATACCAGTACAATACCAGTAGAAACCAGTAGAATCAAAATGTTAATCCAATACTAAAAATATTGAGCATATGATGATTTTAATTTATCCTGAACTAATCCAAATTATGGCCTATTTATTATGATCTTACCTATTCCTATTCTACCTAATCTTATCCTATCCTATTCCTATCCTATTACCTACTCTTGCCTTCACACACTTTTTTTTTATATAGTGGTACAGTTATGAGGTTCAAAAGATATTGGTTAGTACAACTTACATAATAATATCATTTTTCATTGCTTTTATCATTATTGTCTTCACTTCAGGAGGTAACATTCACTAATTTATGTTTAAACTTCAAATCATGTATTGGTATAAATACTTTAATATTCCTATTATCTGGTTATGTGGAAGTTATCTAGTTAAAAGTAAAAAATTGTGACACGTGAATGCTCATGAATATTCATGAGGTCTCACTGGTTTCTATTGGTTTCTACTGGTTTCTACTGGTCTCCAATACCAGTAGATTTCACTGGTCTCTAATGGTTTCTACTGGTTTGACTTTGTATTTTTCACACTTCTTTTCAAACCATCAGATCTCACTGGTTTCTACTAGTTTGACTTTGAATTTTTTCACACACCTTTTCTAACCATTATGTCTCACTGGTGTCTATTGGTTTCTACTGGTCTCCGATACCAGTAGAATTCACTGGTCTCTAATGGTTTCTACTGGTTTGACTTTGTATTTTTCACACTAATTTTTAAACCATTAGGTCTCACTGGTGTCTATTGGTTTCTACTGGTCTCCAATACCAGTAGAATTCACTGGTCTCTAATGGTTTCTACTGGTTTAACTTTGTATTTTTCACACCCCTTTTCAAACCATTAGATCTCACTGGTTTCTACTGCTTTCTACTGGTTTGACTTTGATTTTTCACATTCCTTTTCAACTATTGGTTTCTACTGGTCTCTAATACCAGTAGAATCACTGGTCTCTAATGGTTTCTACTGGTTTGACTTAGTATTATTCACACTCCTTTTCAAACCATTAGGTCTCACTGGTTTCTATTGGTTTCTACTGGTCTCCAATACCAGTAGATTTCACTGGTCTCTACTGGTTTCTACTGGTTTCTACTGGTTTGATTTTCCAGTTCCTCCTTAGACCAGTAGACTCTACTGGTTTATGAAAAACCAGTAGAAACCAGTAGACGCTCTCTACTGGTTTCTACTGGTTTCTATGGGAATTTCGACCTGGGGAAACACAACTTTTTATCAGATGAAACTCTGTAGGTTTTGGGGGTATGGATGCAATCTAGGCATTGTATCATATAATTCTAGGTCTGTAGGTTACTATGACATTTAATGAATCGAGGGTTTCAGAAGGTATGTCAGGGAATGGGCGGGGAATGGAATGTGTGTAACTAGAGGGATTATTTCACCGAGCTGATCGTAAGCTAACAACGAATTTATGTAAAACTAGTGACCCTGTCTCGTGCAAAATGAAATACCCCAAATTGTTCCTATTTTAACATAATGGGAGTTCATTTCGAACAATCCCAATCAAATTTGACAAATCATAATCAAATCACTTCAGAAACTTTGTTTCCAGACACTTATCAATTACAAGAATTTGTATTTATAAACATCAGCTTTGAACTTTAGCTGATGGGAATCAAAATCATTGAGAATCTGATTTAGCACAAGAAAATATCACCAGTCGTGCGTAAAGTTGTTCTTAGCTTCCAAACAGCTCGGTGAAACATCCCCTGGATCTCACCTTGGTCAACACAAACCACTGGAATGACGTCACCCTCGTCCACAGCATTCAACTGGTCGAGCGCGCTGGACTGCAACCATGGCAACGGCGGATCTTCATTATTGATGCCTACTACGTGACTACCACATCTGTTATCAACGCCGTCGTTGTCCTCCTCATTCGAGGAGATGTGGGACATTACTTGAGTCGAAGTCGTTGAGGTCGCCATATCTTCACTTTGCCTGTTTGGATCTGTCATGGTAGCAGTAGTAGTTAATGTAGTAGTAGTAGTAGTAGTAGTAGTAGTAGTAGTAGTGGTAGTAGTAGTAGTAGTAGTAGTAGTAGTAGTAGTAGTAGTAGTAGTAGTAGTAGTAGTAGTAGTAGTTAATATAGTAATAGTAGTAGTAGTTGTTGTTGTTGCTCCGATATTGCGAAGGACAATTATTGAACAAATTTTACATTAATGAATTCATGTTGTTAGTTACCTACATTGTTCAAGTTTGTTACAATAAATGTTGAACATTTATGTGTAAAGTGTAAACAAATTATGCATATATTACGTGCTTATATATTGAATAATAGCTTTTAGCGTACATTTATTACGGTTTGAAACACGAAAAAAAGAAATATGATGAAGATTGTACGGGAAGACCATTGAAGTACCCATGAAGCATAGCAATGTAGTTAAGATTTATTGAACATTTAGTAAACGTTTCAATACCATATCTACACGAAATATGATGTCATAAATCATTGGACCGTTTTCACAATGGTGGTTTACCTTAATTCGTGTACTAAACCGGGACTAAATATATGGGACGGTAAGGAAAACATATTTTGTTCGTAGGCCTATTCAATATAATCAAGTTTACAAAGAAATTTTAGGCATAAACCCAGTGGTAAGGATAGCGTGCTCCATCCTGTAAATGAACGAAAAACGATTCAGACAAAAACCTTGGAACCAGACGGGAGTTGAACCTGCAATCTACGGCTTACCGGGCAGCGACTTAACCACGCAAGGTATTCCTAGTTCACGGCCGGTCAAGACACGACAACATTTCTTTGTAAATTGAAATTACCCCACAAGGCCCTATCACTAAAATCTAGCATAATCAAGTTCGTTCTCGCAATCCCTGTGGTATATGTTATTTGTCCACATAAGGATTACATTAAATACTTGAAATCGCCTGCTACTGTTATTCTATGATGAAAATGATAAATGTTTTTGTGACAGCATCAGATGATTTATTCTGCGCCCTATTAATCATTGTATCCGTTCAGCATGTTTAGTATGCGGTCTACGTTATACCACCGTTGTGCGTCCGGGCCGAAGGGTTCTTCCCACCTTTGCCAAAGCCACGATTTAGGCGCCAGGTTGCGCTACTTTTGACTTCCTCGCCACGGCTTGCAAAGCCTTCCCGCTACGTCACTTCTTTTTGGCTACTTCTGATTTGCTAATTTCTCCATTGCATCATCCATTTTCACTTAGTACCATCATGCTGTATAACCTTGGAATTGCGATAGCTCCGTTTTGGCTACTTTTTGCTAAATTTGGCGACTTTTACGGCTACTCACTGCTACTTGGGCTGAATTTTTTGGCAACACTAGTTCTTCCTGGCTTGGTAGGCGCACGGGGAGAGTTATATCAGGAAACTGATTGATTCTTGGAGGTTTGAGAACCGGACATTGAAATTCTGTGACGAATCGATATTTGACGTCAACTCCATTTTATTTTCCCGTAAAATGACGAAATTGATTTTTTATTTATTTCAACATTTCCATTTTCTTTGACAATGCTAGTATTAAAAATAACTTAGTCATATGGATTTTTGCCATACTATACCATAGATAGTTACATTTCAGGTTTTCGGCCTCTCAAACCGTTTCGTTTGATCCGACGATGTATTTTCCAGACTTTACGTCATAGAATACTATCATATCATTTAGTGGGGAGTTTATGCTGGACAACAAATATATGATAAATGTTATTGACTCCTTTAAAGGGCATGTACTGTACTGGGAAGGCAAAAAGCCTTCAAAATGTAATTGTTAGCAATCTTCTTGCCAATGGTCTTAAATTCATGTATTGTCTATTTTAGAAGCTTGCTGAAGGTTATTTGCCCTCAAATGATCTACATTTGGAGGAATGAGTGAAGGCTTTACTTACAGTCAGCACCTGTTTGTAGAACGCCGTGGGTGACAGTCAGTCAAAGCGAGAGCCATAGATCTTCATGTTGGCTTATCTATTCATTTTCCCTCGTCGATCTTGTGTCATATTGTAGATTTTTCCTGGTTTTATCTTTCATATTGCGAATCAGTTCAGTTTCTTCACTACTTCCATTTCATAGCTTCATCTTGTCGATACTTTTTCCGGTGTATTTTCTTATTTCCTTACTGTTATGCTTGCATTCATATTTTGCAAGTCGCTGTTATGACGCATGTAACTCCTGGTTACTGCAATGCGCACAATATGTCTTCCCACGTCAGTGATTGGTCAGCATTGCGCGCACGGTTTGTGACGTAACAAACAACACAGCTCGAACCCGCGTCATGTTTTGATTAGACAAAAGTTTCGACGAATTACTGGTAAATGTTTACTGATATCATATGATATTGATGTATATCTGTACATATTAGATATACTCTACATATTATCTTTTGTGCCGTAACTGTTCTTTCTATACAATCACAGAGGCGTAATATGCTAGAATCGATGAGAATATAACAACGAAAATTCTCGCCAACTTTCAAAACGTTACTTATTTACAAGTTTTAATGAATGTAAAAACGAATCATATGATGGCTCAGAATTAATGTACTAAGAATTAAGATTCGAGTTCATTGCCATGGAGAACACTTCACTGCTCATTACCAAGCAATCGGAACGTGTATTATGGCTGATATGAATGTTTGATACCAACCTCCTATCTCTCTGTACACAGAACTATCTCTATGAAAATTATACGATCTTGTAACCATATATGCACTGTTCTGTTTTGTTGCTTTTGGCTTATTTGTTGTTTTATGTGTATCTCTGCTGGCTTTAGAATATGATCGAAAATCCAAATGCCGATCTTTCTGCGAGGAAATGCATGGAAATGGCATAATATATATATATATATATTCATTACTTTTTTTACAAATTTAAATGTGCAACAGTCTTTTTATTTGTGTGTATACATGTATCTGTTTATCTCGGACAACAGAAAATAATGAATAAATACTGCCATAACGGATGAAAAGAAGGCAACTCTTTGTCGTGAAAGGTTGCGATGAACCATGGTTTATAGAATCACGTAATAAATTAAAACGATACGCATCATTTTCAAGGACAGAGTTTCTGCGGAATCCCTCAAAAGTAATAGCACATGACAAAAGTGATCCTGTAATCGGTTGCCATAGAAATAAGCCCTGTATCTTGTTTTTAATCATCTAAGACAAACACAATGGATATCATTCATACATACATTGACTTCATTTATCCTCCCGTTCTCTTTTATTCATTAAGTATAAGCAGGGATTTCTTATGGAAGGATATGAAACAACATTCTTTCTTTGAGCCCATGCGTGGCACGGCCGACAAATTATGTGGTCTCAGCATGTGCTTTTCACGTGTTAATGAAAATAAACGGCTTAATATATAATTTTTATTATGATTGAATCCGACATTTCCGGAAATCTCCGGAAAGTGAAAAAATTGTTAATTATGTAAGTAAAAATATTATCTTATATCTCCGTTTGTGCATCATTCGACCATTATTTAGAAGAAAAACGAATACAGGATCTGTAGTGGTGTTGCCCTCCACTTTCTTGAAAATTACAACAACAAAAAAAAAACGTGATAAGAATAAAACAGCTTCGAGGAACAAAACAGGGAATTAAAGATATTGCTTTCTAAGTTGACAACAGCAAAATAACGGTGCCGCGCATGGGACATCAAAGCATTGCAGTGAATGTGGAATGCTTTTGACATTCATTAGCACGCTTTAGTAACCATACAGATGTTTCAATATATTATGCTCGAGTTGCCTCTCCTTCCTAACACATCCCTGGTATAAGCTAGTCGCGTAGTCCTTCTTCATAAGCGTCGTACCGATAATCAATCTGGTTTCTAAAAATATTAAAGGAATTGATGTTTAATTTGATAAGACATGAAAGAAATATATCAGTGGAGGTTTGATGAAAATCCGTCAAAGGATAAGAAAGTCATGATCTTTTAAAACTTAGATTTTGTTTAGTCACGTGCGAGGTGCTTTCCCATAATTACGTTGTGTACAATTCTTTTCGAAAATTTGCATTTTCTCAAGAAAATATGCTTCCCTTTACTTGTGCATTTGATACATCATTAGAATTCTTAAACCAAAATGAAACATTATTACAGATAAAAGCCCGTATTCTGAACATTGTATTAAAACTTCACTAACTTTATGGAACACCAAATAAAGTTAAATGAAACATTAGTATTTGTTTGTGAGGTAATCCTGATAAATTAACGTACTACTATTTAATAGTTGATTGTAAAACTCATGAACAAATTAATAGATGCTCATTTCTTCCTGTTCTTCTTCCGATAGATATATCATCCTTGTTTTCAGTTATGTTGTAAGAATCTCGCTCTCTGATCGTGGCCAAGTCCTGAACAAATAGATATTCCACATCATCCTGTTTTTCTTCCGATAGACCTAGATATCAAATTATCATCCTTGTTTGCATTTACGCGTTTTCACTTATGTTATAACAATTAATTATCTGATCGTGGCCACGTCTTGAACAAACTTACAGGTGGTTGTCTAGTGTCGAGCGTCTTAATGTATACAGGAGGTAACTTGTTCACCGGAGGTTCTTCGGAGGCTTCCCAGCGAGTTTTTTTTGTCCTTCTGTTCACACGGGGTATTACTAAAATACACACAATCATTTTCACATGTACAAATTAAAAACAAAAACAGGAGCGCCTAAAATGCATGCATTATTGTTTCTTCCTCTTCTTTCTTTCTCATTCTCTCAAGCATTCTCTCTTTTACTATCTCTCGTTTCTCTCTCTCTCACTCTCTCGCACACGCACTTTTCCTCTCTCTTCCTCTTTCCCTTCTCTCTCTCTCTCTCTCTCTCGAATACGCACTTTTCCTCTCTCTTCCTCTTACCCTTCTCTCTCTCCCTCTCTCTCTCCCTCTCTCTCTCTCTCTCTCTCTCTCTCTCTCTCTCTCGATCGAACACGCACTTTTCCTCTCTCTTCCTCTCCCCCTTCTCTCTCTCTCTCTCTCTCTCTCTCTCTCTCTCGCACACGCATTTTCCTCTCTCTTCCTCTTCCCCTTTTCTCTCTCTCTCTCTCTCTCTCTCTCTCTCTCTCGCACACGCATTTTCCTCTCTCTCTCTCTCTCTCTCTCTCTCTCTCTCTCTCTCTCTCTCTCTTTCTCCCTATCTCTTTCTTTCCATTTCTCTTTTCGCGTTCTCTAGACACACGCAAACGCATAAGTGCATTCAGGGACGGATCCAGCATTTTGGGAAGGGGGGGGGGGCACAATTTAGAAAAATATTTTCGTTGAGGGAAAGCGTGTGATGAATGACTAAAAAAAAAAAAAAGAAATGTTCATTCTTTTCTTCCGCCGATGCTTGATGACTAAAAAAAAAAAACTTCCTCACTTCTTCCTCGGACGCGTGAGGAATACAAATAAAAAATAAAAAAGTATCCTCACTTCCAAAAGAGGGGGCACACTGACATATAATTAGCAAAAAGGGCCCCATTTTCAAAACTTTGGTCTCTCATGAGGGGGCAGGAGCTGGATGTACCCCCCCCCCCCCTTCCCCCCCTTAATTCGCCACTGAGTGCAGTGATCGCGACTAGTGTGACAATGAAAGCAGAATGTAAAACGAATGTATACATTCTAGGTGTCAGCAAACTTATGGATTTTGAATAAAACACATTTTAAAAAATTGTTTCAAGTCAAATGAAGCTGAGATTTTAGCGCCATAAGGTTAGAGGATGTCAAATCTATTCACCTCCTTTTATCATGTTTATTCAATAAAATCGATTCAAATCTCACTAAAATGATTTCACGTAATTGGCTGAAGGGGTGTGTGGTGGAGAAGGGGTGGAAGTGGGGGGGGGGGGGTCGCACCCGTTCACGGATATAAATCTGTAAAGAATGAATATCATTTCATTCATATCCTACCAGCCTTATATTAATAACAGTGTCCAAGACCTTCTATATTCATACTAAGAAAAATCCATTCAGATAATAGTATTGCTCATGATTATTTCGTTACCTTTGCTCGGACATGTTCATTCATGTTTGTTTGTGCATGGAAATGAGGATGTGAGAGTGTTGTGCGTGTGTATGTATAAATGCGTACATGTGTAAATGACTTTGTGTGTGCACGTGACTATAACAGGTTGCTTGCACGTCATAGTACAAACTTGACTGAGACCTACCTTTATGGCATTGTACAGGTTTATAAAATGTATATAACATGTACTAGATACCTGTTAGTCCAGCTATGTCGATGTACTTCGTGCTTTCGTTTTCATACTAAGTTGGTCAACTCTTGAATAAATTAACAGCTGTTCATTTCTTCCTGTTTTTCTTCCGATAGATATATCATCCTTGTTTTCAGTTATGTTTTAAGAATCTCGCTCTCTGATCGTGGCCAAGTCTTGAACAAATAGATATACCATATCATCCTGTTTTTCTTCCGATAGACCTAGATATCAAATTATCATCCTTGTTTGCACTTACGCGTTTTCACTTATGTTGTAACAATATTAATTCTCTGATCGTGGCCAAGTCTTGAACAATGAACTACCAGTCCATTTCATATTGTTTTTCTTCTGGTATATCATTCTAATCTTTCGTTTTTCTGTTGCTCAATCATGTCAATAGTATGCATTACTTAAGTTTTACCATTTTTGCTCTTTGCTTTCATATGCTCTATTCTTGTTATATAATGTTTGTCAAACGTCGTGTTAATTAATGTGCCTCTTTGCCAGCTCCAATATGGTATTTATGTTTCCCCTTGTAGAACGATATAGAACGCGTATGTATGTTTGTGTGTGGTGGGGAGGATATGAGAGTGATGTATGTGTGTGTGTGTGTGTGTGTGTGTATGCGCGTTTCGATGAGTATATAGTTAAATGAGTTTAAGTGTGTGAGTGGGCATACCTACGTGTGTATACAATAATGTGTGTACGTGCGTGACTACAGGTTTCTTGCACACAGTGAAAGTTTGATTGTGACGTAGCTGTCTGGCATTGTAAGGATTAATAAAATGAATACAACATACATGGACTAGGTACGTCTTAGTCGCTAAAGTATTCCGCTTGAAGTCAGATTCCAGTTCTATTATTGGGAGGAAAGTTCTTATAAAGTATTCTCTTCCAGTTTCAAGTCTGTATTCCTGTCTGTATGTGTGTATATGTTCATGTACGTGCGCCTATGTTAGTGTGTTAATTGTTAGCATACACTTCAAGTCTGCGTGACTGTGATATTGATAGAATGTGTATCATTCCTGTACGTCCATGTACTCGCTTTATCGACGTGCATCCTGCCTTCGTTTCAATCGGATCGATGCCAAGTATTGTACCAATTGGACACTCAACCTGCTTTTCTTCCGGTTTAGTTTGTTTTCTCTTATGTTACAACCATTTGCTCTGTGAAATTTGGCCAAGTCTA
The DNA here is from genome assembly GCA_963669155.1 of Arbacia lixula. Classification (NCBI taxonomy): domain Eukaryota; kingdom Metazoa; phylum Echinodermata; class Echinoidea; order Arbacioida; family Arbaciidae; genus Arbacia; species Arbacia lixula. Next base: position 3,987,806 of record OZ022592.1, read on the forward strand.
GGGAAAATCAAATGTGTCATCTATTTCTTTTTTTTGTTTGTTTTTTCATTGAACACTCTGTGTCCAAACCAAACTCCTTAAGATTTAAGGATGAACCGGGATGTGTGCTGATTGCGGTCACCGTCTCTTGTTTCTTTGGACGACCCGTTCAAAACTTATTTGAAATTTAAAGGTCAATTTTAAAGTTAGATTCCAATTGTAATATTGTGATGAAATTTCTTAAACAGCATTTTCTTCCATTTCCGGCAATTTTGCACCACTTTATTGTTTGACTTGTAAAAGGGCTAGCTTATCTTGAAAGAATGAATGTCATTACATTGATAAGGGCTCTAAGATCTTTTATATTCACACCTGATAGATCCAGTCCGATTTCAAGACAGTTTTGCACGTACATGTAATATGTTACCTTTATTCGAACATGTTCATGTACGTGTATGTGTATGTGTGGTGGCGAGGATGTGAGAGTGATGTGCGTGTGTGTGAGTGCGTTTCAATAAGTTAGTGTTTGAATGGGTCTGTATGTGTGAGTGGGCGTACGTGCGTGTGTACATGCATCGTTATGTGCGCGCGTGACTGTATTGGTTGCCTGCACTCAGAACAAGTTTGACTGCGACGTAACTGTCTGGCATTGTAAGGGTCAATAAAATGTATACAACATTTACTAGGTACGTCGTCTTAGTCCAGCTATGTCGAGGTACTTCCTGTTTTCGTTTTCCCGCTGATCGTGGCCAGGTCTCGGACCATAATGCATTGCCCGAGTTTTGCCACGCCTCAAACAAGTTATTTCATACAGTATCTACCAGCTAGCAATACGGTGTAAAAGTAGGCCGCGAGAACCTCCCTTGCAGTGTACTGTATCACTTTCATCAACGACGGCGGTACGTGAGCGTCTCAACACGACAACAGCGTTATACACATCAAGACTTCGTGAAGTCGCCTCTTTCTGAGAATCTGTGGAGATTCACGGGGCTTGCCTGAACCATCAGAATGGCTCCCCCGACAACAACGCGCCGTCTGCTGACGACAAGTCTGCTGATCATGATGCTGACGACGTCTCTAGCTCATCCAATATCATGCGCAAACGAGACTGACAGAGAAGCGGTTTCTTTCAACCCAACGATCCAGGTAAGAGGATTTGGTGAAGGCTCTCCATCTCTATGAAAACCAGGTGTAACTATCGCTATCAACATAATTAAAAACTACGATCGTTATCATCACCATCACTAATGCTATCGTTATCCTCATTACTGCTATCGTTCTTATCACTTTCATTACTATTGTTATCACCATCATTACTGATTATCATCACCATCATTACTGATATCTTTATAATCACCATCATTTATGATGTTGTTATCAACACCATCATTACTGCTATCGTTATCATTACCATCATTACTGATATCGTTAATAACACCATTATTACCGATAGCATTATTATCACCAGCATTACTGCTATCGTTATCATTACCATCATTACTGATATCGTTAATAACACCATTATTACCGATAGCATTATTATCACCAGCATTACTGCTATCGTTATCATTACCATTATTAAAAAAAAATAGGCCTATTAACTGCTATCGTTAGGGTTACCATCGTAACTGTTATCGTTTTATCACCAGCTATACTGTTATCGTTATCATTACCATCCTTCTCACAACCTTGGGTTTTTGAGGTAGTTGAAAAGTTAATGTGTGATATGTTATGAAATGGTAAAATTAAATGAAAAAATATATGGTGTTTAAGAGCTTAAAAAATACGATAAGGAAGGACTGAAGGACTTCCATTTTTCTCATGGATAAACATAGACTGATGTGGATAAAGACTCATATTCGATGATTCAAAGGTGAGATTGAAATGCTTTTCAATATAGACTCGTGAAGTGGGAGGTATACTAGGATTTTTTTAAAATAATGTTTCATTAAGAATGAGCGAACTCTCTTTGCCAAGTTTTAGGAACATGGTAGATAATCGGGTTGCTATAAAAATGCTTTGCTTGAAAAGTAAACATGTAAACTGCCAATTATAAACTGGGAGGAATTTTCATAGCTATAAAAGTTTCAAATACAGAAAAGTAGCAGTTAATTATTATACTTTTAATCAAATAAATGATTTTTGCTATAGCAGACCTTAAAATAAACCCAACTTCCTTTAGAAATTTAGCAAGGACTGTTAGAAAATGAACGAGAGGAAAAAAATTAGCAAGTACGGCTATTGTGGGTTGTTAACCAAAGAGAAAAAAAACACCAAAAATTACCGGAGATAAAAGATGTGCACATGGGGGCGTTGTGTGAATGGGCGTGAGGCTAGCTGCGTGTGTGTTTGTGTGTGTGTGGTGTGTGTGTGTGTGTTTGTGTGTTTGTGTGTGTGCGCGTGTATTCGTGTTTGTTGTGTGTTTGGTGCGTTTTTATTGTTGTGTGGTCGCTAGGTGATATGAAAGGTTAAGCGATGGTTAACGAGGGGGGGGGGGGGGTATAAACAATAGTTATACTTCTCATCGATGTGATTTGACTTTGTATTTTGTTTCATTATGTTATGTTTTCTTTTATATTTCAAAATATATACTCCATTTTGAGAATACTATCAAACAAAAAAGGTGACAAAATCATAATCCATCTTGATCGTTAGCCTTCTTATAAGAACTATTTTGTGTAATATTTGTTACGTCATGTATGTATTGCATTATTTGTACATAGGGCCCCATTGAAGTAAAAATACCTGAGTAAATAAATAAAACTGGCATCATTATCATCACCAACATTATCATCATCATTATTATTAATATCTCTATTGATTTTACATTCATTACTCTTTTACTCATCATTTGAATGTCTAATGCGATTTTCACTTTTTGACTAACTAGGATCAAACAGTATGTTTGTCAGATAATTAATAAGAAACCCATAATGCACATCACACCTGTCGATCCACTAGCAGGTATAACTAATAATTCATGATGCTTCTGGCAGAATAGACCTTGTGGATTAAAATACACAATATACATTGCTGTGTTCTAAATAGACCATTTTTGTAATGTACGCAAATTTTGTTCACGTATTTAAAATGGTGCGTTACTGATGGTAGCCCCAAAGCTTGGCCGAGGTTTGTCTGAGTAGCAACAAATTAAAGATTCAAAGTGCGTTCCATCCATTAAAACTGAGGATACCATTTTTGTTATTCAAAACAATACGTTACTATTAAAACCCCAAAGCTTATCCGGGCTACCATATTTAAAGTGCATTTCACCAAATGCAATCTGATTGACTAGATACAACTGAATGCGATAACGCGTTACTACGCATTTAGGTGGTAAGTTGTGAATGAAATTACGAAAACGGTCAATTACGAAATATAGGTGACTATGATCGGGGAACACCTACTTGCTATAATGCTTTACCATTATTACGACGCAGTTAGGGGGAAAGTTGTGAACACATTTCTAAAATGCATAGTGATTATCTCATACAAACAAATTTTGAGCTCCACGTCCGTAAACAAATTCATTAAATAGACTACCGAAGTGGTGTCGTCATATGAGCATTTTGTCGAGGCAACTGGTTCTAAACAAAATCACGTCAGCATGTTCAGTGAGCAGTTTACAGGTCTGATATTGTCTAGCGGGCTGGTATCGGGCATTCCCAATGAGAGTCTCCGCTGTGAGCACCTCTGCTTGCTCTACCTGCATAGTTTAGAACCAGTTGTCATGAAAATTTGCTCAAACAACGTCACACCTCGGCACTCTACATACACTATATATATAATTTGTTGACAAATATCAATTGCTTACATGTAACGCAACCTGCTTCTAAAAAATGACATTATTTGACATTATATTTAGATTTCAGCTTGATTCAAGTTCTTACATTTTTAATATCATTTTCCATTTTTCATTTTTTAACACCTAGTATTAATTATGTTGTGATGGTAGTTGCGAGTGAATTGATAGGTGTGATGCACAAATTGGCATTAATTGGTTTTAAAATCATTATTTGATGTACACATGTTTGTGTCCAACTTTGTCCATAAGCAAAGTTATGAAATATTCAAAGGAATATTACAAAAATGATGACCTCTAATATGTCAAGGTACTTCGCTCTAAAAAAACATTTTTCATCCTTTGACCTTGTGATGCAAAATTGTCAGGCGCAATCGACTTATAACTTTTGTGAAATTGCTTTCCAAAGTGTGGCAAGGTTTTTCTTTTTTTTCTAGTACAATATTGAGGTCCTGTTCGTGAAATCTGAAACAGATAACAAGGAACATAAAATCTGAGGAAACCATAAAAAACAAATTACTTTGTGTTGTAACCTCTACCGAAGAGCTGCCTTTAAAAAAATCAATTAAAAGTTATGTTTTTTTTTAATGTACTCGTCAATTCTTCTATTTATAGATTTTTACATCTTCGAGTCCTGAGCCAGACCTCAATGATACCACTGAAACTCGAGTGCTGGATGCGCTCGAAAACATGGAAATACGCCAAGATGAACTGACAGCGGCCCTAGTAAGTTTACAAAGCAAGCAGGGTGAACTGACAGCGGCCTTAGCAAGTTTACAAACTCAGCAGGGTGAACTGGCAGCGGCCCTAGTAAGTCTACAAAGCAAGCAGGACGAAATCATTGCGTCTGATGAGACACACCTCAATGACACCACTGAAACTCGAGTGCTGGATGTGCTCGAACGCATCGAAACACGCCAAGACAATCTGACAGCAGCCCTAGCAAGTTTACAAAGCAAGCAAGACAAAGTTGTTGCAAGTCTACGCCCGAGGGATTGCAGTGACGCCCTGGCAGCAGGAAGGTCGAAGAGCGGTGTCTACCTGATCCGACCCTCAAACGCCTTGGAAGCCTTCCGAGTCTACTGTGACATGACCACCGATGGAGGTGGCTGGACCGTAAGCTCATATCAAGCAATTTAGATGTAATAGGCGGTGAATGGCATATGCGATCGTGTTTAATCGACAATGTAGTAGCAGCAGCGGCATTTTTTGTTGAACTTCATCTTGACCTTTCCGATAAAAATATATCGTACCGATATTAACACAGCGGCGTACACTCTGAGAAAAAAGGTTCGCAAAAGGTGCTCAATCCTGTCACATTAGCGGCACCTTTTTTGGTGCTTACGAGCACAATTTTAACGTAAGAAAGGTTCTTATTAGCACCATATTGTCTAAAACGGTGCTGACAAGAACCTTTTCTATGTCAAAATGGAGCTCATGAGCACCTAAAATGGTGCTGCCAAAATGGTGCCGCTATTGTGACAAAAATGGCGCTAAAACAAACCTTTTTTTCTTAGAGTGTAAGCGTAGTAATGTTGTCCGTAGCGTTGTCAGAGCGGCATCAGAACGGGACGCTGTGGTCTCGCTGCTCCACCGCTCTACCCCAAATAAACACGATCAAGGTACGCTAATGCCGCTCTCCGCCGATTTGATAGATCGCAAACTAGATCGTGATAGTGGAACGGGGCCTAAACGCATTTGGTGCAGATCCTCCTAAAAGAGCATATTTACCATGCTAAACATCAATACTCTCCTCGCTCTGATGAAAATCTTGCTTTACCCAAACCCAACACGCAATATTGCCCCTGCATGTTTTCCTATCGAGGGGTGTCCACGCAACTTTGTCAATAACTTACAGTCAGTTTCTGATAATGACAAACGAAGACAGTAATGTTGAAATGGGTTTCAAAAAATGTGGCTGTAAATGAAATGCATTACCCTGTTTAACCTTAGAACAAACTTAACTCTTAGCTCGCTTCGTTCGACTTGCGGCACATACAGCGGGCTGCCAAGTTCGACTCAAGTCACTTTTCGCGCACAATGCATACGGAACGCATTTAATTGTATTGTGCGCACACACATACAATAGCGACAAACTGCTACCTCCCTATATAACAATAAGAGGATCAGAGTATCAATAGGCAGGAAGTCTCCCAGGACAAGAAGTCTATTGAGAAGTACCCAGGGTCAATTTCAATAGAGGAGTTTAGTTGATTGTTAGCTTATTCTTTTTGAATGCCCCATTTAAATCTAAATCTAAATTGCTTGGCATTATTCCCATAAAGACATGGGTTTGGTATGTAACGAAAGCTAAAGAACACATATTTTCTATGAACTACCTTAAGAGAATAACCTTCATTAGGAAATATTGAACATAAGAGGTATAAGTTAGCCTCCAAAACGATAATTTGGAGACAGAATATAAAGTTATAATTCTCAGAATCTATGATATTATACATGTACATGAAAAAAAATGATACCATTGGCAAGAGTATTAATTTCTCTTAGACTTTGCTACACATTTTTTTCATCACGACAAGCCAATAAAAAGTTATTGCAAGTTGAGTAAGACAGTGCAATTGCAAAGCCCCTCTGAATGTGGCACCCTGAAATTAAAGGGGAGATAGTGTGCGTGGCGGGCAAAGAGTTAATGGGTGGAGATCAGGGATTTGGTGGGATCAGGGTTTAAGTGGGGATTACAGGTAATGACGGAATAGGGTTAAGCTTGTAGTTAAGAGGTCAGACTAGGTTTTTGTATGAGTGTGTTTCTTTCTTTGGTTACAATGAAAAATATATCCCTATTAATATATAGGCCTACCGTATCATATTTCTTGATTTTTTTTCGTAATCTGTATATTGCATTGAGCAGGGCAATTTAGCCGTGTGTACACATTTGGTATTGTTCAATTTATCATCGGAAAATATATTCAGTCAATTCAATCAATCAACCTATCAGTCTGTTCTCCTGACCTGCAAAATATAAAAAAAATCTCGAGCTATTACTCTACCTACCGATTTCAGATCCGGCATGGTAATATGTCGCTGCTCCAATATCACAATTATATCGGTTCTTAACTCTCTGGTAGCTAGATGATGCTGTTGGTTTATCTTTTAAATAAAGAGTTAAGATTTTATATAAATGTTATGGCTTTGTTCCAGGTCTTCCAGCGAAGGCAGAATGGAGATGTCGATTTTTTCCTGGACTGGAACGACTACAAAGTTGGATTCGGTGACATTGAAGACGAATTCTGGATTGGGAATGACGTACTTCATCTCCTGACCAATGACAGGGCCATGCAACTGCGCATCGACCTCTGGTCATTCGAGGACGAGACAGCTTATGCCGAATATTCCTCGTTCAGCGTATCTGATGAGAGCGATTATTATCGCTTGGAAATCGGAGGCTATCAGGGCACGGCTGGTGAGTAAACGAACTAGCCTGGATCCAGGCTGGTTGATATATCGAACTCAATCTATCACAAACGACCATTTGAGTCTACTATGACAAGGATAATTTTCTCTCCTCTCCTGGTTAGTAAGGTCGAGCCGAAGTACCATCAGAGAGTGATTAGGCTTCGTGTGTATTGTCATGATTCTACAGAGTTTGAATTAAAAATATTCCCATAGAGCAGCCTGAGAGCCAGGCTAGATATAAACACCTTCTCATACTTACTACTTTGTATTTTGATTGCAGAATTGATACCCGTTGAATGGCACTAATTGTCAGACAGCAGGATCATTCGAAATACGCATTTTGGCGAATTCAGATCTTCTATTCCCTTCTTCTTTGAAATCGCTTACATCAAATTTTTATAAAGAAAGGACCGTATTCTACTAATGTGCTAAACTTAAACCAAGCTGAAACCTGATATCGAGTCTAAGTAATTACCCTAACCATCGGTTTAAGGGGAGTTTGCGATTCTGGTTACTGAGTTTAGTTCGATTCGGCTTTAACATTAACAATGCCCTTATCCTTCCTAAATCTTCCTAAATGTCGCCTGCCTCTAATGCGCTTGCGCAATAAAGTTAGGCTAAAGAACTGCGCATGCGCAGTCGGGTGCTTTCCTGCAAGACACTATCCAGAGAAGGGAGACGTCATACAAACGGCTGGTGACAAAATGGCGTCAAAAATCATCCAAATTTGCCTCAAACTCTTTAATGAAGAACGAAGACATTTATACGACGGTTTTTGTCGTTTAATACGCTGTTTCTGCGAATGTTACACTGAATTATTACTTATGAACTATCATTAGGGTAATCTTCACATGAACTAAAACAAAAATGTTTTCCCACGTACCACACCAGGTTGGGTAAGAGAGACACGTGTAATTCCCATGGGCATATCAGTTCAGTGTCTCCTTGTTATTCCCCATTGCCCTATACATTGATGTCCCACTCATCCCTACGCGATGAACATGATGAATGAATCCCTCCTTCACCGTGATGGAGAAGAATTATTACCGAAAATTATATTTCACATTTGTAACTTATTCAGTTTCAAATTAACATGCCTGAATACTCTTTTCGGTGGTTGATATTTTTTCGTAAGATGCAATTGAATGTTCAAGTCAACCATTTACCCCACCTAACCGTAATTTATAGAATTGCAAATAATTTAAACCCGTCCAAAACTTCGTTAAACTTTCATTAGTAGAATGCAGGCTATTGTCAGACTGTCTCTAGATTGCTATTCAGGAGCCCACTTACATGTTATTTGTTGCTATTCAGTTTGCGTGTATTGATTTATGCACAGGTAATTCGATGGGGTATCATAACGGTCTAGCCTTCACCACGCGTGATGAGGACCATGATACCAGAAGCAGTAATTGCGCTACCCTACGTCACGGGGCGTGGTGGTACAGGAGCTGTGGGCACTCCAGCCTGAACGGCAGATACTACATTGATGGTGACACCTCAGGGAGGAATGACGGGATCACGTGGCGTCAATGGAAGGGGGATCGCGTCTCTATGAAGAAGACTGAGATGAAAGTCCGCCCTCTGTGATACCACAATCTCACATCGACAACCCACTCCGCTCACAATGGGCATACAAATAGAAAGACGTAGAAGAAGCATCTCTTTGCAACCTGTACAAACAGCCTTGTCGTTGCATACCCAGCAGTTTTCAAAATCTGTTGAAGTGCCTTCTTAGAATAGGTTTCACTTTTCACATTATCTCTCTTTTCTTGCATAAAGCACAGACATACTATTATTTTGTGCAAAATGTGTCCCAGGGTATTTCGGACAAGCGAATAACTAATATCACGATTTTTTATACACGATTTTGCGCTATGAGCTCATAATGATTCGTTGAATTGTGCCGCGAGCTTGTATGCTCTGTAATGTTAAGCGTTGTCTATATGATATCTGTGTAGAAAAAAAATATAAGGATGTTTTTCTTTAGTGAATGTACAGAAGTGTTTTTGATATTAGTCAAAATGAAACAAAAATTCCAATACAGATGAAGCTGTTTTAGAGTGTAATGGACATGTTGACATTTCTTGGTTATTTGCTTAATGTATGTTGTGATATACATTGTAATCGTAGGAAATCTGTTTTGGTAGTCATGGCAACTATGAAGTAAGGATTGAGATTCATTCATTCATTGTTTGTGAAGATATAATAGACTAGAATAAAATCGCTAAAGAAACAAAAACAATTGACATCTTTAATTTTGATGATGTGTATAGGTGATGTTGGTATAGTAAGAGGTTTTTTTTT
>OZ022592.1:4002307-4072922 GCA_963669155.1 Arbacia lixula
AGGACAAAGAAAAAGAGAATCCATGCGCTAGTTTACCTGTCAGTACCCCATACGTGAAGAAAAGATAGTCGAGAGAGGGCGCCAGTGCACTCAGACACAGACCCATGAAAGAGAACACTCCACCGGAAATGGCGGTGGCTTGTGCGCCGAATCTCCCCACGAGAATACTCGTGATAGGCCCTGGTAAAATGACAAGAACAGTAATAATGATAATGATAATGATAATGATAATGATATATGGACAGTTAGACTATGAGCAATGCTATAACGCGCGTCACTTTGGCTGAGAGAGGGAGAAGGTGGGATGAAATGGGAATAAGAAGGAGAGAGAGAGAGAGAGAGAGAGGGGGGGAGATGAGAGAGAGAGAGAGAGAGAGAGAGAGAGAGAGAGAGAGAGAGAGGGAGAGAGAGCGAGAGAAAGAGAGAGAGAGAGAGAGAGGGAGAGAGAGAGAGAGAGAGAGAGAGAGAGAGAGAGAGAGAATTAAGGAGGGATTGATTCTTTGCATAGGCAAAATACGATAATTATCATCTAACCTGAGCAGAGCATTGTACCAAGAAGAATGCTGCCTGTCCACGCCGTGGCCGAATCGCCCCTTCCGAACGCGACGAGGAGTTCGATGTGGAAGATGCCCACCATCGCGTAGGTTAGGCCAAAGGTCAAAATGTGGGTCATCATCGCCGCAATCATCACCACCCACGCCCAGCCTCTATCAAGATGACGCGACGATGCCGACGTCGAGTCGTCACGTACTGGGGACGGTGTGTCAGGCACTCCATTAGCTGTTGCCGTCGTGTCGGGGTCATGACGCGGTAGTGTGACGTGGGTAGAGAGTTTATCTGTGGACTCGACACATGATGTGCTTTTGTCTAAGAAAATATGTAAACGGAGAGGATGGCGAAGACCAGAGGTGAAAAGGTTGAGACAGAGTGAGACAGAGTGAGAGATGAAGTGACACGTAGAGAGAGAGAGAGAGACAGAGAGAGAGAGAGATGGAGAGAAAGAGAGAGAGATGAAGTGACACGTATAGAGAGAGAGAGAGAGAGAGAGAGAGAAAGAGAGAGATGGAGTGACACGTAGAGAGAGAGAGAGAGAGAGATGGAGTGACACGTAGAGAGAGAGAGAGAGAGAGATGGAGAGAAAGAGAGAGATGGAGTGACACGTAGAGAGAGAGAGAGAGAGAGAGAGAGAGAGAGAAAGAGAGAGAGAGATGGCGAGAAAGAGAGAGATGGAGTGACACGTATAGAGAGAGAGAGAGAGAGAGAGAGATGGAGTGACACGTAGGGAGAGAGAGAGAGAGGGTGATATAAACAGAGCGATGTAATAAACTAGGCACTATTTTATCGGCTTAGCTTCATACAATTATTGGCCAAATAATTCTTTTTTTTTCTTCAAAAAACATGTAGAATGATTGTAAAATGAAATAATTATTTTATGCAAATTTTCGATATTTAGCCATTTCGAATTTTGCACAGGAAAGCCAAGGCAGCCATTTAACAAAAATGGCCGCCATGCAAATGTAGTATTCACCACTTTTAAAATAAAAATAACGCATGGATGGCCTATTTGTTAACACTCACACTCGTTGTGCTGAGTTCCGTCGAGCGAGTGGCTGTGTACACGAGTTCGGGCCGTCAAAATGTGTCAAGAGTCTAGACTTTCTTGAGCCGGAGTGGATCTCGACGGCTTTTTTCCTTTTCGTGATTACAATGATTTGACATGTTGATGCCTTGAAGGAGGAGTTTGGAAGCACCTAGTTATGACACCCTCGCAATACTTATAATACATATCCCTCCAGTCGTTTGGTCCGGGATGTTTTGTATCAAAATAGTAGCCTTGTTTCATTCGCCACTTTTAACATACTGCAACAGCCCCATCTACGACGACTCACGTCCACTCACTCGCCAGCCGCTTGGAGAAGCTAGCGAAACATCCCTACAATACAAGTGGTTTGCTTGATTGGTCGAAACACAACTTTTTATCAGATGAAACTCTGTAGGTTTTGGGGGTATGGATGCAATCTAGGCATTGTATCATATAATTCTAGGTCTGTAGGTTACGATGACATTCATTGGATCGAGGGGTTGAAAAGGCTTGTCAGGGGATGGGCGGGGAATGGAATGTGTGTAACTAGAGGGAATGTTTCACCAAGCTGATCGTAAACTAAGAACGAATTTACGTAAAACTGGTGACCCTGTCTTGTGAAAAATGAAATACCCCAAATTGTTCCTGTTTTAACATAATGGGAGTTCATTTCTAATAATCCTAATCAAATTTGACAAATCATAATCAAATCACTTCAGAAACTTTGTTTCCAGACACTTATCAATTACAAGAATTTGTATTTATAAACATCAGCTTTGAACTTTAGCTGATGGGAATCAAAATCATTGAGAATCTGATTTAGCACAAGAAAATATCACCAGTCGTGCGTAAAGTTGTTCTTAGCTTCCAAACAGCTCTGTGAAACATCCCCTGGATCTCACCTTGGTCAACACAAACCACTGGAATGACGTCACTCTCGTCCGCAGCATTCATCTGGTCGAGCGCGCTGGACTGCAACCATGGCAACGGCGGATCTTCATTATTGATGCCTATCACGTGACTACCACATCCGTTATCAACGCCGTCGTTGTCCTCCTCATTCGAGGAGATGTGGGACATTACTTGAGTCGAAGTCGTTGAGGTCGCCATATCTTCACTTTGCATGTTTGGGTCTGTCATGGTAGCAGTAGTAGTTATTGTAGTAGCAGTAGTAGTAGTAGTAGTAGTAGTAGTAGTAGTAGTAGTAGAAGTAGTTAATATAGTAATAGTAGTAGTAGTTGTTGTGTTGTTGTTCCGATAATGCGAAGGAAAATTATTGAACAAATTTTACATGAATGAATTCATGATGTTAGTTCCCTACATTGTTCAAGTTTGTTACAATAAATGTTGAACATTTATGTGTAAGGTGTAAACAAATTGCGCATATATTACGTGCTTATATATTAAATCATAGCATTTAGCCTACATTTATTACGGTTTGAAACACGAAAAAAGAAATATGATGAAGATTGTACGGGAATACGATCGAAGTACCCATGAAGCATAGCATTGTAGTTAAGATTTATGAAACGTTTAGTAAACGTTTCAATACCATATCTACACGAAATATGATGTAATAAGTCAATGGACCGTTTTCACAATGGTGGTTTACCTTAATACGTTTACTAGACCTGGACTAACTTTATGGGACGGTAAGGAAAACACATTTTGTTTGTAGGCCTATTCAATATAATCAAGTTTACAAAGAAACTTTAGGCATACACCCAGTGGTAAGGATAGCATGCTCCATCCTGTAAATGAACTAAAAAAACAAGTCAAACAAAAATCTTGGAGCCAGACGGGATTTGAACCTGCAATCTACTGCTTACCGGGCAGCGACTTAACCACGCAAGCTATTTCTAGTTCACGGCCGGTCAAGACACGACAACATTTCTTTGTAAATTGAAATTACCCCAGACAGCCCTTTCACTAAAATCTAGCATAATCAAGTTCGTTCTCGCAATCCCTGTGGTATATATTATTTGTCCACATAATGATTACATCATATAATTGAAATCGCCTGCTACTGTGATTCTATGATGAAAATGACTGGTTTTGCCAGCATCAGATGTTTCTTTCTGCGCCCCTTTATCATGTAGTCTCCGATTAAGTTAAACAACTGTTGTGAAGTTGGGTCAATGGGTTCTTCCTGGCTTCTGTGATGAATTGATTTTTGACCTCAAATCTATTTTATTTTCCCGTAAAATTGCGAATTTAATTTTTATATTCCAACATTTCAATTTTGTTTGACAATGCTAGTATTAAGATGACATGATGATGTTGATTTTTGCCATGCCATACAACATATTTTTACATCCCAGGTTTTCGACTTCTAAAGCTTTGTGTGTGGTCCGGCCATGTATTCCGCACTCTACGTCATGGAATAAACAAATAATATTATGTCATTTAGTAGGGAGTTTATACTGGACAACAAATATATGATAAATGCTATTGACTCCTTTAAGAGATGTAAAGAAGGTTTGTACAGTACTGCCAACCCTAATGGTTGGTATGCAATATAAAGGCTTTACTTACAGTCAGCACCTGTTTGTAGAACGCCGTGGATGACAGTTAGTCAAAGCGAGCGCCATAGATCTTCATGTTGGCCTTTCTCTTCATTTTCCCTCGTCGATCTTGTGTCATTTTGTAGATTTTTGCTGGTTTTATGTATCATATTGCGAATCAGTTCAGTTTCTTCACTATTTCCATTTCATAGCTTCATCTTTTTGATACTTTTTCCGGTGTATTTTCTTATTTCCTTACTGCTATGCTTGCATTCATATTTGTGCAAGTCACTGTTATGACGCATGTAACTCCTGGTTACTGCAATGCGCGCAATATGTCTTCCCACGTCAGTGATTGGTCAGCATTGCGCGCACGGTTTGTGACGTAACAAACAACACAGCTCGAACCCGCGTCATGTCTTGATTAGACAAAAGTTTCGACGAATTACTGGCAAATGTTTACTGATATCATATGATATTGATGTATATCTGTACATATTAGATATACTCTACATATTATCTTTTGTGCCGTAACTGTTCTTTATATACAATCACAGAGGCGTAATATGCTAGAATCGATGAGAATATAACTACGAAAATTCTCGCCAACTTTCAAAACGTTACTTATTTACAAGTTTTAATGAATGTAAAAACGAATCATATTATGGCTCAGAATTAATGTACTAAGAATTAAGATTCGAGTTCATTGCCATGGAGAACACTTCACTGCTCATTACCAAGCAATCGGAACGTGTATTATGGCTGATATGAATGTTTGATACCAACCTCCTATCTCTCTGTACACAAAACTATCTCTTGAAAATTATACGATCTTGTAACCATATATGCACTGTTCTGTTTTGTTGCTTACTTTTGGCTTATTTGTTGTTTTATGTGTATCTCTGCTGGCTTTAGAATATGATCGAAAATCCAAATGCCGATCTTTCTGCGAGGAAATGCATGGAAATATATATATATATATATATATTTATTATTTTTTTTTACAAATTAACTGTGCAACAGTCTTTTTATTTGTGTGTATACATGTACACTGTTGGTCATAAAGGTGGAATAAAATATTTTTGAATAAAAATCGACAGTTTCGTTGGTATTTGAAAGGCTACGCGTAGACAAAATGGTAATTGAGTGATTACATAATGTTTCCCCATTACACAGGTGACATTATAACATGAGAAATTTGGATTACGTAATAAATTCTTTTGTTGTAGACTATAAAAGCCTATGCATATGATATTCTGTCCCTTTCCCTGATTTAGCACTGTGTATAAGAAGGTTGCATTTTTTCGAGTTCCTTGTACCGTTTGAAATAAAAATCGGTAGAGACGTTCCCTGGACTATGCCTGGTCCAACGGCAACAGCAATACGCGAAAGAGTGGTAGCACTGCGACAGGAGGGCTACAAGCAGACTGATATCGCAGAAGTCCTAGGGATATCACAGAGTGTAGTCTCTAAGATCCTGAAACGTCAACGTGAGGCGGGGAATGTGCGGCCACGGAAATCTCCAGGACGTCCCAGATTGACCACAAGAAGAGATGATCGCCAACTGTTGAATTTCAGCCGCAGAAACCGGAAATTGCCCACGAGCCGTCTTCGTCGCTTGTGGAGGAGATATCATGGGATCAACGTTTCCCGGTCAACCGTTAATCGCAGATTGCTCCAACATGGTTACCGAGCACGACGGTTGACCAAATGTCCACGCCTGTCTGTTCGCCACAGAGTAGCTCGTCTTCTTTGGGCTAGGGAGCACAGAAGGCTTCATCCAGGACATTGGCAACATGTGGTCTTCACGGACGAGAGCCGGTTCATCCTTGACCGAAAGGATGGGAGACAACGAGTTCGTCGATTAGCCGGGGAAAACCTTCGCGATGAATGTATCCACGAGACGACTCAAGGCGGAGGCGGCTCAGTGATGATATGGGCCGGCATCCATTATGGAGGGAAAACGCCACTGGTGGTTCCGGACGGAAACGTCAACGCCGCCGCCTACAGGGATATCTTGGAGTTCCACTGTCTTCCATATGCAAGACGAGTGTATGGGCACAATTTCCGACTGCAGGATGACAACGCTAGACCGCACAGGGCCGCTGCAGTAAGGGAATTCCTGGAGGCAGAGGGCGTCGTACAGTTGCCATGGCCAGCTTGTTCGCCGGATATGAACCCCATAGAGCATGCATGGGATGCCCTAGGCCGAGCCATCAACGACAGAGAGGTCATTCCTCAAAATCTGCAGGAGTTGGCAGATGCTCTGAGGGAAGAATGGGACGCTATGCCTGTTGACGTCATCAACAAGCTAGTGGACAGCATGCCACGACGTCTGCATGCGCTGGTTCGTGCCAGGGGTGGACATACCCGATACTAGTGACTGAGTAAGAACAATGACTCAAGTTTGATGCAAATTTGTCCATGAAATCACAAAAAAGAAGTCATCTGGAAAACTGAGAGAGATTGAAAATAAATATCTCATGATCCTTTAATTTACTGTATATTGTCGTCATTGTTGTTCTGTGCTCATGACATCCATCGCTTAGGACATAAACTTGTAAAATATCACTGTCAAACGTGTGCAAAAGGCAGAATAATAAAGTAAAGTTGTTATCATGCACCATAAATGCCATATTCAAATCATGTGGTAATAATTACGCTGTGAAAATTTGGTGAAAAAAAATATTCCACCTTTATGACCAACAGTATCTCGGACAACAGAAAATAATGAATAAATACTGCCATAACGGATGAAAAGAAGGCAACTCTTTGTCGTGAAAGGTTGCGATGAATAATTCAAACCATGGTTTATAGAATCACGTAATAAATCAATACGATACGCATCATTTTCAAGGACAGAGTTTCGGCAGAATCCCTCAAAAGTAATAGCACATGACAAAAGTGATCGGTTGCCATAGAAATAAGCCCTGTATCTTGTTTTTAATCATCTAAGACAAACACAATGGATATCATTCATACATACGTCTTGTTGACTTCATTTATTCTCACGTTCTCTCTTATTCATTAAGTATAAGCAGGGATATCTTATGGAAGGATATGAAACAACATTCTTTCTTTGAGCCCATGCGTGGCACGGCCGACAAATTATGTGGTCTCAGCATGTGCTTTTCACGTGTTAATGAAAATAAACGGCTTAATATATAATTTTTATTATGATTGAATCCGACATTTCCGGAAATCTCCAGAAAGTGAAGAAATGTGTTAATTATGTAAGTAAGAATATTATCTTATATCTCCGTTTGTGCATCATTCGACCATTATTTAGAAGAAAAACGAATACAGGATCTGTAGTGGTGTTGCCCTCCACTTTCTTGAAAATTACAACAACAAAAAAAAAAACGTGATAAGAATAACACAGCTTCGAGAAACAAAACAGGGAATTAAAGATATTGCTTTCCAAGTTGACGGGGGCAAAATAACGGTGCCGCGCATGGGACATCAAAGCATTGCAGTGATTGTGGAATGCTTTTGACATTCATTAGCACGCTTTAGTAACCATACAGATGTTTGAATATATTATGCTCGAGTTGCCTCTCCTTCCTAACACATCCCTGGTATAAGCTAGTCGCGTAGTCCTTCTTCATAAGCGTCGTACCGATAATCAATCTGGTTTCTAAAAATCTTAAAGGAATTGATGTTTAATTTGATAAGACATGAAAGAAATATATCAGTGGCGGTTTGATGAAAATCCGTCAAAGGATAAGAAAGTCATAATCTTTTAAAGCTTTGATTTTGTTTAATCACGTGCGAGGTGCTTTCCCATAATTACGTTGTGTACAATTCTTTTCGAAAATTTGCATTTTCTCAAGAAAATATGCATCCCTTTACTTGTGCATTTGATACATCATTAGAATTCTTAAAACAAAATGAAACATTATTACAGATAAAAGCCCGTATTCTGAACATTGTATTAAAACTGGACTATCTTTATGGGACACCAAATAAAATTAATTGAAACATTATTATTTGTTTGTGAGGGTAATCCTGACAAATTCACGTACCACTATTTAATGGTTAATCTCTCACTCTCTCGCACACGCTCTTTTCCTCTCTCCTCCTCTTCCCCTTCTCTCTCTCTCTCTCTCTCTCTCTCTCTCTCTCTCTCTCGAACACGCACTTTTCCTCTCTCTTCCTCTCCCCCCCCCCTCTCTCTCTCCCTCTCTCTCTCTCTCTCGAACACGCACTTTTCCTCTCTCTTCCTCTTCCCCTTCTCTCTCTCTCTCTCTCTCTCTCTCTCTCTCTCTCTCTCTCTCGCACACGCATTTTCCTCTCTCTTCCTCTTCCCCTTCTCTCGCTCTCTTTCTCCCTATCTCTTTCTTTCCATCTCTCTTTTCGCGTCCTCTAGACACACGCAAACGCATAAGTGCATTCAGGGACGGATCCAGCATTTTGGGAAGGGGGGGGGGCACAATTTGGAAAAATATTTTTGTTGAGGGAAAGCGTATGATGAATGACCAAAAAAAAAAGAAAAAAAAAAGTGTTCGTTCACTTCTTCCGCCGATGCTTGATGACTAAAAAAAAAACTTCCTCACCCCTTCCTCGGACGCGTGAGGAATACAAATGAAAAATAAAAAAAAGTTCTCACATCCAAAAGAGGAGGCACACTGACATAATAAGCAAAGAGGGTCTCATTTTCAAAACTTTGGTCGCTCATGAGGGGGCACGGGCCGGATGCCCCCCCCCCCCCCCCCCCACTAAATTCGTCACTGAGTGCTGTGGTCAAGACTAGCGTGAAATTGAAAGCAGGATGTACCAAGTATTCTATGTGTCAGCAAACTTATAGATTTTTAATAATAACACATTTTTTTTTTTACAAAAGTTACAAGTCAAATGAAGCTGAGATTTAAGCGCCATAAGGTGAAAGGATGTCAAATCTATTCCCCTTCTTTTATCATGTTTATTCAATCAAATCAAATCAAATCTCACTAAAATGACCCCAAGTGATTGGCTGAAGGGGTGTGTGGTGGAGGGGGGGGGGGGCACTCTTTCACGGATATAAATATCTAAAGAATGAACATCATTTCATTCATATCCTACCAGCCTTATATTAATAACAGTACCAAAGACTTTCTATATTCATACTAAGGAATCCATTCAGATAAAAGTTTTGCTCATTATTTTGTTACCTTTGCTCAGACATGCTCATGTATATTTGTTTGTGCATGGTGGGGAGGATGTGAGAGTGTTGTGCGTGTGCGTGTGTGCGTGTGAGTGTGTGTGTGTGTGTGTGTGCGTGTGTGCGTGTGAGTGTGTGTGTGTGTGTGTGTATGTGTGTGTGTGTGTGTGTGTGTGTGTGTGTGTGTGTGTGTGTGTGTGTGTGTGTGTGTGACCGTGTGCGTTTCAACGAGTATTGATAGGAATGTACAAATGTGTGAGTGGGCGTACCTCCCGGGCGTACCTGCATGTGCGCGTGACTATAACAGGTTGCTTGCACGTCATAGTACAAACTTTACTGCGAGTCTTCGACGTATCTGTATAGCATATTATGCGACTTTATACAATGTATATAACATGTACAGTCTAAGTCCAGCTATGTCGAGGTATATCCTGCTTTTGTTTTCATACTGATCGTAGCCAAGTCTTCAACAAATTGACAGCTGCTCATTTCATCCCGTTTTTCTTCTTTGTTTCCAGTTATGTTGTAACAATTTCGCTCTCTGATCGTGGCCAAGTCTTCGAGAAAATGAATAGTTCTCCGAAGACTACCCCGCGACTTTTTTCTCTGTTAAGAAGGGGTATTAGTACTATAGACACAATTATTTTCACATGTACGAATAAAAAAACAAGCGCCTAAAATGCATGTTTTATTTTTTCTCCCTCTTTGAACATTCTCTCTTTCTTTCTCCTTATTTTAAGCATTCCCTCTTTTAATATCTCTCACTTTCTCTTTCTTTCTCACACAAGTACTTTTCCTCTCTCCTCCTCTTCCCCCTCCTCTCTCTCTCTCTCTCTCTCTCTCCTTCTCTCTCTTTTCTCTTTCTCTCTTCCTCTCTCTCCCTCTTTCTCGTTCTCTATGACACACGCAAGCGCATAATCTCATAAGTGCAGTCATGGAAGGATCCAGGATTTTGGGAAAGGGGGAGGGGGGCACATTTAGAAAAATATTTTTGGTCGGGGAAAATTGTGTGATGACTGACTTAAGAAGAAAAAAACAAAGAAAGCTTCTCTTACTGATGCGTGATGACTAAAAAAGGAAAAAGAAAAGATAAGAAAAAAGGTCCTAACTTCTTCCTCGGACGCACGAGGAACAAAAAATAAAAAATAAAAAAGGGTCCTCACTTCCAAAAGAGGGGGCACACTAAAATATAATAAGCAAAAAAGGGCCTCCTTTTCAAAACTTTGGTTTCAAATAAGAAGGCATGGGCCGGATGTCCCTGCCCCCTAAATCCGCCACTGCATGAGTGCATTGGTCACGACTAGAGTGAAAATGAAAGCAGGATGTACCAAGTATGTATACATTCTGGGTGTCAGATTGAAAAAAGTTACAAGTCAAATAAAGCTCAGATTTAAAGCGCCATAAGGTTAAAGGATGTCAAATCTATTCCCCTTCTTTTATCATGTTTATTCAATCAAATCTAATCAAATCTCACTAAAATGATCCCACGTAATTGGCTGAAGGGGTGTGTGGTAGAGGGGGGGGGGGGGGGGGGCGCACCCGTTTACGGATATAAATCTCTAAGGAATGAATATCATTTCAATCATATCCTACCAGCCTTATATAACTAATAGTGTCCAAGACCTTCTACATTCATACTAAGGGATCCATTCAGATGATAGTTTTGCACATTATTTTCTTACCCTTGCTCTCACATGTTCATGCATGTAGCCTATATATGTATGTATGTTTGTGCATGTAAATGAAGATGTGAGAGTGTTTTGCGTGTGTGTGTTTGCTTTTCAATGAGTATTAATTGGAATGTGTTTGTATGTGTGAATGGGCGTACATGCGTATGTATGTGTAAATGACTTTGTGCGTGCGCGTGACTATAACAGGTTGCTTGCACGTCATAATACAAACTTGACTGAGACCTACCTTTTTGGCATTGTACAGTTTTATAAAATGCATGCAACATGGACTAGATACCTATTAGTCCAGCTATGTCGATGT
Organism: Arbacia lixula; assembly: GCA_963669155.1. NCBI lineage: Eukaryota > Metazoa > Echinodermata > Echinoidea > Arbacioida > Arbaciidae > Arbacia > Arbacia lixula. Next base: position 4,013,526 of record OZ022592.1, read on the forward strand.
ACTTCGTGCTTTCGTTTTCATACTGATTTGGTCAACTCTTGAATAAATTAACAGCTGCTCATTTCTTCCTGTTTTTCTTTCCGATAGATATATTCTTCTTGTTTTCAGTTATGTTGTAAGAATTTCTCTCTCTGATCGTGGCCAAATATTGAACAAATAGATATTCCATATCATCCTGTTTTTATTCCGATAGACCTAGATATCAAATTATCATCCTTGTTTGCACTTATGTTGTAACAATTAATTATCTGATCGTGGCCAAGTCTTGAACAAACTTACAGGTGGTTGTCTTGTATTGAGCGTCTTAAAGGGCATATACTGTACTGGGAAGGCAAAAAAAGCCTTCAAAAGATAATTGTTAGCAATCTTCTTGCAAATGGTCTTAAATTCATGTATTGACCATTTTAGAAGCTTGCTGAAAGTTATTTGTCCTCAAATGATCCACATATGGAGTAATTAATTATTAATGATTAAATCTTTAAAATGTTCGGCCCGAACATTTTGAGGATTTGTGATTTAATCACTCATTACTCCAAATGTAGATCATTTGAGGGCAAATAACTTTCAGCAAGCTTCTAAAATAGACAATACATGAATTTAAGACGATTGGCAAGAAGATTGCTAACAATTTCATTTTGAAGGCTTTTTTGCCTTCCCAGTATAGTATATGCCCTTTAATGCATACAGGAGGTAACTTGTTCACCGGAGGTTCTTCGGAGGCTTCCCAGCGAGTTTTTTTTTTCTTCTGTTCACACGGGGTATTAGTAATATACACACAATCATATTTACATGTACAAATTAAAAAAAAAAAACAGGAGCGCCTAAAATGCATGAATTATTGTTTCTCCCTCATCTTTCTTTATCATTCTCTCAAGCAATCTCTCTTTTACTATCTCTCGTTTCTCTCTCTCACTCTCTCGAACACGCACTTTTCCTCTCTCTTCCTCTTCCCCTTCTCTCTCTCTCTCTCTCTCTCTCTCTCTATCTGTGTCTCTCTCTATCTCTCTCTCTCTCTCCCCATCTCTCTCTCTCCCTCTCTCTCATTCTCTCTTTCTTTCAATCTCTCTTTTCGCATTCTCTAGACACACGCAAACGCATAATCGCATAAGTGCATTCAGGGACGGATCCAGCATTTTTGGAAGGGGGGGGGGGGGCACATTTTAGAAAAATATTTTTTGTTGGGGGAAAGCGTGTGATGAATGACTAAAAACAAGTAAAAAGAAATGTTCATTCACTTCTTCCGCCGAAGCTTGATGACTAAAACAAAAACTTCCTCACCCCTTCCTCGGACGCGTGAGGAATACAAATGAAAAATAAAAAAGGATCCTCACTTCCAAAAGAGGGGGGGGGGGGGGCACACTAACATAATAAGCAAAATGGCCTCATTTTCAAAACTTTGGTCTCTCATGAGAGGGCACGGGCCGGATGTGCCCCCCCCCCCCCCCCTACTAAATTCGTCACTGAGTGCTGTGGTCACGACTAGCGTGAAATTGAAAGCAGGATGTACCAAGTATTCTAGGTGTCAGCAAACTTATAGATTTCGAATAATAACACATTTTTTAAACAAAGTCCAATGAAGCTGAGATTTAAGCGCCATTAGCATGATAAGGTTAAAGGATGTCAAATCTATTCCCCTCCTTTTATCATGTTTCTTCAATCAAATCAAATCAAATCTCACTAAAATGATTCCACGTAATTGGCTGAAGGGCTGTGTGGTGGAGGGGGGGGGGGGCGCACCCGTTCATCGATATAAATTTCTAAAGAATGAATATCATTTCAATCATATCCTACCAGCCATATATTAATAACAGTGTCCAAGACCTTCTATATTCATACTAAGGAATCCATTCAGATAAACAGAACAGAAAAAAAAACTCGCTGGGAAGCCTCCGAAGTACCTCCGGTGAACAAGTTACCTCCTGTATACATTAAGACGCTCGACACAAGACAACCACCTGTAAGTTTGTTCAAGACTTGGCCACGATCAGATAATTAATTGTTACAACATGAGTGAAAACGCGTAAGTGCAAACAAGGATGATAATTTGATATCTAGGTCTATCGGAAGAAAAAAAGGATGATATGGAATATCTATTTGTTCAAGACTTGGCCACGATCAGAGAGCGAAATTCTTACAACATAACTGAAAACAAGAATGATATATCTATCGGAAAGAAAAACAGGAAGAAATGAACAGCTGTTAATTTGTTTAGGACTTGACCAAATGAGTATGAAAACGAAAGCACGAAGTAAATCGACATAGCTGGACTAAGATGTATCTAGTCCATGTTGTATGCATTTTACAATGCCGGAAAGGCAGAAAGGTAGGTCTCAGTCAAGTTTGTACTATGATGAGCAAGCAACCTGTTATAGTCACGCGCACGCACAAAGTCATTCACACATACACACGCATGTACGCCCATTCACACATACAAACACATTCCAATTAATACTCATTGAAAAGCAAACACACACGCACAACACTCTCACATCTTCATTTACACGCACAAACAAACATACATATATAGGCTACATACATAAACATGTGAGAGCAAAGGTAACGAAATGATGTGCAAAACTATCATCTGAATGGATCCCTTGGTATGAATATAGAAGGTCTTGGACACGGTTATTAATGTAAGGCTGGTATGATTGAAATGATATTCATTCCTTAGAGATTTATATGCGCCCCCCCTTCAGCCAATTACGTGGAATCATTTTAGTGAGATTTGATTAGATTTGATTGAATAAACATGAAAAAGGAGGTGAATAGATTTGACATCCTTTAACCTTATGGCGCTTTAAATCTTTGCTTTATTTGACTTGTAACTTTTTTCAATCTGACACCTAGAATGTACACATACACTACTTGATACATCCTGTTTTCATTTTCACACTAGTCGTGACCAATGCACTCATGCAGTGGCGGATTTAGGGGCAGGGACATCCGGCCCGTGCCTTCTTATTTGAAACCAAAGTTTTGAAAAGGAGGCGCTTTTTGCTTATTATATGTCAGTGTGCCCCCTCTTTTGGAAGTGAGGACCCTTTTTATTTTTTATATTTATTCCTCGCGCGTCCGAGGAAGAAGTAAGGACCTTTTTTCTTTTCTTTTCTTTTTCATTTTTAGTCATCACGCATCCTCGGAAAAAGTGAGAGAAGTAAGAGAAGCTTTCTTTGTTTTTCTTTTTCTTAAGTCAGTCATCACACAATTTTCCCCGACCAAAAATATTTTTCTAAATGTGCCCCCCTTCCCCTCTCCTAAAATCCTGGATCCGTCCATGAATGCACTTATGCGATTATGCGTTTGCGTGTGTCATAGAGAACTAGAAAGAGAGAGAGAGAGAGAGAGAGAGGGAGAGAGAGAGAGAGAGAGAGAGAGAGGGGGGGGGGGGGGAGGGAGGGGGAGAGAGAGAGGGAGGGGGAAGAGGAGGAGAGAGGAAAGGTGCTTGTGTGAGAAAGAAAGAGAAAGTGAGAGATATTAAAAGAGAGAATGCTTAAAATAATAAGAAAGAAAGAGAGAATGTTCAAAGAGGGAGAAAAAATAAAACATGCATTTTAGGCGCTTGTTTTTTTTTTTATTCGTACATGTGAAAACAATTTTGTCTATAGTACTAATACCCCTTCTTAACAGAGAAAAAAGTCGCGGGGTACTCTTCGAAGAACTATTCATTTTCTCGAAGACTTGGCCATGATCAGAGAGCGAAATTGTTACAACATAACTGGAAACAAGGAAGAAAAACGGGATGAAATGAGCAGCTGTCAATTTGTTGAAGACTTGGCTACGACCAGTATGAAAACAAAAGCAGGATATACCTCGACATAGCTGGACTAAGACTGTACATGTTGTATACATTGTATAAAGTCGCATAATATGCTATACAGATACGTCGAAGACTCGCAGTTAAGTTTGTACTATGACGTGCAAGCAACCTGTTATAGTCACGCGCAAGCAACCTGTTATAGTCACGCGCACACGCAGGTACACCCGGGAGGTACGCCCACTCACACATATGTACATTCCTATCAATACTCGTTGCAACGCACACAGTCACACACACACACACACACACACACACACACACACACACACACACACACACACACACACACACACACACACACACACAAACACACACACACACACTTGCACACACGCACAACACTCTCACTTCCTCCCCACCATGCACACACAATACATGAGCATGTCAGATAAAAGTTTTGCTCATTATTTTGTTACCTTTGCTCGGACATACATGTTATGCATGTTTGTTTGTGCATGGTGGGGAGGATGTGAGAGTGTTGTGTGTGTGTGTGTTTGTATGTGTGAATGGGCGTACATGCGTGTGTATGTGTAAATGACTTTGTGCGTGCGCGTGACTATAACAGGTTGCTTGATTATCATAGTACAAACTTGACTGAGACCTACCTTTCTGGCATTGTACAGGTTTTTAAAATGTATACAACATGTACTAGATACGTCTTAGTCCAGCTATGTCGATGTACTTCGTGCTTTCGTTTTCATACTAATTTGGTCAACTCTTGAACAAATTAACAGCTGCTCATTTCTTCCTGCTTTTCTTCCGATAGACATATCATCCTTGTTTTCAGTTATGTTGTAAGAATCTCGCTCTCTGATCGTGGCCAAGTCTTGAACAAATAGATATTCCATATCATCCTGTTTTTCTTCCGACAGACCTAGATATCAAATTATCATCCTTGTTTGCACTTACGCGTTTTCATTTATGTTGTAACAATAATGATTCTCTGATCGTGGCCAAGTCTTGAACAAACTAACAGTCCATTTCATATTGTTTTTCTTCTGGTATATCATTCTAATCTTTCGTTTTTCTGTTGCTCAATCATGTCAATAGTATGTATTACGAAAGTTTTACCATTTTTGCTCTTCGCTTTCATATGCTCTATTCTTGTTATGTAATGTTTGTTAAACGTAGTGTTAATTAATGTGCCTCTTTGCCAGCTCCAATATGGTATTTCGGTTTCCCCTTGTAGAACGATATAGAACGCGTATGTATGTTTGTGTGTGGTGGGAAAGATATGAGAGTGCTGTATTGTGTGTGTGCGTGTGTGCGTTTCGATGAGTATATAGTTAAATGAGTTTAAGTGTGTGAGTGGGCATACCTGCGTGTGTATACAATAGTATGTGTACGTGCGTGACTACAGATTTCTTTCAAACAGTGAAGTTTGATTGTGACGTAGCTGTCTGGCATTGTAAGGGTTAATGAAATGAATACAACATACATGGACTAGGTACGCCTTAGTCGCTATAGTATTCAGCTTGAAGTCAGATTCCAGTTCTATTATTGGGAGGGAAGTTCTTATAAAGTATTTTCTTCCATTTTCATGTCTGTATTCCTGTCTGTATAGTGTGTATTATGTTCATGTATGTGCGCCTATGTAAGTGTGTTAATTGTTAGCATACACCTCAAGTCTGCGTGACTGTGATATTGATAGAATGTGTATTATTCCTGTACGTCCATGTACTCGCTTTGTTGACCTGCATCCTGCTTTCGTTTCAATCGGATCGATGCCAAGTATTGTACCAATTGAACACTCAAACTGCTTTTCTTCTGGTTTAGTTTCCTTGTTTTCTCGTATGTTACAACCATTTGCTCTCTGATTGTGGCCAAGTCTAGGGAAAATTGATTTATCAAATGTATCATCTTAGTTTTTGTTTTTCTATCGTTATGTATTAAAACCGAAACCTCCTCAAAATTGAAGGATGAACCGGGATGTGTGCTAATTGCGGTCACCGTCTCTTTACTCTTTGGACGACCCGTTCAAAACTTATTTGAAATCTAAAGATCAATTTTAAAGTAAGATTCCAATTGAAATATTGTGAGGACATTTCTTCAACAACATTTTTTCCATTGAACACTTCTCTTGACGTGTGCTTTTCAATGGAGACGGACGTGCAGCTGTAGTGCTCCGGGTTTTGCAGCCACCGCCCTGTTTTTCTCACGCCAAATTTATCAACCACACCATGATATAGTGATCCTAGCTTAGCTATCATTTATCCCTATGTTCCAGAGAAAACTTTCAACCACTTGGAGATACGAATTTTGGGTAATTTTTACATAGATTTTTGTCTCAATTTTGAACTTTCCCCGCTGACAACATGGCGTCTCGTAAAACCCGACATACCGCCAAGGAGCAGAGCGCACCCGCCCATCCGGCCCGCCCTACCCGACCGGAATCAGACAGTGACACTGATCCAGGCCCTGAACTAACTCTCGCTGATATTCAACGGAGCATTCAACTCTCTTCCTCTAATGTGTGTACGAAGCTTGATTCTTTGTCTAGTGAGGTTGCATTGATAAACACTAAACTGACCGATTTGGAAGCCTCTGTGAAAATGAACTCCGATAAACTCATCGAGATAGAGCAAAAGGAAATCCCAGACTTAAAAAACAAGATGGCGGAAGAAATCTCAAAATTAAACGACAAGATCACTCTCATGGAAATCTATGGCAGGCGCTCAAACCTCCTCTTCTATGGCGTCGAAGAAACCCAAAATGAGAACATTGATGACACACTTCGACATACGTTCACTTACTTGGGAATTAGCGCCGAAGATGCCGACAACGTTGCCCTGGTTAACGCCCATCGTCTTCCACGCCGTGACACAGCATCATTTCAGGCCAGCGGAGGCCCGTCCCGTGAAGTCCCGCGAGCTATTATCGCGAAATTTGTGTACATGAAGGATCGCAACAATATCTTGGCCGCGTTCGAAGATCGCCAGCGCAAACCACGTACCTCCAACGCCGCCGCATCGGACCAGAACAACCGAAGGATCACTGTTCGCTGTCACAATGTGAGTCTAACACCCCCCCCCCCCCCCCCCCCTCATAGCGGGTGAACACAATAGAGGCTCTGGAGCCAACTTTACGAATAATTAAGATACTGAGAGTTCCATAGCCAGGTGTGGGTAAGAGCGGGTAAACACAATAGAGGCTCTGGCGCCAATTTTACGAGTAATTAAGATACTCAGAGTTCCATAGCCAGGTGTGGGTAAGAGTGGCATTAGGTGTGGCAGTGTGTGGAAAAGTGGAAAAGTGTGCAGATGACAGTAGGCTGTGCTAAGAGCAGGACGAGAGAGAGAGAGTGCTAGGGCGTGGAGGCACAGATTCACGGCTGGTTAAAAAACCATGCAGCAACGGGCATCGTGCAGGCTAGTTTCAACGCCGAATTCTCCGCACACCTCCCGGCCCGGAGAAGCCTCCCGACGCACCACACCTCTGTAGCAACTGTCATTTTGTCACCAGAACCGTAAGTTACATTTTATTTGTATTCAAGTATTACAATGCACAGGTACTATGGTGTGATTTGCTTTTAGGCAGGAGAAAAGGCACTCAAATATTGTATAGATGCATGTGTAACAATTAGAACATGCAGAGATTATCATTATTGATTTTGTAATTTTGACAACCAAAAAGGAACTAAGGCAGATGACAGTAGGCTGTGCTAAGAGCAGGACGAGAGAGAGAGAGTGCTAGGGCGTGGAGGCACAGATTCACGGCTGGTTAATAAACCATGCAGCAACGGGCATCGTGCAGGCTAGTTTCAACGCCGAATTCTCCGCACACCTCCCGGCCCGGAGAAGCCTCCCGACGCACCACACCTCTGTAGCAACTGTCATTTTGTCACCAGAACCGGACGAGCTGGGCTCACTTATAGGCCTGTCCACCCCATCACCTATGACGCATCCAGGCGGCAGTGACTTCCCTACGCGCCGACGCGCATGATGACCGTCTGTACAACTGGATCGCCGACCAGACCTCTCGATAGCGTAGCACGTCCAACCGCGGAGCGTGGAGCCTCGCAGTCCTCACAAAGGATACCAGCGTACCCCACCCCTTGGCCGCGTCATTCACGACGAGCGCGAGAGCGAGAGCGAGACTGTTCGGGGGTCAACCACGTTTTTCCCTTCGCGACACTATTAAGGTGACATTTACCCCACGCCCTATTGTTTTGTAATGTAACGATAGGATAATTTCGATGCTACACCAAGGTGTACAGGACCTGGACATGTGTATTTGTGTTGCAATATATATATCCTTAAATTGTGACGTATACCATTGTTATGGAAGACATAAATGTAGACGCATTGTTTGTTTCTGTACCCCTCACCCGAATTAAGAGCGGGTCGCTAGAATTAAAGAAATGACTTCAAATTTACTTCGGTGTTCTAAAGTCGTATGATTATGGTGTATATGGTGTATTTCATGTCAGTATCACATACCACAGAACCGAACCTATTGCCAGACAAGTGAAATCAGCACAAGGATCTGACAAATTGGCGACCACGAAGGGACTTTTTCCTTATGATAGGTTAGGTTATAATGTATAGTGAATACTTGTGATGACAGGGTAAAGGTTTTATTGTACTCCTATCTGTGTCTGAAACGAATCTTGATTCTTTCTCCATGTAAAGTACTGTAGGAACTTCTGGTGGAGAGCTGTGAGGCAAGGAGGTTTCTCCGAACGCCGCGTGAAGTGTGCCAGTGGTTATTTCAGGACCGTTGCGCAGCCAATATTTTGGTAAGTGTGAACTGTGTTCCTCCGGGGGGCCCTACAGTATGGATAGAGACAAATTCATTGCACAAGGGGAAAAGTTTGAGCTGAGTGGGAAGGAGTTGAAAGACTATGTTGATGAATGTGTGCGAGAAGCTAGGAATGAACGAGTGGAAGCAAGAAGGCTAGAAGCTGACTTAGTTGCTCAGCAGATTAGATTAGAGGAACTTCGGAAGGAAAACAGTGGAGAATTTAGTTCACAGACTGTACATAGGCCCAGGATCCCCTCTCTTCCTGTCTTTCAAGAAGGAAAAGATGATATTGATAGTTACCTTTGTAGGTTTGAGAGACACGCCACTAGTGTGGGTTGGGATAAGGCAGATTGGGCTATTGCATTGTCCGCACTGTTGTCCGGTAAAGCACTTGATATCATCTCAAAGCTAACAGCTGAACAAGCGAATGATTATCAAGTGGTGAAAACATCCCTGTTAAAAGGATATGACTTAACAGAGGAAGGTTATAGGCTAAAGTTTAGGCAGTCTAAACTCCGTCAGGGTGAAAGCTACACACAGTTTGCTTCCAGAATAGAGAAGTATCTTGATAGGTGGGTTGAACTTAGCCCTTATAGCGAGACTTTGGAGGGACTTAAGAGTCTCACTATCCAGGAGCAAGTCTTTGATACATGCAGTAAGGATTTACTGGTGTTCATAAAGGAACGTCAGCCTACAACACTCACGGATGTATTAACTCTTGCTGATCAGCATCGTGATGCACATACAGACCCTAGGATTAGGAGGATGAAAGATAAGCCGAGTTATTCTAGTGGAGCCCAGCAGTCTAGTTCTAGTAGCCCGAACAGTCCGACTGTTTCCAAAGGTCAAGTACCTTTCAAAGCTAAGGCGGGTCAGTTACCGTCAAAAATGTCCGGGAAATGTTATAACTGTAGTAAATTTGGTCACCTTTCTTGGAATTGTCCAGATAAGAAGAGTCGACGGGAGAAGGGCGCAAGTCTCAACGAAGGCAGGTCTGAGGACAACCCTACACAAGCTGGTCGTGATGCACATGGAGCTGGGTCACCTGACACAAAGGAGACAGCTCAACAGCAGGACCAGAAGGGCATGTGTCTGATCGTTGAGAAATCGCCTATCGTCGAGGAGAACCTCACTGAGGATGGAAGCGCAGTGAAGTTAGCATCGGGTGGCACCCTACCAATCTTGTCAGCAGCTGCGTGTGGTACACGCAGAGACAGGATGCCAGTCTGCAAGGGAATGGTAAATGGACACCTTGTAGACGCACTTCGAGATACAGGTTGTTCGACAGTCGTCGTACGACAGGACCTTGTACTGGAGGAGCAACTCACTGGGGAGAGGAGAACATGCGTTCTCATAGATGGGACGGCTAAGACTTTCCAAGTGGCCAACATCGAGATCGACACTCCCTTCCTCACGGGTAAGGTAGAAGCCTTATGTATGTTATCACCAGTGTATGATCTCATAATAGGTAATGTGACTGGCGTCCGGGAACCAACCAATCCAGGTGTGGACTGGGAGCCGGAGCATCATCAGGCCAATGCAGTGGAGACCAGAGGACAAGTGAGGCAGGCAGCACGGGCTCGTCCACCCCTCTTGGTACCCAAACCACTGAATGGCATTGTCACTGTGGATGATCTCACCCAGGCCCAGAAGGGGGATGATTCACTTGAATCATGTCGGAAGTTAGCCGACAGTGGAGACAAGAAGACAAGTGAGAAGGGAAATACTTCCGGCTTTGTCTTAAAGAAAGGAGTACTCTATAGAGAGTTTGTAGATGCAACCCCTGGTTCAGATATAGTGTTGCAGGTAGTGGTACCCACTAAATTCAGGAATCAAGTTCTGAAGCTGGCACATGAGTCAATACTTGGAGGACACTTGGGTAACAAGAAAACCAGTGAGAAGATATTGGCTCATTTCTTCTGGCCAGGTATGCACGGAGATGTAGTTCGGTATTGTAGGTCATGTGGGCCATGCCAGCGTACTTCGCCGAAGGGGAGAGTGACCAAGGTGCCCCTTGGTTCGACACCCCTCATCGATGAGCCCTTCAGGCGAGTGGCCATGGATCTCATTGGACCGATTGAGCCTGCTACAAGTAAGGGGAATCGTTTCATATTGACTGTTGTCGACTATGCCACACGTTACCCTGAAGCTGTAGCACTTCGCCGGATTGACACACAAACGATTGCCGAAGCACTGATGGACATCTACTCCAGGGTAGGGATACCGCGAGAGGTGTTAACCGACCGAGGGAGCCAGTTTACATCAGGAATGATGAAGGAAATTAGTCGCTTACTCTCCATCCGCCAGATGACGACTACACCATATCATCCTTCATGTAATGGTTTGGTCGAGCGCTTCAATGGCACGCTAAAAGCTATGCTACGCAAGATGTGCGAGGAAAGACCCAAGGACTGGGATCGATACCTAAACCCCCTCCTGTTTGCATACAGGGAATCAACTCAGGAGAGTACAGGCTTCTCACCCTTTGAACTTCTGTTTGGCAGGGTAGTTCGGGGTCCTCTTGCTATCCTCAAAGAACTGTGGACTGGAGACGTGGATGAGCCTGATACCAAGACTACATACCAATATGTGTTGGACCTGAAAGACCGGCTTGAGTCAACTTGTCAAGTCGCCCAGCAAAATCTCAGCAGAGCAGCCGAGAGGTACAGGAGGCAGTACAATCGGAAAGCAAAGGAGAGGAAGTTTGAAGTTGGTGATGAGGTCCTACTTCTACTCCCCACTGACAGCAATAAATTGCTGATGCATTGGAAAGGGCCGTTCAAGGTAGTTGGGAAGGTCGGACACTTAGACTACAAGATAGACATGGATGGAAAGGTGAAGACCTTTCATGCGAATCTTCTGAAAAGATTTTTCAGAAGGGAAGTGAGCGCTGGAGTGTTTGATATCGCGTGTGTTTCAGTGGTAGATGATGGCACTACTGATGGAGATAGTGAAGAAGAGGACGAGAGCGTGCAGTTTGCACCGAGGAGGGATCTTCTCCAGACACCAGCTCTCGCCCCAACCGAGACACTGCATGACGTGCAGATAAGTCCGCACTTAGACGAAGGTCAAAGCCAGGCTGTCAACTTTCTGCTTCAAGAGTGTAGGACAGGGAGAGCTGCGACCTGTGCAAGACAAAGTCAACGCGGTGCAGGGAGCTCCAAGACCGAAGACTAAGAAGCAACTCCGCTCCTTTTTAGGTCTGGTAGGTTACTACAGGCGCTTTGTTCCAAACTTTGCCGCGATAGCCGCACCTCTGACAGATCGGACGAAGAAAGGAGAGCCTACTCAAGTGAGATGGGGAGAAACTGAAGAAATAGCCTTCACCACGCTAAAGCAGAAGCTAGCTAAGGAGCCTATTCTTCATCTCCCAGACGTGACTCTCCCTTTCATCCTGAGGACTGACGCCTCAGATACTGGATTGGGAGCTATCCTCCTCCAGGACAGAGATGGAAAGAAGTTTCCAATCGCCTACGCAAGCAGGAAACTCCTCCCGAGAGAGCAACGCTACTCAGTCATGGAGCGGGAATGCTTGGCAGTAGTCTGGGGTATCCAGAAATTTGAACCCTACCTGTTCGGTAAGCTGTTCCAGCTGGAAACCGATCACCAGCCCCTGAAGTGCATTGCAAAGTCAAAAGTGGCTAATGCACAAATTCTGAGGTGGGCACTTGCCCTACAGCCATACCAGTTTACCATCACGGCAATCAAGGGGAAAGAGAATGTAGGTGCAGACTACTTGAGCAGGATATCTGAAGAATAAGCTGTAAGCTGTCCCAGTGTGGACCAGGCAGGATGATTGTTTACAGGAATATACATATATGGTTCTTTTGTTCTTCTTGTACCAGTTTTTAGACTTGATATTGTTATCTGGGTGAAAATCACTCCCAACCATATATAGATTTTATATATTTTCAAATTTTGAAATTATAAAAATTTCTTGAAGGAAGGGGAGATATGTCACAATGTGAGTCTAACACCCCCCCCCCCCCCCCCCCCCCCCCCTCATAGCGGGTGAACACAATAGAGGCTCTGGAGCCAACTTTACGAATAATTAAGATACTGAGAGTTCCATAGCCAGGTGTGGGTAAGAGCGGGTAAACACAATAGAGGCTCTGGCGCCAATTTTACGAGTAATTAAGATACTCAGAGTTCCATAGCCAGGTGTGGGTAAGAGTGGCATTAGGTGTGGCAGTGTGTGGAAAAGTGGAAAAGTGTGCAGATGACAGTAGGCTGTGCTAAGAGCAGGACGAGAGAGAGAGAGTGCTAGGGCGTGGAGGCACAGATTCACGGCTGGTTAAAAAACCATGCAGCAACGGGCATCGTGCAGGCTAGTTTCAACGCCGAATTCTCCGCACACCTCCCGGCCCGGAGAAGCCTCCCGACGCACCACACCTCTGTAGCAACTGTCATTTTGTCACCAGAACCGTAAGTTACATTTTATTTGTATTCAAGTATTACAATGCACAGGTACTATGGTGTGATTTGCTTTTAGGCAGGAGAAAAGGCACTCAAATATTGTATAGATGCATGTGTAACAATTAGAACATGGAGAGATTATCATTATTGATTTTGTAATTTTGACAACCAAAAAGGAACTAAGGCAGATGACAGTAGGCTGTGCTAAGAGCAGGACGAGAGAGAGAGAGAGTGCTAGGGCGTGGAGGCACAGATTCACGGCTGGTTAAAAAAACATGCAGCAACGGGCATCGTGCAGGCTAGTTTCAACGCCGAATTCTCCGCACACCTCCCGGCCCGGAGAAGCCTCCCGACGCACCACACCTCTGTAGCAACTGTCATTTTGTCACCAGAACCGGACGAGCTGGGCTCACTTATAGGCCTGTCCACCCCATCACCTATGACGCATCCAGGCGGCAGTGACTTCCCTACGCGCCGACGCGCATGATGACCGTCTGTACAACTGGATCGCCGACCAGACCTCTCGATAGCGTAGCACGTCCAACCGCGGAGCGTGGAGCCTCGCAGTCCTCACAAAGGATACCAGCGTACCCCACCCCTTGGCCGCGTCATTCACGACGAGCGCGAGAGCGAGAGCGAGACTGTTCGGGGGTCAACCACGTTTTTCCCTTCGCGACACTATTAAGGTGACATTTACCCCACGCCCTATTGTTTTGAAATGTAACGATAGGATAATTTCGATGCTACACCAAGGTGTACAGGACCTGGACATGTGTATTTGTGTTGCAATATATATATCCTTAAATTGTGATGTATACCATTGTTATGGAAGACATAAATGTAGACGCATTGTTTGTTTCTGTACCCCTCACCCGAATTAAGAGCGGGTCGCTAGAATTAAAGAAATGACTTCAAATTTACTTCGGTGTTCTAAAGTCGTATGATTATGGTGTATATGGTGTATTTCATGTCAGTATCACATACCACAGAACCGAACCTATTGCCAGACAAGTGAAATCAGCACAAGGATCTGACATTCGCACTGATCTTCCTCCAGCATTGAAGGCAAAGAGGAGCGCCCTAGCGAAGTCGGCGTACAACCTGCGTAAGGAGAAACATGTATCTACCAAAATATCGGTGGTTGGAACGAATGTGCTACTCCAATGGAAAGAAAAAGGCACACAAGCCTGGAATCTGTTCAAAGATTGAGCTTCTTTACCTTTTGATTCATGTGAATTTGATTTTACCTTGAGCAAAATCTGTCTCGACGAGAATTTAATTTTATCTTGAGCAAAATCTGTCTCGACATCGTCTTCTGCGTCATTGATTTTTATTCCAATTGGTGAGCACCGAATGTTTGATTTAGTATCTACAGTGATAAACCGTCAAATAGTACCATTGATCTGTTATTCGCAAATTTAATACGCCTAGCAGTCGTGTTAAATGTAAAACCGAAATTCTGGCCTTCTATGATTATTTTCTCTGCCTGCAACATATGGCTTCATCACTTTTATTTATTGTTGAGTGACAAGCTCGTTCATCTTGGAACATACTCTCATGTAAAATTGTTACATTGATTATGAATTGTTACTCGTCATTCCTATTTAGCATACAAGGCAATAATTATATGCCTCTCTTCAATGAGCTCACAAAATAGCCTACATGTATATTTTTGCATTCAAGCCATATTTGTGCTCTTCTTTTAATCGTTCCCATACTGATTTGTTAAGATATGTTAGACCTGTACACAAAAATTGTACCAGGTTTGGGGTGGGAGGGGAGGGTGGTTGACTGTAAGAGCCCGTTAATCTGGGTCCAAACTCCAATATGTACATCTGGAGTCTGTTCTTGACTGTATATTTATACGTGTTTATGTGCTCAAAGCATGAGCCATTTCTGTACTTTATTTTAGACTTTTTTATTTGTTCTAAAGTTCTTCAATTTTGTCTTACTTCTCATCACATCTGCTTTGTGTTACTCAAAACTTATAAAAATTCGATATGTCCCAAAAGTACTAATGTGATGTCTTTCATAACCTTATGCTTGAAACACATGTTCATCAATTGTAATGACCTGCCGTATTTGATATGCAAATTTGTTCATAGCAATCCCTTCTACCGTGTTCATTATATTGAATTTAGAATGCTGGTATACAACTTATTATTCATTACATATTTTTCTATCATCGACCATGGATGAGCCAAATAATGAAAATTTTATCCCTGTCATAAATAATGAAGTAAGTGACGACCAGCCAGTTGCAATGAGTTTATTATCTAACTCTTCTGACGGCGAAGAAGGTGACAACTTCGACATTATCAAATCTTTGAATTTAGAAACTGAAGAATTAAAGCTCAATTTTGACTCAAATGATATCTTACCCCAAAATGTGTCTTCTCAATACAACCTGGAAAAGGATGTTATTTCTTTGTCTAAATCACACCCGAACAAACTTTTTGTTTCACACTTTAATATTAGAAGTCTCAATAAAAATTTTGACCAATTACTTGTATTCTTAAATGAATTACACTTCAAACATAGTGTTATTGGTCTAAGCGAGACTTGGCTAAAGGAAACGTCACCTTCTTCACAATTAGCTATCGATGGTTTCAAATTGGTTATAAACAATAGAAATTGTAAAAGAGGTGGAGGTGTAGGTTTTTATGTCAGTCAAAGTTTAGATTTTGAATTGTTGCATAAATATACCATAATGTCAGAATGCCTCGAGAGTATTTTTATTGAGGTAAGCACTCCTAAAAAGGGTAATATCATTTTTGGGGAAATTTATAGACCACCAAATTCCGACATTACTGAATTTATTGATACTCTTCACGGTCTATTATTTGATAATTATTTCGACAACAAGACGTGCTTCATAATGGGTGATTTTAATATAAATCTCTTAAATTGTAATGATCATGCTCTTATTAGTGAAGACTTCTTGAACCTTATGTTGTCAAAATCTTTCATTCCACTTACAAGAAAACCCACTCGTATATCTGATACCACTTCTACTCTTATTGATAATATATTTGTTAATAACTTATCCTCAGTTGACACATCTGGTATAATAGTTTCAGATCTTACTGATCATTTCCCAATATATGCACTGACATCACATTTTTCTACTAAAAACAATCCTGTTAATAACTCTGGTTATCGTGTTATGTCTGAATGTAATCTTAATAGACTTAGGGAGGGATTGAGGTTAGTTGACTGGTCCGCAGTGTATAATGAAAGAAATGCAAACTCGTCTTTTGAAAACTTTATGAACATTTTAACAACAAATTTTAACGTCTTTATTCCTCTACATAGACGAACCAGTTCAAACTACAAGAAAATACCAAGACAGCCGTGGATCACAAAATCCCTTCTCAGGTCTATTAACAAAAAAAACAAACTTTTTTGTAAATACCGTAAAGCCTCTAGTGTCATAAATAAATCTCGTTATATTCGCTATCGTAACACTCTGTCATCTACACTACGTTTAGCTAAGAAATTGTATTTTTCTAAACAGTTTGATAAATATAAGTTTGATATCAAGAGTACGTGGAAGGTGATTAACACAGCTTTGAAAGCAAAAACTGACTCTAATTCTCCAAATCATATTATTCAAGATGGTCGCCATATCGATGATCCAGTGGCAATGGCGGAAGTATTCAATGACTTTTTTGTAAACCTAGGGCCACATCTTGCTAACAAAATACCAAATACGCAGACTAAATTTCATTCTTTTCTAAAAGAAAGAAATGCCAATTCCTTGTTTTTCATTCCCATTGTTGAAGAAGAAATCAAAGAAATAGTCAAAAATCTAAACAACAAAAAAAGCTCAGGTAACGATGGTATCACAATATTCCTATTGAAAAACATAATAAATGAAATCATTTCTCCCCTAACTCATATCCTAAATCAATCCTTGTCTACTGGAAAGGTCCCTCAAAAAATGAAAATTGCTAAAATTATTCCTATATTTAAAAAATGCCAAAAAGAAATTGTAAATAATTATCGCCCAATATCTCTTTTAACCTCAATCTCAAAAATTCTTGAAAGACTTGTTTACAAACGAACTCTCAGATTTCTTGTTAATTGTAAGATTCTTTCAAATTTTCAGTTTGGATTCAGACAAAAACATAGCACAACTCATGCTTTACTAGCTTTTATTGACAAAGTAGCTCACGCAATTGATGACGTTTCCCATACCATCGGTGTTTTTCTCGACTTTTCTAAGGCGTTTGATACGATTGACCACGACATTCTTCTTTATAAATTAAGTCATTACGGTATCCGTGGGAAGGCTCTAGATTGGTTTAGGGATTACCTTACTGATCGAAAACAATATGTAAATATCAATGGACAAGAATCTAGTTTGAAATTAATTTCTTGTGGTGTCCCCCAGGGTTCCCTCTTAGGCCCATTGTTGTTCATTTTGTATATCAATGACCTTCAAAATTCGTCACAAATCCTTTCTTTTATATGCTTTGCAGATGACACCAATTTATTTTTCTCACATCGCAACCCTAACACGCTCACACTTATATTAAACAATGAATTAACCCATGTACAGTCTTGGATCCATGCAAACAAATTATCGTTGAATATTGACAAAACACATTATATGTTATTTAGCAATTCATTGCAAGTTATTCCAAATGATATAATTATTAATGATATCAATTTGAAACAGGTAGACAGTACTAAGTTCTTAGGACTTCATATTGATAGCGATTTATCCTGGAAAACTCATATTAATTTTTTATGCAAAATATTATCCAGGAACACAGGAATTCTAAACAAGCTAAAACATTTCTTTCCCTCTCACATATTACAAACTATATATTCAACTTTAATTTCTCCATATCTTAACTATGGAATTTTAGCTTGGGGAAATTCATCAAAGCTTTTGCTCGATTCTCTTTTTATTCTACAAAAACGTGCAATAAGAATTGTTAACCACGCCGAGTATTTATCTCACACAATTGATCTTTTCAGAAATAACAAAGTTTTGAAATTGATTGACTTGTTTAACTATAATGTTGGTATTTTTATGCATAAACTTTCCACTAATGAGCTTCCTGAAGTCTTCCTTCAAATGTTCACTAGAAATAACTCTGTTCATAACTATCCAACCCGGCAACATGACGCTTATCACCTTCCACGTACTCGAACGATTTTTGCACAAAAAACAATTATGTTTACAGGGCCCAAATACTGGAATGATCTCCCCCAAGATGTCAGTGGTTGTGTATCATTATATCCATTCAAACGTAAACTTAGAATGCATCTATTGAATAGTTACTCTACGTAAGCTCATTGAGATTCTAAACTTTTGTGTATAATGTTCATTTCCATGTGTAATTTACATAATGCCTTGCTGTTGCACGCTTCCGAAATCCTGCCCGATACTGTTTTTCACTCGTTCTCTATATATGCTCATGATTTCGTAAGCGCGGCAGCAGCAGGCATTGTTCTTAGCACCTCATTGCAGCTGGCTGGTGGCTACTCAATACATAGTAGGCCGATAACGCTATAACATTCCAATGTTACGAACTGTTATTCATATCAATCTGAACTTAATTTGACTGTTGTTCATCCGATATACATATAGTTGTAGTACGCAGACTGGATTCCTTAGGTATTGTAATTTACGCGTTTGCATAATATCTCGACACGTTGTATCATATGAAGACAGCATCAAAAACTCAATCGGATAATTATTGACGTGCTCTTGATTGTTTATTCAAGCTATTAAGTATGTGTAAAAATCTCCTTGCATTCTCATAGCCCTAAATTCACAGGTTAAATCTTGTTCACTTATATATGAGAAGTATCTGTTTTACGTCCTCGAAGAATTTGTGTTATTTCTTGTTTTAGTTTGGTCCTAAGTTGCATCCGTACTCTATATCTATTTATATATACACCAGTTTTACCGGGACTTACGCCTATCAAGCTTGCTTCTAGTAGGTCCCATCATATTTCTCTCTCAATTTCCATCTTATCATATATTGTATATTTATGTTGTATTAAGTTGTACATCCAAGTTGGATATTGTATATTATTTTGTTTTGCACATTGTATTCATCGAGAAGTATGAAAATAAATTGAAATTGAAATTGAAAAAAAATTCTCCGGTATATCTACACCACTTTATTGTTTGACTTGTAAAATGGCTAGCTTATCTTGAAAGAATGAATGTCAATACATTGAAAAGGGCTCTAAGATCTTTTATATCCACACCTGACAGATCCAGTCCGATTTCAAGACAGTTTTGCACATAATATGTGACCTTTATTCGAACATGTTCATGTACGTGTATGTGTATGTGTGGTGGGAAGGATGTGAGAGTGTTATGCGTGTGTGTGAGTGCGGTTCAGTAAGTTAGTGTTTGAATGGGTTTGTACGTGTGAGTGGGCGTACGTGCGTGTGTACATGAATTATTGTGTGCGCGCGTGACTGTATTAGTTGCTTGCACTCAGAACAAGTTTGACTGCGACATAACTGTCTGACATTGTAAGGGTTAATAACATGTATACAACATTTACTAGGTATTTCTTAGTCCAGGTATGTCGAGGTACTTTCTGTTTTCGTCTTCCCGCTGATTGTTGCCAGGTCTCGGACCATAATGCATTGCCCGAGTTTTGCCACGCCTCAAACAAGTTATTTCATACAGTATCTACCAGCTAGCAATACGGTATAAAAGTAGGCCGCGAGAACCTCCCTTGCAGTGTACGGTATTACTTCCCTCAATGACGGCGATACGTGAGCGTCTCAACACGACAACAGCGTTATAAACATCAAGTCTTCGTGAAGTCGCCTCTTTCTGAGAATCTGTGGAGATTCACCTGGCTTGCCTGAACCATCAGAATGGCTCCCCCGACAACAACGCGCCGTCTGCTGACGACAAGTCTGCTGATCATGATGCTGACGACGTCTCTAGCTCATCCAATCTCATGCGCAAACGAGACTGAAAGAGAAGCTGTTTCTTTCAACCAAACGATCCAGGTAAGAGGATTTGGTGAAGGCTCTCCATCTCTATGAAAACTAGCTGTAGCTATCGCTATCACAATCATTAAAAACTGCTATCGTTATCATCACCATCACTAATGCTATCGTTCTTATCACTTTCATTCCTGTTGTTATCTCCATCATCACTGATTATCATCACCATCATTACTGATATATTTATAATCACCATCATTTATGATGTTGTTATTAACACCATCATTACTGCTTTCGTAATCATTACCATTATCAACTGGTATCGTTAGTGTTACTATCGTAACTGTTATCGTTTTATCACCAGCATTACTGTTATCGTTATCATTACCATCCTTTTCACAACCTTGGGATTTTGAGGTAGTTGAAAAGTTAATGTGTGATATGTTATGAAATGGTAAAATTAAATGAAAAGATATATGGTGTTTTAGAGCTTAAGAAATTCGATAAGGAAGGACTGGAGGACTTCCATTTTTCTCATGGATAAACATAGACTGATGTGGATAAAGACTCATATTCGATGATTCAAGGGTGAGATTGAAATGCTTTTCAATATAGACTCGTGAAGTGGGAGGTATACAAGGATTTTTTAAAAGAATGTTTCATTAAGAATGAGCGAACTGTCTTTGCCAACTTTTTAGGAACATGGTGGATATTCGGGTTGCTATAAAAATGCTTTGCTTGAAAAGTAAACATGTAAACTGTAAATTATAAACTGGGAGGAATTTACATCGCTATAAAAGTTTCAAATACAGGGAAGTAGCAGTTAATTATCATACTTTGAATCAAATAAATGATTTTTGCTATAGCAGACCTTAAAATAAACCCCAGCTTCCTTTAGAAATTTAGCAAAGGCTGTTAGAAAATGAACGAGAGGAAAGAAAATTAGCAAGTATTCTGGGTTGTCAACCAAAGAGAAAAAAACAAAAAATTACCTGATATAAAAGATGTGCACATGGGGGCGTTGTGTGAATGGGCGTGAGGCTAGCTGCGTGTGTGTTTGTAGGTGCGTGTGTGCGTGCGTGCATGTGTGTGTGTTTGTGTGTGTGTGTGTGTGTGTGGATGTGTGTGTGTGTACATGTGTGTGTATGTGGGGGGGGGGGGGTGGACTTACATGTTTTGTGTGGGGGTTGGTATGTTCGGGGGGGGGGGGGGTGGTGATGAGGTATCAGAAAAGATTTCATTCTCATGGAATTGTTTTATTATCATATATACATATCTATTAATATTATAATGATTATTATTTTAGAGGAATGTGATTTATAAGTTGCATATATATTCAGGAGGAATATGGCACATGTACATATTTATATACAAGTGTGTTTGTGTGTGTGTGCGCACGCGTGTATTCGTGTTTGTTGTGTGTTTGGTGCGTTTTTAGTGTTGTGTGGTCGCTAGGTGATATGAGATGTTAAGCGATGGTTAACGAGGAGGGGGGATATAAACAATAGTTATAATTATCATCGATCTGATTTGACTTTGTATTTCTTTCATTATTTCATGTTTTCTTTCATATTTCAAAATAAATACTCCATTTTGAGAATACTATCAAACAAAAAAGGTGACAAAATCATAATCCATCTTGATCGTTAGCCTTCTTATAAGAACTATTTTGTGTAATATTTGTTACGTCATGTATGTATTGCATTATTTCTACATAGGGCCCCATTGTAGTAAAAAAGACCTGAGTAAATAAATACAACTGGCATCATTATCATCACCAACATTATCACCACCATTATCATTGGTATCTCTAATGATTTTACATTCATTACTCTTTTACTCATCATTCGAATGTCTAATGCGATTCTCACTTTTTGACAAACTAGGATCAAACAGTATGTTTGTCAGATAATTAATAAAAAAAAAAACATAATGCACATCACACCTGTCGATCCACTAGCAGGTGTAACTAATAATTCATGATGCTTCTGGCAGAACAGACCTTGTGGATTGACATGCACAATAGGCATTTTTGTGTTCTAAATAGACCATTTTTGTTATGTACGCATTGGCGTATTTCAAATAAGGCGTTACTAATAGTAACCCCAAAGCTTGGCCGAGGTTTGTCTGAGTAGCAACACATAAAGATTTAAAGTGCGTTCCATCCATTAAAACTGAGGATACAATTTTTGTTATGTATGCAAATTTTATGCACATCTTCAAAACAATTGAAACACCAAAGCTTATCCGGGCTACCATATTCAAAGTGTGTTCCACCAAATGCAATCTGATTGAATAGATACAAGTGAATGCGATAACGCGTTACTACGCATTTAGGTGGTAAGTTGTGAATAAATTACGAAAACGGTCAATTACGAAATATAGGTGACTATGATCAGGGAACACCTACTTGCTATAATGCTTTACCATTGTTACGACGCAGTTAGGGGGAAAGTTGTGAACACATTTCTAAAACGCATAGTGATTATCTCATACAAACAAATTTTGAGCTCCACGTCCGTAAACAAATTCATTAAAGGGCATATACTGTACTCGGAAGGCAAAAAAGCCTTCAAAATGTAATTGTTACCAATCTTCTTGCCAATGGTCTTAAATTCATGTATTGTCTATTTTAGAAGCTTGCTGAAAGTTATTTGCCCTCAAATGATCTACATTTGGAGTAATGAGTGATTAAATCACAAATCCTCAAAATGTTCGGCCCGAACATTTTGAGGATTTAATCAATAATCATTAATTACTCCATATGTGGATCATTTGAGGGCAAATAACTTTCAGCAAGCTTCTAAAATAGACAATACATGAATTTAAGACCATTGGCAAGAAGATTGCTAACAATTACATTTTGAGGGCTTTTTGGCCTTCCCAGTACAGTATATGCCCTTTAAATAGAGTACCGAAGTGATGTCGTTATATGAGCATTTTGTCGAGGCAACTGGTTCTAAACAAAATCACTTCAGCATGTTCAGTGAGCGGTTTACAGGTCTGATATTGTCTAGCGGGCTGGTGTCGGGCATTCCCAATAAGAGTCTCCGCTGTGGGCACCGCTGCTTGCTCTACCTGCATAGTTTAGAACCAGTTGTCATGAAAATTTGCTCAAACAACGTCACACCTCGGCACTCTACATGCACTATATATAATTTGTTGACAAATATCAATTGCTTACATGTAACGCAACCTGCTTCTAAAAAATGGCATTATTTGACCTTATGTTAAGATTTCAGCTTGATTCAAGTTCTTACATTTTTTATATCGTTTTCCATTTTTTTTTAACAACTAGTAATAGTGATGCTGTGATTGCAGTTGCGAGTGGATTGAAAGGTGTGATTCACAAATTGGCATTAATTGGTTTTAAAGTAATTATTTGATGTACACATGTTTGTGTTCAACTTTGTCCATAAGCAAAGTTACCAAACATTCAAAGGAATATTACAAAAATGATGACCTCTAATATGTCAAGGTACTTCGCTCTAAAAAAACATTTTTCATCCTTTGACCTTGTGATGCAAAATTGTCAGGCAGAATCGAATCATAACTTTTGTGAAATTACTTTTCAAAGTGTGTCAAGCTTTTTCTTTTTTTCTAGTACAATTTGGAGGTCCAGTTCGTTAAATCTGAAACAGAAAAAAGGGACATAAAATGTAAGGAAACCGTCAAAAACAAATTACTTTGTGCTGTAACCTCTACCGAGGAGCTGCCTTTCAAAAATCAACTAAAAGTTTGTCATGAGTTTTTTAATGTAATCGTCAAATATTCTTTTTATAGATTTTTACATCCGAGTCACAACTCAATGCCACCACTGAAACTCGAGTGCTGAGTGCGCTCGAACGCATGGAAACACGCCAAGATGAACTGTCAGCGGCCCTTGCAAGTTTACAAACTCAGCAGGGCGAACTGACAGCGGCCCTTGCAAGTTTACAAAGCAAGCAAAACGAACTGACTGCGGCCCTTTCAGGTCCGGCCCCGAGGGATTGCAGTGACGTCCTGGCGGCAGGAAGGTCGGAGAGCGGTGTCTACCTGATCCAACCCAATAGAGCCTCGGTAGCCTTCCGGGTCTACTGTGCCATGACCACCGATGGAGGTGGCTGGACCGTAAGCTCATAAGGTTATTTGGACCACGATCTGTTCGATCCATCAAATTCGTGGCGAATGGCATTTGGGTATAGGAATCGTGTTTAATCGATAATTAAATAGCAGCAGCGTTGTGAGAATGGGGAAGAATCGACTAGTTTTCAGATCGGCAATTTTTGTTGAGCTTCATCTTGATCTTCCCGATTAAAATGAATAATAACTACACGTACATCATTAACACAGCGACGTGAGCGCAGTAATGTTGTCCGTAGCGTTGTCAGAGCGGCATCAGAACGGGACGCTGTGGTCTCGCTGCTCCACCGCTCTACCCCAAATAAACACGATCGAGGTACGCCAATGTCGCTTTCCGACGATTCGATAGATCGCAAACCAGATCATGATAGTCATGATAGTGGAACGGGGCTTAGAACATGTTGCTGTAAACGAAACGCATTCCCGGATTAGAGGAAAGGTTAGGATTTTGTAATTACAATGAAAATTATATTCCTATCGATATAAAATTAAACCGTATCACATATCTGGATACATGTTTTGAAATCTGTATACAAATTATTGTATTGAGTAGGCTATCTAGCCGTGTGTGCATATTCGGTATTGTTCATTTTTATATTGGAAAATATATTCAGTCAATTCAATCGATCAATCAATTAGTCTGTTCCCCCGACCTTAAAAATATTAAAATACCTCAAGCTATTATGCTACCTACTGATTTTGGGTCCGGCATGCTAATAATTATGTCGCTGCAGATGTACTCTCCAATATCATTATTATAATCTGAAAGCTAGATGGTGTTTGGTTTGTCTTGGAAGATAAAGCTTTGACGTTTTATGTAAATGCTGTGGCTTTGTTTCAGGTATTCCAGCGACGGCAGAGCGGAAACGTCGATTTCTTTCGGCGTTGGAGCTCCTATAAAGTAGGATTCGGGGACATTGAAAACGAATTCTGGATTGGGAATGACGTACTTCATCTCCTGACCAATGACAGAGCCATGCAACTACGCGTCGACCTTTGGTCATTCGACAACGAGACAGCTTACGCCGAATATTCCTCGTTTAGCGTATCTGATGAGAGCGATTATTATCGCTTGGAAGTCGGAGGCTATCAGGGCACGGCTGGTGAGTAAATGAACTAGCAAAGGACCGTACTACTAAGGTCATAAACCTAAACCAAGCTGAAATCTGATATCGATTCTAAATAGTCGTATCCATTGGTTTAAGGCGAGTTTGCGATTCTGGTTACTGAAGTTTAGTTAGATTCGGCTTTAACGTCAACAATTCCTGTATCCTTCCTTAATCCTCCTAAATGTCGCTTGCCTCCAATGCGCATGCACAAAAGAACTGTGCATGCGCAGTCGGGGCTCTCCTGCAAGACACTATCCAGAAATAGGAGAAGTCATGAAAACGGCTGGCGACAAAATGGTGTCAAAATCTTGAGCGTTGAATTATTACACACTCAAAATTGACCTCAAAACTCTTTTGGGAAGAACGAAGACATCTATACGACGGTTTTTGATGACGTTACTCAACAAAAACGACGTTAAAAAATGACGTTAAAAATAACGTTTTTTGTGTGTTTATTCCACTGGACATGTTTCCCTTTTTATTAGGATATTTTACGACAATTTTGGAGAAAATAAATCAAGAAACATTCCAAAAACCGTTTGGTCACTGTTTACTACGCTATTACTGCGAATGTTACACTGAATTATTACTTACGTACTATCAATTCAGGTAATCTTTACATGAATTAAAATAAATGCTTTCCCCTATCTATTCAGATTTCACTATTCCACTACATTGATGTCACACTCACCCCTACGCGATGAACATGATGAATGAATCTCACCTTCACCGTGATTAAAAAGAATTATTACCCGAAAATTATATTTCACATTTTTGACTTATTCAGTTTCAAATTAACATGCCTGAATACTCACTCCAGTGTTTGATATTTGTCATAAGGTACAATTAAATGTGTGAATGGCCCATTTACTCAACTTTTAAAAAGCCCAATTAATAGAATTGCAAAGTAATTTAAACCCGTCCAAAACTTTCGTTAAACTTTCATTAGTAGGATACGGGCCACTCTCAGACTGTCTAGATTGCTATTCAAAATCCCATTTAAATGTTATTTGTTGCTATTCAGTTTGCGTGTATTGATCTATGCACAGGTGATTCGATTGAGTATGATAACGGTCGAGCCTTCACCACGCGTGATGAGGACCATGATATCCACAGCACAGCAAATTGCGCTACCCAATATCATGGGGCGTGGTGGTACAGGCGCTGTGGGTACTCCAACCTGAACGGCAGATACGACATTGATGGTTACACCTCACCGGTGATTGACGGGATCATGTGGCGTCATTGGAAGGGGGTTTACGTCTCTCTGAAGAAAACTGAGATGAAAGTCCGCCCTCTGTGATACCACAATCTTACATCGACAATCCACTCCGCTCACAATAGGCATACAGATAGTAAGACGGAGAAGAAGCATCTCTTTACAACCTGTACAATCGGCCTTGTCGCTGCATACCCAGCAGTTTTCAAAATCTTGTGAAGTGTCTTCTGGGAATAGGTTCCTCTTTTCACATTATATCTATTTTCATGCATAAAGTACAAACAAAATATTATTTTGTGCAAAATGTGTCCCAGGGTATTTCGGAGAAGCGAATAACTAATATCACGAATGATTATACGCGATTTTGCGCGATGAGCTCATAATGATTTGTTGAATTGTGCCGCGAGCTTGTATGCTCTGTAGTGTTAAGCGTTGTCTATATGATATCTGTGTAGAAAAATGTATAACGATGTTTATCTTTAGTGAATGTACAGAAGTGTTTTTGATATTAGTCAAAATGAAACAACAATTCCAATACAAATGAAGCTGCTTTAGAGTGTAATAGACATGTTGGCATTTCTTGGTTATTTGCTTAATGTATGTTGTGATGTACATTGTAATTGTAGGAAATCTGTTTCGGTAGTCATGGCAACTATGAAGTAAGGATTGAGATTCACTTATCCATTGTTTGTGAAGATATAAGAATATAAGACTAGATATAAGACTAGAATAAAATCGCTAAATAAACAAAAACAATTGACATCTTTAATTTTGATGATGTGTATAGGTGATGTTGGTATAATAAGAGGTTTTTTTTTAAATTTCTTGTTCTGCTTGTGCAGGTGTTTCAGTAGCGTACCGTTTATCTGATATGGAAGGAATTAAAACTGCTTCACAAGACTTCATTACTCGTGATGTACAGGTTTCGCTTGTACACAAAGAATCAAAACATAACATACCCCCCCCCCCCCCCCCCCCACAACCGGTCGCTTCATCCTTCGCACTTTAGGTGGCAGGGGTCAACGCTTAGGCTATTTTATACAGCATTTCCTGCACTTTGTTCTGTGTATATTTCCCTTATACCTCTTATATTTCTAACAATCTTCTCCAATGTTAGTTAATAGCCTCAGAGCGCGCCCACTGACCTAAAACATTTCTATATAATATATTTTTTAAGCCTGTTGGAGTTTAGTATCTTATTTTATATTCCTAGTGCCTTCAAACTCTGGCGTGCTACTGGCTAACAACACTATAACATCGTAGCATTGTATGCGACACACAAAGAATTAATACCCATTCTCTACAAGGAAACGAAGGAAGTACTTTTCTGCTCTCCTTCCAATCTCTTTCCTGTTTCACTTCCGATACAAATCTTGCAAGTTTCCTGGCAGATATTTGAGAATATGTTAACACACATGTATATTCCTTAAAGGAAGTGTACCTCTTTTGCAGACATTATCAAGTTTGTAAACACGATATACTCATACGTGCATAATGAGAATGACTTAAAGGTCCCATTTGATAAAAGGTCACATAATTCTTTGATCAGGATCAGCGTGAAAATGAAAGCAGGATGTATCTCGACAAAGCGAGTACATGGACGTTCGTAGTTCAATCTTGCACACTTAGATTTTTATGAATGTTAATATGATAGCACACTTACACAGGCGGGTTTTCATCAAACCTTCATTAATATGTTTATTTCATGTGTCTCCTTTTATTGAACCCAAAATAGATTCAGGGCGAACTATCCATTTAACTTGCACCTTAAGAGAAAACCAGTGTATATTCAGAGATGTCGAGAGACTTTGAATCAGAGATAGAGAAATATACCTGAACAGCCGAAACAACAAGAGAAAGAATTATCTCAGATTTGTCATCGAGTGTAAGGTCAGAGTAATGAATGAAATGTATCACAACCTGTAGTACACTTCGTCAGTGTTCGTTGTATAAAGAAATTACGGTCTGGGGCATCGTTTCAAGCTTGAATGGTATAAATCACGATCCGTTGTATGTGTGAACGCTTACTAATGTATGTCGTATAAATGGGCAGATCATAGCATGACCTGGCTTGACTCCTTATTTCTGAGTAGTCTCCAACTAGTTAATTTCTTTATAATTCATAATTATCTTTCTCTATATCTCACTTTTATTTATTTCTTACACAAGTACTTTCACTCTTTATCTCTCTCTTTCAAACATTCTTTCTCTATCTCTCACTTTCTCTCGCTTTCTTACAAAATCAATTTCATTCTCTCTCCTCTCTTTGAAACATTCTTCCTTCTTTATCTATCTCTTACCCTTTCTTTGTCTTTCAAACACCTTCTCCTTCTATATCCCCAACTTTCTCTCTTTTTCTTACTTAATCAATTTCACTGACTCTCTCTCCATTTTCTCCTTCTCTTTCTTGTTAAAGCACTTTCTCTATCTAACTCTCTCCCTTTGTCAAAGAATATCTCTTTCTCTACCTCTCTCTCTCTCTCTCCCCCTCTCTCTCTCTCTCTCTCTCTCTCTCTCTCTTACACGCGCAATTGCACTCTCCATCTCTCTTTTTCTTACACAAAAACTTTCCCTCTTTCTCTATGTCTCAATTCCTCTCTCTCTTCCTTACACAAGCTATTCCTCTCTCACTTTCTCTTTTTTTTTATTAAAGCACTTTCACTGTCTACCTCTCTCTGTTTGTCAAACATTCTCTCTTTCTCTATACCTCACTTTCTCTCTCTTTCTTACACACGCACTCGTTATCTCCATCTTTCTTTTTCTTACACAATCTCTCTCTCTCTCTCTCTCTCAACCCTCCTCCTCTCTCTCTCACCCTCTATCTGTCTGTCTGTCTGTCTGTCTGTCTGTCTGTCTTTCCCTACCCACCCGTCTTATGTCTGTCTCTCTTTCTTCTTACTGTGTATTTCTTTCTGTCTCTTTTGCCATTCAGTGCCCATGGTTTCCTCTTTTTCTTCACGTCTTCCTCTCTCTCCCCCCCCTCTCTCTCTCTTCCCCTCTCTCTCTCTCTCTCTCTCTATCTCTCTCTCTCTCTCTCTCTTTATCTCTCTCTCTCTCTCTCTGTCTTTTTTGTTTTAAAAGTTGCTTAATTAGTTACTTCATTCATTTAGATTCACATTTATTCAAATATATTGTTTATCTCAGAGCTTTCAAGTTTAAAGATGCCATGCGATTGAGATGATATATCAATGATACATAATTATTTTGATATTGAACAACTGGAAAGGGGCAATAAATGTTAACATGATTTTTTCCTACATCTCTAACATTAAAACTGTTCATGTATGACACTACTTCGCACATTCTGCCGGACCTTTAAAGAGAAAACAGCTTAGAAATATTAATCCTTCTTTGTGACTAAAATCTTCAGATCTGTTCTTATCAAAATGTTATATGAAGCGGAGGAATCGCAGACTTGCATAAAGGCGTTTCATTTATCACATCCAGGCATGCACGTATGTTAATTCATTTCTAACCTTAGCAAGAGGAAATTGCCATTATTAATCAATCTGATTTTCTCGAGAATGCCTTTTTAGGCGTTTTGGAACTGAAGTAGCACATGGAATATTCATACGGCTTCTCCTGTAAAAACGTTTGTGAAAACTCATCCTTTCTTTCACGCAACGGTGAGGGCGTCATTCTCACTACACAATCTCCGTTCCAGACGCTGTGATTATTCGGTTGATCTCCCGCAACATCGTGATGGATGGCACTTTCCTGTTAGTAGAGGCTCAGTGAGCATGACCCACTGATCTCTACACTAACTGGATAGGTTGTTGCACGCTCATTGGCTATTCCGTCGTGAAGCTGCCGAAGCGAAGCGGCCGCCATTGTGGGACCATCAAAAAAGCTGTCAGCCGTGATATACTGCGTACGATCAAATTGTGTTGGAGTGCTCAAAGAATGATCTTTATTTTACAAGTTTTGCCGTCACAAAACTATGTTATGTATGTTCACATTCTTCAATTTGTTTTACTTTATTTAAAAGTTTCAAAGACGAGTTAACTGGA
Source organism: Arbacia lixula (assembly GCA_963669155.1). Classification (NCBI taxonomy): domain Eukaryota; kingdom Metazoa; phylum Echinodermata; class Echinoidea; order Arbacioida; family Arbaciidae; genus Arbacia; species Arbacia lixula. Next base: position 4,043,901 of record OZ022592.1, read on the forward strand.
TTAACAAGTAACAGTTATTGTATCATTTTATCATGTGTGTGATGTATGTGTGCATGCGTTAAAGTGTGTATGTGTGTGATGTGTGATGTGTGTGTGTGATGTGTGTGTGATGTGTGTGTGATGTGTGTGTGATGTGTGTGTGTGTGTGATGTGTGTATGATGTGTGTGTGAGATGTGTGTGTGATGTGTGATGTGTGTGTGTGATGTGTGTGTGATGTGTGTGCGTGATGTATGTGTGTATGATGTGTGTGTGTGATGTGTGTGTGATATGTGTGTGTGTGATGTGATGTGTGTGTGATTTGTGTGTGATGTGTGTGTGATGTGTGTATGTGTGTGTGATGTGTGTGTGATATGTGTGTGTGATGTGTGTGTGTAGTGTGTGTGTGTGATGTGTGCGATGTGTGTGTGATGTGTGTGTGTGATGTGTGTGTGTGATGTGTGTTTGTGTGTGTGGTGTGTGTGTGTGTGTGTGTGTGTGTGTGTGTGTGTGTGTTTGTGTGTGTGTGTGTGGGGGGGGGGGGGGTACTTGGGTTAACCCGGTGGGGTTCAAATCCCTCCCCACGCCTTCCCCGGTATGATAATTCAGGTTCGGTACATCGTGCATTCGGCCCGATCCCCCTTTTTTACTCTTTTTTTTTAGGGGGAAGGGGGAATAACATTCATAACTGCCGATGGGACTAATAGCCATTTTGATCTCTTTTCTTTTGCTTCTCAGTTAATTAAAACAACTAGCCGGTTGGAGTGATCGAGTTCAAGTCCCTTGACTTTCTACCAAGTCCACAGTCCCCCTTTTTAAAATTAGTTTAGCGACCCTTGTCTATGACACAGAGTTCGGTTAACATGATTTGCATACATGACATGTAGGCTCTACATGTATGAAGACCAGAAGACCTGTGGAATTCATCATTTGAATGATTAAATACTACAAAATAATTCAGTTGATGTTAAAACTCTGTTCTGTATTCCACAAAACATGCACGTGCACAAGCATCGGCACATCCATCAGAACCACCGTACCGGCGTGCCACAACGTACACTAAACACGCTTTCCAACGCCGTTGGTGTTTCTGTTTGTGATGGTCCCAAGATGGCGGACGCCGCTGCGCGCGGGCTTCATTCAGTGGAGCGTGACCACCCATCCAGTTAGTGGGGAGATCAGTGGCATGACCAGCCCGGCCAGAACAAAAGCCGCACCGCCTGCAAAGAAGACTACTCCATAATCTTCAAAGACACCGTATAGAGCACCTGTTGAGCAAAATATCAGACACAATGACCGGTATAGCAATAGAAGGGTCTTATAATACAATACAATATTCGCTAGCTTAGTGAGATGGTACACAGACAGTGCACGGGTGACCGATTTTATCCCCGCGGTAGGAGAGTCGGACAATATTTAACTGATTTTTTTTTTTAGTTTCAAAGTCTTCACAGATTTTGCCTGTCAACAACAACGGAAAAAGGTCACAGTCAGAGTTACATTCGTAGAAATCTAAAATTACCATTTCTTTTAATTTTGGATACGTGTGCTGTAGCATTATAATTTGTTGTTAACAATTTGCTTTGTAAATCGTGAAGGCCTATATCAGAAACATTAACGCATCAAGTATCACATAAGTATGAATACATATTATAATAAATTTCATATCCTACGATGATAGAATCCTGGGGCGGTATTCCGAAAACGAACTTAGGAAAAATTTTATTGTATCTCAGGGACTTAGGAAAAATTTTATATTTTGGTATTCCGAAAAGCCAACTTACAATAAAAGATAAAATTTTTATTCAAATGAGATAGAGATAAAATTTTTATGTAAATGAGCCTCCGAGATAAAATTTTTGAGCTAAATCGGTATTCTGAAACGCACTTAGGAAAAAGAGTTAGGATAAAAGATAAACCTGTGCCCAAGCAATTTTATCTCCAGACGTACGCGCCTAGGCCCATAGCATTACGTGCAAAAATAATTCGCGCATTCAACTTTTTGCACATAGGCGCGCTAATGCGCAATGTCCCTTTCAGTTTCATGACATCACACCATCAGCTTAAAGGTGTTAATGTATGCAAAAGAAAGGACGTTTATTACTGGCTGCCTCTGGCATAGGAGCGCAGTGCATGCGCTCATTAATATTGGTTAAAATCTTCCTAAAATATTTTTCGGAATACCAAAGATAAAATATTTTAAAGACATTGTATCTTCGGGGAGATAAAATGTTTATCTCTGTGGATTTTCGGAATACCCCCCCTGTTTGGTGATTGGTCTACACAGCGTGACCTCCACCTGACCACACATAATATTGATATGATGTCGATAATGTTTAGAACAACTCGCCAAGGGATGAAAGTGTGCTGGAGAAGCTAAAAGCTGCCTGCAATAAACTCTTACCAGCAAGAGGGGGTCCCACTAGAAATCCGGCACCTTGCATTTCGATGACCAACCCAAAGGAATACCCTAATGTGTCTAAGCCAACGAAGGCTACTAGCAGGGCCGGAGTCAGCGAATCGGTTGATCCAGCGATGAGGGCGTATAGCGAGGCCAGTATAGCTAGGCTGAGATACCCGGTGGCTAGCGGCACCAGGAAGAGGCATAACCCCGCGAGGATGCAGCTCGTGACGTAACCGAACATGCGCCGATGTTTGCCGAGTATCCGATCGAAGACGAAGCCAACGAAGATTCGTCCGAGCGTGTCCATGATGCCCATGACGGAGAGAATGAAGGACCATTCGTCCTCGCCGATCGACAGGTGGAGCGCGAGAGCCTTGAAGTACACGTAGGGCAGCTGGTAGCCGATGCAGAGGATGAAGTTCGAGATGGCGAAGATGACGAGGAAACGGTTGCTGAGAAGGCGGGCGACCTTGTAGCACGGGGAGAGTATACAGCGGACTCACCAGGTCTCTGCGTGTATGGACTCGGGAACTGCGATGGATGAGTCAGAAGGGAATCGGTTAGGGTAGATTTCCATTGCCTCGGTATAGGTCTTAAAGTCCGTCAGGGTTCGGGTCTCATCGGCTGTGGCCGAAGCAGCCATTGCGTGGCTCAACGCACTCTCGGCGAAGGACAACCCAGACATCCTTGTGCTAGGTTCCCCGGTATTACTAGCAGCTCGGCTGGCAGCCTGGCTCGCTGCTACGCTGGCATTGCCGATGGTTGCTGGGTGGCTACTGAAGGTGAAAAGGGAAGCTAGGTCGTGGCCGTCCAACCTATCCGCGTCTACTTCCACATCCATGATATGCTTCATGTATGCTTCCCTGGAGGGCTTCTCAGGTATAAACCTCGAACAATAGGTGGCGCCACACACGCACAGAGCAAGTTCTATGGCTCCGAGGACGAGAAACCCATGCCGCCAGCCAAATTCGTCGACGACAATTTGGACGACGGGCGCGAAGATGAAGGTGCCGATGCCGGAACCAGCGACCACGAAGCCTGTCGCGACGGATCTTCGCCGCTCGAAGAATCTCCCTACCATGACAATACAGGGCAGGTAGCTCAGCCCGAAGCCGAAACCTGGACGTGGGAGGTATTCGTGGGACAGTAAACCACAAAGGAATGGCAGATAAGTATTTCCTAGGAATCCTAAGCACTTTTATAATCTGTTATAGTCTTCGGGGCCTCGAAGTCAGTAAGCGGGGTGGGAGGGAGGGGGGACAGTTTTTTTTTTTTTTTTTTTTTTTTTTTTGGGGGGGGGGGGGCAGGGGTTGCAACCACCTGTTTGGGGGGAGGGGGGGGGGAGTTCCAAAAGGAAGGGGAGGGGGTTAAACCCTCTAAACTTTCCAATAACCCCCATTTTCTTTTCTTTTCTTTTTTTTTTTTTTTTTGGTGGGGGGGGGAGTTCATAGGGGGAGGGTGGGGAAAAGAAACACCAAACCCTCAACCTCTCTAGATACGCTTCTGCCTTATACTCACGAAGGAAGCAAGCTGGTAACCGCCAAAGGCGGACTCTACTTAACAGAAAGAGGTAGAAGAAGAAGAAAAATAAGAAGAAGAAGAAGAAGGAAAAAAAAAAGAAGAAGAAGAAGAAGAAGAAGAAGAAGAAGAAGAAGAAGAAGAAGAAGAAGAAGAAGAAGAAGAAAGAAGAAAAAGATTACCTAGGTGACAAAGGAGAAGCAGAATGAAAGGAGAAATTATAGACAAATATAAAATAGGACAAAGAAAAAGAGAATCCAGGCGCTAGTTTACCTGTCAGTACCCAATACGTGAAGAAAAGATAGTCGAGAGAGGGCGCCAGTGCACTCAGACACAGACCCATGGAAGAGAACACTCCACCGGCAATGGCGGTGGCTTGTGCGCCGAATCTCCCCACGAGAATACTCGTGATAGGCCCTGGTAAAATGACAAGAACAGTAATAATGATAATGATAATGATAATGATATATGGACAGTTAGACTATGAGCAATGCTATGACGCGCGTCACTTTGGCTGAGAGAGGGAGAACGTGGGATGAAATGGGAATAAGAAGGAGAGAGAGAGAGAGAGAGAGAGAGAGAGAGAGAGAGAGAGAGAGAGAAAGGGGGAGATGAGAGAGAGAGAGATAGAAAGAGAGAGAGAAAGAGAGATAGATAGATAGAGAGCGAGAGAGAGAGAGAGATAGCGAGAGAAAGAGAGGGAGAGAGAGAGGGAGAGAGAGAGAGAGAGAGAGAGAGAGAATTAAGGAGGGACAGACTCTATGCATAGGCAAAATACAATAATTATCATCTAACCCGAGCAGAGCATTGTACCAAGAAGAATGCTACCTGTCCACGCCGTGGCCGAATCGCCCCTTCCGAACGCGACGAGCAGTTCGATGTGGAAGATGCCCACCATCGCGTAGGTCAGGCCAAAGGTCAAAATGTGGGTCATCATCGCCGCAATCATCACCACCCACGCCCAGCCTCTATCAAGATGACGCGACGATGCCGACGTCGAGTCGTCACGTACTGGAGACGGTGTGTCAGGCACTCCATTAGCTGTTGCCGTCGTGTCGGGGTCATGACGCGGTAGTGTGACGTGGGTAGAGGGTTTATCTGTGGACTCGACACATGATGTGCGTTTGTCTGAGAAAATATGTAAACGGAGAGGATGGCGAAGAGCAGAGGGGAAAAAGGTTGTTCAGAGAGTGAGACAGAGCGAGAGATGGAGTGACACGTATAGAGAAAGAGAGAGAGAGAGAGAGAGAGAGAGAGAGAGAGAGAGAGAGATGGAGTGATATAAACGGAGCGATGTAATAAACTAGGCACTTGTTTAGCGGGCTTTGCTTCATACAATTATTGGTCTAATAATTCATTTTTTTTCTTCAAAAAACATGTAGAATGATTGTAGGATAAACTAATTATATAACGCACATTTTCGATATTTAGCCATCTCGAATTTTGCACAGGAAAGCCAAGGCAGCCATTTAACAAAAATGACGGCCATGCAAATGTAATATTGACCACTTTTGAAATAAAAATAACGCATGGATTGCCTTTTTGTTAACACTCACACTCGTTGTGCTGAGTTCCGTCGAGCTAGTGGCTGTGTACACGAGTTCGGGCCGTCAAAATGTGTCAAGAGTCTAGACTTTCTTGAGCCGGAGTGGATCTCGACGGCTATTTTCCTTTTCGTGGTTACTATGATTTGACATGTTGATGCCTTGAAAAAGGAGTTTCGAAGCACCTAGTAATGACACCTTCGCAATACCAATAATACATATCCCTCCAGTCGTTTGGTCCGGGATGTATTGTATCGAAATAGTAGCCTCGTTTCATTCGCCACTTTTAACATACTGCAACAGCCCCATCTACGACGACTCACGTCTACTCACTCGCCAGCCGCTTGGAGAAGCTAGCGAAACATCCCTACAATACAAGTGGTTTGCTAGATTGGTCGAAACACAACTTTTTATCAGATGAAACTCTGTAGGTTTTGGGGGTATGGATGCAATCTAGGCATTGTATCATATAATTCTAGGTCTGTAGGCTACTATGACATTTATTGAATCGAGGGTTTCAGAAGGTATGTCAGGGGATGGGCGGGGAATGGAATGTGTGTAACTAGAGGGAATATTTCACCGAGCTGATCGTAAGCTAACAACGAATTTATGTAAAACTAGTGACCCTGTCTCGTGCAAAATGAAATACCCCAAATTGTTCCTATTTTAACATAATGGGAGTTCATTTCGAACAATCCTAATCAAATTTGACAAATCATAATCAAATCACTTCATAATCTCTGTTTCCAGACACTTGTGAATTACAAGAATTTGTATTTATTAAGCATCAGCTTTGAACTTTAGCTGTTGGGAATCAAAATCATTTAGAATCTGATTCTGCACAAGAAAATATCACCAGTCGTGCGTAAAGTTGTACTTAGCTTCCAAACAGCTTGGTGAAACATCCCCTGGATCTCACCTTGGTCAACACAAACCACTGGAATGACGTCACTCTCGTCCGCAGCATTCATCTGGTCGAGCGCGCTGGACTGCAACCATGGCAATGGCGGATCTTCATAATTGATGCCTAATACGTGACTACCACATCCGTTATCAACGCCGTCGTTGTCCTCCTCATTCGAAGAGATGTGGGACATTACTTGAGTCGAAGTCGTTGAGGTCGCCATATCTTCACTTTGCCTGTTTGGATCTGTCATGGTAGCAGTAGTAGTTAATGTAGTAGTAGTAGTAGTAGTAGTAGTAGTAGTAGTAGTAGTAGTAGTAGTAGTAGTAGTAGTGGTAGTAGTAGTAGTAGTAGTAGTAGTAGTAGTAGTAGTAGTAGTAGTAGTAGTAGTAGTTAATATAGTAATAGTAGTAGTAGTTGTTGTTGTTGCTCCGATATTGCGAAGGAAGATTATTGAACAAATTTTACATTAATGAACTCATGATGTTAGTTACCTACATTGTTCAAGTTTGTTACAATGTGTAAAGTGTAAACAAATCATGCATATATTACGTGCTTATATATTGAATAATAGCTTTTAGTGTACATTTATTACGGTTTGAAACACGAAAAAAAGAAATATAATGAAGATTGTACGGGAAGACCATTGAAGTACCCATGAAGCATAGCATTGTAGTTAAGATTTATTGAACATTTAGTAAACGTTTCAATACCATATCTACACGAAATATGATGTCATAAATCATTGGACCGTTTTCACAATGGTGGTTTACCTTAATACGTGTACTAAACCGGGACTAACTTTATGGGACGGTAAGGAAAACATATTTTGTTCGTAGGCCTATTCAATATAATCAAGTTTACAAAGAAATTTTAGGCATAAACCCAGTGGTAAGGATAGTGTGCTCCATCCTGTAAATGCACGAAAAACAAGTCAGACAAAAATCCTGGAACCAGACGGGATTTGAACCTGCAATCTACTGCTTACCGGGCAGCGACTTAACCACGCAAGCCATTTCTAGTTCACGGCCGGTCAAGACACGACAACATTTCTTTGTAAATTGAAATTACCCCAGAAAGCCCAATCACTAAAATCTAGCATTATCACGTTTGTTCTTGGAATCTCTGTGGTTTATATTATTTGTTCACTACTGTGATTCTATGATATCTATGATAAAAATGACTGGTTTTGTGACAGCATCACATGATTTATTCTGCGCCCTATTAATCATTTTGTCTCCGTTCAGCATGTTTAGTATGCGGTCTACGTTATACCACCGTTGTGCGTCCGGGCCGAAGGGTTCTTCTCAGCTTTGCCAAAGCCGCGATTTAGGCGCCAGATTGCGCTACTTTTGACTTCCTCGCCACGACTTGCAAAGCCTTCCCGCTACGTCGCTACTTTTTGACTACTTCTGACTTGCTAATTTCTCCATTGCATTATACAGTTTCACCTAGTACCATCATGCTGTATAACTTTGGAATTGCGATAGTTCCATTTGGGCTACTTTTTGCTAAATTTGGCGACTTTTTACGGCTACTCACTGCCACTTGGGCTGAAATTTTTTGGCAACACTGGTTCTTCCTGGCTTGGTAGGCGCACGGGGAGAGTTATATCAGGAAACTGATTGTTTCTGTGAGGTTTGAAAACCGGACGTAGAAATTTTCTTTTCCCGTAAAATGACGAAATTGATTTTTTTTAACAAATGAATTTAACCCTTAAAGGGCTTATACTGTACTGGGAAGGCAAAAAGCCTTAAAAATGTAATTGTTAGCAATCTTCTTGCCAATGGTCTTAAATTCATGTATTGTCTATTTTAGAAGCTTGCTGAAGGTTATTTGCCCTCAAATGATCTACATTTGGAGGAATGAGTGATTAAATCACAAATCCTCAAAAGGTTTGTACAGTACTGCCAACCCTAATGGTTGGTATGCATTCTAAAGGCTTTACTTACAGTCAGCACCTGTTTGTAGAACGCCGTGGTGACAGTCAGTCAAAGCGAGAGCCATAGATCTTCATGTTGGCGTTTCTATTCATTTTCCCTCGTCGATCATATTGTGTCATATTGTAGATTTTTGCTGGTTTTATCTTTCATATTGCGAATCAGTTCAGTTTCTTCACTATTTCTATTTCAAAGCTTCATCTTGTCGATACTTTTTCCGGTGTATTTTCTTATTTCCTTACTGTTATGCTTGCATTCATATTTATGCAAGTCACTGTTATGACTCATGTAACGCCTGGTTACTGCAATGCGCGCAATATGTCTTCCCACGTCAGTGATTGGTCAGCATTGCGCGCACGGTTTGTGACATAACAAACAACACAGCTCGAACCCGCGTCATGTTTTGATTAGACAAAAGTTTCGACGAATTACTGGTAAATGTTTACTCATATCATATGATGTTGATATATATCTGTACATATTAGATATACTCTATATATTATCTGTTGTGCCGTAACTGTTCTTTCTATACAATCACAGAGGCGTAATATGCTAGAATCGATGAGAATATAACGACGAAAATTCTCGCCAACTTTCAAAACGTTACTTATATACATATTTCAATGAATGTAAAAACGAATCATATTATCGCTCAGAATTGATGTACTAAGAATTAAGATTCGAGTTCATTGCCATGGAGAACACTTCACTGCTCATTACGAAGCAATCGGAACGTGTATTATGGCTGATATGAATGTTTGATACCAACCTCCTATCTCTCTGTACACAAAACTATCTCTATGAAAATTATACGATCTTGTAACCATATATGCACTGTTCTGTTTTGTTGCTTACTTTTGGCTTATTTGTTGTTTTATGTTTATCTCTGCTGGCTTTAGAATATGATCGAAAATCCAATATATATGTATATATATTTATTATTTTTTTTTACAAATTTAACTGTGCAACAGTCTTTTTATTTGTGTGTATACATGTATATGTTTATCTCGGACAACAGAAAATAATGAATAAATACTGCCATAACGGATGAAAAGAAGGCAACTCTTTGTCGTGAAAGGTTGCGATGAATAATTTAAACCATGGTTTATAGAATCACGTAATAAATCAATACGATACGCATCATTTTCAAGTACAGAGTTTCGGCAGAATCCCTCAAAAGTAATAGCACATGACAAAAGTGATCCTGTGATCGGTTGCCATAGAAATAAGCCCTGTATCTTGTTTTTAATCATCTAAGACAAACACAATGGATATCATTCATACATACGTCTTGTTGACTTCATTTATCCTCCCGTTCTCTCTTATTCATTAAGTATAAGCAGGGATATCTTATGGAAGGATATGAAACAACATTCTTTCTTTGAGCCCATGCGTGGCACGGCCGACAAATTATGTGGTCTCAGCATGTGCTTTTCACGTGTTAATGAAAATAAACGGCTTATTATATAATTTTTATTATGATTGAATCCGACATTTCCGGAAATCTCCGGAAAGTGAAAAAAATTGTTAATTATGTAAGTAAGAATATTGTCTTATATCTCCGTTTGTGCATCATTCGACCATTATTTAGAAGAAAAACGAATACAGTATCTGTAGTGGTGTTGCCCTCCACTTTCTTGAAAATTACATCAACAAAAAAAAAAACGTGATAAGAATAAAACAGCTTCGAGAAACAAAACAGGGAATTAAATATATTGCTTTCCTAGTTGACGGCAGCAAAATAACGGTGCCGCGCATGGGACATCAAAGCATTGCAGTGATTGTGGAATGCTTTTGACATTCATTAGCACGCCTTAGTAACCATACAGATGTTTGAATATATTATGCTTGAGTTGCCTCTCATTCCTAACACATCCCTGGTATAAGCTAGTCGCGTAGTCCTTCTCCATAAGCGTCGTACCGATAATCAATCTGGTTTCTAAAAATCTTAAAGGAATTGATGTTTAATTTGATAAGACATGAAAGAAATATATGAGTGGAGGTTTGATGAAAATCCGTCAAAGGATAAGAAAGTCATGATCTTTTAAAGTTTTGATTTTGTTTAGTCACGTACGAGGTGCTCTCCCATAATTACGTTGTGTACAATTCTTTTCGAAAATTTGCATTTTCTCAAGAAAATATGCATCCCTTTACTTGTGCATTTGATACATCATTAGAATTCTTAAAACAAAATGAAACATTATTACAGATAAAAGCCCGTATTCTGAACATTGTATTAAAACTGGACTAACTTTATGGAACACCAAATAAAGTTAAATGAAACATTATTATTTGTTTGTGAGGTAATCCTGGTAAATTAACGTACTACTATTTAATGGTTGATTGTACAACTCCTGAACAAAAATGATAGATGCTCATTTCTTCCTGTTCTTCTTCCGATAGATATATCATCCTTGTTTTCAGTTATGTTGTAAGAATCTCGCTCTCTGATCGTGGCCAAGTCTTGAACAAATAGATATTCCATATCATCCTGTTTTTCTTCCGATAGACCTAGATATCAAATCATCATCCTTGTTTGCACTTACGCGTTTTCACTCATGTTGTAACAATTGATTATCTGATCGTGGCCAAGTCTTGAACAAACTTACAGGTGGTTGTCTTGTGTCGAGCTTCTTAATGTATACAGGAGGTAACTTGTTCACCGGAGGTTCTTCGGAGGCTTCCCAGCGAGTATTTTTTTTCTTCTGTTCACACGGGGTATTACTAATTACATGTACAAATTAAAAACAAAAGCAGGATCGCCTTAAATGTATGCATTATTGTTTCTTCCTCTTCTTTCTTTCTCATTCTCTCAAGCAATCTCTCTTTTACTATCTCTCGTTTTTTCTCTCTCTCTCTCTCTCTCGAACACGCACTTTTCCTCTCTCTTCCTCTCCTCTCTCTCTCTCTCTCTCTCTCTCTCTCTCTCTCTCTCTCTCCCTCTCTCATTCACACACACTCTCTCTCTCACACTCTCTCTCTCTCTCTTTCTCTCTCTCTCTCTCTCTCTCGCACACGCACTTTTCCTCTCTCTTCCTCTTCCCCTTCTCCTTTTCGCTCTCTCTCTCGAAACGCACTTTTCCTCTCTCTTCCTCATCCCCTTCTCCTTCTCTCTCACTCTCTCGAAACGCACTTTTCCTCTCTCTTCCTCTCTCCCTTCTCTTTCTTTCTCTCTCTCTCTCTCTCTCTCTCTCTCTCTCTCTCTCTCTCGAAACGCACTTTTCCTCTCTCTTCCTCTTCCCCATCTCCTTCTTGCTCTCTCTTTCTCTTTCTCTCTCTCTCTCTCTCTCTCTCTCTCTCTCTCTCTCTTTCTTTCCATCTCTCTTTTCGCGTTCTCTAGACACACACAAGCGCATAATCGCATAAGTGCATTCAGGGACGGATCCAGCATTTTGGGAAGGGGGGGGGGGCACAATTTAGAAAAATATTTTTGTTGAGGGAAAGCGTGTGATGAATGACTAAAAAAAAGAAAAAAAAAAGAAATATTCATTCACTTCTTCCGCCGATGCTTGATGACTAAAAAAAAAAAACTTCCTCACCCCTTCCTCGGACGCGTGAGGAAAACAAATGAAAAATAAAAAAGGATCCTCCTTCCAAAAGAGGGGGCACACTAACATAATAAGCAAAAAGGCCTCATTTTCAAAACTTTGGTCTCTCATGAGGGGGCACGGGCCGGATGTCCCCCCCCCCTACTAAATTCGTCACTGAGTGCTGTGGTCACGACTAGCGTGAAATTGAAAGCAGGATGTACCAAGTATTCTAGGTGTCAGCAAACTTATAGATTTTGAATAATAGCACATTTTTTTTAAAAAAGTTTCAAGTCAAATGAAGCTGAGATTTAAACGCCATTAGCACGGTAAGGTTAAAGGATGTCAAATCTATTCCCCTTCTTTTATCATGTTTATTCAATCAAATCAAATCAAATCTCATTAAAATGATCCCACGTAATTGGCTGAAGGGGTGTGTGGTGGAGAAGGGGGGGGGGGGGCGCACCCGTTCACGGATATAAATCTCTAAAAAATGAATATCATTTCATTCATATCCTACCAGCCTTATATTACTAACAGTGTCCAAGACTTTCTATATTAATACTAAGGAATCCATTCAGATGAAAGTTTTGCTCATTATTTTGTTACCTTTGCTCAGACATGCTCATGTATTGTGTGTGCATGGTGGGAAGGATGTGAGTGTTGTGCGTGCGTGTGTGTGTGTGTGTGTGTGTGTGTGTGTGTGTGTGTGTGTGTGTGTGTGTGTGTGTGACTGTGTGTGTTTCAACGAGTATTGATAGGAATGTACAAATGTGTGAGTGGGCGTACCTCCCGGGCGTACCTGCGTGTGCGCGTGACTATAACAGGTTGCTTGCAAGTCATAGTACAAACTTAACTGCGAGTCTGCGACGCATCTGTATAGCATATTGTGCGACTTTATACAATGTATACAACATGTACAGTCTTAGTACAGCTATGTCGAGGTATATCCTGCTTTTGTTTTCATACTGATCGTAGCCAAGTCTTCAACAAATTGACAGCGGCTCATTTCATCCCGTTTTTCTTCCTTGTTTCCAGTTATGTTGTAACAATTTCGCTTTCTGATCGTGGCCAATTCTTCGAGAAAATGAATAGTTCTCCGAAGACTACCCCGCGACTTTTTTCTCTGTTAAGAAGGGGTATTAGTACTATAGACACAATTATTTTCACATATACGAATAAAAAAAACAAGCGCCTAAAATGCATGTTTTATTTTTTCTCCCTCTTTGAATATTCTCTCTTTCTTTCTCATTATTTTAAGCAGTCTCTCTTTTAATATCTCTCACTTTCTCTTTCTTTCTCACACAAGCACCTTTCCTCTCCCCCCCCCCCCCTCTCTCTCTCTCTCTCTCTCTCTCTCTCTCTCTCTCTTTCTCTCTCTTTTCTCTTTCTCTCTTCCTCTCTCTCCCTCTTTCTCGTTCTCTACGACACACGCAAACGCATAATCGCATAAGTGCATTCATGGACGGATCCAGGATTTTAGGAGAGGGGAAGGGGGGCACATTTAGAAAAATATTTTTGGTCGGGGAAAAGCTTCTCTTACTTCTTTCACTTTTTCCGAGGATGCGTGATGACTAAAAATGAAAAAGAAAAGAAAAGAAAAAAGGTCCTCACTTCTTCCTCGGACGCGCGAGGAATAAATATAAAAAATAAAAAAGGGCCCTCACTTCCAAAAGAGGGGGCACACTAACATATAATAAGCAAAAAGGGCCTCCTTTTCAAAACTTTGGTTTCAAATAAGAAGGCACGGGCCGGATGTCCCTGCCCACTAAATCCGCCACTGCATGAGTGTATTGGTCACGACTAGTGTGAAAATGAAAACAGGATGTATCAAGTATGTATACATTCTAGGTGTCAGATTGAAAAAAGTTACAAGTCAAATAAAGCAAAGATTTAAAGCGCCATAAGGTTAAAGGATGTCAAATCTATTCACCTCCTTTTTCATGTTTATTCAATCAAATCTAATCAAATCTCACTAAAATGATTCCACGTAATTGGCTGAAGGGGTATGTGGTGGAAGGGGGGGGGGGGGCGCACCCGTTCACGGATATAAATCTCTAAGGAATGAATATCATTTCAATCCTACCAGCCTTACATTCATAACAGTGTCCAAGACCTTCTATATTCATACCAAGGAATCCATTCAGATGATAGTTTTGCACATTATTTTCTTACCCTTGCTCTCACATGTTCATGTATGTTTCCTATATATGTATGTTTGTTTGTGCATGTAAATGAAGATGTGAGAGTGTTGTGCTTGTGTGTGTTTGCCTTTAAAGATAATTATTTTTTGGAATGTGTTTGTATATGTGAGTGGGCGTACCTGCGTGTGTATGTGTGAATGACTTTGTGTGCGTGTGATTATAACAGGTTGCTTGCACATCATAATACAAACTTGATTGAGACCTACCTTTCTGGCATTGTACAGGTTTATAAAATGCATACAACATGTACTAGATACCTGTTAGTCCAGCTACGTCGATGTACTTCGTGCTTTCGTTTTCATTCTAATTTGGTCAACATTTGAATAAATTAACAGCTGCTCATTTCTTCCTGTTTTTCTTCCGATAGATATATCATCCTTGTTTTCAGTTATGTTTTAAGAATCTCGCTCTCTGATCGTGGCCAAGTCTTGAACAAATAGATATTCCATATCATCCTGTTTTTCTTCCGATAGACCTAGATATCAAATTATAATCCTTGTTTGCACTAACGCGTTTTCACTTATGTTGTAACAATATTAATTCTCTGATCGTGGCCAAGTCTTGAACAATGAACTACCAGTCCATTTCACATTGTTTTTCTTCTGGTATATCATTCTAATCTTTCGTTTTTCTGTTTTTCAATCATGTCAATAGTATGCATTACTAAAGTTTTACCATTTTTGCTCTTTGCTTTCATATGCTCTATTCTTGTTATATAATGTTTGTCAAACGTCGTGTTAATTAATGTGCCTCTTTGCCAGCTCCAATATGGTATTTCGGTTTTCCCTTGTAGAACGATATAGAACGCGTATGTATGTTTGTGTGTGGTGGGGAGGATATGAGAGTGTTGTATGTGTGTGTGTGTGTGTGTGTGTGTGTGTGTGTGTGTGTGCGTTTCGATGAGTATATAGTTAAATGAGTTTAAGTGTGTGAGTGGGCGTACCTACGTCTGTATACAATAATGTGTGTACGTGCGTGACTACAGGTTTCTTGCACACAGTGAAAGTTTGATTGTGACATAGCTGTCTGACATTGGAAGGGTTAATAAAATGAATACAACATACATGGACTAGGTACGTCTTAGTCGCTATAGTATTCCGCTTGAAGTCAGATTCCAGTTCTATTATTGAGAGGAAAGTTCTTATAAAGTATTCTCTTCCATTTTCAAGTCTGTATTCCTGTCTGTATGTGTGTATATGTTCATGTATGTGCGCCTACGTAAGTGTTTTAATTGTTAGCATACACCTCAAGTGTGCGTGACTGTGATATTGATAGAATGTGTATTATTCCTGTACGTCCATGTACTCGCTTTGTTGACCTGCATCCTGCTTTCGTTTCAATCGGATCGATGCCAAGTATTGTACCAATTGGACACTCAACCTGCTTTTCTCCCGGTTTTGTTTCCTTGTTTTCTAGTATGTTACAACCATTTGCTCTCTGATCGTGGCCAAGTCTAGGGAAAATTGATTTATCAAATGTATCATCTTAGTTTTTGTTTGTCTATCGTTATGTATTAAAACCGAAACCTCCTCAAAATTGAAGGATGAACCGGGATGTGTGCTGATTGCGGTCACCGTCTCTTTACTCTTTGGACGACCCGTTCAAAACTTATTTAAAATCTAAAGATCAATATTAAAGTAAGATTCCAATTGTAATATTGTGAGGACATTTCTTCAACAGCATTTTTTTCCATTCTCCGGTATATTTACACCACTTTATTGTTTGACTTGTAAAATGGCTAGCTTATCTTGAAAGAATGAATGTCATTACATTGACAAGGGCTATAAGTTCTTTTATATCCACACCTGACAGATCCAGTCCGATTTCAAGACAGTTTTGCACATAATATGTTACCTTTATTCGAACATGTTCATGTACGTGTATGTGTATGTGTGGTGGGAAGGATGTGAGAGTGTTATGCGTGTGTGTGAGTGCGGTTCAGTAAGTTAGTGTTTGAATGGGTTTGTACGTGTGAGTGGGCGTACGTGCGTGCGTACATGAATTATTGTGTGCGCGCGTGACTGTATTGGTTGCTTGCACTCAGAACAAGTTTGACTGCGACATAACTGTCTGATATTCCTAGGGTTTATAAAATGTATACATTTACTAGGTACGTCGTCTTAGTCCAGCTATGTCGAGGTACTTCCTGTTTTCGTTTTCCCGCTGATCGTGGCCAGGTCTCGGACCATAATGCATTGCACGTGTTTTGCCACGCCTAGTACCAGCTAGCAATATGGTATAAAAGTAGGCCGCGAGAACCTCCCTTGCAGTATACGGTATTACTTCCCTCAATGACGGCGATACGTGAGCGTCTCAACACGACAACAGCGTTATACACATCAAGTCTTCGTGTAGTCGCCTCTTTCTGAGAATCTGTGGAGATTCACCTGGCTTGCCTGAACTATCAGAATGACTCCCCCTACAACATCCCGCCGTCTGCTGACGACAATTCTGCTGATCATGATGCTGACGACGTCTCTAGCTCGTGCAAACTCATGCGCAAACGAGACTAACAGAGAAGCGGTTTCTTTCAACCAAACGATCCAGGTAAGAGGATTTAGAAGAAGCCTGTACTGCTCTATCTGTCTACGATAACCAGATACTTCGATACACGTCACATTTTGATGTTGGGCCTAAGTTGTAAGTATGACGTTGGGCCCACGTCACTCTTGCCGTCGGGCCAACATTGGCCCAACGTCGGACATAGGACGTTGACCCAACGTTGATCCAACGTTGGGCCAACGTCGATATGAATGGTTGATTCAACGTTGGTCCATTGTTGGCTCAACATCATACTTACAACGTTGGGCCAACGTAACTGCATACGTTGGCTCAACGTTGGGCCAACGTAGCATTGTTAACAGGGCATCACCTTAGGAAATGGAGAAATGTTCATGTATAGGACGGCAAGGCAAATACGTTTTTTTTTTTTTTTTTTTTTTTTTTTTTGGGGGGGGGGGGGGGGGGAGGGGTAAAATTACCGGAGATAAAGGATGTGCACGTGGAGGCGTTGTGTGAATGGGTGTGAGGTGCATTGGCGCGTGTATGTGTGTGTGCGTGTGTGCGTGAGTATGTGTACATATAATTATGTGTGTTTTAGTATTGTGTGATCAGTAGGTCAATTCCAGATTTAAAGGTTGAGCTATAGTTAACGGGGATGGGGGAGGGGGGGGGGGGGGTTATCAACAATAATATTTAGTCAATACTTTATTGATTTGGTTATTCTTTGTATATTTGGATTATGTTATGTATTACATTTCAAACTGCAGACTGTATGATGCATACATGTATCAAATGAATACAAACGAGAATACTATAACACAAAACAATGAAAGAATCATAATCCATAATCTTGATCGTTAGCTTTTTTATAAGAACTATTTGATGTAATCTAGGTTCATGGCATGCATGTATTACATTATTTGTACACAGGGCCCCAGGGAGAACAGTACAAGCTTACTGATCGGGCTAGCCTGTAGTAAAAAGACCTGAATAAATAAATAAAATTGGCATCATTATCATCACCAATAATATCACCATCACTGCCATGTGTATCATTTATATTGACTTGATATAATGATTTGAATGTATAATGCGCTTTTTACTTTTTGGCAAACTAGGAGCAAACAATTGTTGTGTCAGATAACTAATTCAAAATACTGCAATGTCAATTTGTGTATCACACCTGTCAATCCACTCGAAAGTTCCATTCAAGTGTCACTAATAACTCATGATGCTTCTGGCAGAATAGACCCCGTGGATTGACCTGTACGATGGTCATTGTTGTGCTCTTGTCCGAGTAGCAACAACGCATAGATTCATAGGGCGTTCCACTCATTGAAAGTGAATACATGTATACCATATTCGTTATGTACATGCAAATTGTATGCACGTCTTCCAAACAATAAGTTACTAATGGAAAACCGAAAGCTTGTTCGGGGTTTGTACGAGAAAGGATGTTTAAAAAATGGATATCCATCCCTTTAAACAGGGTTTGAATCCGCACTGAATATTCATGACTGGCAGCTGCTCTTAACAATATGATGCATACGCGATTGCGTCGTGTCCACCTAACATGCCTAAAGTTTACAATAGGTCATGCATATCCCTAATCATGAATACAGTACAGTTTTCGATGATGAAGTGCTTTTAATGTAGTTAACCAGGTTATGCGAATGCAATATCTTATATTTTCCGAGATGAAAATACTAGATTAGGCACAGCTGGGCACGTTTTTTATGATCCTTGTTTGAGAGAAACATATCTTAAAGTAACGTTTCCAGGGTCTTTTTTTAATGAAATATGAAGCGAAACAGTGTGAAATCAAGACTTTTGAACTGTAACTTGAAATCAAGTTTACAAACTTATTACCTAATTGTAAGAATATTCCTCGATTGAATGTTTATAGAAACATTGTAGTTATTACATGTCACAACTGCGCAACCATGATATATGGGGTGAGGATATTTCCCTAAATTCTTCTGGGCATCTCAGTTTGTTTCATACGTCAAATCCAGGCAAAATGTCCAAACATTTCAACATTTTATTAACACCTAGTATTAGTGACACTGTGATGGCAGTTGCGAGTGGATTGAAAGGTGTGATACACAAATTGGTATTATTTTGTTCCGAAATGATTATCTGATGCACACACATGTTTGCGTCCAACTTTCTTTTTAAGCAAAATATATCCAAAGAAATATTGCAAAAATGATAATCTATAATATGACGCGGTACTTCGCTCTAAAAACATTTTCATCCTTTGACCTTGTGGTGCGTAAATTTCAGGTAGAAACGACTTACAACTTTTGTAAAAAAAAACTTTTCTTCTTAAAACCTAGTACAATATGGAGGTCCAGTTCGTGAAATCTAAAACAGATAACAAGGGACATAAAATCTAAGGAAACCATAAAACAAAAACAAAAAAAAAATACTTTGTGTTGTAACCTCTACCGAAGAGCTGCCTTTAAAAAATCAATTAAAAGTTAGAATTTGTTTTAATGTACTCGTCAATTCTTCTATTTATAGATTTTTACATCTTCGAGTCCTGAGCCACACCTCAATGACACCACTGAAACTCGAGTGCTGGGTGCGCTGGAACGCATCGAAACACACCAAGATGAACTGACAGCGGCCCTAGCAAGTCTACAAAGCAAGCAGGACGAATGTCTTGCATCTGCTGAGCCACACCCCAATGACACCGCTGAAACTCGAGTGCTGGATGCGCTCGAACGCATGGAAACACGCCAAGATGAACTGACAGCAGCCCTAGCAAGTTTACAAAGCAAGCAAGACAAAGTGATAGCGGCTGTTGCAAGTCTACCCCCGAGGGATTGCAGTGACGTCCTGGCAGCAGGAAGGTCGAAGAGCGGTGTCTACCTGATCCGACCCACAAGCGCCTTGGAAGCCTTCCGGGTCTACTGTGATATGACCACCGATGGAGGTGGCTGGACCGTAAGCTCATATAAGGCAATTTGGACCCCGACCTGTTCGGTCTATCAAATCGACGATGAATGGCATATGCGTACAGGGACCGTGTTTAATCGACAATGTAGTAGCAGCAGCGTTATGAAAACGGGGAAGAATCCCGGGGAGGAATTGAGTAGTTTCGGTAAACTTCATCTTGATCTTCCCGATTAAAATTAATCGAAACGATATCAACACAGCGGCGTGAGTGTTGTAATATTGTCCGTAGCGTTGTAAGAGCGGCATCAGAACGGGACGCTGTGGTCTCGTTACTGCACCGCTCTACCCCAAATAAACACGATCAAGGTACGCTAATGCCGCTCTCCGCCGATTTGATAGATCGCAAACTAGCTGGTGATAGTGAAACGGGGCCTAAACACATTTGGTGCAGATCCTCCTAAAAGAGCATTTTTACCATGCTAAACATCAATACTCTCAGCGTTCTGATGGACATTTTGCTTTACCCAAACCCAACACGCAATATTGGCCCTGCATGTTTTCCTATCGAGGGGTGTGCACGCAACTTTGTCAATAACTTACAGTCAGTTTCTGATAATGATAAACGAAGTAATGTTGAAATGGGCTTAGAATAATGTGGCTGCAAATGAAATGCATTACCCTGTTTCACCATAAAACAGACTTAATGGGTGGGTGGAGATCAGGGATTTGGAGGGATCATGGTTTAAGTGGGGATTAGAGGTAATGACGGAATAGGGTTAAGCTTGTAGTTAAGAGATCAGAGTAGGTTTTTGTATGAGTGTGTGTTTTTCTTTGGTTACAATGAAAAATATATTCCTATTAATATATAGGCCTACCGTATCATATTTCTTGATTTTTTTCGTAATATGTAAATTGCATTGAGCAGGGCAATCTAACCGTGTGTACACATTTGGTATTGTTCAATTTATCATCGGAAAATATATTCAGTCAATTCAATCAATCAATCTATCAGTCTGTTCTCCTGACCTGCAAAATATCAAAAAATCTCGAGCTAAATTACTCTACCTACCGATTTCAGATCCGGCATGGTAATATGTCGCTGCAGATATACTCTCCAATATCACAATTATATCGGTTCTTAACTCTCCGGTAGCTAGATGATGCTGTTGGTTTATCTTTTAAATAAAGAGTTAAGATTTCATATAAATTTTATGGCTTTGTTCCAGGTCTTTCAGCGACGGCAAAATGGAGATGTCGATTTTTTCCTGGACTGGAACGACTATAAAGTTGGATTCGGTGACATTGAAGACGAATTCTGGATTGGGAATAACGTACTTCATCTCCTGACCAATGACAGAGCCATGCAACTGCGCGTCGACCTTTGGTCATTCGACAACGAGACAGCTTATGCCGAATATTCCTCGTTCAGCGTATCTGATGAGGGCGATTATTATCGCTTGGAAGTCGGAGGCTATCAGGGCACGGCTGGTGAGTAAACGAACTAGCCTGGATCCAGGCTGGTTGATAAATCGAACTCAATCTATCACAAACGACCATTTGGGTCTACTATGACAAGGATAATTTTCTCTCCTCTCCTGGTTAGTAAGGTCGAGCCTAGGGTACCATCAGAGAGTGATTAGGCTTCGTGTATATTGTCATGATTCTACAGAGTTTGAATTAAAAATATTCCCATAGAGCAGCCTGAGAGCCAGGCTAGATATAAACAGCTTCTCATACTTACTTCTTTGTATTTTGATATTGATACCCGTTGAATGGCACTAATTGTCAGACAGCAGGATCATTTGAAATACGCGAATTCAGATCTTCTATTCCCTTCTTCTTTGAAATCGCTTACATCAAATATTTATAAAGAATGGACCGTATTCTACTAATGTCCTATATTAAATCAAGCTGAAACCTGATATCAAGTCTAATCGGTTTAAGGGGAGTTTGCAATTCTGGTTATTGAGTCTAGTTCGATTCGGCTTTAACATTAACAATTCCCTTATCCTTCCTTAATCCTCCTAAATGTCGCCTGCCTCTAATGCACATGTGCAATAAAGTTAGGCTAAAGAACTGCACATGCGCAGTCGGTGCTCTCCTGTAAGACACTATCCAGAGAAGGGAGACTTCATACAAACGGCTGGTGCCAAAATGGCGTCAAAAAATCATCACAATTTGCCTCAAACTCTTTTATGAAGAACGAAGGCATTTATACAACGGTTTTTGTTGTCTTATCTTATGTTGCATAAAAATGACGTTAGCTTTTTCCAATGTACATCTCACACTTTGCACTAGGTTATTTTACAATTTTAGAGAAAATACAAAGAGAAACATTCCAAAAAAACCCCGCTTAGTCACTGTTTAATACGCTGTTTCTGCGAAGGTTACACTGAATTATTACTTATGAACTATTATTAGGGTGATCTTCACATAAACTAAAACAAAAATGCTTTCCCACGTACCACACCAGGTTGGGTAAGAGAGACACGTGTAATTCCAATGGGCATATCAGTTCAGAGTGTCCTTGTTTTTCCCCATTGGCCTATACATTGATGTCACACTCACCCCTACTCGATGAACATGATGAATGAATCCCTCCTTCACCGTGATGGAGAAGAATTATTACCGAAAATTATATTTCACATTTGTAACTTATTCAGTTTCAAATTAACATGCCTGAATACTCTTTTCGGTGGTTGATATTTTTTCGTAAGATGCAATTGAATGTTCAAGTCAACCATTTACCCCACCTAACCGTAATTTATAGAATTGCAAATAATTTAAACCCGTCCAAAACTTCGTTAAACTTTCATTAGTAGAATGCAGGCTATTGTTAGACTGTCTCTAGATTGCTATTCAGGAGCCCACTTACATGTTATTTGTTGCTATTCAGTTTGCGTGTATTGATCTATGCACAGGTAATTCGATGGGGTATCATAACGGTCTAGCCTTCACCACGCGTGATGAGGACCATGATACCAGAAGCAGTAATTGCGCTACCCTACGTCACGGGGCGTGGTGGTACAGGAGCTGTGGGCACTCCAGCCTGAACGGCAGATACTACATTGATGGTGACACCTCAGGGAGGAATGACGGGATCACGTGGCGTCAATGGAAGGGGGATCGCGTCTCTATGAAGAAGACTGAGATGAAAGTCCGCCCTCTGTGATACCACAATCTCACATCGACAACCCACTCCGCTCACAATGGGCATACAAATAGAGAGACGTAGAAGAAGCATCTCTTTGCAACCTGTACAAACAGCCTTGTCGCTGCATACCCAGCAGTTTTCAAAATCTGTTGAAGTGCCTTCTTAGAATAGGTTTCACTTTTCACATGATCTCTCTTTTCATGCATAAAGCACAGACAAACGATTATTTTGTGAAAAATGTGTCCCAGGGTATTTCGGAGAAGTGAATTACTAATATAACGAATTATTATACGCGATTTTGCGCTATGAGCTCATAATGATTTGTTGAATTGTGCCGCGAGCTTGTATGCTCTGTAGTGTTATGCGTTGTTTATATCTGTGTAGAAAAATATATAACGATGTTTTTCTTTAGTTAATGTACAGAAGTGTTTTTGATATTAGTCAAAATGTAACAACAATTCCAATACAGATGAAGCTGTTTTAGAGTGTAATGGACATATTGACATTTCTTGGTTATTTGCTTAATGTATGTTATGATGTACATTTTAGTTGTAGGAAATCTGTTTTGGTAGTCATATCAACTATGAAGTAAGGATTCAGATTCATTTATCCATTGTTTGTGAAGATAGAATAGACTAGAATGACATCGCTACATAAACAAATGCAATTGACATCTTTAATTTTGATGATGTATACAACTGATGTTAGTATAATACGATTTTCTAATATTCCTTGTTCTGCTTGTGCGGGTTTTCCGTAGCGCACCATTTATCTGACAAAGAAGGAGTTAAGACCGTTGATGTACAGGTTGCGCATTCCTACACCAGGAATACCCCCCCCCCCCCCACCCCCTTCCCCCGCCCTCCGCTCAATCTTTTACAATTTAGGCGGCAGGGGTCAACGCTTTGGCTATACCATACAGTGTTTCCTGCACTTTGTTCTGTATTTCCTTTTACTTCTAACATTTCTAGCCCTTTTCTACAAGGTTAGTTAACAGCCTCAAAGAGCGCGTTCTGACCTAAAATATCTTTCAATATGATATCTTTTTTAAAAACCAGTTCAGGAGTTCAGTATCTTATTTTGTAATCCCAGTGCCTTCAATATTTGGAGTGCTCCTGGCTAACACCGCTATAACCTACACATCACATCGTAGCATTGTATGCGAAACACAGAGAATTAATACACGTTCTCTACAAGGAAACGAAATCAAAATCAATTTCTCCTCTCCTTCCAATCCCTTTCCTGTTTCACTTCCGATACAAATCTTGCAAGTGTCCTGGCAGATATTTGAGAATATGTTAACACACATGACTCTATTATTCCTTAAAGGGAGTGTACCTCTTTTAGTTAGTCTTTTTGGAAGTGTTTTTGATATTAGTCAAAATGTGACAATTCAAGTACATACGAAACTGTTTTAGAGTGTATTGGACATGTTGAAATTTCTTGGTTATTTGCTTAATGTATGTTGTGATGTACATTGTAAATGTAATTGTAGAATCTGTTTGTGTAGTCATGGCAACTATGAAGTAAGGATTGAGATTGATTTATCCATTGTTTGTGAAGATAGAATAGGCTAGAATAAAATCGCTAAATAAACAAAAACAATTGACATCTTTCATTTTGATGATGTGTATAGGTGATGTTGGATAGTAAGAGTTTTTTTTTAATTTCTTGTTCTGCTTGTGCAGGTGTTTCGGTAGCGTACCATTTATCTGATATGGAAGGAATTAAAAACTGTTTCACATGACTTCATTACTCGTGATGCACAGGTTTCGCTTGTACACAAAGAATCAAAACATTACATACCCCCCCCCCCTCCCCCCAACACTCAGCCGCTTCATCCTTCGCACTTTAGGTGGCAGGGGTCAACGCTTTGGCTATTTTATACAGAGTTTCCTGCACTTTGTTCTGTGTATATTTCCCTTATACCTCTTATATTTCTAACAATCTTCTCCAATGTTAGTTAATAGCCTCAGAGCGCGCCTACTGACCTAAAACATTTCTATATAATATATTTTTTAAGCCAGTTGGAGTTTAGTATCTTATTTTATATTCCTAGTGCCTTCAAACTCTGGCGTGCTACTGGCTAACAACACAATGACATCGTAGCATTGTATGCGACACACAAAGAATTAATAACCATTCTCTACAAGGAAACGAAGGAAGTACTTTTCTGCTCTCCTTCCAATCTCTTTCCTGTTTCACTTCCGATACAAATCTTGCAGGTTTCCTGGCAGATATTTTAGAATATGTTAACACACATGACTGTATATTCCTTAAAGGAAGTGTACCTCTTTTGCAGACATTATCACGTATATAAACACGATATACTCATACGTGAATAATAAGAATGACTCAAAGGTCCTATTTGATAAAAGGTCACATAATTCTTTGATCATGATTAGCGTGAAAATGAAAGCAGGATGTATCTCGACAAAGTGAGTACATGGACGTTCCTAGTTCAATATCGCACCTAGATTTTTATGAATGCTAATATGATAGCACACTTACACAGGCGGATTTTCATCAAACCTTCATTGATATGTTCCTTTCATGTGTCTCCTTTTATTGAGCCCAAAATAGATTCAGGGCGAACTATCCCTTTAACGTGCATCTTAAGAGAAAACCAGTGTATATTCAGAGATGTCGAGAGACTTTGAATCAGAGATAGAGAAATATACCTGAATAGCAGAAACAACAAGAGACAGAATTATCTCAGATTTGTCATCGAGTGTAAGGTTAGAGTAACGAATAAAATGTATCGCAACCTGTACTACACTTCGTCAGTGTTCGTTGTACAAGGAAATTACGGTCTGGGGCATCGTTTCGAGCTTGAATGGTATAAATCACAAACCGTTGTAGCTTGACCTGGCTTGACCCCTTATCTCTGAGCAGTCTCCAACTAGTTAATTTCTTTATAATTCATTATTCTCTTTCTCTATATCTCACTTTTATTTATTTCTCACATAAGTACTTTCACTCTTTATCTCTCTCTTTCAAACATTCTTTCTCTATCTCTCACTTTCTCTCCCTTTCTCATCCACGCTTATGTCACATCCCGGCTTGACACATGTAATGCACTTTTGGGGGGTCTTCAACATACTCAAGTAAACAAACTCCAACGAATACAGAACATTTCCGCCAGAATCGTCACCAGATCTCGCAAACAAGAGCACATCAAACCCATCCTCTATCGTCTTCACTGGCTCCCTATTCACCACCGCATCCAGTTCAAGATCCTGCTCCTAGTGTACAAATCCCTCAACGACACATCTCCTCTCTACATCTCCGATCTCATCAAGGAATACACCCCAACCCGTAACCTTCGATCCAATAACCAGAACCTTTTCCTCTTTTTCTTCACGTCTCTCTCTCTCTCTCTCTCTCGCTTTTTATCTTTCTCTTTTTTTGTTTTAAAAGGTCCTTAGTTAATTAATTAAATAATTTAGATTTAAATTTATTCAAATATGTTGTTTATTTCCGAGCTTTCAAGTTTAAAGACAGCCAGTCCCTTTTTCAGATCACCACAAAACCATCGAAACATTGGCAAAACATAAAGAGAACTGTTAGCAAGCTCTATATTCACAATTTGTAACTGATACGTAGTGTAAAATTCAAATAATGCACGTAAACAACGTCTGATTAATAGTCTTTACCTCAGGCTCTTAGCAGTTTGTGTTGAAATATCTGCTTGATTGATTAATCTGTTTATTACATTATAAAACGCCTTATGAAAAAATTGTTCTATGGAAGGAATCATCTCCAAAGTTTGGTAGTTACTCATAAAATTAGGATTTCACACACGCATAATAACCACATAGATACTGTAACAAAGACTAATACTTTTTTCGTGGTACGAAAAACGTCGGTTTGAAATTTAACGGCTGAATTTTTTTACATATACAGAAAGCTTCAACAAGCTATATTCTTAGAAATGGTCTTGAATCACACTTTCTTCAATTTACGATCGTGATAGACGATTTCAGATTTTAAGCTTACAAAAGGGACGGACAATCTTTAAAGATGACTGAGATGATATAGCAATGATATTTATTTTGATGTTGAACAACTGGAAAGGGGCAATAAATGTTAACATGATTTTTTTCCTACATCTCTATCATTAAAACTTTTAATTTATGACACTACTTCGCACATTCTGCCGGACCTTCAAAGAGAAAACAGCTTTGAAATATTAATCCTTCTTTGTGACTAAAATCTTCAGATCTGTTCTTATCAAAATGTTATATGAAGCGGAGGCATCGCAGACTTGTATACAGTCGTTTCATTTATCACATCCAGGTAAACACGTATGTGAATTTATTTCTAACCTTAGCAAGAGGAAATTGCCATTATTCTTCAATCTGGTATTCTCGAGAATGCCTTTTTAGGCGTTTTGGAACTGAAGTAGCACATGAAATATTCATACGGCTTCTCCTGTAAAAACGCTACACTTCACCGGTTTATGAAAACTCATCCTTTCTTTCACGCAACGGTGAGGGCGTCATTCTCACTACATAATCTCCGTTCCAGACGCTGTGATAATTCGGTTGGTCTCCCACAACATCGTGATGGATGGCACTTTCCCGTTAGTAGAGGCTCAGTGAGCATGACCAGCCCGGCCAGAACAAAAGCCGCACCGCCTGCAAAGAAGACTACTCCATAATCTTCAAACGCACCGTATAGAGCACCTGTTGAGCAAGATATCAGACACAATGACCGGTATAGCAATAGAAGAGTCTTATACAATACAATATTCGCTAGCTTAGTGAGATGGTACACAGACAATGCACGGGTGACCGATTTTATCCCCGCGGTAGGAGAGTCGGACAATATTTAACTGAATTTTCTTTAGTTTCAAAGTCTTCACAGATTTTGCCTGTCAACAACAACGGAAAAAGGTCACAGTCACAGTTACATTCGTAGAAATCTAAAATTGCCATTTCTTTTAATTTTGGATACGTGTGCTGTAGCATTATAATTTGTTATAATCAGAAACATTAACGCATCAAGTATCACATAAGTATGAATACATATTATAATAAATTTCATATCCTACAATGATAGAATCCTGTTTGGTGATTGGTCTACATAGCGTGACCTCCACCTGACCACACATAATATTGATATGATGTCGATAATGTTTAGAACAACTCGCCAAGGGATGAAAGTGTGCTGGAGAAGCTAAAAGCTGCCTGCAATAAACTCTTACCAGCAAGAGGGGGTCCCACTAGAAATCCGGCACCTTGCATTTCGATGACCAACCCAAAGGAATACCCTAACGTGTCTAAGCCCACGAAGGCTACTAGCAGGGCCGGAGTCAGCGAATCGGTTGATCCAGCGATGAGGGCGTACAACGAGGCCAGTTTAGCTAGGCTGAGATACCCGGTTGCTAGCGGCACCAGGAAGAGGCATAACCCCGCGAGGATGCAGCTCGTGACGTAGCCGAACATGCGCCGATGTTTGCCGAGTATCCGATCGAAGACGAAGCCAACGAAGATTCGTCCGAGCGTGTCCATGATGCCCATGACGGAGAGAATGAAAGACCATTCGTCCTCGCCGATCGACAGGTGGAGCGCGAGAGCCTTGAAGTACACGTAGGGCAGCTGGTAGCCGATGCAGAGGATGAAGTTCGAGATGGCGAAGATGACAAGGAAACGGTTGCTGAGAAGGCGGGCGACCTTGTAGCACGGGGAGAGTATACAGTGGACCCACCAGGTCTCTGCGTGTATGGACTCGGGAACTGCGATGGATGAGTCAGAAGGGAATCGGTTGGGGTAGATTTCCATTGCCTCGGTATAGGTCTTAAAGTCCGTTAGGGTTCGGGTCTCATCGGCTGCGGCCGAAGCAGCCATTGCGTGGCTCAACGCACTCTCGGCGAAGGACAACCCAGACATCCTTGTGCTAGGTTCCCCGGTATTACTAGCAGCTCGGCTGGCAGCCTGGCTCGCTGCTACGCTGGCATTGCCGATGGTTGCTGGGTGGCTACTGAACGTGAAAAGGGAAGCTAGGTCGTGGCCGTCCAACCTATCCGCGTCTACTTCCACATCCATGATATGCTTCATGTATGCTTCCTTGGAGGGCTTCTCAGGTATAAACCTCGAACAATAGGTGGCGCCACACACGCACAGAGCAAGTTCTATGGCTCCGAGGACGAGAAACCCATGCCGCCAGCCGAATTCGTCGACGACAATTTGGACGACGGGCGCGAAGATGAAGGTGCCGATGCCGGAACCAGCGACCACGAAACCTGTCGCGACGGATCTCCGCCGCTCGAAGAATCTCCCTACCATGACAATACAGGGCAGGTAGCTCAGCCCGAAGCCGAAACCTGGACGTGGGAGATATTCGTGGGACAATAAACCACAAAAGAAAGGCAGATAAGTATTTCCGAGGAATCCTAGGCACTTTTTTGATCTGTTATAGTCTTCGGGGCCTCGAAGTCAG
>OZ022592.1:4073122-4078122 GCA_963669155.1 Arbacia lixula
GAGAGAGAGAGAGTGAGAGAGAGAGAGAGAGAGAGAGAGAGAGAGAGAGTGAGAGAGAGAGAGGGAGAGAGAGAGAAAGAGAGAGAGAGAGAGAGAGAGAGAGAGAGAGAGAGAGATGACTTGTTTAAAGGCAGAGTAGCGCATTTGCAAAGGTCATGAACATCGGCAGGATCAGCAGTATGCCCTACCGTGTATGAATATTAAAAATCAGAAACGTATTCAGGAAAATTGAAAAAAAAAATATCCTCGTTTACGTTTGAGAAATAAGGAATGTAGTCTATATTCAATCGTACTACCCCTGTCAGCGTGCGATGCGCCGGGCACCGCGAGCATTGCTCCCATTGAACGCATGCACTGTGATGCGGACCAAAGCGAACAGCGGTCTCCGGTCTCGAGCTACAAGAACTGGGAAGTTTCGGACGACCCGCCCAAAACCTCCTCAAAATCTTGTGATCGCTATAATTCCGCTTAAATTCAGTTTCAAGTTCTATTATTGGGAAGGAAGTTCTGAAAAAGGATTGTCTTCCATTTTCTGTGTTTTATTAAAAAAAAAATTGTTGAGACCTGCAAAAGGGACACTCTGTCTTTAAGGAAGGAAAGGGGAGGAACGTGCCTGCGGTGTAGGTGTGAAGCTAGCTTTATGTGTGCCGATATACAAAGCCCCGCCTCCCCCTTCCCCCATCTCTCCCCGCTCCCCCGCTCCCCCTCCCCCCCCCCCCCCCCCCCCCCCCCCCCTGACATCTCCTCAAACTGATCTGGCCAGAGAGTGGGAGTAGGGCGTGGTCTGTGTTACCAGACATCGTTGGTAACAGGCTCGGTTGTGTCCACGCACTCCACAGCCTATAATAGCTAGGATAGTGGAGATGGAGGAGGAAATGTATTGACGAGGGTAGCCCGCTGTGGAGTGCATGGACACAACCGAGTCTGTTATTAACAACTATGTCTGGAAACACAGACTAGGCTCTAATCATACTTGATGTAGAGAGGCCAGGTTAGCAAGTCGGATAAGGCCCTTGTCTGTATTAATAGACGTAGTTGTTAACAGGCTCGGTAGTGTTCATGCACTTCACAGCCTAGTAGCTTAAGGCTCGTTGAGATGAAGGAAGGGATGTATTGACGAGGGGAGGAGAAGAGCGAAATACAGAGAGAGAGAGAGAGAGAGAGAGAGAGAGAGAGAGAGAGAGAGAGAGAGAGAGAGAGAGAGATCCATACCAACTCTCCTTCAGTTATCACGTTACCGCTCAGTTTGGTGGAATAAGGAGCGTGAAGACCAATGACGCGCGGAAGGGGCAGAGGGGGGATGATAGTGGAAGATGAAAGGAGGAACGGAGGAGGAAGGGTGGAGGAAGGGTGGCGAGGAAATGAACATCAAGATGCGAGAAGAGGAGATGAGAAAGTAAAGGGGGGTGAGTGAATGGAAAGGAAGATACGGAGAATGGAAGGACGAGAGAGGACGAAGGAGGACGAAGGAGGCCGAAGGAGGACGAAGGAAGACGATAGAGGAAGAGAGTGGACGAGGAAGGACGAGGACAACTAAATTTTGGGGGCTAATCATTGATGAAAAATTATCTTGGAAAGCACACATTGACAATATCTGCAAAATCATTGCTCGCAACACTGGTATTCTTAGCAAATTAAGACAATTTCTACCTAAGTATATTATGTTATCCTTGTATTCCACGTTAATTCTTCCTTACTTGAACTACGGACTTATCGCCTGGGGCAGTGCAGCAACTTCCCAAATTAACAGTCTCTTTATATTACAAAAAAGAGCAATTCGTATTATTTATAATGTAGATTTCCGGGCACATACGAATAATCTTTTTCTGAATGATAAGACTTTGAAAATTAAAGACTTGTATATTTTTCAGCTTGGACAGCTAATGTACAAGCTCAGCACTAAACAATTACCTATGCCTCTAAATGATATGTTTGTAAAGAATGAATTCGATTCATAGTTACTTCACTCGCCAAGCGAGCTCCTTCCATCTGCCACTAAATAGAACATCGTTTGCTCAAAAGACATTCGTTTTTACAGGTCCAAAACTCTGGAATTCTCTTCCAAATGACATTATACAATGCAATTCAATACAAATTTTCAAAAGGAGACTTAGAAGCTTTCTTCTGCATAGCTACTAGGTAATTGCATTTCTCATTTGAATATAATTTGTAGCGTGCAACTCTGATGTTTGTGTAAATTTCGTATTTTATGTATATAATTTAATTGTTTTGCGTCTTAAAATGATTTTGTAATTATTTAATCAGTTGTTATTGTTTTTTTTTCATAAAGTAATAGTTCATGATTTTTACTTTAATAGGGGGGCCTACACCCTACAAGCTTTGCTTTTTAGTTGGCCCTCCTTCCCTTTCAATTTGTATTATCTTATTCATTGTATTATGCAAGTTATTTGTATGTATGTTAATCTGTGAAGTAAACTATACCACCATTGTAAAAATTGAAAGAGGAGAAATAAATGAATTGAATTGAAGGACGAGGGAGGACGAGGGAGGACGAGTAAAGACGAATAAAGATCGAGGGAGGATGAGGGAGGACGAGTTAAGACGAGAGAGGACGAGGGAGGATGAGGGAGGACGAGGCAGGGCGAGAGAGGACGAGGGAGGAAGAATGAGGACGAGGGATGGTGAGGGAAGACGAAGGACAACGAGGGACGACGAGGGACGACGAGGTAGGACGAGGGAGAATGAGGGAATACGAAGGACGACGAGGGACGACGAGGGAGGAGGAGGGAGGGTGTGGGAAGACGAAGGACGACGAGGGACGACGAGGGAGGAGGAGAGAGGGTGAGGGAGGACGAGGGAGAACGAGGGAGGACGAGCGAGGACGAGGGAGCAGGGGCGTATAGAAGCAGAGATACACATTATAGATAGACAAGTCATGATAGAGTTGAAGATTGAAAGAGAGCGCAAGAGAGTTAGGGGGTGGGGAGAGGGTGGGGGTGGAGAGGGTGGGGGGTGAGGAGGTAAGTGATAGCCACGTAATCATGGACGCTTGTCACTGTGAAGGTGGGAGAGAGAGAGAGAGAGAGAGAGAGAGAGAGAGAGAGTGAGAGAGAGAGAGAGAGAGAATGGACGGGTGTAAAGGGACTGGGAAGGGGTAGCAGATGAGTAAGCACCTCCTCATCATATACGCTTGTCAGTTTCATGTCTGTTACAATCGCGCTGCAGTGAGGTGGAAGATAACGGTGCGGTGATCGAAGGCAGTACTGACGTAAAGGAAGAGAGAGAGTGGAGGAAGAGGTGATCGAAGGCAGTACTGACGTAAAGAAAGAGAGAGTGGAGGAAGAGGTGATCGAAGGCAGTACTGACGTAAAGGAAGAGAGAGAGTGGAGGAAGAGGTGATCGAAGGCAGTACTGACGTAAAGGAAGAGAGAGAGTGGAGGAAGAGGTGATCGAAGGCAGTACTGACGTAAAGAAAGAGAGAGTGGAGGAAGAGGGAGTGGGGAGCGAGAGAGAGAGAGAGAGGGATGGAAAGAGAGAGAAAGAAAGAGAAAGAGAGAGGGGGAGAGACAGAAAGAGAGAAAGAGAAAGAGAAAAGGGGAGAGGGGGAAGACAGAGAAAGAGAGAGGGGGAGAGATAGAAAAAGAGAGATAGAAAGAGAAAGGGAGAGGGGAGAGATAGAAAGAGAGAAAGAGAGAGAGAAAAGGGAGAGGGGGAAGAGAGAGAAAGAGAGAGGGGGAGAGATAGAAAGAGAAAGAGAGAGGGGGTTAGATAGAAAGAGAGAGAGGGAGGGAGAGAGAGAGAGAAAGAAAGAGACAGAGAGAGACAGAGAGAGAGACAGAGAGAGACAGAGAAAGAGACACAGAGAGAGAGAGAGAGAGAGAGAGAGAGAGAGAGAGACAGAGAGACAGACAGACAGACAGACAGAGACAGAGGGATACATGTATTTTCATGCCTGTCTTTTTTTTAAACGGTTAGTTCCGCGATGGTTTCGCGTACTGACTAGAAGAAGCGGTGTTTATTTTCTCGCTGTCATGGAAAATTTATCTGCATCACCAAGCGCCTCGTCGCTGGTGACTTGCGAACAGCTCGGCAGACAATCGTTCAGAGTCACGGGCGAAAGCGGGCCCAGTTTTCTTTAAAGGGATAGTCCACCCTGAAATTCAATTTGGTTTCAATAAAAGCAGAAGCATATTAGTGAAGGTTTGATGAAAGTTGGGATCTTTTTAAGTTTTGATGTTGCGACGTCACGTGTGGGATGCTGCCCCATATATATAAACTTTTTTTTACAATGTCCATTTTCTCAAAAGGACATGGATGATAATACTTGTGCATTTGACACATCATTAGAAACATGTTCTTACATACATACTAGAAAAAAATCCTTCATCAAAAACAGAAACAGAGTAATTTATGGAATGATACAGCATACAACTTAAGGGAGAGTATCTCGCAAGTGACATCACAAAATTGAAACCTTTCTTATCCTTGAACGGATTATCGTCAAACCTTCATTAATATGTTCCTTTCATGGATCTTCTTTCATTAAAACCAACTTAATTTCAAGGAGAACTATCCCTTTAATATGGATGAGAGTGGACTGTAGCCTGGAGTCCAGGCTGTTGGGCATTTTTTTTTTAAATTAAACTGTTCAATAAAGTGGGTCAGGCTGCAGTACACTTATCAGTCTCGATTTTTTTCTCCTCCTCCTCCTCCTCCTAATGGGATGGAGTGAGAAAAGAGGAACATTAAACAGTAATTATTTTAAGAGATTAGACTAGCTTGGGATTAGAAAATAATGTCGAGCAGCCTGGAATCCAGGCTAACACCATCCTAACCCACTCGAGATGGGGGCACAACCCTGGGCCTGTGGTCCCGTGACATCACCTGACCCGTCTTCGATCTTTCTTAAGAAAGGGTGACTCATCAGCCCATGTTTACCCCTCCAAATCCCGTGTTTTACCTCCAATCTTCTCCTTCTGTGGTGGTCTGTGGCGGGGTGGTGGATCAGAGAGAGGGAGAAGGCTCACCCTGTGCGCCAT
>OZ022592.1:4085622-4104504 GCA_963669155.1 Arbacia lixula
TACAACTAATTCGCATGATTTTTTTGTTTAA
The DNA here is from genome assembly GCA_963669155.1 of Arbacia lixula. Lineage (NCBI taxonomy): Eukaryota > Metazoa > Echinodermata > Echinoidea > Arbacioida > Arbaciidae > Arbacia > Arbacia lixula. Next base: position 4,085,654 of record OZ022592.1, read on the forward strand.
TTTGTGTTAATAATTTAAACTTACTGATGAGTTTAATTGATATTATATGGAATAAAAAAAAGGTCATTGTAAAAAAACAAATATATGTTGGGGTGGGGGTGGGGTGAAATGGGGATAGATTCGAGTTGGAAATCAAGTCAACAATTGTACGTAACTCTCGATATGTCATGAAATCGTGGTGTACTTGCCGTTGCCAAGGTAGTGTGCATAGCATCCTAAAATTATAGGATTGTCAAATACATAACATTTCTCCAGGTGCCGCGAAAACCCCATGAAGGAAACAGTAAAGGTAAAGAAAATTAACAAACTACGTTGCATAATTCATGTAGATTAGGCAGGATAATGCAATACAAGTATACGTGGATCCATGTTTGTTAATTTTGGTCGTTTTTATTTCTTATTGCTAAAGAGTTAGATATTTCCGATAACGTTCCTCTTTCTATTATGCTGTATCTACCAATGCACTAGTCCAGATACTGTTCGTATTTTATCGTCCGCTTATCCCCCCTCCCCCCCCCCCCCCCCCCCACACACACACACACACATCACGCCACTGATTCACACATATACAGGACACACGCCGCGCCAGACCACTGATTGCGCGACTCTACGAATCTGAGAATTTGGAGGGCGGACGAATACATCTAGATTAGATGTGCGTGTCCGCAATACGTACATAACATACGGCGAGCCTCTATAAAACAGTCCAGGGCAGTGGACTCCGGAGTGGACTACCAATGCGCCAAACCATGACGGTTACACGGCAGGAATTGAAGAAGGGCTCTGCGTTCTGCAAATAATCGAAAAAGGTAGCAATCACAACAGCGGCAATATTTTTCTAGATGGTCATGAAGTGTGCATAAAAATACGCTGTGTTTTTTTCTTTACATGATGACTTGTACAAAAATAACTTTTTCTTGAACGCTCTTTGCATGACCGACAGAGGGCGGTAATGACGGTTCTTCATGACGTCACATTGGGGAGGCATTCCGTCCATGAAGTTGGATAAAAGAAAATGTATAAAATGATCAATACCAGAAATCGATCGATTTCCAATCATAAAGATATGTGTAATTTATGAAAATGCATACTTTGGGGTAAAGATGTTAAAAATCACATTAGTTGCCCAAAATGTGTTATAAAACAGCCTGCTTAATGTGACGCCTTTTATTATGATGTGAGAAAATATGCTATTCAAAAGTTATCTATAAGATTGTTTAATACCTCTTTTTCATGGCGGTATTTTTTTTTAGATGGCCGCCATGGTTCTCGTGGGCAAAAATTGGAAATGGCTTGACATCCAAATTTGCCAAATAATATATCATTCTACATGCTTGTCAAATTTGGTGCTATAGAAAAAAAGTTCAGTTAGGTCAATATATCGAGCTATGCCGTTGGACTTGTAGGCATACAAGCCCTAACCAATTTACGGACATACATACGTTATAAGTATCGAGGGTGTGCTGTCATGATAAGGCTTCCAAAACCCTCGTTCCAAAAATCAACATGTAAAACGATTTAATCACAAAAATGGAACTCGTCGCAACGATTCGAGTGATTGTGTGATCTCAAACACTATGCAATTCATTTTTATTATTGTCACTACTTCCACCATCATCATCATCATCACAACAACGTCACCAGTGAAACTGCATGAATATAACACAACGATAAGAAACAAAAAGTCTTGTAAAGTTTTTATTAGACAACTCACTTTCTTTACAAATCTTCTCCAAGTTCATAAGTCTTGTACATAGAATTATCCGCAGAGGGATTGGGCAAGAGAAATATCTGTATAATCTTATCTTACAATAGTCTTGCAGTACAACAACCATAAACACCCTATATCCGAAGAACACAAAATGTAGCTTGACAACAAGCATGACAAGAATTGCAGATAGGCGATATTTTTGCATTGCCAATTCAATCTCTACACTAGCATGGTGGCGCGGTTTACGCGTAAACGACTTTTACACTCTGCATATAAAATAATAACATGACCAAACGTTTACGCCACAGCAGACGACACGAGTTTGCCATGATTCTGCAATAAGCCAGTTCGTAATTACAATTTGCGCATGAGCAGATGAAGGTCATAGTGACCAAACCAGCTTGTTGGTTTTTAAATCACTGAGATAAGCATCATCATTAATAAGTTATTTTAGAATATGCTTGTTATCCAATTTATAAAAGAACACCAAGGTGTTCAATCATGGGGTATTTGACAACAGGCCAAACGACAACAATTAGTTTACAATAAACAATGTAATAGAAGCTTTCCCAATTGTTCACAGACCGTAGCCTATTATTCTTGTCACCTGTTTTGAGATGGTTCCTTTATTAGAGGTTGAATATCGCAAATTGCTATGTCGGGTAAACACATAACGTAACATCTCCTTTTGAAATGATATATTAATCAACTGCTTATCCTAATGAAAAAGGGAAAGGTCATAGTGACCAAACTTGCTCCAGAGCTAACTACGAACTGGTGTATTGTAAGGGCCGCCTACGATTGAAAATGTGACGTCACCGTCTACCACGCATCCAATGACCGGGTCCTGCAATTCAGCCAATCGCAGAGTCGTACGACTGATCGGATCGTGTCTATTCGATGGACTGCAGTTTAAATTCAATGCACATCCTATTGCATTGCTACATGTTATCTCTACATAATAGCAAGTTGTTGATCCCGTGATTGTAACTGTAACTTTGGCCATCACGTCACGTCGCGTCACGTCCAACTGGAAGTTACAATTGGACATGCAAATCCCACGTCACAGTCGTTGTAATTTAAAACTCACGAGTTGCAGGGTGCAGCTCATACAACTAGGATTTTGAAATTATTTTCTTGTAATTTCTCCAATTTTGCTCATACATTAACCAATCTCCTTCCATCATTTTCCATTTTTTAGTCAAATCAATTTGTTATCAAAGAGTTATAAATTTGTTCAACTGATTTTCAGCAGGATGTAAACCAAATTGATATTGAACCATGATTGTATCTTCCAAACATAATCTCAAATGATTATTGTCAAAGCAATTCACATACTAACTACAACACAACACCGATACGAAAGAAGTACTGAACATCTAATGCAAAAACCAAACAAACAAACTCTTGTTCCTTGATACATGCGTTTTTCCCATCGGGGCAAGCGCATCATTCAGCAAATACATTTATCTGCGCAACGTTTTACAGTGATACATATTTACACAATATTCAAAATAGCACCAATACAAAACCATACAATTTATTACAAACTCATTTTCATGTCCATCCATGAAAAGTTGCACACAACATACATTAACACAAGACTTTTGATAATGTGGATATAAAATGTAGATCTGTATGTACACGTACTTTATTATACTGGCCCATATTTGACAACAGTGTGTTAACTCATACCGCGTACTAGACCTAGACAACTTCATGGTGCGCAAAATCAATCATCTGATGCTGTTAAAAAACCATTCATTTTCATCACAGAATCACAGCAGTCTTTCATACATGTATCAATTATGCGCTGTTCTCATTACGTGGACAAACTGACTATATACCATAGTGATTCCAAAGACAAAATTAATTATATTGAATCAATTAAACTTTTCATGTTGTTTTGATTGGCGTCCCATGAAGTTAGTCTAGGTTTTATAAACGTATTAAGTTAAACTGCTGTTTTGAATACGGGCCATTGCTTTAATTCTTCTTCTCTACCAAGTCTAAAGGCCACCGCAAACGACACGATTTCTTGCAACGATTATGCAGTAATAACGGTCTGCGACTGAAAATGTGACGTCATCTACATGCACAAATCCCATGACCGGGTCCTGCGATTCAGCCAGTCGCACTGAGTCGAAAGACTGATCGGATCGCGTTGCGTGCAGTGGCCCAAAGACATAATTTTCACCATGACCTTGCCGCCGGCTGAGCTGTTCCTGACAGCTCGAAAAGTCTTTGTCCTAGGTTTGTCTGACATATGTCATGTGATGCAAGAAGGCAACTATGCTCAGTCTTGGCCCTTCTTGAACATCGTAATGAAGAACTCTACATGGTTTCTTCTCCTATACGACAAACTCTTTGATGTGCCAGGCGCACGTCTTTCACACGCAATGCATACCATAGTCCAGATACTGGCCGTATTTTACCGTCCGCCTCTTCTCCCACACACATTACGCCACTAATTCACATAGTACCCACACCGCGCCATACCACTGATTGCGCGATTCTGTCCAGCCGAAAAAAAAAATGGGTGAAAATTTGTGTATGTGATGCGCCTCCAAAGTTCGTTGTCGGCGGATTGCTAAATACAGTCCAGGAGGTGGACTAGAACGCTTGAAGCGCCGAGGCCTAAAATAGCAGAACATTGCATCGAAGCGTGTGCTACGCAAATTATTACCTGAAGGAGATAGTCCACCCTGAAACTCAGTTGGTTTTAATAAAAGCGGAAGCGTCAAAGAAATACATTAGTGAAAATTTGATGAAAATCCGTCAAAGACGAAGAAAATCAGAGCAAGTGTTGACTGGGAGGGGGGAGGGGGGGGGATTCCCCCCCCCCCCCCCCCTCCCTCACCCAGTATCTCGGCCACGGCAAGTTGTATCAACGTGAAATTTTGCATGTAAAGAGCGCTGCGGCATATAGTTTTGAGAGCAAAAAAAAAATGAATCTGTTATGATAAAATATGCACACTAGATGCATACTTTTCATATCTATTTATGTATCACTTACTCACTTACAAAGAAATGGCATGAAAGTCAAAGTTCATTTTCAAAAAAAGCCAAGTAGCACATTCAAAAATGTTTATAAACTTGCGCTAAAAAGTTGCAAGACATTTCAAAAGAAAAAGTCACAAAAAAGCGTGTCTCCATTTATAGCAATTGCATACGTCATCAATTTTGTACAGAGGGTCAATGTGACCCCCCCCCCCCCCTTAAAGATGGCCCATCCCTTTTACAAGCGTCTGCAAACTTCATGAAAGTTTGCACATAGTACATATTTTTGGGATACCAACTGTGAAATTTTAAGGTCAGAGGTGCTATAACTCCCGTAGCATAAATGTTTTCACTGAGATTTGACTATTTTCGTGGTTCGAAAAAAGAAAGCTCGATCAAAGATTATTTCCTTAAAACCGAATATTACGCTTTGTCGATTCCAGCGAAAAGTTATAAAGCCACTCTCTCTCAAATGATGACAAAGTCAGGGAACTTTCAGAATTAGGTCTGCAAAAGGGGCGGGCTACCTTTAAGTCAAAATAGGCTTGAAATATGCAGCTTGTGATCTCACACACGCAAAAACTGATCAACAGTGAATTACATTGGCAGATGTCAGCAAATAATAATCAATTTGTCATCTACACACATTTTTTTCTAAGTCTACAGCACATATACACATTGCAGTGGCATTATTCTATACACAAATGCCTTTGGGATAATATTGTCATATATTGTCACACACAAAGAAGATAGGTGAAGAACAGGGAGTGAATACCTTTTAAGTATTTTAGAGAATATAAAATGATAAAAAAAAAGTGGTTGTGGTAAAGCATTCAGCGAGAGAGTTGTATTTTTCACACAATTTTGTTTTAAAAAGAGATACATGTCTGCACTCTATTAAATGGAATACCCCCTTCTTTCCGATTGTTGATAAAAAAGAGATGTAAAACAAAGATTTAACCAAATTGTGTAACCACATTTGAGTTGATCAGATCGTACACAATTCCTGTTGCCATGGTAATCTCACAAAATAAAAAACAAAATAGAGATGCCTGCACCCTTATGATGTACCTACTTATATTAAAATGTTTATAAAAAAAGAGATGTAAAATAAATATCTAAAATAAGCTGCGTTATCACATTTGAGTTAGAATCATACACAATTCCTGTTGCCATGGCAATCAGAGGAGGGATGGATCAGCAGAAATAGTGCATGAATTTGTTGTAAATGAGCCAAAAATTATGTAAAATGGCGATCAATACAAACATGGGAGCATTCATATATATCGCTTTTGTAGTACAAAATTTCCACTCAAAATGTATAATTATTCCCCTGCTTTTAGCCAAGCTTGGTCTGTATTCTGCAGCATTGCACTCCAAGCTCCATATATGTATTTAAAGGGATAGTCCACCCTGAAGTAAGTTGGTTTTAATAAGAGTAGACACATGAAAAAACATATCATGTTTGATGATAATGAGTCAAGGATAAGAAAGTTATGATTGTGTGAAGTTTTGATATTGTCACATGCGAGATGCTCTCCCATATGTTGTGTGCTATTTTGTTTTGAAAATGTTGATTTTCTCAAAATGATAGGGATCATTTTACCTGTGTATTTGATACATCAATAGAAATATGCATTTAAGTACATACCTCTCTGGATAAAAATGTTCCTTCATCAAAAACAGAAAAGGAAGAATTTATGGACTTAAACAGTACAAAACATATCGGAGAGAACCTCACAGGTGACTTAACAAAATGAACATACAGTGTATTAAAAGATGATTATTTTCATACCCTTGACAAACTTTCGTTATACCTTCACTAATATGTTTCTTTCTGCTTTCATTGCAACTCACTTTACAGTCAGTGTGGACTATCCCTTTAATACTGCATTCACATTGAGGAATTGGGTGGGGCAGTTCCAGAACCAACCAGCTACAAATCTTCAAAAGTGAACACAGCATCATCAGGGATAAAGCCTGCTTGGTACTCATTTACGACATCTGGGTTATGAGGGACAAACATGAGCATGATACGTTGGCAAAGGGGTACACACTGGACAGGTATTGAACCCAGGATCTCTCTGCATAATAGTTGCCAACTCTGATCACATTGCTCTTAGTGGATACATAATGAACACAACATCAAACCAATTAACAAATAATATGATTGAGACAGGACTATTCACTTCAGTACTCCAAAAGCAATACCATAAAAATATGACGTAATTCACATGTATATCAGCCCGCTATGAAATCATCAAATTTACATGTACATACATCCGTACGTACACCTGTACACATACTTCACAATCATACTTCAGCCAGATTTAACACTTCCTTGTCTGACTTCATGTTAAATTTATATTCTCTGTAATAATATTTCTTAACATCTCCTTATAATGCCTCACATATCTATGAATACAATATTTACATTTTCAAGGTTTGTATGAAAATATAAACATTCATATCTTACAGATGTTCTTAATTATTTGGTCCAAGGTAATAATTTTTTTTCCCAAGGGGCCATATTCATGAAACGATACTAAGCCTAGTTAGCTGCAAGTACTACAAATGCCTGTAATTACATTCTTAGCCTAGATAGTTACTAAATAGCATTCATGAAACCTTACAATCACTAGTGACATGGCGAGCAAGTTGAGTGACTGTAGCAGCTTATTTAAATGACAGGGTGTCCCATTTGCAAAAGCCATGAAACTCAGCAGGAATCAGCAGTATACCCTAAAGATAATGTGTCTGAAATCTCACAGTCATAGCCTCACAAACCTTTTCAGGAAAAGTGAAAATCTATCGACGTTTACGTTTGAAACCTTGAGGCAATAGTCTACATTCTCAATCGTACTGCTTCCATTGACTGCATACACTATGGAGTGGACCAGTTCGGACAGCGGTCTCCAGTCTCTGGGTTTTAGATTTCGGACGACCCGCCTGAAACCTCCTCAGGATCAAGTGAACACTGTAAGTTAATTTCCAGTTCTATAATTGGGAGGGAAATTCTGATAGAGTATCTTCTTCCATTTTCCCTGTTTTTTACGATATTTATTTTTTTTTTGAACTGCAAAAGGGACAAAAGGGGATAGTAGTGGTTCTGATATAAGGGACCCCAAATCATGGCCAAATTGGCAACTCACTCCTAAGGTTCATGTAGTGGTGTGTTGCGGGTCACGACACTTCGCTTGAATCAGCAGTAAACTGCACCTACAGTGGAGCCTGAGATCAACGCCACAGCTGACCGCAATCAAATGCAATCAGCTCCATACATTTGATGCAGTCTGACTGCAATAGATTGCAATCAGCTGTGACGTTGATCTCAGGCCCAACTGTATATGTATGAAATCTCACTCATACCTTCACAGACCTTTCCAAGAAAAGTGCAAAACTATCCCTATTTATTGTCCCTACGGCGGACTCCTCATGAATATTAATGAGTCAGATGAAATGAGACTCTTTCGGGTACTTGTTTCCATGTTGTCGTGTCTTGACCCGTGAACTAGAAATAGCTTGCGTGGTTAAGTCACTGCCCAGTAAGCAGTAGACTGCAGGTTCAAATCCTGTCTGGTTCCAAGATTTTTGTCCGACTTGTTTTTCGTTCGTTTACAGGATGGAGCACGCTCCTTATTAGTGGATGTATGCCTAAAATTTCTTTGTACATATCCTTCTTTATGTTTGAAACATCCTCTTATGACGCGTACACCCATGTAGTTTATTGCACTCCGCCTCCCTCAGCGCATCACTGTGGTGCGCATAGCCGTGATGTGCGCTATTCAGCGGTCTCACGTTTCTAGGCTACAGGAACTCTAGCAATCAATATTCCGCTCAAGGTCAGTCTCCAATCCTACTATTGTGAGGGAAGCTCTGATACACCATTTGATTTGATTTTCTGTGATATTACACAATTTTTCTTTTCTCTTAAGGCTACCCTATCTTTCATACATTTCTACGGCCTAGTTGGCTGCTAGGTTCAGCACAGTTTCATCAATATGACCCCCGGATTCATACAAATATGTACATGCACATTCCACATATACATGTACTTTACATGTACTTTACATGTATTTACATACATTCATGTAACAGAATGTAAATATAAATTTACACTACTGTAATTAAGCAACTTCCTTTGAAACACAAGATCTCAGCCTTTGTTCTCTATAGATACTGCACAGGACAGATGAATACAATATTTAGATGTCTGAATGGAAATCATAAAAAAAAGATAAAAAAAAAAACTGATCAAGGTTTTAACAATGAATACAATCTTCTTCTTCAAGTGCCATCTGCTCTCAACAGTTCGGCCACCATGGACCGCCACATTTCCTGATCGTGTGCCCCTCTGACGCATTCTCCGTAACTCAGCCTCATCCACTCCTTAAAGGGTTACTGAATTAAAAAAATAAGTTCCCACTAGTCTATGTAAAATCATCCACTAAAAACAAATTTCACATTCGTTTGCCGCAATAAAGTCTCATTTTGACAAAAATATGAAAAAACGCACGTCTTCAGTGATGTATGAGAAGTCAAAATTTCATAGATTGTACAGAAGTCAACAATAGGCCATTTTCGTAATGTATTCACAACTTTCCCCCTAAATGTTTAGTAACACGTTATTGCATTCACCTGTATTTTGTCATTCAGATTCAATGGATGTAATGCACTTTGAATCTATTACTTGTTGCTACTCAGACAAACCTTGGACAAGCTTTGGGATTCCCATTGGTAACGTATTGTTTGAATGGCGTGAATAAAACATTTTATTGACTCCGTTGGCATTTATGGCATTTTAACTTCTCATACGTCACTCGAGGCGTGCGTTTTTTCAAATATTGTCAAAATGAGACTTAATTGCGTCAAACGAATGTGAAATTTGTTTTAAGTGGATAATTTTACATAGATTAGTGGGAACTAATTTGTCTAATTTAGTAACCCTTTAATATCATCCATCCACCGAGTATGGGGTAGCCCTCGTCCTTTCTTCCCATCAAACCTTCCTTCCAACAACACTTTTTGAATACCATTCTTTCTTATAATATGCCCAAAGCATTTGCATTTTCATTTGTTAATTGTATTGAGAACTTATTTTCTAGTCTTCATCATTTGTAAGATTTCTTTGTTTTATGTTGTGTCCATGATTTATTTAATATTCTTCTATATAACCACATTTTAAATGCTTCAATTTGTCTTCTGTTGAGATGAATACAATACTAGCCAATGAATCTATAAATGCATATTTCTAAAGGGTACACCTTCTTTCCATCTACACTGAATGCCCAGGTGGAAAACGGAGTGTGGGTGCTACTTTTCAACACATTTTTCATGATACTAACACCTTCTACCATAGTGTGTGTCATACCCTATGAGGTAAAAATGTTTTTTGCAAGGGCTCTTTTTTCGCACTGTGGGGGCGGAATTTTCATATGCCCCCACATAAACTTTTACTTGAGTTGTCACTACTAGTACACTGTTCAAATTTGAAGCTTGCTGTTGGATTAAAATTGTAGCTTGAAATTTTGACAAGCACTTAGAAAATACTGCACCTTTTGATCTCAATTTCTAAAGGATGCTTGGACAAATCTATAATATCTTTCTTGGTTCAAGGTTTTGCCATGCCTGTTTCTTTTGTTTTTGGCATCATATTTCTTTCTCATATCTGCGTCTATTTACAAAGAGGGTCTCACGATCTAGAAGCTAGAAGCACAAATTGCTGCATATTTCAAAAGATGTTTACAGTGATTTGTAATTTTTACTATAACTAGAAGCACTCTGTATCTACGAAATACAAGTTTATTTTGCCTGTGCAACCCATAGGGGAATATTGTGCAATAGTTGTTGATATGCCAGGGATACCTCAGCACTTTTCAATTTAAAGGCTTTGCATGACTATTAATCATGCAGCTGTATTCACCTGTGATATGATGCATGTCGTTACAGTAAAGCTCTGTTCCTGTCTCAGTCCCACACGCAATAAATTGTGTTATTACTGACATGGGATTGTCTAACTCTCTCAGACCCATAGGCATAAAACTGTGTTATGTCTGAAATGGTTCGGTACTGAGAGGGTTAGCCGTCATGCAGCTGGTATCGAAATATGATTTGTGCACTTTGATAATATAGTATATCCCCACAGCCTTCTTAGTCCCATAGGCAGTATATTGTGTTATAACTGATGGAACTACGGTCGATACTGAGAGAGTGTTAACCCTCTGTTTTCCAGACTCTCACATACCCACACCTCGGTCACACTTGGGCCCCCCACCGCACTCTGGTCGCAGGAGCCCCCAGCCAAGTTGTATGTATGCATGCACGATCAACCGCACCAAGCGTGCTTTGGTGTGTCTCTTCCAAGAAAACTCACATAAACACACCACGCCAGCTCCCTCCCTCCCACCCTCCCTCTCAGAGGAAGAGGAGAGGCCAGACCAGACCCTGCCTTGCAATTTACGCTCCATCCTCGACACGCATCATGCCGGGGTTTCGGGGTGTGATCAGAGGTCTTCGTAGGATGGCGGTGGCGTTTCGTCACCGTTCAGCTGCCGAGCCTCCTCGTCCGATTTAATCACGTCCGAATACGTGGGCGGGACATCGTCCCCGTCCGCGCTGTAATCCTTTGGGAGTCCCCTCCCCGAATAGTCGCCGCCCGTTCCCCCGGTGGTCACCTCCAACGCCGTCAACAGGACGTCTGGCTCGTCCGAGACGCTGTTGAGCTCGTCCGGGGCGAGGGGGTAGCCGACGAGGCCATGGATGGCCGAGGGGCGGGGACAGCGGTGGGGCGGGAGGTGGTGGCAGAAGTCGGCGTGTTGCGACACGTGGTACGGCATGCTAATGCCGTCACCGTGGCGATTCAGCGTCCAGCTGACGGGGGAGTAGAAGCGGCGCTGGGTGCTGCGCACGCGCCGGAAGTAGACGAGGAGTGTTACCACGACCACGGCCATGAGAACGCTGCAGGTGATGATGACTAGCTTGGAGGACCCTGAGGGCCCAGGCATGGGCCGGGCGGGGGAGGCTGGGCCCTCCTGGAACACCGGCACTGGAGGGGGAGAAAAAAAGAACTTACTAATCAAGTAATCTTTATTTTACTTAATTTCTTAATACCTGTAATTATAAAAACAAATATAAAAAGATACTCATTGAAAATACTCTTTTTAATTCATTTTATTAGGTAAGGCTTTTCTTTTTTGTTTTCTTTTCTCCATTGTTAGTTGTCTGTTGTCTGTTGTTGTTTTAGGATTGTATATGTGTCCATTTTATCATACTTTAGGGTCAGCTTTCTATAAGGCTTCCTTTCTGGCTGCTACCCGCTCACTTTTAATCTATTTAAATTTGCTGTAATTGTATTTTTATCCAGTAAGTAAAATACATAAACTTGAAGCTTGATGTAAAGAACAGTGCCATAAATCAAAATTGGGTCACATGATATTTAATAATATAATACATGTTTGAAGAATTGTTCATCATCAATTCAGCAATAAAGTTCAACACACTCTTACCACAGTTGAGTTCGTCCTCTCCTTGCACACAGTCCCGGAACAGGTCGCACCACTTGTAACGAGGGATGCAGGTCTGATCGGCACACTCAAACTCCCACACCGCACACTGAGAGTTGGGCTGGACAGACGCTGGTAGAGAGAAAGAGAAGAGAGAGAGAGAGATGAAACACGCAAACATTGAGACTTTGGCTGCATGGACGCTAGAAGGGCTGCCAACCTTTGAACCAGGAAACAAATTTCTTGTTCTTCTTAAGAAAAAGATGATAAAAACAAACTGAATCTGAATCTAAATCTGATTCAATTCACAAAGTTAGAGTCGAGCTACTGGGTACTGTCTCATGAATCGCCTATCAATTAAATGTGGAGACACCATTGATATCAACTGTAAGGCACCTTGTCAAAACGAGTTGACTGTCTCCGCGGTGTCTTTTACACAAAAAGAACGGACGAACCTTTACATTTCCGTCTTTCCTGAATAGCGGTCCGACGGTTGGAAAGACCGGAAAGGCCAGCATTCCAACAATAGTTCGTCCAGTTCATTCCACCGCATCGTATTTACTTGTCATAAGTGACCAAGTCCATCGCAGTGATGAAAAGGACCGCACCCGTCTTTTTAACAAAAAGCACACTGGCGGCTGTTTATTAAAAAGGACAGGGGAATAATCAAACCTCTCATAGAAAAGATCATGCTCAGGATTCACGGATATAACCGCAGTCTTTTGTGTCTTGAAATTTTGACGAGACCCCCAAGTCAAGTTGTGATCGGCGAAAACGCTATTTTATTATAATATAAGACTGGTCTTTCCGCTACTCACAGCACAGCTCGTCGCTTCCGTCCGAGCAGTCGATCACCCCGTCACAGAGAGACTGCCCCACGACGCAGGAGCCGTCACGACACTGGTAGTCGCTGGAACTGCATGATGTGGAGATGGGCGGGGAGTCCGGTAAACCTGCAGGGAGGGTTATATATTATGCGTTAGGTACACTACAGCTCAAAGGAATTGGCATAGGGAAAGGGAAAGGGTAGAAAGGGAAGGAGCCGCAGTTTTAAACTGAGGTATAGTTTGTTCAGTTCAGCATAAAACATGATGCTTGTAAGGCTAAAGCATCGTGTTTTATGCTGAACTGGACAAAGCATACCACGGTTTTAAACTGCGGCTCCTTCCCTTTCTACCTTTTCCCTTTCCCTATGCCAATTCATTTGAGCTGTAGTGTACGGGCTCAGTAAAGAATGGGTTAAGCTTGGTTTCTCTCTACCTTTAGGGTTAGAAAAGTCTTGTAAGTGAGGTACAGAATGCAGGATCTATATATCATATCATGTCATATTCTGTAAGCTGTATACTAGTAAAGAATGGGTTAAGCTTGGTTTCTCTCTACCTTTAGGGTTAGAAAAGTCTTGTAAGTGAGGTACAGAATGCAGGATCTATATATCATATCATGTCATATTCTGTAAGCTGTATACTATAGGAACCCTCAAGTGTTTGACGCCCAACTCAAAACTCAACTCAACGACAATGAGTGATCAATACGACCCCAGTTAAAGGCAGTGTCCAGTTGTAATATTGTGAGGGAAGTAAATTCTTCCATTTTCCATGGTATTCACAGTTTTATTTTCACGACCAGCAGGCCCATGTTGCATATGTTTTCAATTATTGTAACTTACCATCAATGTTAAACTACCATGGCAACATGTGCAATAATGAGAGCTCATTGGCAATTACCATGGTAGTTACCATTGATGGTAAGTTACAACACACAGCTAGCCTACCTTTAAACACCTTGATGGTAAGTTACAATACACAGCTAGCCTACCTTTAAACACCTTGATGGTAAGTTACAATACACAGCTAGCCTACCTTTAAACACCTTGATGGTAAGTTACAATACACAGCTAGCCTACCTTTAAACACCTTGATGGTAAGTTACAATACACAGCTAGCCTACCTTTAAACACCTTGATGGTAAGTTACAATACACAGCTAGCCTACCTTTAAACACCTTGATGGTAAGTTACAATACACAGCTAGCCTACCTTTAAACACCTTGATGGTAAGTTACAATACACAGCTAGCCTACCTTTAAACACCTTGATGGTAAGTTACAATACACAGCTAGCCTACCTTTAAGCACCTTGATGGTAAGTTACAATACACAGCTAGCGTACCTTTAAACACCTTGATGGTAAGTTACAATACACAGCTAACATACCTTTAAACACCTTGATGGTAAGTTACAATACACAGCTAGCCTACCTTTAAACACCTTGATGGTAAGTTACAATACACAGCTAGCCTACCTTTAAACACCTTGATGGTAAGTTACAATACACAGCTAGCGTACCTTTAAACACCTCGCAGTGCGCCCCCGTCCAGTAGACGTCGCAGTGGCACACAAAGTCCTGCAGGAGATTCTGACAGGTGGCTCCGTTCTTACACGGGTGGCTGAGGCAGGGTAGCGGGGCTGGAGGTGGAGTGATAAACAAAGAAAGAAATATTCAATCTTTTTATATCCCCATTCCCCACTTTAAAGACAGCCTGTCCCTTTTTCAGATCACCACAAAACCATCAAAACATTGGCAAAACATATAGAGAAGTGTTAGCAAGCTGTATATTCATAATTTGAAACTGATACGTAGTGTAAAATTCAAATAATGCACGTAAACAACGTCTGATTAATAGTCTTTACCTCAGGCTCTTAGCAGTTTGTGTTGAATTATTTTCTTTATTGATTAATCTGTTTATTAAATTATAAAACGCATTGTGAAAAAAATTGTTCTATAAAAGGAATCATCTCCAAAGTGAGGAAATTACTTATAAAATTAGGATTTCACACATGCATAATAACCACATAGATACTGTAACAAAGACTAATACTTTTTTGTAGTACAAAAAAAGTCGGTTTGAAATTTAACGGCTGAAATTTTTACATATACACAAAGCTTCGACATGCTATATTCTTAGAAATGGTCTTGAGACACACTTTCTTCAATTTACGATTGTGCTAGACGATTTAAAATTTAAACTTGCAAAAGGGACGGACAATCTTTAAAGACAAAGCATGTCCCATTTGCAAAAGTCATAAAACTTGGCAGGAATCAGCAGTAGACGGTAACAAAAACGTGTGTGAAATCTCACACTCATAGCTTCGAACCATTTCAGGGAGAGTGGAAAACTAACCAGAAACAGACACGAATTCCAACAATAATCGGATGTCGGTGTGCTGTACATTTTTGGACAAGTATCCCCTATATTAAAGGGCCAGTTCACCCTGATACTAATTGGTAATTTATCAAAACCTTAAAAGATCATAGATTTCTTATGAAATATATTTCTTATTATATTATATTTCTTATCTAATTTCGGATTTTCGTCAAACCTTCATTTATATGTTTCTTTCAAGTTTCGGCTTCTATTAAAACCAACTTAATTTCAGGGTAGACTATCTCTTTAAAGCAGTATAGAGAGTTGAGTAGAGCCTTACCCAAGTCTTGACAAAAGTCCCCTGACCAGCCAGGCTTGCATTGACAAACAGCGCCCTCTATTGTTGACTTCATACACCATCCTCCGTTGCTGCATTGGTTGTCATGGGTACAGTTCAGCCCTGGGGGTGTGGAGGCTGCGGGCAAAATGGCAGAAACAAATTTATGTTTTACAAACGCCCATACAACTGAGCTCTTAA
The DNA here is from genome assembly GCA_963669155.1 of Arbacia lixula. Taxonomy (NCBI): domain Eukaryota; kingdom Metazoa; phylum Echinodermata; class Echinoidea; order Arbacioida; family Arbaciidae; genus Arbacia; species Arbacia lixula. The sequence continues at coordinate 4,101,548 of OZ022592.1, forward strand.
TTATGGCACGATACCGTATATAGAGGGCGCTGCATTCAGCAGCGGTCTTATCAGCCAATCGCGATCTCGCGCACCTGCATCAGCAGCAATCTTGCTATGGCATGTACACAAAATGAGTGATGCGTGCACGTGGGTGTGAGACTATCCGACCAAACCTTCATATTATTCGGTTGGATCAACTTTGTGGATCTAATTATAGAAAGCAGTCACATTCATACTGTTGCGTATCTAGCTTTAGCTTGCATGTCGCTCGTACAACGACTGCCTATATGGGACCTCACTGTAGCTTGTTGCTCGTAGCAGTACGATTCAATACGCAATTTGATAACCGCGCTGCGTATGATACTCATAGTAGCTCTTTTGCCACTCGTTAGCCGCTCGCTCCAGTCGGCATCGTTGCATCTCAACGAGTTTGATTTCTGCTAGATTTTAGTCTGACTTGTTTTTCGCTCATTTACAGGATGGAGCACGCTATCTTTATTACTGGGTGTATGCCTAAAATTTCTTTGCAAATTGAGTTTGATTTCCTTAACTGTTTCTGACAAGTCTTCATGTGCAAGTACAATAATTCCAGACAACCAATCACTATACTAGCGAGCTAAAGCGGCAACAAGGAGCTAAAGCGAACAGCTAGACTCGAGCACGACGGGGGCCCATGAGGGCGCTAGTTCATAAGTGTATCCACGGCAGCCTACGCGACTAGTCACGGGTAGCTAGCCGTGTAGCAGTCCCGAGGCTATACTGGATAGGCTTGGGCCTAGCTAAAGTTAACGGGCGTTTAATGCAGACCTAGAAATCACTTTTTTGGACGAATTCAACAGCAAGTTGTCTAGGGTTAGGTTTAGGATCAGGGTTAGGGTTAGGGTTCAAATTCATAAAATAAGTGCCAAAGTATATGGATACACTTTATGAACTAGCGCCCCAACGAGCTCAGCTCACAGGATAGCAAATGGCCATTTCAATGATTCGTGTTGATAGAAGCGGTGTGCGAGCATCAGCGCGGGCAATCTTGTGGGAAACACAGTATAGGCAGTGGCACACGCTCCAAAAGAAAGGCACGCAAATTGTTGCGTATACCTGCGCTACGTCACTCGCTCTTGCTCATATTCACTGGTTGCCACTTGATTTCACTCGTAGGGGATTCGACCTTGCGCTAGCTTGGCAGAGTTTAGACAATTTTAAAACTAGTGAGCAATGAATAAAAAGAATAAAATAAAATAAAATAAGCTTCTACTTCTTTCACTTTTTCTCTTCTATGCGCATTGAGACACTGTAAAATTGCGCTATATAAGAATGCATTATTATTATTATTATTAATGAACACAAGCCAATGCGCAAGTCTGCATATTGAGTATGTAGTGAGCTCGCAATTTGCGCTTCATTGCCAGTGGGTACTTATGCGTTCATGTACGTCTGCCTTCAGGAAACATGCAACAATACGCAATCCAAATACGCAAAGGTGTGACCGTAGCATAACATTGCATTTAATTACCGTATAGGACTTTGTGCAAGATTTTGAGGTTTTGGTCGGCAATCGTTTGTCATTTTGTCCCAGCTTTTTCTGTTTTTTGCCCATCAACGACTGGTTCACTGGTTGTACCATCTTTGCGTAATCCATAATACATACATGCTGTCATTACTGACATACTGCAGCTGGCATGGCTGGTAAGGTCAGGTTCAGTGCACATTAAACACAGCTGTCTTGACTTGAGATTCTTTTGTACTTTTTCCAAATCCAAACAAGAGCAATGTCTTTGACAGGCATAACATTAACAAATCTATATTAACTTCTTGCAATGTCATTGTTAACTTTCTGGGTAATGATCAATGATTTACACAGATCTACATAGTCGGACTGAGAATGTCTTTAGTGTTGCCTGTTGGTTTAGCCGTTTGTTTATTGACAAACCTATTTTAATGTCTATGTCTGCACTGCATGGTCTGAAGGAAAACCGCTACCTACCAAAGATTTGCAAATAAAATCTGTTGATGATAATTGTGATCATTAACACTAGACACATGTAGAAACTAACTCACCCGCTGCCTGAACTGCTACAATGCAACACATCCACGAGAGAAAGGTGTACAACAGATGTGTTCGGCATAACAACGGCCAAAGTGAAGCCATCTTGTGCTCGAATCGCCGTTATTTCTGCATTACTGTCGCTACACGTATATGATATGGATCTACAGCATCAATATCACTGCACTGAGCTGAGCTGTATGAAATACCACAGGCTATCCTTGCTAGTTCAGTGGCTAACGCGCGCCGCGGCCCCGGAAGAGAATCGGTACTGCTTGTGTCATGTGTACGTTTACTTCGTGGGAATCACTGACAGGAGAATGGCCAATCACAATGAAGTATTTTGGGAGGGGGGTTCCCCTGTGGGCCTTTCGATGGCACGGCGTTCGATGATTAAAAAAACACATGAAATTAAGATAATTATACTTAAGAACGAGACATACTTGTATAACGTGGTCTGCATAGGCAAATTCATGCACAGGCATTGGCTGGTAAATGCACGGTGACACAAGCTTTATATGCAAGGATTTAAACATACGCGAGATACAGCTCCTAGAAGATCTTCTTCATTTTCATGATTGGAAATAAATGCACCTTCCATTTACATAACACGTGCATACCCCCTGATTTTTAGTGTCGATCATCAAATTTACACCCCGAAGACGGGATTAAAACAAATTAGGCAACTACACCATAGAACAATGTCTCAGCTACAACATACTAAAATTTGGGAGAGACTTGATATAGCATTCCTGAGATACCCATAAAGGGGGAAAATGGTCATGACGTCATACATGAAAATTCATTTGTTTTATTCATATGGCAACATGATGACATCACGATGTCTCAACGACAAGATGATACATGAAAAGGGTTCTATACTTCATACTCTTTGAAAAATTTGAAGACAAAAAATTGGGGGCACCAGCCATTG
>OZ022592.1:4104704-4373445 GCA_963669155.1 Arbacia lixula
AGAACATCAATCAAAGGCTGACTAGTGAAAAAAAAATTGTTTTCGACGAGTTTTGACAGGTATTTCATCGACATAGTGAAACATTGTGGACATTTGCTCACCGTGCGCGCGTGTGCATGTCCGCGCGTCGATATAACACGTAAATTTATGTTACATTTCGTGACATTGTGTCATAAATCGCTAATTTTTTACATGTTAGCATAAATATCCTCGCTTGGGGCGAGTAGCATCTGAAAGCCAACACTTTTCTACACATGATTAACTAACAATAATTCGAGGATATCAAGTAATCTCGTTGCACTTTTTGCTTGAAGTCTGTTACGCATTCGTCTTTTGAGGTGAAAGTCTATGGGAAATGCCTCCGAATTCGACGAACAAACATGTACATTACACACGTGTAGGCCTACAGAAAACAAACGAAGCAAGCAGTCAGTCTGGGGCGAGCGGTTTCTGACAGAAGAGATTTCACACTAAAACTTGATATAAGACTTATTCTCATTGGCTGTAAAATCTCGTTGCACTTTTGTTCCAAAAAGTTTTGTCTAATGAGAGACAATAATAGAAAAGAAGGCAACGAGAACTGCGGCAAATGACGTAATGCGATGATTCCATTATAGAGCGGGGGCGTCACGAGCGTTGCGCGCAATCAGATACGCGCTGCAGACGCGCAGGCCTCACGACTCAGCGACGAGAACTGCATATTCCTGTGACATTTGTGTTCCTTTACTTGAAGTTCTAACAATGTCCAGAATATTTAGAACAATGCAGGTGAGATATTTGAAAGTTCACCCATTGTTTAATGCTGTATGGAGCGTATTTCCCATACACATCGCTAAATAATGAAATAAACGCATATTTTCGGTGTTGTCTGCACTCTGCAGCGGAAAGAATATTGTGTGAACGGTGACTGAGACTTGGTCCCACGCGTTCAAATATATGTTGGTTTTATAGTACTCGTAGCAGCTTTATTACGAAATGATTAATTTGGTAGCGAGCGTATAAACATGGTAACAGCTCAATAAAGCATGTCGACCCCTTAATTGTTACTAGTCTTGTTACTTGTGTTGGAATTCATGGTTTCAAACTGACAAGGTTTGACTTCATTTGCATTCGTCTGACTCTGAGTTTGAAATGAGGGCTTGATACTAGCTCTGGCTAGGCTCTAGCTGGATCCGCCAGTTGAAGGGAAGATTTTAGAGCAATGCTACGTTTCCCCTGTAACCAACCCCATATCTAAAATTATGTTATGAAACACAAGTGCTTGCGGTCAATAGCTGAAGAACGTGTGGAGAATGCATGCGAAATGACTATCTGTTTGCATTTGGAATCATTTGAACCTGTGTCCTACTTGTGCAGCCGTGGGAGGGATAATCCGTAAATTAAGCAATCACCCCTATATGCCATAATGGAGTAGTCCTACCCAATTCGAGCCGAGACCGGTTGATGCGCGCTCGGGCAGCGAGCGCGTATTCACCTTTTGTCCAAAACGGGCTCAAAGTTTTCACTATGCTTGCTAAAATCCAACAATTTGACCTAATTCTTCCCTTCAGGCTTCACACCTGTAATTATCACCCCATAGCCACTGTGTATTAATGTAGCAGTAAACAAAAATTCATATAAAATAAGGATTAAATTAGGGGGACTAATGTTTACTAGCAACACATAGGAAATATATCTGACTTTTCATATCCGACACTCAAATGGTCCGCTCACCGGCTCATTTTGGAAATAAATCAACTTGTATGGCGCCATCTCTTGACGAGATCTAAATCAGCACCTAAATTAGTCAAATGGCCCTAACTCTTCCGCCAGTAAAATAGTTACAAGCTGAAGAGGTATTTCTTCCCCATTTGGGCAAGATGAAGTTCAATGATTGCCCTTCCAAGAATCAGTGCTTGATGACGAATCATATGCAGACATTTTTGTCAATCAGCTCTATCAAATTACAAATATTGGGGAAGGGTTGGGTCGAATGAATACTTTTTTCTCTTTTGTTGTAATTAGGCTCGTGCGACCTGTAATGCGTCACATTCGAATTTTTTTCTACTTTTTTGCTTCCTTGCTATTCTTTGACATCTGTACTCTCACATTATCACAAAGATATGCACTAAAAATACCCATGTGCTATGTAATGAGTCATTTTAATGTTACTGCCTGTATATGCCCAATACACAATATCCTACCTGGAACCCTAATGAATGCAATGTACAAGCTGGTATCCCTTGTAACATATCAAAGGTGTAAATATGTACAATAAATGTTCATATCTGGATGCTAGTAGACCCGGGACGTTGTCCCTCGCTATGAGTACCTAATCTGTATAATATGAAAAGGAGAAAAGGAGAAAATAATAAAAGAATGTGTAATATAACAGTTAATTGCATAATTTCCAATATTTGTCCTCTTAGAGTTTTAGAGCATACAATGAAGACAAAGTGAAAAAGAAGTTAATGAGAGAGAGAGAGAGAGAGAGAGAGAGAGAGTGAAGGATGAGAGGGAAAAAGGGATGATATTGAGAAAGAGAGAGAGAGAGAGAGAGAGAGAGAGGGGGGAGAGAGAGAGCAATAAAGAGATATGTGGAGGGATAGATGAAGATACATTCGGCATGGTGATTCTATGAGTGCATGGTGGGTTGGTGCTCTATGCACATTATGGAGTTGTCATGCCAGTAAAGTTTCATTTCAAATGTACAATAAAACAATAACCTTATTAATTCTTGAAATCTATGCTTGAACAGAACAAAGACAGGATTAACTCACGCTGTTCTCATGCATCGTCTAAAGCCATCTGCTGTGGCCCAATCAAGGCTACTGACCACAACACAAAAGTCGGAATCGATGAACAGTGCATTTAGCACCACAAACCCAAAACAAATTAAAACATTTACCAGAAATTATGCAGGTAGAGACCACTCGGCAATCAACTTGACCAATAACGGAGCAGGGGCATCCATCTTATACAAGACAGCAGCAGCAAAAGTTCCACTTGCTCGAAGTCCCAGTGTTGTACAGCAACTAAAAGTGATGCAGAAAAGAAGAGATTATTGGAAACTCAGATCCAAACGGATTCATGTCAAGCAAGCAAGAGCTCTTCATAGCATATATAAGTTCAGATTATACGAGAGGAAGCGTATGGACATTAACTCGAAGGAATGCTATGTGAAAGGACAGTTAGAAGAAGAGCACAATCACATATATGTAGATCACAGTTACGATAGGACCCTGCAGAACATCCCAAGTGACAGCGAGAGTGATTAGATTATTATTCTTGGATTTAGGGTTAGTTTTAAGTTAGGGCAAGGGTAACATATTCATATTAAGGGTTAAAATATCAAGATTTAGGGTTAGTTAATACTTTTTATTAGGGTTACAAAGATTTAGGGTTAGTTTTAAGTTAGGGCAAGGGTAACATATTCATATTAAGGGTTAAAATATCAAGATTTAGGGTTAGTTAATACTTTTTATTAGGGTTACAACGATTTAGGGTTAGTTTTAAGTTAGGGCAAGGGTAACATATTCATATTAAGGGTTAAAATATCAAGATTTAGGGTTAGTTAATACTTTTTATTAGGGTTACATAGATTTAGGGTTAGGTTCTAAGATCCAGGACTAGTAGGGTATTTAGGGTAAGGATGTAATTTGGGGTTGGAATTTCAGGATTTGAGCTTAGTGTTGACCATGTCTTAGATCCAGCTCTAGTCTATTCCTAGGCCTAGACCAGATTGAGGAGACCTAGTCTAGGCTAGGGCCTAGCGATATAGGCCTAGTCTACATGTAGCCTAACATATAGATTGCAATCACACACACATATACAAGTTGAACTTGAGTCTTTATAGAAAACAAAGTTCTAGGCCTACCTTGCTTGTTCATTTATAATACTTTTAGAGGGGGGGGGGGGGGGCTGTTTGGGCTAACCGCTAGGCCCAGGGGAGGAGCAATCTTGATCTCTTACTCTAGTCTGAAAAATACACTCTGGTCTGGTTCCATGCCCAAGACATCTTTGCAAAGAATTGCAACCCTGTCTTGACTGGTTTTCTTCACGGCTTTCAAGGACCAAATGTGCTGGTCGAACACAAGAGGGTCGACAGCACAAATGAGACACTTCAAGCTCCGAAGGCAAGGACCAAGACCCAGCAATACTGGTCATGTAGGCCACCCTATGTGCTGCTCGCACAGTCTGGCCTATCCCTGGTATTGTTACATCGATACATTTGTAACGAGATCCCCTCTTGCTCCTCCCAACAAAGTCCCAACATACTCCTACAGGGTCCTCCTCACACCCGCTGTGTTTGTTCCGAATTTTCTCCATGTAGTGGTTGCACCACTCCTTTTCATTCAGGTCCTTGATCTCTTTTCTGTTTAATCCCTTTCCCACTTTTACACTCTCACTGAACGCCATTATTGCTAACTACACTCAGATTATACATTGCACAGTCAAGTTAGGTGCCGTAGCAGCCTACAGCTAGGCAATATCATTGATTTCTACAGTTATTTACCTTTATAGCCTCCTTGAATCAGTAAAAGTCGCCAAAATTCATCTTTCCCCACCAACTGATGACTGAAATATGAATGAGAACATCAATCAAAGGCTGACTAGTGAAAAAAAAATTGTTTTCGACGAGTTTTGACAGGTATTTCATCGACATAGTGAAACATTGTGGACATTTGCTCACCGTGCGCGCGTGTGCATGTCCGCGCGTCGATATAACACGTAAATTTATGTTACATTTCGTGACATTGTGTCATAAATCGCTAATTTTTTACATGTTAGCATAAATATCCTCGCTTGGGGCGAGTAGCATCTGAAAGCCAACACTTTTCTACACATGATTAACTAACAATAATTCGAGGATATCAAGTAATCTCGTTGCACTTTTTGCTTGAAGTCTGTTACGCATTCGTCTTTTGAGGTGAAAGTCTATGGGAAATGCCTCCGAATTCGACGAACAAACATGTACATTACACACGTGTAGGCCTACAGAAAACAAACGAAGCAAGCAGTCAGTCTGGGGCGAGCGGTTTCTGACAGAAGAGATTTCACACTAAAACTTGATATAAGACTTATTCTCATTGGCTGTAAAATCTCGTTGCACTTTTGTTCCAAAAAGTTTTGTCTAATGAGAGACAATAATAGAAAAGAAGGCAACGAGAACTGCGGCAAATGACGTAATGCGATGATTCCATTATAGAGCGGGGGCGTCACGAGCGTTGCGCGCAATCAGATACGCGCTGCAGACGCGCAGGCCTCACGACTCAGCGACGAGAACTGCATATTCCTGTGACATTTGTGTTCCTTTACTTGAAGTTCTAACAATGTCCAGAATATTTAGAACAATGCAGGTGAGATATTTGAAAGTTCACCCATTGTTTAATGCTGTATGGAGCGTATTTCCCATACACATCGCTAAATAATGAAATAAACGCATATTTTCGGTGTTGTCTGCACTCTGCAGCGGAAAGAATATTGTGTGAACGGTGACTGAGACTTGGTCCCACGCGTTCAAATATATGTTGGTTTTATAGTACTCGTAGCAGCTTTATTACGAAATGATTAATTTGGTAGCGAGCGTATAAACATGGTAACAGCTCAATAAAGCATGTCGACCCCTTAATTGTTACTAGTCTTGTTACTTGTGTTGGAATTCATGGTTTCAAACTGACAAGGTTTGACTTCATTTGCATTCGTCTGACTCTGAGTTTGAAATGAGGGCTTGATACTAGCTCTGGCTAGGCTCTAGCTGGATCCGCCAGTTGAAGGGAAGATTTTAGAGCAATGCTACGTTTCCCCTGTAACCAACCCCATATCTAAAATTATGTTATGAAACACAAGTGCTTGCGGTCAATAGCTGAAGAACGTGTGGAGAATGCATGCGAAATGACTATCTGTTTGCATTTGGAATCATTTGAACCTGTGTCCTACTTGTGCAGCCGTGGGAGGGATAATCCGTAAATTAAGCAATCACCCCTATATGCCATAATGGAGTAGTCCTACCCAATTCGAGCCGAGACCGGTTGATGCGCGCTCGGGCAGCGAGCGCGTATTCACCTTTTGTCCAAAACGGGCTCAAAGTTTTCACTATGCTTGCTAAAATCCAACAATTTGACCTAATTCTTCCCTTCAGGCTTCACACCTGTAATTATCACCCCATAGCCACTGTGTATTAATGTAGCAGTAAACAAAAATTCATATAAAATAAGGATTAAATTAGGGGGACTAATGTTTACTAGCAACACATAGGAAATATATCTGACTTTTCATATCCGACACTCAAATGGTCCGCTCACCGGCTCATTTTGGAAATAAATCAACTTGTATGGCGCCATCTCTTGACGAGATCTAAATCAGCACCTAAATTAGTCAAATGGCCCTAACTCTTCCGCCAGTAAAATAGTTACAAGCTGAAGAGGTATTTCTTCCCCATTTGGGCAAGATGAAGTTCAATGATTGCCCTTCCAAGAATCAGTGCTTGATGACGAATCATATGCAGACATTTTTGTCAATCAGCTCTATCAAATTACAAATATTGGGGAAGGGTTGGGTCGAATGAATACTTTTTTCTCTTTTGTTGTAATTAGGCTCGTGCGACCTGTAATGCGTCACATTCGAATTTTTTTCTACTTTTTTGCTTCCTTGCTATTCTTTGACATCTGTACTCTCACATTATCACAAAGATATGCACTAAAAATACCCATGTGCTATGTAATGAGTCATTTTAATGTTACTGCCTGTATATGCCCAATACACAATATCCTACCTGGAACCCTAATGAATGCAATGTACAAGCTGGTATCCCTTGTAACATATCAAAGGTGTAAATATGTACAATAAATGTTCATATCTGGATGCTAGTAGACCCGGGACGTTGTCCCTCGCTATGAGTACCTAATCTGTATAATATGAAAAGGAGAAAAGGAGAAAATAATAAAAGAATGTGTAATATAACAGTTAATTGCATAATTTCCAATATTTGTCCTCTTAGAGTTTTAGAGCATACAATGAAGACAAAGTGAAAAAGAAGTTAATGAGAGAGAGAGAGAGAGAGAGAGAGAGAGTGAAGGATGAGAGGGAAAAAGGGATGATATTGAGAAAGAGAGAGAGAGAGAGAGAGAGAGAGAGGGGGGAGAGAGAGAGCAATAAAGAGATATGTGGAGGGATAGATGAAGATACATTCGGCATGGTGATTCTATGAGTGCATGGTGGGTTGGTGCTCTATGCACATTATGGAGTTGTCATGCCAGTAAAGTTTCATTTCAAATGTACAATAAAACAATAACCTTATTAATTCTTGAAATCTATGCTTGAACAGAACAAAGACAGGATTAACTCACGCTGTTCTCATGCATCGTCTAAAGCCATCTGCTGTGGCCCAATCAAGGCTACTGACCACAACACAAAAGTCGGAATCGATGAACAGTGCATTTAGCACCACAAACCCAAAACAAATTAAAACATTTACCAGAAATTATGCAGGTAGAGACCACTCGGCAATCAACTTGACCAATAACGGAGCAGGGGCATCCATCTTATACAAGACAGCAGCAGCAAAAGTTCCACTTGCTCGAAGTCCCAGTGTTGTACAGCAACTAAAAGTGATGCAGAAAAGAAGAGATTATTGGAAACTCAGATCCAAACGGATTCATGTCAAGCAAGCAAGAGCTCTTCATAGCATATATAAGTTCAGATTATACGAGAGGAAGCGTATGGACATTAACTCGAAGGAATGCTATGTGAAAGGACAGTTAGAAGAAGAGCACAATCACATATATGTAGATCACAGTTACGATAGGACCCTGCAGAACATCCCAAGTGACAGCGAGAGTGATTAGATTATTATTCTTGGATTTAGGGTTAGTTTTAAGTTAGGGCAAGGGTAACATATTCATATTAAGGGTTAAAATATCAAGATTTAGGGTTAGTTAATACTTTTTATTAGGGTTACAAAGATTTAGGGTTAGTTTTAAGTTAGGGCAAGGGTAACATATTCATATTAAGGGTTAAAATATCAAGATTTAGGGTTAGTTAATACTTTTTATTAGGGTTACAACGATTTAGGGTTAGTTTTAAGTTAGGGCAAGGGTAACATATTCATATTAAGGGTTAAAATATCAAGATTTAGGGTTAGTTAATACTTTTTATTAGGGTTACATAGATTTAGGGTTAGGTTCTAAGATCCAGGACTAGTAGGGTATTTAGGGTAAGGATGTAATTTGGGGTTGGAATTTCAGGATTTGAGCTTAGTGTTGACCATGTCTTAGATCCAGCTCTAGTCTATTCCTAGGCCTAGACCAGATTGAGGAGACCTAGTCTAGGCTAGGGCCTAGCGATATAGGCCTAGTCTACATGTAGCCTAACATATAGATTGCAATCACACACACATATACAAGTTGAACTTGAGTCTTTATAGAAAACAAAGTTCTAGGCCTACCTTGCTTGTTCATTTATAATACTTTTAGAGGGGGGGGGGGGGCTGTTTGGGCTAACCGCTAGGCCCAGGGGAGGAGCAATCTTGATCTCTTACTCTAGTCTGAAAAATACACTCTGGTCTGGTTCCATGCCCAAGACATCTTTGCAAAGAATTGCAACCCTGTCTTGACTGGTTTTCTTCACGGCTTTCAAGGACCAAATGTGCTGGTCGAACACAAGAGGGTCGACAGCACAAATGAGACACTTCAAGCTCCGAAGGCAAGGACCAAGACCCAGCAATACTGGTCATGTAGGCCACCCTATGTGCTGCTCGCACAGTCTGGCCTATCCCTGGTATTGTTACATCGATACATTTGTAACGAGATCCCCTCTTGCTCCTCCCAACAAAGTCCCAACATACTCCTACAGGGTCCTCCTCACACCCGCTGTGTTTGTTCCGAATTTTCTCCATGTAGTGGTTGCACCACTCCTTTTCATTCAGGTCCTTGATCTCTTTTCTGTTTAATCCCTTTCCCACTTTTACACTCTCACTGAACGCCATTATTGCTAACTACACTCAGATTATACATTGCACAGTCAAGTTAGGTGCCGTAGCAGCCTACAGCTAGGCAATATCATTGATTTCTACAATTATTTACCTTTATAGCCTCCTTGAATCAGTAAAAGTCGCCAAAATTCATCTTTCCCCACCAACTGATGACTGAAATATGAATGAGAACATCAATCAAAGGCTGACTAGTGAAAAAAAAATTGTTTTCGACGAGTTTTGACAGGTATTTCATCGACATAGTGAAACATTGTGGACATTTGCTCACCGTGCGCGCGTGTGCATGTCCGCGCGTCGATATAACACGTAAATTTATGTTACATTTCGTGACATTGTGTCATAAATCGCTAATTTTTTACATGTTAGCATAAATATCCTCGCTTGGGGCGAGTAGCATCTGAAAGCCAACACTTTTCTACACATGATTAACTAACAATAATTCGAGGATATCAAGTAATCTCGTTGCACTTTTTGCTTGAAGTCTGTTACGCATTCGTCTTTTGAGGTGAAAGTCTATGGGAAATGCCTCCGAATTCGACGAACAAACATGTACATTACACACGTGTAGGCCTACAGAAAACAAACGAAGCAAGCAGTCAGTCTGGGGCGAGCGGTTTCTGACAGAAGAGATTTCACACTAAAACTTGATATAAGACTTATTCTCATTGGCTGTAAAATCTCGTTGCACTTTTGTTCCAAAAAGTTTTGTCTAATGAGAGACAATAATAGAAAAGAAGGCAACGAGAACTGCGGCAAATGACGTAATGCGATGATTCCATTATAGAGCGGGGGCGTCACGAGCGTTGCGCGCAATCAGATACGCGCTGCAGACGCGCAGGCCTCACGACTCAGCGACGAGAACTGCATATTCCTGTGACATTTGTGTTCCTTTACTTGAAGTTCTAACAATGTCCAGAATATTTAGAACAATGCAGGTGAGATATTTGAAAGTTCACCCATTGTTTAATGCTGTATGGAGCGTATTTCCCATACACATCGCTAAATAATGAAATAAACGCATATTTTCGGTGTTGTCTGCACTCTGCAGCGGAAAGAATATTGTGTGAACGGTGACTGAGACTTGGTCCCACGCGTTCAAATATATGTTGGTTTTATAGTACTCGTAGCAGCTTTATTACGAAATGATTAATTTGGTAGCGAGCGTATAAACATGGTAACAGCTCAATAAAGCATGTCGACCCCTTAATTGTTACTAGTCTTGTTACTTGTGTTGGAATTCATGGTTTCAAACTGACAAGGTTTGACTTCATTTGCATTCGTCTGACTCTGAGTTTGAAATGAGGGCTTGATACTAGCTCTGGCTAGGCTCTAGCTGGATCCGCCAGTTGAAGGGAAGATTTTAGAGCAATGCTACGTTTCCCCTGTAACCAACCCCATATCTAAAATTATGTTATGAAACACAAGTGCTTGCGGTCAATAGCTGAAGAACGTGTGGAGAATGCATGCGAAATGACTATCTGTTTGCATTTGGAATCATTTGAACCTGTGTCCTACTTGTGCAGCCGTGGGAGGGATAATCCGTAAATTAAGCAATCACCCCTATATGCCATAATGGAGTAGTCCTACCCAATTCGAGCCGAGACCGGTTGATGCGCGCTCGGGCAGCGAGCGCGTATTCACCTTTTGTCCAAAACGGGCTCAAAGTTTTCACTATGCTTGCTAAAATCCAACAATTTGACCTAATTCTTCCCTTCAGGCTTCACACCTGTAATTATCACCCCATAGCCACTGTGTATTAATGTAGCAGTAAACAAAAATTCATATAAAATAAGGATTAAATTAGGGGGACTAATGTTTACTAGCAACACATAGGAAATATATCTGACTTTTCATATCCGACACTCAAATGGTCCGCTCACCGGCTCATTTTGGAAATAAATCAACTTGTATGGCGCCATCTCTTGACGAGATCTAAATCAGCACCTAAATTAGTCAAATGGCCCTAACTCTTCCGCCAGTAAAATAGTTACAAGCTGAAGAGGTATTTCTTCCCCATTTGGGCAAGATGAAGTTCAATGATTGCCCTTCCAAGAATCAGTGCTTGATGACGAATCATATGCAGACATTTTTGTCAATCAGCTCTATCAAATTACAAATATTGGGGAAGGGTTGGGTCGAATGAATACTTTTTTCTCTTTTGTTGTAATTAGGCTCGTGCGACCTGTAATGCGTCACATTCGAATTTTTTTCTACTTTTTTGCTTCCTTGCTATTCTTTGACATCTGTACTCTCACATTATCACAAAGATATGCACTAAAAATACCCATGTGCTATGTAATGAGTCATTTTAATGTTACTGCCTGTATATGCCCAATACACAATATCCTACCTGGAACCCTAATGAATGCAATGTACAAGCTGGTATCCCTTGTAACATATCAAAGGTGTAAATATGTACAATAAATGTTCATATCTGGATGCTAGTAGACCCGGGACGTTGTCCCTCGCTATGAGTACCTAATCTGTATAATATGAAAAGGAGAAAAGGAGAAAATAATAAAAGAATGTGTAATATAACAGTTAATTGCATAATTTCCAATATTTGTCCTCTTAGAGTTTTAGAGCATACAATGAAGACAAAGTGAAAAAGAAGTTAATGAGAGAGAGAGAGAGAGAGAGAGAGAGAGAGTGAAGGATGAGAGGGAAAAAGGGATGATATTGAGAAAGAGAGAGAGAGAGAGAGAGAGAGAGAGGGGGGAGAGAGAGAGCAATAAAGAGATATGTGGAGGGATAGATGAAGATACATTCGGCATGGTGATTCTATGAGTGCATGGTGGGTTGGTGCTCTATGCACATTATGGAGTTGTCATGCCAGTAAAGTTTCATTTCAAATGTACAATAAAACAATAACCTTATTAATTCTTGAAATCTATGCTTGAACAGAACAAAGACAGGATTAACTCACGCTGTTCTCATGCATCGTCTAAAGCCATCTGCTGTGGCCCAATCAAGGCTACTGACCACAACACAAAAGTCGGAATCGATGAACAGTGCATTTAGCACCACAAACCCAAAACAAATTAAAACATTTACCAGAAATTATGCAGGTAGAGACCACTCGGCAATCAACTTGACCAATAACGGAGCAGGGGCATCCATCTTATACAAGACAGCAGCAGCAAAAGTTCCACTTGCTCGAAGTCCCAGTGTTGTACAGCAACTAAAAGTGATGCAGAAAAGAAGAGATTATTGGAAACTCAGATCCAAACGGATTCATGTCAAGCAAGCAAGAGCTCTTCATAGCATATATAAGTTCAGATTATACGAGAGGAAGCGTATGGACATTAACTCGAAGGAATGCTATGTGAAAGGACAGTTAGAAGAAGAGCACAATCACATATATGTAGATCACAGTTACGATAGGACCCTGCAGAACATCCCAAGTGACAGCGAGAGTGATTAGATTATTATTCTTGGATTTAGGGTTAGTTTTAAGTTAGGGCAAGGGTAACATATTCATATTAAGGGTTAAAATATCAAGATTTAGGGTTAGTTAATACTTTTTATTAGGGTTACAAAGATTTAGGGTTAGTTTTAAGTTAGGGCAAGGGTAACATATTCATATTAAGGGTTAAAATATCAAGATTTAGGGTTAGTTAATACTTTTTATTAGGGTTACAACGATTTAGGGTTAGTTTTAAGTTAGGGCAAGGGTAACATATTCATATTAAGGGTTAAAATATCAAGATTTAGGGTTAGTTAATACTTTTTATTAGGGTTACATAGATTTAGGGTTAGGTTCTAAGATCCAGGACTAGTAGGGTATTTAGGGTAAGGATGTAATTTGGGGTTGGAATTTCAGGATTTGAGCTTAGTGTTGACCATGTCTTAGATCCAGCTCTAGTCTATTCCTAGGCCTAGACCAGATTGAGGAGACCTAGTCTAGGCTAGGGCCTAGCGATATAGGCCTAGTCTACATGTAGCCTAACATATAGATTGCAATCACACACACATATACAAGTTGAACTTGAGTCTTTATAGAAAACAAAGTTCTAGGCCTACCTTGCTTGTTCATTTATAATACTTTTAGAGGGGGGGGGGGGGGGCTGTTTGGGCTAACCGCTAGGCCCAGGGGAGGAGCAATCTTGATCTCTTACTCTAGTCTGAAAAATACACTCTGGTCTGGTTCCATGCCCAAGACATCTTTGCAAAGAATTGCAACCCTGTCTTGACTGGTTTTCTTCACGGCTTTCAAGGACCAAATGTGCTGGTCGAACACAAGAGGGTCGACAGCACAAATGAGACACTTCAAGCTCCGAAGGCAAGGACCAAGACCCAGCAATACTGGTCATGTAGGCCACCCTATGTGCTGCTCGCACAGTCTGGCCTATCCCTGGTATTGTTACATCGATACATTTGTAACGAGATCCCCTCTTGCTCCTCCCAACAAAGTCCCAACATACTCCTACAGGGTCCTCCTCACACCCGCTGTGTTTGTTCCGAATTTTCTCCATGTAGTGGTTGCACCACTCCTTTTCATTCAGGTCCTTGATCTCTTTTCTGTTTAATCCCTTTCCCACTTTTACACTCTCACTGAACGCCATTATTGCTAACTACACTCAGATTATACATTGCACAGTCAAGTTAGGTGCCGTAGCAGCCTACAGCTAGGCAATATCATTGATTTCTACAGTTATTTACCTTTATAGCCTCCTTGAATCAGTAAAAGTCGCCAAAATTCATCTTTCCCCACCAACTGATGACTGAAATATGAATGAGAACATCAATCAAAGGCTGACTAGTGAAAAAAAAATTGTTTTCGACGAGTTTTGACAGGTATTTCATCGACATAGTGAAACATTGTGGACATTTGCTCACCGTGCGCGCGTGTGCATGTCCGCGCGTCGATATAACACGTAAATTTATGTTACATTTCGTGACATTGTGTCATAAATCGCTAATTTTTTACATGTTAGCATAAATATCCTCGCTTGGGGCGAGTAGCATCTGAAAGCCAACACTTTTCTACACATGATTAACTAACAATAATTCGAGGATATCAAGTAATCTCGTTGCACTTTTTGCTTGAAGTCTGTTACGCATTCGTCTTTTGAGGTGAAAGTCTATGGGAAATGCCTCCGAATTCGACGAACAAACATGTACATTACACACGTGTAGGCCTACAGAAAACAAACGAAGCAAGCAGTCAGTCTGGGGCGAGCGGTTTCTGACAGAAGAGATTTCACACTAAAACTTGATATAAGACTTATTCTCATTGGCTGTAAAATCTCGTTGCACTTTTGTTCCAAAAAGTTTTGTCTAATGAGAGACAATAATAGAAAAGAAGGCAACGAGAACTGCGGCAAATGACGTAATGCGATGATTCCATTATAGAGCGGGGGCGTCACGAGCGTTGCGCGCAATCAGATACGCGCTGCAGACGCGCAGGCCTCACGACTCAGCGACGAGAACTGCATATTCCTGTGACATTTGTGTTCCTTTACTTGAAGTTCTAACAATGTCCAGAATATTTAGAACAATGCAGGTGAGATATTTGAAAGTTCACCCATTGTTTAATGCTGTATGGAGCGTATTTCCCATACACATCGCTAAATAATGAAATAAACGCATATTTTCGGTGTTGTCTGCACTCTGCAGCGGAAAGAATATTGTGTGAACGGTGACTGAGACTTGGTCCCACGCGTTCAAATATATGTTGGTTTTATAGTACTCGTAGCAGCTTTATTACGAAATGATTAATTTGGTAGCGAGCGTATAAACATGGTAACAGCTCAATAAAGCATGTCGACCCCTTAATTGTTACTAGTCTTGTTACTTGTGTTGGAATTCATGGTTTCAAACTGACAAGGTTTGACTTCATTTGCATTCGTCTGACTCTGAGTTTGAAATGAGGGCTTGATACTAGCTCTGGCTAGGCTCTAGCTGGATCCGCCAGTTGAAGGGAAGATTTTAGAGCAATGCTACGTTTCCCCTGTAACCAACCCCATATCTAAAATTATGTTATGAAACACAAGTGCTTGCGGTCAATAGCTGAAGAACGTGTGGAGAATGCATGCGAAATGACTATCTGTTTGCATTTGGAATCATTTGAACCTGTGTCCTACTTGTGCAGCCGTGGGAGGGATAATCCGTAAATTAAGCAATCACCCCTATATGCCATAATGGAGTAGTCCTACCCAATTCGAGCCGAGACCGGTTGATGCGCGCTCGGGCAGCGAGCGCGTATTCACCTTTTGTCCAAAACGGGCTCAAAGTTTTCACTATGCTTGCTAAAATCCAACAATTTGACCTAATTCTTCCCTTCAGGCTTCACACCTGTAATTATCACCCCATAGCCACTGTGTATTAATGTAGCAGTAAACAAAAATTCATATAAAATAAGGATTAAATTAGGGGGACTAATGTTTACTAGCAACACATAGGAAATATATCTGACTTTTCATATCC
This sequence comes from Arbacia lixula, assembly GCA_963669155.1. Classification (NCBI taxonomy): domain Eukaryota; kingdom Metazoa; phylum Echinodermata; class Echinoidea; order Arbacioida; family Arbaciidae; genus Arbacia; species Arbacia lixula. The sequence continues at coordinate 4,120,105 of OZ022592.1, forward strand.
GACACTCAAATGGTCCGCTCACCGGCTCATTTTGGAAATAAATCAACTTGTATGGCGCCATCTCTTGACGAGATCTAAATCAGCACCTAAATTAGTCAAATGGCCCTAACTCTTCCGCCAGTAAAATAGTTACAAGCTGAAGAGGTATTTCTTCCCCATTTGGGCAAGATGAAGTTCAATGATTGCCCTTCCAAGAATCAGTGCTTGATGACGAATCATATGCAGACATTTTTGTCAATCAGCTCTATCAAATTACAAATATTGGGGAAGGGTTGGGTCGAATGAATACTTTTTTCTCTTTTGTTGTAATTAGGCTCGTGCGACCCTGAGAATTTGGAGGGCGGACGAATACATCTAGCTGTGCGTGTCCGCAATACGTGAATAACATACGGCGCGCCTCAATTAAAACAGTGGACTACCAATGCACCAAACCATGACAGCTACACGACAGGGATTTAAGAAGGCCTCTGAACTCTGCAAATAATCAAAAAAGGTAGCAATCACACAAGCGGCAATATTTTTCTAGATGTTCATGAAATGTGCATAAAAATACGCTGTGTTTTTTCTTTACGTCGATGACTTGTACAAAATAACTTTTTCTTGACCGCTGTTTACATGACCGTTAGAGGGCGGTAATGATAGTTCGTCATGATGTCACATTGGGGAGGTATTCCGTCCATGTAGTTGGATAAAAGAAAATATATAAAATGATAAATACAAGTAATCGATCGATTTTTAATCATAAAGATATGTGTAATTTATGAAAATGCACAATTTGTGGGTAAAGTTGTTAAAAATCATATTAGTTGCCCAATATGTGTCATTAAAGAGCCTGCTAAATTTGATGCTCTTGTGTAGTAGATTTAATCGTCTTTAATATGACACCTTATATGATGTGAGAAAATATGCTATTCAAAGGTTATCTATAAGATTGTTCAACACCTCTTTTTCATGACGGTATTTTTTGGCCGCTATGGCTCACGTGGGCAAAATTGGAAATGGCTTGACATCCAAATTTGCAAAAAAATATATAATTTTAAATGCTTGCCAAATTTGGTGCTATAGAAAAAGAGTTAAGTTAGGTCAATATATCGAGCTATGCCGTTGGACCTGTAGGCCTACAAGCCCTAACAAGTTTACGGACATACATACGTTATAAGTATCGAGGGTGCGTTGCCATAATAAGGCTTCCAAAACCCTCGTTCCAAGCATCAACATGCAAAACGATTTACCGGTAATCACAAAAATGGAAATTCCGTTCAAGACCCTCTCCCGGCTCTCGATGGACTGGTCTAGCGTCTACACGCATTTTTAGCATCTCGAATTAGTGTACACAGCGCGGGACGGAACTCGGCGCAATGATTCGAGTGATTGTGTGAACCCAAACACTATGCAATTCATTTTTTATTATTGTCACTACTTTCCCCATCATCATCACAACAACGTCACCAGTTAAACTGCATGAATATAACACAACGATAAGAAACAAATCTCTTGTCAAGTTTTTATTAGACAACTCACTTTCTTTACAAATCTTCTCCCAGTTCATAAGTCTTGTACATAGAATTATCCGCAGAGGGATTGGGCAAGAGAAATATCTGTATAATCTTATCTTACAATTGTCTTGCAGTACAACAACCATAAACACCCTATATCCGAAGAACACATAGCTTGACAACAAAAATTGCAGATAGCCGATATTTTGCATTGCCAATTCAACCTCTACACTAGCATGGTGGCGCGGTTTACGCGTAAACGACTTTTATGCACTCTGCATATAAAATAATAACATGACCGAACGTTTACGCCATCGCAGACGACACGAGTTTGCCATGATTCTGCAATCGTAAGGGCCGCCTACGATTGAAAATGTGACGTCACCGTCTACCACACATCCAATGACCTGGTCCTGCGATTTAGCCAATCGCAGAGTCGTACGACTGATCGGATCGTGTTCTATTCGGTGGCCCATAGTTTCAATAACAATGCGGATCCTCTAAGTATTGCTTACATGCTATCTACAGTGCATGTATACGTAATGGAGAGATTAGATGTCCGCGACTGTACTTGTGACTTTGACCGACAGCTGCATAGGAGGGCTGGAGGGCGTTTCATCAACATTTTTCGTCTGACAAGCTGTCTTTCTCCGACAGTTACCATAGTAACAGTCAGAGGCTAGTGCCTCTCAGCCAATCAAAACCGTGGATTTCATAGAAAATGTCAGCACTATTTAGTCAGTGCTGACAACTTTCTTGAAATGCCCTCCTGGAATTTACAATAGGACATGCAAATCCCACGTCACAGTCGTCACAGTTACGCGCGCAGTGCATCAACGTGAGTCGCACGCACGCACAGAACGTGCGGCTGAGGCCTGGTGCGCAGGCTCGTGCAAAATGTGTAACTCACGAGTTGCATGGTGCAGCTCATACAACTATGAATTTATAACTGTTTTCTTGTAATTTGTCAAAAAAAAAATGCTTATTTACTTTCACCTTCCATGAATTGTCCATTTTCAGTCAAGTCAACTTGTTATCAATGAGCTGTTCAATTGATTTTAAGCAGGATGTAAACAAAATTGATATTAAACCATGATTGTATCTTCCAAACATAATCTCAAAAATGATCATTATCAAAGCAATTCACAGGCTAACTACAACACAACACCGATACGAAAGAAGTACTGAACATCTAATGCAAAAACCAAACAAACAAACTCTTGTTCCTTGTACATGCGTTTTTCCCATCAGGACACTAGCGCATCATTCAGCAAATACATTTATCTGCGCAACGATTTACAGTTATACATATTTACACAATATTCAAAATAGCACCAATACAAAACCATACAATTCATTACAAACTTATTTTCATGTCAATTCATGAAAAGTTGCACACAGCATACATTAACACAAGACTTTTGATAACGTGGATATAAAACGTAGATCTGTATGTACAAAATACTAGCCCACATTGACAACGGTAGTTTAAAGATGGCCCGTCCCTTTTACAAACATCTGCAAACTTCATGAAAGTTTGCACATATTTAGCACGTCTCTTTGGGATACCAACTGTGAAATTTGAAGGTCAGAGGTACTATAATTCCCGTAGAATAAATGAAAGTCTAACTAGTTTTCACTGAGATTTGACTATTTTCGTGGTACGGAAAAAGAAAGCTCGATCCATTATCGAAGATTATTTCCTCAAAACCGAATATTGCGCTTTGTCGATTCCAGGGAAAGGTTATACATACATGTATAGCCACTCTCTCTCAAATGATGACAGTCAGGGAACTTTCAGAATGAGGTCTGCAAAAGGGACGGGCTACCTGTAACTCAGACCGCGTACTAAACCTAGACTAACTTCATGGGGCGCAAAATAAATCATCAAATCGTGTTAATGCTGTAAAAAAAAATCATTGATTTTCATGACAGAATCGCAGCAGTCCGTGATATCAATCATTCGCTGTTTTCATTATGTGGACAAGCTCAGTGCACAGTGATTCCAAAGACAGAATTGATTTTTTATTGAATCAATTATAATATTTCATGATGTTTTAATCAACGTCCAATGAACTTAGTCCAGGTCCCTGTTGCATAAAACTTCTCATCAATGGTAACTTTGCCATCAACGGTATCTACCATGGTGACATCGCTAAACAGCCAATAAAATTTAAGGGTGCCACAGAAATCAACGGTAACTTTGCCATCAACGGTAACTACCACGGTAACATCGCTAGACAGCCAATGAAATTCAAGGTTGCCATAGAAATTGCCATTGGTAGCAGAGTTACCATCACTGGTAGTTTTATGCAACAGGGCCCAGGTCTAGTATGCATATTAAGTAAAACCATTGTTGTAAATACGGGCTATTGTCTGAATTCTTCTTTTTCTCTACTAAGTCTAAAGTCTACCGCAGACGACACGATTTCTTGCAACGATTAGGGTCTGCGACTGAAAATGTGACGTCATCTACATGCACAAATCCAATGCCCGGGTCCTGCGATTCAGCCAGTCGCAGAGTCGCACGACTGATCGGATCGCGTTGCGTGCAGTGGCCTAAAGACATAATTTTCACCATGACCTTGCCGCCGGCTGAGCTGTTCCTGACAGCTCGAAAAGTCTTTGCCCTAGGTTTGTCTGACATATGCCATGTGATGCAAGAAGGCAATTATGCTCTTGGCCCTTCTTGAACATCGTGATGAAGAACTCTACATGTTTTCTGCTCCTATACAACTAACTCTTTGATGCGCCAGGTGCACGTCTTTCACATGCAATGCGTACAAATCCCACAGAGACGCAATTCATCCTGCACACGAACGCTTGAAGCGCCGAGGCCTAAAATAGTAGATCATTGCATCGAAGCGTGTGCTAGGCAAATTATTACCTAAAGGAGATAATCCACCCTGAAATTCAGTTGGTTTTAATAAAAGCGGAAGCGTGAAAGAAATAAATTAGTGAAAATTTGATGAAAATCCGTCAAAGGAGAAGAAAATGAGAGCAAGTGTTGACTGGGAGGGGGAAGGGGGGGGATTCCCCCTCCCCCTCCCCCCTCCCCCTCTCCCTCACCTAGTATCTCGGCCACGGTAGGCCGTATCAACGTGAAAGTTTGTATGTAAAGAGCGCTGCGGCATATAGTTTCGAGAGCAAAAAAATAATTAATCTATTATTATAAAATATGCATACTAGATGCATACTTTTCATATCTATTAAAGTATCACTTACTCACTTACAAAGAAATGGCATGAAAGTCAAAGTTCATTTTCAAAAAAGCCAAGTAGCACATTCAACAATGTTTGAAAACTTGCTCTAAAAAGTTGCAAGACATTTCAAAAGAAAAAGTCACAAAAAAGCGTGTCTCCATTCATAGCAATTGCATTCGTCATCAATTTTGTACAGAGGGTCAAAATGCCCCCCCCCCCCCCCTTACAGATGGCCCGTCCCTTTTACAAACATCGGCAAACTTCATGAAAGTTTGCACATAGTACGTATTTTTGGGATATCAACTGTGAAATTTTAAGGTCAGAGGTACTATAACTCGCGTAGAATAAATGTTTTCACTGAGATTTGACTATTTTCGTGGTTCGAAAAAAGAAAGCTCGATCAAAGATTATTTTGTCAAAACTGAATATTACGCTTTGTCGATTCCACAGAGAAGTTATATAGCCACTCTTTCTCAAATGATGAATAACTTTCAGAATTACGTCTGCAAAAAGGACGGGCTACCTTTAAGTCAAAATAGGCTTGAAATATGCAGCTTGTGATCTCACACACGCAAAAAACTGATCAACAGTGAATTACATTGGCAGACGTCAGCAAATAATAATCAATTTGTCATCTACACACATTTTTTCTAAGCCTACAGCACATATACACATTGCAGTGGCATTATTCTATACACAAGTGCCTTTGAGATAATATTGTCATATTTTGTCACACACAAAGAAGATAGCTGAAGAACAGAAAGCGAATACCTTTTAAATATATTAGAGAATATAAAATGATAAAAAAGAGGTTGTGGTAAAGCATTCAGCGAGAGAGTTGTATTTTTCATACAATTTTGTTTTAAAAAGAGATGTCTGCACTCAATGGAATACCCCCTTCTTTCCAATTGTTATTAAAAAAAGAGATGTAAAACAAAGATTTAAGGAAGTTGCGCAGCCATATTTGAGTTGACCAGATCATACACAATTCCTGTTGCCATGGTAATCTTACAAAATAAACAAAATAGAGATGCCTGCACCCTTATGATGTACCTACTTATATTAAAATGTTTATACAAAAAAAGAGATGTAAAATAAATATCGAAATAAGTTGCGTTATCACATTTGAGTTATAGAATCATACACAATTCCTGTTGCCATGGTAATAAGAGGAGGGATGGATCAGCAGAAATAGTACATGAATTTGTTGTAAATGAGCCAAAAATTATGTAAAATGAAGATCGATACAAACATGGGAGCATTCATACATATCGCTTTTGTAGTACAAAAGTTCCACTCAAAATGTTACATTATTCCCATGCTTTTAGCCAAACGTGGTCTGTATTCTCCGGCACTGCACTCCAAGTTCCATATATGTATTTAAAGGGATAGTCCACCCTGAAATTAATTGGTTTTAATACAAGCAGACACATGAAAAATACATATCAGGTTTAATGATAATCAGTCAAGGATAAGAAAGTTATGATTGTATGAAGTTTTGATACTGTTACGTCACATATGTTGTGTACTATTTTGCTTTGAAAATGTTGATTTTCTCAAAAAGGATAGGCATAATTTTACCTGTGCATTTGATGCATCGTTAGAAACATGCATTTACACATATACCTCTCTGGATAAAAATGTTCCTTCATCAAAAACAGAAAAGGAAAAATTTATGGACTTATACAGTACAAAACATATGGGAGAGAACCTCGCAGGTGACATTACAAAATGAACATAATTATTTTCTTATCCTTTGACAAATTTTCATCATACCTTCACTTATATGTTTCTTTCTGCTTTCATTGCAACCTACTTACGTTCAGGGTGGACTATCCCTTTAAATATATATATGGAGCTTGGAGTGCAGTGCTGCAGAATACAGACCAAGCTTGGCTAAAAGCAGGGGAATTATTGAACATTTCGAGTGGAACTTTTGTACAACAAAAGCGATATATATGAATGCTCCCATGTTTGTATTGATCGTCATTTTACATAATTTTGGCTCATTCGCATTGAGGAATTGGGCGGGGCAGTTCCGGAACCATCCTGACACAAATCCTCAATGTGAATACAGCATCACTGACCATAGGTCAGGGATAAAGCCTGCTTGATACTCATTTACTACATCTGGGTTACGAGGGACAAACACGAGCACGTTACGTTGGCCAGGAGTACACACTGGACAGGTATTAAACCCAGGATCTCTCTGCATGATAGTTGTCAAATCTGGGGGGTGTTTCACCAAGCTGTTCGTAAGTTACGAACGACGTTACGAACGACTGGTGATCCCTTCTTGTCAGATAAATCAGATTCTCAATGAACAAAGTGTGGTAACGCATTTAGCAAAAGAAGGGATTACCAGTCGTTCGTAAAGTCGTTCGTAACTTACGAACAGCTTGGTGAAACAGCCTCCGGACCACATTGCTCTTAGTGGATACATAATGAACACAACATCAAACCAATTAACACATAAGATGATTGAGACAGGACTGTTCACTTCAGTATTCAAAAAGCAATACCACAAAAATATGACGTAATTCACATGTATATCAGCCTGCTATGCAAATATCAAATTTACATGTACATACATCCGTACGTACGTACGTACACATACATCCGTACATACGTACACACACTTCACAATCATACTTCAGCCAGTTTTAACAGTTCCTTGTCCGACTTCACGTTAAATTTATATTCTCTGTAATAATATTTTGTAACATCTTCTTATAATGCCTTACATATCTATGAATACAATTTTTACATTTTCAAGGTTTGTATGAAAATATAAACATTCATATCTTACAGATGTTTTTCATTATTTGGTCCAAGGTAATAAAATGTTGTTGTTTTTTTCCCAGGGGGCCATATTCATGAAACGATACTAAGCCTAGTTAGCTTCCAGTACTACAAAGGCCTGTAATTACATACTTAGCCTAGATAGTTACTAAATAGCATTCATGAAACCTTACAATCACTAGTGACATGGTGGGCAAGTTGAGTGAATGTAGCTGCTTATTTAAATAACAGGGTGTCCAATTTGCCAAAGTCATGAAACTCAGCAGCAATCAGTAGTATACCCTAAAAATAGTAATAGCTTCACAAACCTTTTCGGGAAGAGCAAAAATCTATTGACGTTTACGTTTGAAACCTCGCGGCCATAGTCTACATTCTCAATTGTACTGCTTCCATTGAACACATACACTATGGAGTGGATCGGTTCGGACAGCGGTCTCTGGTCTCTGGGCTTTAGATTTCGGACGACCCGCCCAAAAACTCCTCAGGATCAAGTGAACGCAGTAAGTTAATTTCAAGTTCTATAATTGGGAGGGGAATTCTGAGAGTATCTTCTTCCATTTACCCTGTTTCTGACAATATTTTTTTTTTTTTTTAACTGCAAAAGGGACAAAAGGATAGTAATGGTTCTGATGAGGGACTCCAAATCATGGCCAAATTGGCAGCTCACTCCTAAGGTTCATGTAGTGATGTATTGTGGGTCATGACACTTCGCATGAATCAGCAGTAGACTGCACCTACACTACAGCTCAAAGGAATTGGCATAGGGAAAGGGAAAGGGAAGAAAAAGAAGGAGCCGCAGTTTTAAACCACAGTATATTTTGTCCAGTTCAGCATGAAACACGATACTTTAGCCTAAAATGCATCATGTTTCATGCTGAACTGGACAAAATATACTGCGGTTTAAAACTGCGGCTCCTTCTTTTTCTTCCCTTTCCCTTTCCCTATGCCAATTCCTTTGAGCTGTAGTGTAGGTGCAGTCTACTGCTGATTCATGCGAAGTGTCATGACCCACAATACATCACTACATGAACCTTAGGAGTGAGTTGCCAATTTGGCCATGATTTGGAGTCCCTCATCAGAACCATTACTATCCTTTTGTCCCTTTTGCAGTTAAAAAAAAAAAAAAATATTGTCAGAAACAGGGTAAATGGAAGAAGATACTCTATCAGAATTCCCCTCCCAATTATAGAACTGGAAATTAACTTACTGCGTTCACTTGATCCTGAGGAGGTTTTGGGCGGGTCGTCCGAAATCTAAAGCCCAGAGACCAGAGACCAGAGACCTTTCCAAGAAAAGTGCAAAACTATCCTTATTTATGTATGAAACATCCTCTTATGCCGCGTACACCCATGTAGTTTATTGCACTCCGCTTCCCTCAGTGCATCACTGTGGTGCGCCTAGCCATGATGTGCGCTATTCAGCGATCTCACGTTTCTAGGCTACAGGAACTCTTAACAATCAATACAATTCCACTCAAAGTCAGTTTCCAATCCTACTATTGTGAGGGAAGTTCTTATACGCTATTGGATTCGATTTTCTGTGATATTACACAACTTTTCTTTTCTGAAAAGGCTACCCTCTCTTTCCTACACTTCTACGGCCTAGTTGGCTGCTAGGTTCAGCACAGTTTCATCAATATGACCCCCGGATTCATACAAATATGTACATGCACATTCCACATATACTTGTACATGTTTACATGTACTTTACATGTATTTACATACATTCATGTAACAGAATGTAAATATAAATTTACACTATTGTAATTAAACAAGTTCATTTTAAACACACGATCTCAGCCTTTGTTCTCTACAGATGCACAGGACAGATGAATACAATTTTTAGATGTGTGAATGGAAATCATAAAAATAGATTAAAAAAAGACTGATCAAGGTTTTTAACAATGAATACAATCTTCTTCTTCAAGTGCCATCCGCTCTCAGCAGTTCGGCTACCATGGACTGCCACATTTCCTGATCGTGTGCCCCTCTGACGCATTCTCCGTAACTCAGCCTCATCCACTCCTTAATATCATCCATCCACCGAGTATGGGGTAGCCCTCGTTCTCTCTTGCCATTAAACCTTCCTTCCAACAGCACTCTTTGCAAACCATTCTTTCTTATAATATGCCCAAAGCAATTTCATCTTTATTTGTTAATCGAATTGAGAACTTATATTTTAGTCTTCATCATTTGTAAGATTTCTTTGTTTTATGTTGTGTCCATGATTTATATAATAATCTTTTATATAACCACATTTCAAATGCTTCAATTTGTCTTCTGTTGAGATGAATACAATACTAGCCTATGAATCTATGAATGCTAATTTCCAAAGGGTATACCTTCTTTCCATCAACACTGAATGCCCAGGTGGAAAACGGTGTGCTGGTGCTACTTTTCAACACATTTTTTATGAAACAAACACCTTCTACCATAGAGTGTGTCATACCCTACCAGGTAAAAATGTTTTTTGAAAGGGCTCTTTTTTCGCACTGTGGGGGCGGAATTTTCAAATGCCTCCACATAAACTTTAACTGGAGTTGTTAGTACCAGTACACTGTTCAAATTTGAAGCTTGCTGTTGGATTAAAATTGTAACTTGAATTTTGACAAGCACTTATAAAATACTGCACCTTTTGATCTCAATTTCTAAAGGATGCTTGGACAAATCTATAACACTTTCTTGGTTCAAGGTTTTGGGATGTCCGTTTCTTTTGTTTTTGGCATCATATTTCTTTCTCATATCTGCGTCAATATATAAAGAGGGTCTCACGATCTAGAAGCTAGAAGCACAAATTGCTGCATATTTCAAAAGATGTTTACAGTGATTTGTAAATTTTACTATAACTAGAAGCACTCTGTATCTACAAATTACAAGTTTATTTTGCCTGTGCAACCCATAGGGGAATATTGTGCAATAGTTGTTGATATGCCAGGGATACCTCAGCACTTTTCAATCTAAAGGCTTTGCATGACTATTGATCATGCAGCTGTATTCACCTGTGATATGATGCATGTAGTTACAGTACAGCTCTGTTACTGTGTCAGTCCCACACGCAATAAATTGTGTTATTACTGACATGGGATTGTCTAACTCTCTCAGACCCGTAGGCAAAACACTGTGCTATGTCTGAAATGGTCGGAACTGAGAGAGTTAGCCGTCATGCGGCTGGTATTGAAATATGATTTGTGCACTTTGATAGTACAGGAAATCCCCGTAGCCTTCTGAGTCCCATAGGCAATATATTGTGTTATAACTGATATGGAACTCTCAATAGTCGGTACAGAGAGAGTTAACCCTCTGTTTTCCAGACTCTCACATGCCCACACCTCGGTCACACTTGGGTCCCCCACCGCACTCTGGCCGCAGGAGCCCCCAGCCAAGTTGTATGTATGTATGCATGCACGATCGACCGCACCAAGCGCGTTGGTGTGTCTCTTCCAAGAAAACTCACATAAACACACCATGCCAGCTCCCTCCCTCCCACCCTCCCTCTCAGAGGAAGAGGAGAGACTAGACCTGCCTTGCAATTTACTCTCCATCCTCGACACGCATTATGCCGGGGTTTCCGAGTGTGATCAGAGGTCTTCGTAGGACGGCGGTGGCGTTTCGTCACCGTTCAGTTGCCGCGCCTCCTCGTCCGATTTAATCACGTCCGAATACGTCGGGGGGACATCGTCCCCGTCCGCGCTGTAATCTTTTGGGAGCCCCCTCCCCGAATAGTCTCCCCCCGTTCCCCCAGTGGTCACCTCCAACGCGGTCAGCAGGACGTCCGGCTCGTCCGAGACGCTGTTGAGCTCGTCCGGGGCGAGGGGGTAGCCGACGAGGCCATGGATGGCCGAGGGGCGGGGACAGCGGTGGGGCGGAAGGTGGTGGCAGAAGTCGGCGTGTTGCGACACGTGGTACGGCATGCTGATACCGTCACCGTGGCGATTCAGCGTCCAGCTGACGGGGGAGTAGAAGCGGCGCTGGGTGCTGCGCACGCGCCGGAAGTAGACGAGGAGTGTTACCACGACCACGGCCATGAGAACGCTGCAGGTGATGATGACTAGCTTGGAGGAGCCCGAGGGCCCAGGCATGGGCCGGGCGGGGGAGGCTGGGCCCTCCTGGAACACCGGCACTGGAGGAGGAGAAAAAAAGAACTTATTAATCTTTATTTTACTTAATTTATTAATAATTATATAAACAAATATAAAAAGATACTCATTGAAAAATACTCTTTTTAATTCATTTTATCAGGTAAGGCTTATCTTTATTGTTTTCTTTTCTCCATTGTTAGTTGTCTGTTGTCTGTTGTTGTTTTAGGATTGTATTTGTGTCCAGTTTATCATACGTTAGGGTCAGCTATCTATAAGGCTTGTTTTCTGGCTGATACCCACTCACTTTTAATCTATTTATATTTGGTGTAATTGTACTTTTATCCAGTAGGTAAAATACATAAGCTTGAAGCTTGGTTTAAAGAACAGCGCCATAAATCAAAATCGGGTCACATTATATTTAATAATGTAATACATGTTTTAAGAATTGTTGATAATCAATTCAGCTGTCAAGTTCAACACACTCTTACCACAGTTGAGTTCGTCCTCTCCTTGCACACAGTCCCGGAACAGGTCGCACCACTTGTAACGAGGGATGCAGGTCTGATCGGCACACTCAAACTCCCACACTGCACACTGAGAGTTGGGCTGGACGGACGCTGGTAGAGAGAAAGAGAAGAGAGAGAGAGATGTAAGGCACCTTGCATAAATGTGTTTACTGTCTCTGCCGTGTCTTTTACACAAAAAGAACGGACGAACCTTTACATTTCCATCTAGTCCGACGGTTGAAAAAAATGGAAAGGCCAGCGTTCCAACAATAGTCCGTTCGGTTCATTCCATCACATCGTATTTATTTGTCATAAGTGACCAAGTTCATTGCAGTGATGAAAAAGACCGCACCCGTCTTTTTAACAAAAAGAACGCTGGCGGCTGTATATTGAAAAGGACAGGGGAATAAACAAACCTGTCATACAAAAGATCATGTTCGGGTATCACAGATATAACTGCAGTCTTTTGTGTCTTGAACTTTTGACGAGACCCACAAGTCAAGTTGCGATCGGCGAAATTGCTATTTTTTATAATAAAATTGCTATTTTTCATAATAAAATCGATATTTTTTATAATATAAGACTGGACTTTCCGCTACTCACAGCACAGCTCGTCACTCCCATCCGAGCAGTCGATCACCCCGTCGCAGAGGGACTGCCCCACGACGCAGGAGCCGTCGCGACACTGGTAGTCACTGGAGCTGCACGACGTGGAGATGGGCGGGGAGTCCGGTAAACCTGCAAGAAGGGTTATATATTTTGCGTTAGGTACACTACAGCTCAAAGGAACTGGCACGGGTAAAGGGAAAGGGAAGAAAGGAAGGAGCCTCAGTTTTCAACCATGGTATAGTTTGTCCAGTTCAGCATGAAACACGATGTTTTAGCCTAAAAAGCATCGTGTTTCATGCTGAACTGGACAAAATATACCATGGTTTAAAACTGCGGCTCCTTCCCTTTCTTCCCTTTCCCTTTACCCGTGCCAATTCCTCTTGCCAATTCAGAATTATATAATATCATGTCATATTCTGCAAGCTGTAAACTGTAGGAACCCCTCAGTTTTTGACGCCCAACTCAAAACTCAACTCAACGACATTGAGTGATCAATACGATCCCAGTTAAAGGCAGTTTCCAGTTGTAATATTGTGAGGGAAGTAAGTTCTTCCATTTTCCATGGTATTTACAGTTTTATTTTCAGGACCAGCAGGCCCATGTTGCATAGGTTTTCAATTATTGTAACTTACCATCAATGTTAAACTAATACGGCAACATGTGCAATAATGAGAGCTCATTGGCTATTACCATGGTAGTTACCATTGATGGTAAGTTACAATACACAGTTAGCCTACCTTTAAACACCTCACAGTGCGCCCCCGTCCAGTAGACGTCGCAGTGGCACACAAAGTCCTGCAGGAGATTCTGACAGGTGGCTCCATTCTTGCACGGGTGGCTGAGGCAGGGTAGCGGGGCTGGGGGAGGAGTCATGAACAAAAAAAGAAATATTTAATCTTTATGTCCCCATTCCCCACTTTAAAGGTGATATTCATAGAAAATCCAAAAATATGAAGATATTCATCTACAGAAAGCTTATACGCCATACAATGAGCTTGGATGACATTCAAAGAATATATCACTTTCCAAAAAGTGAAATTAGGGTAAAAACAATCACCCTATTCTCGGGGACAAATTTTCGCTACTGTCATCCGAAACGGCCTTTAGGTCTGACGTAAGAAAAGAGAGGCGTTACTGTGCATCGCACGTGCCAATCTGCAGCTTCTTTTCCGCCAGAATACGTAATTTTGAATTAGAATGGTTTAAATCGTACATTACTGATCGATTGCATTGTGTTTCAATAGAAGGAACATTAAGCAAGTACTTAAAGGTAAAATCTGGTGTTCCCCAAGGTTCGACTCTAGGACCCCTCATGTTCAGTATATTTATTAATGACATATCTAATTTAATATTAGATGAATCCTGCAAATTATCTTTATATGCAGATGACACAGCTATATTTTGTACAGATAAGAATATTCATGATGTACAACTGAAACTCCAGTCACAATTTGATACCATCACTAAATGGCTTCAATGTAATGACCTATCTTTAAACTCGGAAAAGACGAAAACTATGCTGTTCGGTTCAAACCGTAAATTAACAGGTAAAAAATTGGCAATAATGTACAAAAATGATATCCTTGAACATGTCAAAGAATTTAAATATCTTGGTGTTGTGTTGGACGGGAGTCTTAATTGGACTAGTCATGTTGATCATGTTGTAAAAAAAGATATCACAAGCAATTGGCTGCATACGTAGAGTAAAGTGTTACCTTACAAAAGAAATAATGATAGATCTGTTTTATTCTCTTGTTTTACCACACATTGATTTTTCTTGTACAGTATGGGGAAGCTGTGCCCAAACAAATATTTCACGTATCCAACGATTGCAAAACAAATACACTCGAATGGTTCTTGGCATGGATTTATTCACATCGGCAAGTTTTCTATTAAGCACTTTAAATTGGCAGTCAGTTAAGCAAAGAATCCGGTATCAACAAACGGTACTTGTATTCAAAATTCTCCATGGGCAAGCTCCCCGTTACTTAAATACCTTAATACAACGCAGAGATGTTAACTATACAACCCGTTACGCAACCCGCAGCCCGTTATTTGTTCCCACACCTAGAACTGAATACATGAAAAGATCAATCTGCTATTGTGGTAGTAAACTCTTTAACAGCCTCCCAATCACTGTTCACTGTTGTAATACTCTCACAAAATTTAAATCAGATGTGCGTCGTATAAGCTACACCTGGGCACTGCGTTAGGCCGGGAGGGGGGGGGGGGGGGGGGGGTCATTCACTCACTTACACATTTGTGTGCTTTTTTTTTCCTTCTTCAAATGTGTTTTTATGTTAGTCTTTGTTATTGTTATATTTGATCTTTGTATTAATTGTATTTGAATGTTACATATTTTGTTATGTTTACGTGATTTGTATCACAGGGCTCCTTTGGAAAGCAGTCCTCGAGACTGAAAGGACTACCCTGTCTAAATAAAACGTGAAATAAATAAATAAATAATGACACTGTTAATGACACTGTGATGGCAGTTGCTACTGGATTAACAGGTGTGATACACAATGGTCATTGTGAAGCATATCCCGGCTGTGATGTATACACAAAGCCACTTTCCCTTGGGCGATTTCATAGGTCAGGAGAGAGTCAAATTTGATTTTCGTAAAACACGAAAATGAACACTTCCATGGCATGTTAGCTGCATAAATTGCTTTAATGACTCATTCAATTATAAAATAAAATATAATTATTTGATTTCATTTCCTATGAGTATCACCTTTAAAGACAGGGTGTCCCATTTGCAAATGTTATCAAACTCTGCAGGAAGCAGCAGTAGACCGTAACAAAAACGTGTGTGAAATCTCACACTCATAGCTTTGAACCATTTCAGGAAAAGTGGAAAACTAACCAGAAACATACACGACTTCAAATAATAATCGGATGTCGCTGTGCTGTACATTTTTGGACGAGTATCCCCTATATTAAAGGGACAGTTCACCCTGATACTAATTCAGTAATAAATCAAAATCTTAAAAGATCATAAATTTCTTATATATTTCTTATATATTATATTTCTTATCTTATTTCGGATTTTTGTCAAACTTTCATTTATATGTTTCTTTCAAGTTTCCGCTTCTATTAAAACTAACTTAATTTCAGGGTAGACTATCCCTTTAAAGCAGTATGGAGATTTGAGCAGAGCCTTACCCAAGTCTTGACAAAAGTCTCCTGACCAGCCAGGCTTGCATTGACAAGCAGCGCCCTCTATTGCTGACTTCATACACCATCCTCCGTTGCTGCATTGGTGGTCATGGGTACAGTTCAGCCCTGGGGGTGTGGAGGCTGCGGGCAAAATAGCAGAAACAAATCTATGTAAACGCCCATAAAACTGAGCTCTTAATTATGGCACGATACCGTACATAGAGGGCGCTGCATTCGGCAGCGGTCTTATCAGCCAATCGCGATCTCGCGCACTTGCGATATCAGCAGCAATTTTGCTATGGCATGTACACAAAATAAGTGATGCATGCACATGGGTGTGAGACCAGGGGACCATATTCGGTTGGATCAACTTTGTGGATCTACTTAAAGATAGCAGTCACATATCGCTCGTAGGTAGCTTGCATGCCGCTCATACAACGACTGCCTATATGGGACCTCACTGTAGCTTGTTGCTTGTAGCAGTACGATTCAATACGCAATTTGGCAACCGCGCTGCGTAGGATACTCATAGTAGCTCTTTTGCCACTCATTTGCCGCTCGCTCCAGTTGGTATCATTGCATCTCAGTGCGTTTGATTTCCTTAACTGTTTCTGACAAGTCTTCATGTGCAAGTACAATAATTCCAGACAACCAATCACAGTACTAGCGAGCTAAAGCGACACCAAGGAGCTAAAGCGAACAGATAGACTCAAGCACAACGGGGGCCCACGAGGGCGCTAGTTCATAAGTATATCCAAGGCGGCCTACGCAACTAGTCATGGGTAGCTAGCCGCGTAGCAGTCCCGAGGCTACACTAGATAGGCTTAGGCCTAGCAAAAGTAAACGGGTGTTTAATGCAGACCTAGAAATCACTTTTTTGGACGAATTCAACGGCAAAGAAGTTGTCTAGGGTTAGGTTTAGAATTAGGTTTAGGGTTAGGGTCAGGGTCAGGTTTATGGTTCAAATTCATAAAATAAGTGCCAAAGTATATGGATACACTTATGAACTAGCGCCCCAATGAGCTCAGCTCACAGGACAGCAAATGGCAATTGCAATGATTCGTGTTGATAGGAGCGGTGTGCGAGCAACAGAGCGGACAATCGTGTGGGAAGCACAGTATAGGCAGTGGCACGCACTCCAATAGAAAGGCGTGCGAATTATTGTGTATACCTGCGCTAGATCACTCGCTCTTGCTCATATTCACTGGTTGCCACTTGCTTTCACTCGTAGGGGATTCGACCTTGCGCTTGCTTGGCAGACTTTAGAAAATTTTTAAACTAGTGGGCAATGAATAAAAAAAAAATAATAATAAAATGAAATAAAATAAAATAAAATAAGGTTCTACTTCTCTCACTTTTTCTCTTTCAAGCGCATTGAGACACTGTAAAATTGCGCTATATAAGAATGGATTATTATTATCATTACTGAACACAAGCCGATGCGTAAGTCTGCGTATTGAAAATGTAGTGAGCAGGCTCGCAATTTGCGCTTCATTGCCATTGGGTACTTATGTGTTCATGTATGTCTGCATTCAGGAAACACGCAAATATACGCAAGCCAAATAAGGGAAGGTGTGACCGTAGCATAACATTGCATTGAATTGCCGAATAGGACTTCATGCAAGATTTTGAGGTTTTGGTCGGCAATCGTTTGTCATTTTGTCCCAGCTTTTTCTTTACTGGTTGTACTATGGTTGCGTAATCCGTAATACATACATGTCATCACTGTCACTGCTGGTTAGGTCAGGTTCAGTGTACATTACTAGACACAGCTTTCTTGACTTGAGATTCTCTTGTACTTTTTCCAAATCCAAACAAGAGCAATGTCTTTGACAGGCATAACATTAACAAATTATATAAGCTTCTTGCAATGTCATTGTTAACTTTCTGGGTATGATCAATGATTTACACAGATCTACATAGAATTAGAAGGACTGGGCATATATCTAGTTTTAACTTAAGTGTTGCCTGTTGTTGGTTTAGCCGTTTGTTTATTGACAAACCTAATCTAATGTCTCTATGTCGATCTGCATGGTATGAAGGAAAACCGCTACCTCGCAAAGATTTGCAAATAAAATCTGTTGATAATAAACACGTAGACACATGCAGAAACTAACTCACCCGATGCATCAACTGCTACAATGCAACACATCCACGAGAAAAGGGTATACAACAGATGTATTCGGCATAACAACGGCCAAAGTGAAGCCATCTTGTGCTCAAATCGCCGTTATTTCTGCATTACTGTCGCTACACGTATATGGATCTACTGCACCAATATCACTGCACTGTACTGTATAAAATATCACAGGCTATCGATATATCCGTAGCACTGCTAACGCGCGCCCCGGCCCCGGAAGAGAATCGGTACTGCTTGTGTCATGTGTACGTTTACTTCGTGGGAATCACTGACAGGAGAATGGCCAATCACAATGAAGTATTTTGGGAGGGGGGTTCCCCTGTAGGCTTTTCGATGGTACGGCGTTCGATGATTAAAAACCCCCATGAAATTAAGAGAATTATACTTTAGAACGAGACATACTTGTATAACGTGGTCTGCATAGGCAAATTCATGCACAGGTATTGGCTGGTAAATGCACGGTGACACAAGCTTCCATGGTGAAATTTCATATGTAAGGATTTAAACATAAGCGAGATATATACAGCTCCTAGAAGATCGTCTTATGTCATTTCATGATTGAAAATAAATGCACCTTCCATTTACATAACACGTGCATACCCCCTGATTTTTAGTGCCGATCATCAAATTTACACCTCGAAGACGGGATTTAAACAAATTAGGCAACTACACCATAGAACAATGTCTCAGCTACAACATACTAAAATTTGGGAGAGACTTGATATAGCATTACTGAGATGCCCATAAAGGCGAAAAATTGTCATGACGTCATAAATGAAAATTCTGTTTTATTCATATGGCAACATGATGACGTCACGATGTCTTAACGACAAGATGATACATGAAAAGGGTTCTACACTTCATACTCTTTTAAAATATTTAAGACAAAAGATTGGGGGTCACCAGCCATTCTGAGGAGGTATGGCCGATTGAAGATGGTCATGTTTTTTTTTTTTTTTTTGCAATATTTGCACACCTGCCGAGTGACGCGCATATATAACCAAAACGGTTTTTTGTCCCTTTGCATTAATGACGCGTTTGACTCCCAATTTCGTATTTATGGAAAATCCGGCTAGAAATGCGGAACATTCATTGCAGATTACCTCCGAGATTGTTTGCAATGAAATGGTTATTGTCAACATGCACAAAAGATGTTAGGCCTACCTCCCCCTCCCCCCCCCCCCCCCCCCCCGTTTCGACATTGTGGACATTATTATTTCTTAATATCTTCGTTGTTTTATGACAAATCAGGCCCAAAATATTTCTTAATATCTTCATTGTTTTATGACAAATCAGGCCAAAAATATAAGGTGTGTCCAGTATTTAATTTAGAACACAGCAATGCCCGTTGTGCATCACTCATAGGTACATGTAAATCCACTCGCAAATACCGAAGTGTCATTAATTAATCAATAAGCCTCTAGCTGTAATTAAGGCCGAATGGATTGGCGTATGTGATGCATATGTGTTACCCTGGCATTGTTGTGTTCCGCATCAGTCATCTCATACACACAATGTGTGCATGCGGTCCCGGGTCGACCGTGTCAAAGAATTGATCGCAATTAGACTTGCGATTGATTTTAATAAGCCATTTTCGTAATGTAGTAGGCCTAACATCTTTTATTCGAACTGCGTAGTAACGAGTTATGACATTCATTTGTATCTAGTGATTAATTTGCAATTGCTGGAATACACTCTGAATTTGTTATAGTTGTTGCTAGTCCGACAAGTTTCGTGGTTACCATATATTGCAAATGTATTGCTCGAACGAAGTGCATACAATTTGCAGAAAAACGAAAATAGCCTAAAGTAACTTTGAACATTATAAATAGGGAAGTGGACTTGCGATTACTGGAGATCAATTGCAACTTTTTATATGTCAGGGCCCTACTTTATCAAAAAACAGAAAATATAACTATTTCAACAAAAACATTGATTAATTAATTGCCATGAAACCTGCTCCCCAAACAAAAATTACACGCTTCTCCTTATGATATTTGAATGTATACCTGATATCGAGTTTTAATTATCTGTCTCAAAAGTTTCAAATGTATATATTTTTTGTGCAATAACACATTTTTCATGTAACATACAAAATAAATTGATAAATGAAGTAATGCAGCTCTGCCTAAAATAGAACACAGTTTGATATTTTTTCTGTGGAGGCCTAGTATAATTCAAACAGGAAATCAAAGAAGCTATCACTTTTTCGAACCAACAATAGCTTTCCTGCAAGTGCACCGAATTACAGGTGGATGCCGGCTGCATGATCGATATCAGTGCAAAATCATGAACATTGCTGAGGTTTGTCTAGAAATTGATTTAGACATTGAGCTATTTTTCCATTTTGATTGAAAATACGCGATAAACCTGTATATCTTAGATACAGTTATTTCAGGGTTATTACATAGTGTGGCCGATCACATAAGCCTATAGTTTATATTGTGCCATTATTAAGTTTCGTCTTATATAAACTGGAACAAAATTCATTGCTCCTGAGATTCGTGCAATGTTTTCTAGACTTAAAAGTGTCTGCAAAATGACACACACCATATTTTAAACTGCTCAAGTTGAACTTGATTTTATATCATGTTAAAACATGTAGACTGCCCTCAAGCGATATAATCGTAAAGAACCGTAAGATGTCTCCGTCCCAATCTAACCTCCATCTCCATCCTCTCTCTCTCTCTCTCTCTCTCTCTCTCTCTCTCCCCCCCCCCCTATCTTTCACACCACTCTCTGTACTCCCTTTCTTTCTTTTTACCACTCTCACCATCATGACCATCTCATGTTCTTATATCACCTCTCTCCCTACCACCCACCTCTCTCTCTCTCTCTCTCTCTCTCTCTCTTCCTCGCTCACCCACTCTTTTTCTCATACGCACAAATACACACACACACACACACACACACACACACACACACACACACACACACATCACAAGCTTGATGTATCCCCGTGATGCATATTGCAAGCCTAAATTATATTATTGTGTAGCTATGTATATACCATGATTTTAAAGAAAGAATACCAATGAACATTGACCGTTACCATATTTACATTGCAGTGGCGTTCTGTTGGGTCCACTTTGAGTAGTTTATCTATTTTTTTCCTTTTCTATTGCCTTCGTTCTGAGGAGAAACACATTAACATCACAATTGTCCAAGTTTGTTAATAGATGAGGTTCTATTAATTTCATTCTAATTTGATTCATGCAAATTTAAATCTTTCATCCCTGTTAAGTTGCATACTGGACAAACGGGACCTATATGTGTTTAAGTTTATTTGAGTCTACATATACATCTACACGTAATTATGGTTCGTTTAATCTGATAAATCAAAACATAACGGGTATTCAAATTTAATCAATTACAATGAAAAGTAAATGGGCAGGAGGTTTGGCAGGATATATATATGACGTGCAAAATAAAAATGGAAAATGTGAGAGCATAGATAGAGAGCAGAGTTCTTGAATAATTAGGCGCTTGTACATGTATAAAGTGCATATACTGAACTGGAAGATAAAAAAAACCTTCAAAAGGTGATCGTGAGCAATATTGTTGCCAATGGTCTTAAATGCATGTATTGTCCATTCTAGAAACTTTTTGAAGATAATTCGCCATTAAATGATCCCCATTTGGAGTCATTTAAAGTTAAATCACAATCCTCAACATCTTCGGCCCGAACGTTTGAAGGATTTGTTATTTAATCACCAATGTCTCCAACTGTGGATCAATTGAGGGCAAATCACTTTCAGTTTCAAGTTTTTTAAAATGGACAATACATGAATTTAAGACCATTGGCAACAGGATTGCTCCCGATCACCTTTTGAAGGCCTTTTTTTTTATCTCCCCAGTACAGTGTATTCCCTTTAAGTCTAGTTAATCCTTTGCGTGCCTGACGAATGGCTACTCTATTAGACGCGTGTGTATTAATGGTGAAATGATTCACAAGTGGCATGCTAACGGTTTATAAAAAAATATATTTTTAGATATATTGTTTCCTGCAATGTTTTACACATGGTGATGGTATGTACACAAAAGAAACACCATTTAAAGATAATGTTTCTCATGGCTGTTTTTCTTGTACAAAGTATTATATAAGTCTACATATAATATTTATAAATGCTGGTTCATGTGCTGTTCTACACACAGTGATGATATCTACAAAAAAAAAAGATACAACAACTTTTAAAGATTATGCTTTTCATGGCTGTTTGCCCCAATGTCAGGAATTGTCCAGAAAAGGAATGAGCGACGCATGCATGCGCACCCATTTGGTCATTGTATTAACTGCGCAAATAAACTCTAAATACGCAATTGATGCATTTCTGCGCGGGTACTACACAAAAGTTCGTACAGAGCAGCGGATAATCATTGTTTGACGCACACAAAGGGTTAACCACACGAATTGAATGCATCTTGTCCATCGTCATCTTCATAATTTGATTCGGCGAGGCAACGATAGCAATCAGTCTAGCCCTCGAATAGTTTCTAGCTTCGAATATTCGTCATGGCACCACGCCATGAATAATGGAGTTATTGTTGGCGAGGTTGACGCATCATTTTGTCACTGTCATCAAATTTGCAACAGCGCGATGTCTTAAATGAAAAGTCAAGTGCCTTGAGATGGCCAGCATTCAATTTAAAAAGTAGATTCACCTCGAGAACTGATCAGTCCAATGTATACACTACCAATCATATACCTCGTCTTGATAATCTTGTTATCTGGTTGACACTCGTGGAATAGAGTTAACCATCTGAACAAAATCACCTTATTTGCATGAATTGTGCTCAATAGTATTTGCATAATGGTTATTTTCAATCTATTCTTACAAAGGTCTTGTCCTCATGCCCAACATTTTTACGATGTTAACTTGAAATATACCTGTTTTTAATATACATTTGGAAAGAATGGAAATAATGAAATGTGATGCTAGAAAATGTATAAATAAGCGGTTACTTTTGTCCAATTTTAGCAAAGGAGCCTCATCTGCGAGAAAAATATAAACAGGCAAATTCGTAGCCTGTTCAAGAGAAATCCATGCCAATATAATAATTGATTACAGATCACATCAATATCACTTCAATTTCAATTTGAAACACGTTTTTCCTTCTCTTCTATTTTCCATAGAAACGAAATACAATTATATTGATGAATTCGAGAAGGGAAAAACTTAAATGAGATTTTAATAATGATAGTTCATTTAGAAGAATAATTGCAATAATATGAAGGTATTTCTGTTCCATTTCGGAATCCCACTTTCTCACACCCTTACAGCTCGTATCGTTATTGTTATTATGATATAAAAGCCACACGATTTCGCCTGAAATAAGTTATCATATTCTCGTGAGCAGCTATACAATGAAAGTAGAAAGATAGGAATAGAAAGAGAGAGAGAGAGAAATATATATATATATATATAGAGAGAGAGAAAGAGAGTAGATTGGAGGGGGGAGGAGGCGCGCTGAGAGAGAGGTAGATCGAAGGAAGAGGGACATGTTGAAAGGAAGAGAGAAAGAGAGAGAGAGAGAGAGAGAGAGAGAGAGAGAGAGAGACGGGGCTAATTTACATGTTATTGCACATACGCCAAAAAACAGCTCGATTTCGCTGTGTTTTTAAATCATTCTACATTATATTGAGTCATACTTATGTCAACATTATTTCAAAATATTTATAGAATATTTATACATGTATATTTATAGAAAAAAAATTATAGAAAAATGTTTGTGTGGCTACATGGCTCTCTTGAAAAGCAGGCCCTTAGGCTTTGAGTGAAACAACCCTGTATGAATATGTAAATGAGAATTGAATAAACTTGAATAATGAATATGATTATATGCATCACGTGATCTTTATCACTTCTATCCCTCACCTTCAATATCGATTGTAACCTGTGTCTGTCGCGAGACCTGTGTATGAACTTTGTTATCCTATAACATTTAGTTTGTTAGAGGGCGTCCTAGTGCAGAGACGGTAGCTATCATTTTCTTTTCTTTTTTTCATGAGGCTTTGCTTTGGCAGTTATGATAATTTATCTTTCTCCTCGAACGTTTGGTTGCATATTGGTGGTCGCTGGCTGTCCTGCCAATTTAAAGAGACAACTTGGTTGTACTTTGGCCACGACAGTGTATACCTGTTTACGTTAAACGCTAAAAGCATCGTATGAATGTAGATTGATAGACTACTCAGCTGTATCGGGGCTAAAAACACCTATTAAATGCGAACGTGCTTGTCTTAAATGCTTAAATGCTCAAAATATGGTACTCATGGCAACATTTGGACGAATGATTGATTTACATAACGAGGGCGGTTCATGAAAGTTGTCAGCACTGATTGAATAGTCAGTGCTGACAACTTCAGTGAAATCCTCGGTTTTGATTGGCTGAGAGGCACTAGCCTCTGACTGTTACTATGGTAACTGTCGTAGCATGACAACCTATCACACGAAAAATGTTGATGAAATGTCCCCCAGGTCCATCCGTCGAATAATAAGTTTGCAAGAAATAATTCATACATCTAACAAGAAATGCAAATGTATCCACTGTATATTCACATCGATAAAAAGAACAAGTTTGAATCTCAAGTTTCATCTCTTTTCAACGCATTTTCATACGATAGTTTATATTTATTCAAAATCCGGTACTCATGACAATAATATGATATTTGTCATGATTTGAGTGTCAGATATAATACTAACAACACTCACTAATATGACGGCCACCATCTACCAAGTTTCATATACTAACAACACTCCCTCCAATATGACGACCACCATCTACCCTGTGCCATATACTAGCAACACTCACTGATATGGCGGCCACCATCTACCATATGTCGTATAGTAGCAACACTCCCTCCAATATGACGCCCACCATCTACCAAGTCTCATATACTAGCAACACTCCCTCCAATATGACGGCCACCATCTACCATGTGTCCTAGACTAGCAACAATACCACCAATATGACGGCCACCATCTACCATGTGTCGTATACTAGCAACACTTCCACCAATATGACGGCCACCATCTACCAAGTCTCATATACGAGCAACACTCACTGATACGACGGCCACCATCTACCAGGTGTCGTATACTAGCAACACTCCATCCAATATGACGGCCACCATCTACCAAGTCTCATATATTAACAACACTCTCCACCACGTGTCCTAGACTAGCAACACTCCCCCCAATATGACGGCCACCATCTACCATGTGTCCAATACTAGCAACACTCCATCCAATATGACGACCACCATCTACCATGTGTCGTATACTAGCAACACCCCCACCAATATGACGGCCACCTTCTACCAAGTCTCATATACTAGCAACACTCCCACCAATATGACGGCCACCATCTACCATGTGTCATATACTAGCAACACTCCCTCCAATATGACGGCCGCCATCTACCATGTGTCATATACTAGCAACACTCCCTCCAATATGACGGCCACTATCTACCAAGTCTCATATACTAGCAACACTCCCACCAATATGACGGCCACCATCTACCATGTGTCGTATACAAGCAACACTCTCTCCAATATGACGGTCACCATCTACCAAGTCTCGTATACTAGCAACACTCCCTCCAATATGACGGCCACCATCTACGAAGTGTCGTATACTAGCAACACTCCCTCCAATATGACGCCCACCATCTACCATGTGTCATATACTAGCAACACTCCCTCCAATATGACGCCCACCATCTACCATGTGTCATATACTAGCAACACTACCACCAATATGACGTCTACCATCTACCATGTGTCCGATACTAGCAACACTCTCACCAATATGACGGCCACCATCTACCAAGTGTCCGATACGAGCAACACTTTCTCCAATATGACGGCCACCATCTACCATGTGTCATATACTAGCAACACTCCCACCATGTGTCCGATACTAGCAACACTCTCCACCATGTGTCCGATACTAGCAACACTACCATCAATATGATCTCATATACTAGCAACACTCTCTCCAATATGACGGCCACCATCTACCAAGTCTCATATACTAGCAACACTCTCACCCCATCACACTACTTGCTGTATACCACCTCGTCACAGCGATTACCCAGACTCTCTTAATTGCAACGCCACCCGGCCAAGCATCGATGCCACAACAGTGTGACAATAACTGTTGTATTGTACATTGGTACATCTGTACATCTGTGCATGCACGGCTGAATTAGGCTGGTATGGGTGGCGCCATGAACGAGGCCCGCATTGAGAAAAAAGACGAGATGGAGCGAGACAGAGAGAGAGAGAGAGAGAGAGAGAGAGAGAGAGAGAGTGTGGAGGGTAGGGGGTAGGGAGAGAGAGGAACACAGAAGCAGAGACATACAGGGTGAGAAATTTGAAAATGTGTGTGTGTGTGTGTGTGTGTGTGTGTGTGTGTGTGTGAGAGAGAGAGAGAGGGAGAGAGAGAGAAAGGTGGAAAAAACATGATGGAGGAAACAAAACAATATAGAGAAAGAAACAGTGAAGGAAGTGAGAGAGAGGTAGAGAGAGAGATAAAGAGAGAGATATATAGAAAGAGAGAGAGAGAGAGACAGAGACAGAGAGAGAGAGAGAGAGAGAGAGAGGGATAGAGAGAAAGGTGGAAAAAACATGATGGAGGAAACAAAACAATATAGAGAAAGAAACAGTGAAGGAAGTGAGAGAGAGGTAGAGAGAGAGAGATAAAGAGAGAGAGAGATTGAGAAAAAGAGAGAGGGAGGGAGTGAGGGAGGGAGAGAGAGAAACGTGGTAAAAACATGATGGAGGAAACAAAACAATATAGAGAAAGAAACAGCGAAGGGAGTGGGGAGTGATGTTAAAGAGAGAAAAAGAAACAGTGAAGGGAGTGAGGAGTGATGTTAAAGAGAGAAAGAGACATACAAGCAGACAGACAGACAGAGATATGGGGAGGAGGGTGGAGGGGGGGGGGGTAGGGAAAGAGACGAGGGCGGGGAGACAGAAAGAGGCTCTTAGAGTCAAAGACACACAAGGTGTGTGTGTTTATGTGTGGGGAAGAGTGATATCAAGAAAGAAAGAGTAAAGGGAGAAATGTGAATTGAAAGAGAGATAGAGAGAGAGAGAGAGAGAGAGAGAGAGAGAGAGAGATGGTGGGAGGCGCGGGGGAGGGGTGGGTGGGGGGTATAAAATGGGGTGGGTTGTGGGTGTAAAAAAGAAAAAGAAAGGGAGTACAGGGAGTGGTGTGAAAGATGGAGTGAGAGAAAGAGAGAGAGAGAGAGAGAGAGAGAGAGAGAGTCGTACAAAGAAGGGAATGATGAAATGACGGAAATACAGGCGGAGAGATAGAGGGGACGGGGGGGGGCATTGGGGAAAATCAAAGGCGTGGAATGAGACGCAATTGAAGAATGGTTGGCATAAATAATTATTGTAGTAAGAATAATCAAATGTGATGGAAGGGGGACAAAATAAAAGCAAATAATACAGAGGCGAAGACCGTTGAAGAGAAAGAGGAAGAGAAAGAGAAAGAGGGGGAGGGGAGGGAGGTAAGGAGAAAGAGAGATAGATAGAGAGAGAGAGAGAGAGAGAGAGAGAGAGAGATGGAGAGAAAGGTAGAGGGATAGGAACACAAGGTTAGAAGAGAGGTATAAAAAGAGAAAGGTAGAGAGAGAGAGAAAGACGGGGGAGGGGGGCTAACGAGAATGAAATACAGACAGACAGAGAGAGATAGATGGAGAGAAAGAGAAAGGGAGAGAGATATAAAACGCACCTATTGATGCATGTATTTTGGGATTGCCTCACGATGACGTCATGGAGCATGGTTCCTGCGTTAGGAAGAGAGCGAGAGAATTGATGAGCGAGCGCGAAACATCTCATTTCTAATGCAGGTTGCTCATCATTGACAAGCGCTAAACTCTTCGTCCATACAAAAGCGACGCAAGCCCGTCGTTTATGGGGAGTAACGCACGCCTCAGCTTCTATCAGCAGTAGACGCGATACGTGTGTTCTCTGTTTGTCACCCACGAAGCGAGGACCCGACATATATTATGATCATTGAAGTGAAATTGCAGCAACTCGTCACTGCCGTGGATAAAGCGTTGTAGGCAGCTGGCTGCCTGCATACTGAAACCAATGTGTCGTTTGTGCGTTGTAGCGACGGGGAAAACAAGGACGAAGGAATAGCTGCCTACGACGAAGCTAACGCAACCGCTGGTGGGGACTGCGAGACGAGGGTTTTTTTCTTCTCCCCTCGCTGTCGCCATTATTGGATGAAGAAGCGAAGTGCGTGTTTGTGTGCAACACCGGGAGAGAGGCATCGACGACAAGCTACAGTAGATCGTAATACAGTGAGTGCAGCGGGATTCCATACTACATGGCTGGATGCTGTCTGCGCGGAACAGCCTCTGTACGGGGCGTGAAGCGGCGAGATGTGTCTGTACTTCGTCATTGATAGGGGGAGGGGTGACAACCGAGTTTCCTAGGCGCCATTAGACGGACCCACTCAGTCAGCGGGCCGCGTCTCACCTGCCTAAAGGCCTGGAGTTATTACGGATAACAATGGCGGCAAGAACCAAGTTAACGTGAACTCACAGGCGATATCAACAAAACACGGAATCCATATCAACTGTACGAGGTGGAGTAATATACGAAAAGGGATGTGTGGAGAATGTTCAGTGGGGAAGCATCGTGAATAATGTGGCATGACCTCTTGCCCCATCTGTAGAACACTAATCCATCTTGTACCGCGAAGCTCGGAGCGCTTGGCGGAATTTGACCTGGCGGAAGGAGAACCCTGCGGGATTATGGTTACTTCCTGTCGGGCGACACAATTGATTCAAATCGGTAGAGAAATCTGGCCCGTTTTACGTGTAAGGTACCCGGATGGTGCGTTCCGAAGGTTTGGTGTTTTGTGGTGAGTAGAAAAAGCTGACCACTGTTTGGTACAGAAAAGAACAAAACTAATTAACCAATACGTAACATTTTGTACGTTATATCGGAAGAAAGTCGTAGAATGTGGTAATCTGTGCACAGAAGTATCGCGTTAGGTTTGCTGATATAATTTGATATATTTATATATATTTTCTTCGTAGCACATGAGAAACAAAAAAACAAGAAAAGGCGATAGCGCGAAACGCAAAAAGAAGCGCGCCCTCCCCGTACCCCATCCCCCAAACTTGCTGCAATTATCTCTTGTCGTTTATACGTAGTACTTGATATACATTATATACGTGGTATCTTTCTTTCTCAAGTGTAGCGTACAATCAGTCACCATTTTTTCCAAAATCGATTTGATCGAGCGTTGGGGGTTGAACCCCGCATGGAGTCGCTCGAACAATAGGCAGGGGCGCTCCTGGTCCCGGGGACCTCGTGGGCCCAGGACACCACCGCAGCTGGCTGGTCCGGCCGGCCCGTCCGCGTCTCCCAAGATGGAGGCCGCCATGGCGGGCATCGAGTCGGCGTCGGGGAACACGTACACGACCACGCCCCGGCACTACGGCAAGTCCTTAAGCGGCGGGAACATATCCGCAGGCATGAGCAACTGCCGGTCGCTGTCGAACCCTGACGACGAGGACGAGGGCGAATGCAGCGGGAGCGTGGACGATGTGGTGTTGCCGCAGGACCCTGGGTGGGAGCGAGTGGTGATCAACGTGAGTGGACTCCACTATGAGACGCACCTCAAGACTCTGAATCAGTTCCCGAACACTCTGCTAGGCAACCCTGAAAGGCGAGTGCGGTACTATGACCCGATCCGGAACGAGTATTTCTTCGACCGAAACCGACCGAGCTTTGACGCCATTTTGTACTACTACCAAAGCGGAGGTCGGCTGAGGAGGCCCGTTAACGTGCCCATTGACGTCTTCACGGAAGAAATTAAATTCTATGAACTCGGCGACGATGCCATGACTAAGTATCGGGAGGACGAGGGCTTCATTCAAGAGGAGGAGAGGGTATTGCCTAAAAACGCTCTCCAAAAGAAAATGTGGCTTCTCTTTGAATATCCAGAGTCTTCTAAAATGGCCAGAGTCGTAGCAGTAATCTCAGTGTCTGTCATCCTCATATCCATCGTCATCTTCTGCATGGAGACAATGCCAGAGTTCAAGGACGCCCGAAAGCCCTCGGAGAGTGGGACGGGCGTGTCGTCATGTGGAGAGACGATTGCGACCACGGTGCCCACGCCCACGCAACCAGGCAACAGAACGTGGACGCAGGAGGAAGCAGATGCTGCCATAGATAATGCGGAACTGGCAGCATACTTCCGCCATCCGTTCTTCGTCATCGAGACCTGCTGTATCGTGTGGTTCACTTTTGAAATCATCGTTCGATTCCTCTCGAGTCCAAGCAAATTGGCCTTTGCAAAAAACGTGATGAATATCATTGACATTATAGCAGTACTTCCATATTTCATTCAGGTGGGTACCATGGTCGCTCAGTCCTCCACTGACACCAATAGCCAGGCCATGTCTTTGGCCATCCTTCGTGTTATCCGACTCGTTCGCGTCTTCAGAATATTTAAGTTGTCCAGACACTCTCGTGGGTTGCAGATTCTCGGGCGAACTCTCAAGGCCAGTATGCGAGAGCTGGGCCTGCTCATATTCTTCCTATGTATCGGTGTTGTCTTGTATTCTAGTGCCGTATACTTCGCCGATGCGGACAGCGTAGGCGATAATGGCGAGCCGGTCTTTAAGAGCATCCCCGATGCGTTCTGGTGGGCTGTCGTCACTATGACGACGGTGGGGTACGGTGACATGAAACCAAAAAGTACAGGTGCTAAAATCGTGGGGTCGCTGTGCGCAATCACAGGCGTGTTGACAATCGCGCTCCCTGTCCCCGTAATCGTGTCCAATTTCAATTATTTCTACCATCGGGAGGCAGACAGTGAGGACTCCTCAAACTACTCACATGTGCCGAGCTGCCCGTTCCAGCAAGAGCCCTCGGTCGAAGACAAAAGTGAAGGTGATAGCGAGTTAGATTCTAACGATTTTGTGGAGATGGAGGAGGGCCTTCTAGAAACCGGAAGTAGAAAGTCCAACCATAACGGCAACTCCAAGCCGAACAATGTGCAGGGGAATTGCGTGCGGAACAACAACCTCAAAATGATGAGCATTGAGACGGACGTGTAACCCAGGTCCACCCAGGGTGTCCCTGTCTCTATATAGTTAGGTATGGATTGTACTGTTTTTCAGAGCCAGTCTAAACTACTTATTGTTCTTCCCTATATGTACTACACAATTATGCCACGCAAAGTGAACAACACGAATCGTAGATCGTCGTATATATATGCTACCACTGTTTGAAAATAAGTGACGGTACACGGAGCTATGTCTCTTTCCGAAAGAAGGTCGTACAGTGGTATCAACAATGTCGGTAATAAATATGACATGGGCATGTATATGCAATTTCATTACAAGACATAAACAGATAGATAGATAGATAGTCATACAATGATATTAGAAGTAGGTAGCATAATCACGATACTTAACCAACATGGATTCATTGTGTCCTGGTATGTTACTGCCGTGGAAGTAACTTCGAAGTAGAGAAGAGAGACGCAAAAATGAATACATTGCGAACCGTTCAAGACACCATTAGAAACAACATCAATTATACGTAGACATGATGACATTATACTCAACGTGGTTTTCGCTGTTCGTACATATACAATATTCATACATATACAATATCGTACATACTACAGATTAGCTTGAACATAAAGGCAGAATTAATATAGACTTGCTGACAAACTGATTACAGATGTTAGCCGCGATTTGCATAGAAACATGCGTTTTGGTGTTATCGAACAAACGGAGAGGTATGTGTAATATTGATGAATCCAAAGCGTTGTTACGAAGAATCGATCGCCTTGTTTCATTAGACCACCCTTATGCTTCCTTTTGTCATGATTGTGTACTATATATGTAGTCATGGGCCGTATATATACC
The DNA here is from genome assembly GCA_963669155.1 of Arbacia lixula. Lineage (NCBI taxonomy): Eukaryota > Metazoa > Echinodermata > Echinoidea > Arbacioida > Arbaciidae > Arbacia > Arbacia lixula. The sequence continues at coordinate 4,152,018 of OZ022592.1, forward strand.
GGTTCATATTACCGCGTGATAAGCCAATAGTTTATGCACTACCAATTACGTAACTTTCATATACATACAATATATACACTTTATGTTCGCCCCATCCATTGTAAATATAATGAAAGTATTTATATTCAAATTTTTATTATCTTTGATAACAAAATGTACAAAAAATCAAACAAAAAATGTAGTGAAACTACATGTATAAAGACAATTTTGCACTATGCATTTTCTGTAGCCACGCTAACAACCATTTGGTTCATGTGTTGCACTTATCTTTAGTGAAAGAGAGTCTTTCTATCTACATGCTTGCATGCTCAACATGCATATACTTTCAAATTACTATAGTTCATAACTGCGTCAACGTGTAGATCGATCATGATAGGGTGTTACATGACCCGCAACGCCTGCGTGCAACAATCGATCACAAAGATTTCCGTCACTCTTTTTGCGCTTATTTCTGAACTAATCACTGTCGAGAACACGCGAAGATCAATATTGACATGCACACGACATATTGGTACTAATTATAATTTTAATTTGCCCGGGGTTGTACAAATCCAATCGCACTTTAAAATCCGGTTCGCTGTGATTGCGCATCATAATTACGAATGATTTTTTAACATGGCGGTTTGTACGATAACTACAACACTTAGCGCGTTGTATATGTTGTAGGTTTCACCAATCAACAGTGATCGTATAATTATAACCTGTGGTTTGATGCAAGTACACTTAGGCTATCTGCAAATATAGGCATTAACTCTCAACATACATGATATATTTGGCTCAATTTAAAGGCAATCAAATAGCGTTTCGCAATTGTGCGTACAAACCGTTAAACATGTCAAATGTCGTAGTTCATTGACTGTTATTCCATATGAAAGATCTTTGCATCCATTTTCATATTTGATTATGTAATTATTCTTTCCTTTTTGAGATAGAGAAAATGCATGTCATCTTATATGCGCCATGAACACAGAGTGCAGCATAAAAACTATGGCAAAGACGAAACGTATCATTACTTAGTTACAACTGTGAAGGCGTACCTACTTACTATTGCAAGCACAATGACGTTACACTTTCAAATTAAGCAATCAGACCATTGAAGCGAAACAAACCAAACAATAAAAAAAATATATGTTTTTGCACAACACAGTCACACCGGTGAGATGCGTTTTTTTTTTAATCATCATACCTGATATGTTCATGTACATACGTATAAGCAGCATCGTCTGATAGTATGATATGACATGGTAAAGCGAACTCCTTCATTTCCATTCACCCATTCCAAAACGTATTAGGGTCAATGGGCAAACTAAGAAGGGTGTTTCTAATTGGTTAATATGATTCAAATACATTAAACTTTTCCGCTTATTCCTCTCCTATGGATATTATTTTCTAGACATTGTAACAAACATGACCTGAAAATCAACATACCATATGGATAGAACTGTTTAAGAAAGTAAATCAGATACAATTTCATGTTTTATGTTGCATGAATGATGAATCGACCCGAGGAAAAGAACCAACACATTTGATTTCGTTCTGGAAACTAAATGCATTAACCCATGTGAAAATTGTACATGAGTAATACATATAAATCCGACAGGATATAAGTTCGTCTGACTCGTAAAGGGTTAATGCCTCACTTGGGTCTGGTCGGAGGAGACTGGCAAGCGAAAATGCCGTTAATGAGATCCAATCGGACGATTAGTTAATTACCTCGTAGCCCAATGAGACGGCATTGTCTCCGTCCAGCGCGTGTGTTTTTCCGAGTGGCATCGATCGCCCAGCCTTTACGCATTCCTGTAGACGCGCACGCACACAATGAACACGCACAGGCACATTACGTATCCGGACCGGTCACTGCGGAGTTTTTAATGGCGCCTGGTCAAAATACACACACACACAGGCGCACACACATACACAACACACACACACATATTACGTTAGCTTTAACGGTCGTCTCGGAGTGTAAGGTTAGTCATTGGAACATTTAGGACTCTTTAAGACAATCAAAACCTTTAACCCTTACAAGCTCTGAATTCTCTACTGATTTACCGCACAATGTCATGACATTGGTAATGAGATGGTTAACCCGGAAATAAAATGGTGTCTCCAGCGAATATATAAGATGGCGTATTGATGCAATGGTCTTTGGCAAAAGAATACAGGTTATTATTGAAGGAAACTTTTCGTTTCACGTTTTGAATGCTCCTAGAGACTTATACTTGCATATGACCCTTTCATTGCCATCCCTTGAAATGCCCATTGGCTTACTACACATACTCATGCCAATAATAACGAGAAGGTTAAAAGATTATGATGCACAGATCTTGGTGACAGATAGATTATGGTATATTTATGTATATATGGGAGGGGTCCTCTATGATGTATAATATTATATTGCCTGTTGGGGACAATATTCATGTTTGGCTTATGAGAAATTCCTACTCCTTTATATACAGCGGGTCATGTCACAGCGTGTCATGTCACAAAAGTGAGGAAAAACTTTCATCAAACTGTTGACCTATTTACGCGATAACCAGTGTTTAAAATCATACAGCGTCAAATTAAAACTATTCCAGTCATGGTTCAACAAACTATGCATAAAGAGGGCATTTAAACAATCATATAAACTGCCTGATATAATATTCAATGTGTGCCTAGGCTAATTCATGCAATAATTCTCCCTCACTGTAATGGGCCAGTTGAGCTACTCAGTCATTCGATTTGCGAGGGTTACGCTTATTTGCGTTGCGGCTTTGCTCGACTGCCTATTAAGTCAGAGTGTGAAATGAGGGGTCGTAATGAACATACTAATTAGAGGCCAAATCATTGTGCTACACACTACACGATGCGTTTAATCCAGCCCGCACATAACACAGTGCTTGCTAATAGCGTGTGGGTTTGGTGGCAGCGGTGGGATAATGCATTCAAGGCTTGCTATGGATGTTGACTCTATCAATTTGAAATGGATGTTTACCGGAACTAATGGGTTTTTAGCTTCGCAGTTCATACTCACTGATCATCGTGCGATTCGGTCGAGAAGAATAGCACGGGGGCTTTCATCGCCATCTTTGACTAGTGTGAAGGCTCACATCACGACAACATAGTCGCGACTTTCGTGAGACTGTTACAATAGCCATGCCGTGTTAAACTGTTTATCTGCCACTGATGTATCTTGTAACCATATGTGAAATGCAAATGAATAAAAACCGACTTGTTATTTTCTTATTGAGGCTAGTATTAGAGATGTAAACTGTATGATTATCCACATATACCCAAATTCCGTTAATATATTGCCAAACCATATGGGATGCAATAAATAAACAACGATTTGTTATTTTCTTCTTAAGGCTAGTACATGTATTACAGATTTACCTTGTATGATTATCTCCATATTTTCACCAACATCCCGTTTTTAGTAACTAATCACTTTATGACGATAAATCGGACTCGCAATTTGAATTTATTCTCCCGCTGAATACGGCGGAATCATATATGACGTTGGATGAGAAGAATATGTTTATCAGCTGGTGATTGAAGGGGAATGCTTGGCAGACATTAATCATGAACCGCATCTAAATGAGAGTCCATTAGATATCTCTTCCATCGCGTTCTGCCAGGAGGGTCTCGTAGTCGTTGTGTCCAGCCGTTTGACGTAATTGCAGAAAGGACAGATTCTTACCATTACCATGCGTTACTCCATTTTGCATTTAAATGCATTGTTGCCAGGAAAGGTTATGTGATGAAGGCCAGCATCTACAAATGTTGGTGCTTAAAGCTTAAGGCAAGGGTAATGACATCTTTAAAAAAAATGATGAATCTGGAAAAATTCATGATGAAATTATTAATGGTAAAACTGATTCTATTATTTTTTCAAATATTAGTGTAAGGATAACAAATATTAATATTATTAATAAAAAAAATGATTAGGATAATGATAGGAATAGAACTTATGATGATTATGATGATAACACAAAGAACATCAGATTGTGTATAGTATATCAACAACTTAGCAAATAGCTGATAGCGGAACGTCCTCTCCACACAAGTATTTGATATTGTTTCAAAAACATTCCGTATAATTATACTGTATTTTACAAAAAAAAAAAGGCGATACATTTGATTCTTAATCATCCAATATCTATTTTGAATTTTTCTCGCAAAATGAGAATTTGCCATGTGGATTTTGTGAGGGCACTTAGTTATAATTTGTTAGCCTTACATCATGACTAATCTGGTAGCATGGGTGATTTTTTTTTATGGCTGGAAATAATGATTCTTTAATTCCTTCCCTGCCAGGCTCTATACTCCTCTATAGGAAACGCGTGTATTACCTGTGTGAAAATACCCCAATGGTATATGAACAGTTGATATATCCTGAGTTTGACGCACGCCTTTAGAGTGTAATGTGATTTCCTATTTGTGATCTTCCTATAACCGGATACATAATATCATCTAAAAAGTTGAATCATTGGCGGACATTGAACATTCCCTCATAGTGTTATGAATGCTTGTAACAAACCTGCTCAACACAAAGTTAGTTGTGTTTATTAGATTGAAAACTCAGAAGCCACAATACTAGGGAAGAAACAGATAGATAATTGCAAGAGTACACGTCCATTGCGCTTCGAATCTTTCACCGTAAGCACAGATTTGTGTATATATATATATTGTCCACATTTGCGTGAATTATTCATTTGATTTGTGAGATTGTGTCAGTCCAAATGTGATTGACTGAGATGGAAGGAAGAGCGTTTTGTTTATCTTGACATACCACAATTCCCCACGATTAGATTATCGCCCCGGTTATACAATCGTATGATTATTTCAATACTATTTCCATGGCAACTATTACATCACGTCGTCTTTTTTGGTAGGCGCGTGTATCTGTATAGGACGTGCGTGGTCGCAAGACATTGACAGGGGGATCCGACTGCACTTTACTCATCCTCTGTTTCATCCTCCAATCGGATCACTGCATCCCTCGCCCGCCCTCTGCAAGGGGGCTCACCGTGCCCGCCATAGCGTACGGACCTTCACGATTTGCACACGGAAGGCTATTACACTGTGAATTAAGTTAGGAGTCCCAGCTAATTGAATAACACATCTACATAATATGCATTCCTTTCTACTGTTGGGTAGAGGACGCGCGCTCATACAGGTCACGTGATGCGATGCATGGTTAAACCACGAGAGCACTACTACTGTGTCATGCCAGAAGACACGGTCGCATCAGTCATAATCCTCGGGCCATAGTCAGGTGAACAACCTTAACCCATTTCGTGCCACTAATTTCCCCATCAATATATACAAATCCCACACAGCAACCCTAATGGGTTAATCTGTGGTTGAAATTGAAATATAAAATGCAGGTTCCATCGAACCAAACTGACGAAACATCGAACATATATCTTGCAATCACATATTACAAGATGGGAATATAACACCATTTCCCACGTTACTCGCGATATATTTCTCTCAAATAAAATGAATCAATACTAAAACATTTCATTAAAGAACTTAACCTGTACAACTAGCTGAAGCTGTACAACTCAGGGGAAATACACAAAATATATGTTGTGCATATATCATACATGTGCATGTTAAAAATGAATTTAAGCGCAATGTGTTTCACTTACAAATACAATCCAATCTAAAATGGCATAAAACTATCAAATCTACAATACTCAAGAACTATACGAAATTGTACATTGGCAAATATTTTGTGATGCAGCACCTTGCTACGCGATGAAAAATATAACATTTTATAAAAAACTCATGCGCTATAATTTTGTTGAAATAAAATATGTACAAATCAAACATCTGTTAAACAATTGCGACTGTAATATGCAAATAGATATCAAGAGAAATACAAATATATATAATCATGTTATACATTCAATTTTGCAATCACGTGTGACGAGATCAAAATGCAAAATGTAAAGAAAACAACTGAATAGTCAATGACACTATCACTAATTTGGATGGAAGAACTGTTCATGAAAATGTTACCATCTACCGTACAGAAAGGACTCACTTGAAAGTAAGGACTATGGATATAGTTGTAAGGGCTTAAACATACTACACTACGGAAACAACCCTCCATTTTCACCTCCACAAAACGCGATTCTTACTGATAGAGACCTTCATCACCAGTACGGCTTTACCACCCTGGCTTTAATATAAGCCAGTGTACGGCACCTCATGCTGACAGATAAAGCATATGATTACAAAGTGTGATGAAATGGTTTTTCATTTTAAGTTTACTTTGCCGTGAAAAATTATGTAGCAAACTATATTGCTTTTAATTCTCCACCAATACCAGCAGAACTATTTGAGTAGTTAAAGCATCCACTGATTGTTTGTTCATTCATTCATTCATTCAGTAGAAAGTGTTTCAATTCTGTGGATGTTTCGGTTAATCTTCTCAAGCGAGTACGATGCTTTTTCAAACTGTTTTTTTTTTTCGTAGCGTTAGAATCGCCAGTGGGTTTATAATGAGATGCAGAATGGACGGTATGTGACGTCACTAAACCGCGAGGCTTGATGCTGGATCGGATAGCGATTATAAATCGGATGTCATGAACGAGAGTTTGTCATGCTTCCTCACTGTTGTCGTCCCTTCCAATGCCCTGTCTGTCTATTTGTTTTTTTCTTGATCACGCTCACCCACTTTCTCTCACCAATACTCCATATTTTCAGGAGAGAAAGATGGAGGGGCGAAACAGAGAGGTCCGTGCTCAAAACCTGTTTACCTTTACCATAGCCTGCGCTCGTTTTTATCGCGTGGTTTGTGTATTACGAGATAAAAAGCCTATAACAAAACACACATGGGTATTCAACATAACCGATAACCCCCGGGGAATGTTTTTACGATGATCACAGGCAACTGACAAGCGCATTTGTTTCAGGAAATCCTGAAAGTCGATAAAACATTGCAATTTTAAACACATTTTTTTTCTTCATAACAATAGGTAGATTTGGAAGTATTACGTACGATATTTGTAGCAGATTTGTCTTTCATATGTGGAGGGGATATGTGAACTTATCAACTTATTGTATAGACATAGTGTGTCACGTTGGAGTAACACAGAATGTTAGTAATGTCTACCCCTTTTTTGCACACGATAGCAGTTTGGTGTTCTATACGATTTGCGCGCGTCACTAATATTAAATCAAAACGCAACAATGGCGCCCCAACATGCCCATCCAAAGGGTTAACGCGACCCGTGGGAACGGACCTCTCTCCTTTGATCAACCTGTCAGTGTTAACCCCCCTCTTCCCAGTAGGTACAGCCACATGTCTGCATGCATGTGCGTGGAACTGGACACGATTTAGCATAGAGTCCCGGGTCAAGACAAGTTATACTCTAGTAGGCCAACCGAGTTCTTAATTGCGACCAGGTCTTCCCCAAAGGGCACAGTCGGGCACTAGTACAATCTGACTGAAATTTGTAAATGAAATACGAACAGCTAAACGCGTCCTGCTATGGCGGGTTTACCTTGATCAAGGACCCGCTGTAGTAGACATGGTGGTGATAGCGGAAGGGAAGACGTGGCGCCATTTTGAATAAGGTCGCCTCACGTGGTGCGATTCTCGCACCATGTTCTCACGCACATCGCGAGAAAACGAGCAAAGAATCCCGTCAGCAGCGTCTAAGACCCACGGATGTTACACCTCCGCTCGGCCCTATACGCTGGTGGTTCAGATGAGTCTTAGGAGCTTCTAAAGCCATTGCACCACATTACTAACATCCGTGTGTGCTGGGCAGATTATGGATGGTCTAATTTGAATATGATCACTGGTGATTAGTGGTGTCATTCTGGCAGGAACTTAGGTCCACAGCTGCTGAGAAAGTTTGTATACTGATAACTGACTGACATTAAGGAACTATTCCAGTTACAGTAATGATGGTTGAGGACTTAAGTCAATAGCTTACTTTAAAACTTAAGTTCGTTTTCGGAATATCACCTCGGGAATTATAGCCAAGAGGGAAATCGAACGCACCCGTAGGGCTGCAATCCGTGTTAGACTCTCCCTAGGCCGATCTGACCACGTGATGAGGATTCTGTTTTCTGGCAAGAAAGTAGACTGTCTGTGCCGTTTTCGTTTGCACCCATAACCCTCCCCAACCTCCTTTCTTTACACTGCGAAATAGCCAGTCGCCTGATTGACCACGTGCCCAAGGAGTGTTCCCACCGCCACGACTCTACCGTCATCCCCTCACCTTCATCCTCGTGGAAGCTCAACAAAAATGCGTTCACATTCAAATTTAAACCTATCATGATCATGTTTTCATCCTCACATATTTAATTTTCAAAGCCCCCTCCCCCTTTGATATAAGTAATCGCGCTGTAAAATAAGTCAAGGTATGTCAGCAATGATTTTTGTATGCATACAGAAATTCAAAAATAAACTTGGAGAACTGCAAATGAAAAAAGCAAATGTATTGTTGAGGTTGTTAGCATCCATGATACGCTCCATTTCAGTAACTTTTTCATGGCATCAACAACTTGTAGTTTAATTGTTTTCAGAGCTTCGTGTTTGTTATCTAAAATGCATTTGGAAGTTACAAGCATTACGTGTTTTTGAAAAGAAGATACGAGTTTGTACAGACGGGATAAAACTGGTTGAAGCTAAGTTTTCAATAAGATTTCGATAGCAATAATAAACCCACCCCGTTGGAAATATTAGCGTTAGAAGAGGGAAAGGTACGGTTATACATGAGGATAATAAGTGTTATAAACGAGATTATGATCATGGAAGAAAACACTGGATAACTCGAGTGGGACTGTAGGGAAAGTGGCGGTGGCCGCACGCACGGTGCGCGTTGGTCAGTGACAGCGGCTGTGCTATCCGTCTCCAGCGGTGGTGAAGGCGCCATGGTGAATTCACAATCAGCAATCAGCGACCCTACGATATGCGTACGCTTCACGCACGCACTACGCACCCCGTACACAACGTGCCATATCAAAAATCAATGGAAGATATGTGCCCGCACGCACGGACATGAAGTTAATGTGTATCATCACAAAACCACGATGCTAAAATGCAATATAGGTACCGGTTTATATAAAATTATGTTCCTTATCATAATGCATACATAAAGCTATTCGTCATGTGAAGCTAGCACATGGTACAAACTACCGACTACACTTCGTATTGGCGGCTATGACCGCGTATTGTGACATTCGATTTTTAATCCTTCGGGACAATTCGTTGACGCTCGGTTTCGTTCGGAAGGAAAAAGCCAGAACTATTTGGGACTGGTTTAAAGGGAACATGTCACCGTCCCTTGGGGTTTGAGATAGACCGGAAAGAGTGGTAGATAAAGAGGACAAGCGTACTGACCTATAAACGCCGCTTTCTATTAAAGGGAAAATGAAAAATTATATACACATAGTCTGTTGTTGTCCGTCCGTCTGTATGTCTGTACGTGGATACACATAATACCTGTCAGTCCATGCGTTGGTATTCTTCACTGAAGTGAGATAATCCATAGACCATGTTGCAGTTTACGAGTGAATAGAATAATCGTGTGATCTGCCGTTCCTTTTGTGCATGGCAAGCTTGTCATAGTCTGTGAGGTTTGTGAACTCATACCGATGTTTTCTTTTAGAAACTAAATATGCTTTAAGGGAGCTAAGTGACTTCGGTCTCTGCAGAAGGAGGAGAGGGGAGCGGGGGTAATCAAAGACCACACATGGGTTTCGAACCAGGAACAAGATCCTGAAAATGTCACTGCTTTTTCACAGCATCAAGTCCCTCTGTACATTATGCTGTCCATGCTCTTACGTCACACGCGCCGCTGTATTTCATTGGTTTTACCTTGCTGCATGTGAGATGTAGAATAACTCCTGCAGACCATTGCTGTGTGCATCACCAATGTTTTATCATTTCCACAAATGCGTAGTTATAGGGACACTGTACCTTTTCTTTTTCAAGGAAATATATTTGTACTCTACATTCACTGAAGTTCTCACTTACGCATACAAACCTAGATAAGGCCTAGCCCCTAAATATCTCAAATTTACTTATCCCCAAAGTGCAACCTTTTTCTCGCATTCTCCGTTCGTCATCTACCGCCCATTTAGGATTCAATACTGGTCCTACCCCCTAGTAATCGCTATGGAACACATATTATCTACTAAAAGTTCTCACTGTCATCAGGCAAAGCTACATGTAGGTTAGAAACAAAGATTTTGAAATATCATCTTTCCCCTTTTTTCAATGTGAATGATCTTTGATACAAAGTATCTCCAATCATGATAAAAGTGGGGATACATAACAAGGATAAATAAAGATTGTTGAGTTTTAACTTTGAAATATCATCTTTGATTTTTTTTTTTTTAATTCGGAATCATTTTTGATAGAGAGTAACTCTCTAATAATAATGATAATAATGAGGATACATAATGAGGATGCTTAAAGAGGATACATTCCGATGACTAAAAAAAAAAATCATGTTTGAGTAGTTCCGTCCATACGATCTGATAGTTCCCTTGAGATAGGAGCACGTTAGTGCGTGCATGCCTTTTCCCATTGATTACCCATGCGCTGTGCATAACAAGTAAATGCCATAGATAAGGGCCCCTACTGCGCCCGACCCACAGCGAGGCCGAAGATAGGCGGATAGTGCGGGGGGTAACTGTCGAGGATGAGATGCAGACATGAGGCCGGTATGGCGAGATGAGGGAGGAGAGAAAGGGGAGACGAAGCCGGGTGATATGCGCGAGTGAAACAGAAGGACATATATATATATATATATGTGTGTGTGTGTGTGTGTGTGTGTGTGTGTAGATATATATATATATAGAGAGAGAGAGAGAGAGAGAGAGAGAGAGAGAAAGAGCATTTTGTTTTTATATATTATATGCTAACATACAATAAGGATATATATTCATATATATGTATAGAGAGAGGGGGGGGGGGTGGGGAGAAAGAAATGGACAGAGGAAAAGAGAGAGAAAGAGAAGACATACATTCTTGTTAATACACAATAAGGATACGGAGAGAGATAGATAGAGATAGAGAGAGAGAGAGCACTATATATATATATATTTATATTTATATATATATATTTTTTTTGCTAACATACAACAAGTACATATATATAAAGAGAGATAGAGGTAGAGAGAGAAACACAGACAGACAAACAGACTGAGAGCGAACATTTATATTTAGTAAAACGATCGGTCTTACAACATCGCTGTAAGCCTCATTGCGATCCGCACCTAATGTATGAATAAGAAAGAGAACTGTAAGGAAAACAGAGCTTTGAATATTGCTACGGTCTCATGTTAATTTCGTTGATATATATTGATTAACATATATTCACATATAGAGAGTGAGGGGACGGGGGATAAGATGGAGAGAGAGGGGGGGGGGACAAAGAGAACGAAAGAGACAGAAAACACAGAGAGAAAGAGGCAAATAGAGAGAAATTGATTGAGAGAGAGAGAGAGAGGAGAAAGAGACACAGAGAGAAAGAAGGAGGGACAGATAAAGAGAAATAGGAAGAAAGAGAGAAATAGAAAGAGACACAAAGAGAAAGAGAGGGGACAGAGGAAAAGACAACGACAGAGAAAGAGAAACATGAAGAGAGAGAAAAAGAGAGGAAGAGAAAGAAACAGTGACAGAAAGAAGGAGAAAGAGAGAGAGAGAGAGTGGAGTTAATATATGTGTATCATTATGGGTTGTTTGGAGGGGGGGGTCAAGACTCGCGCCCACATCTCCCCCCCCCCACCCCTCCCCTCCTCCTTTAACCCCGCTCCGCCGCTGCACAGCAGGTCCTCGCTTATTATGCTGCGTGTTTGTTGACGATGGGCGAACTATGTAACCTTTACTCTTTTCGCTGGAGATTGGTAAGCCTGACTAGACCTCCTTATCGCCCATTCCTCAGACATACATTAAAAGCCCCTCCAACATGTCCAACAAGCCTGCTTCTTTCCAGCCAATACATGCGTCTCTCTAAGCTCGTGCACACAATGTGCCTTATTAGACCTAAAGGAGCCCACTTAAATGTTTTTTAAGCCTTTCTGCGCCAATTAGCTGCTCTATGCGTTTTGTGTGCATTCTAAGTGCGAAATTGCATCAATGGCGCACAACGAGTTCATGCGATTTAAAATAAGGTTACGAAAACGACTCTTCTTATTTCTAAAGTATGATATGCAAACTATATCAACGTGTGGCCTTCTACATGACGCTGATGCTCATAGTTGCTTTGAATTTCAACAAGTTTGAACAATATCCAGGACTAGGCTATCATTGTTTATTTGATTTTTGTGCAATAAACATATTAAAAGATATCAAAGGGGCAAGAATTCGTGAGATGCTCTTCAGGCATGAGAGAATATCTAGCAGAGCAGGAACATGAAGATAGATGAGTACGTTGATATTGGCGTTAGCTGTCACATACGTCATCTCATGTCGGGATGGTCACATTATGATATGTTGAACTGCAAGCCTGACGTCAAAGCTGTTGAGCAATATTAATCAAAATTATTCAATAAACATGATAAACGAGCCTGGCAGCAATAAACAAATCATCCTCATTTTTTTCTCCGAGCCACCCAGTAAGAAAAAAAAATAAATGAAAACAGTGACTACTCTTGTGAGTACTAGGAAGTTGGATTAAAAATATCTAACAGGCTGGAAACTAGGCTACCAATTGAGGTGAAATGTGTGTAGCTGTTTACATCATTAGTGATTAGTTAATCCCATCGTCATACCAGCGGTCATCCTCAAGTCATATCCGGAATTCAAGCCCTTAATCCCTGACCGTCTAATTAACCTTTCAAGTCAATCATACCGAAATAGCGGGAACTGGCGGTCACGAGGATAAGCTTGCCATATTCATCTATAGTAGATGTTGCCTGGATATGGTCAAGCATTGTATTCTTAGCAAATTTAATATAATTCGGTTAAACAAGTTACTTTAATTATCTGATGTTATTAACCCGCTCTTTGATCGTGCAGATTCATGTGGAGTACTTTGCAAACTATATAGATGTATACTTATAAAATACTGCAAAGATGTCATGCCTCTGTTGACGTTAAGTTAAAATTGACTTACAATTTATTGATTAATTCATGTGTGTATATGACTTGTCTTGTTGTGATGGGCAGATATTATTTGATTTTCGGGCTGAAGCATTATTAAGGCATTTGATACTTCACAGTCTGTTTAGTTTTGTGTAGATGTTGAAACACAATGACCGAAGGAATGCGTCTTAAATTGGTTAAGGTTATCCAATCCAAGAAGGGGGGAGGGGGGGGGGGGCAGGGCTAGAATGCAATTGCCAGTCCTGTGTAACGTGACAATAATTATGATAAGCAAGAAAGAGCAACCGTTAACGTAGGGATATCAGTCTTAAAAAGGAAACACACCAATTGCTCTTTACAATTTTTCTGGCTCTCCGTTCTTGAAAATATCTTTCCCCCCAATGAATGTCCAGTGAGGACGAATGATTTTTAAATGATTATGTTCCATTCGTGGCTTTAAAGAGGATTAACACGCACACAACCCATTTAGCAGCCGTTAGTCTGGTACCCAAAGGCTTAACGAGGAAACGTTGGCTTACTTGTTGTAAAGATAGATTCGTAAGATGCACAAAAGAAATGTGTGCTTAGCTTTTATAGCAACATATAGAGCTGCATACTTGGAGACATCGCAAGATATGGCAGCCATATACGTGGCGTCATAAGACTGCTGGTGATATTGATTTTATAGTGGAAACCCGTTCGTCTTGTCAACAAGTAATCCCCGTAGAGACTGTCCGCTCGCGCGCATGACATCATCTGCGTACATCCACGCTGTGGGTTCTCTTGCAGGCCGTACGCTGGAGTATGTATATGTATTCAGCTGCGTTTTCGCAAAGGTCAAGGGTCAGTTAGCTCCTTAGAAGCGCGAGGAGAAGATATCGCATAGACTTTAATAGCACGCGAATGGGGACGACATACATTGGCTTAGATTATACATGTTCGCGTATCTTAACTCTTTACATGCTTCACACTCCATGTGTGAATGTTTCTTTAACTATTAACGCATAAAAATCCCATGGATAATATGTTTTTCTGTTACGTAATGGGTTAATCATGTTATACATGGTATCATGGTCGATCTGTTTTAGATTGGGGTAGCATTTCAATAATAGAGTTTAGAAAAAAAAAATTACATTAGCATGATTATATCATATTGACCAGAGATGCATTCGGGTAGAGTTTTGCACTACGCAAAAGGAGGGTGTACACCAACATAGATTAAACATGTTCGCATATCTTATGGTGATGGTTCTTTTTCTGTTCTTGGCCCAATACTTTGGAAAAATTTGAGACCTTTAAGACCTTTCTCAAGACTCATCTCTTGAGGTGATTATTGCAGCTCTATGTTTATCTTCCATTTCCACAATGTTATACTGGTATTTTCTCTCTAATGCTCTTACAAACAATGTATGAAGTACTAAAAAAGTGTTAAATATCGCTATCATCATAATATTGGATCGGTGTGCTTTGGCTTGTAGTAGCAGCTCAGAAAAGTGTTTGGAATCTAACCTGAATTTTAGACAATACGGACATACGATACAGGGTGTGTTTAGATGACGTAGTGAGCAATGAGAGAATCGTGATTGTGATTTGTGTTGACTTAAGAATATAGAATGCAGAAGAAAGAGAAAACGAGATGGGAATGAGAAGGAATGACTGATGGAGAGGTTATAAAAACTATGATGTTACATAAATAAAACAAAAAAAAACACAGATGATGGGTAAGTTCAAGAAGGCCATGGTCAAAGTCAACAGCATTAGGCTGGGAGAAAAACGATATTCAAGAAGGAAGAGGACGAGAGAAGGAGAAAAAGAAGTCTACTTTAATTTTGATTGGTTATGTCGAAAGCTGCGTTTGCCGGATGGCCGTTAATGAGCTTCACCAGACAACAATCATGACCACTCAACTGCTTCCTAACCTTTCGAAGCCAAGATATGCTGTGTGAGTTCCGAAGGCTAGCTATTTGCATTGCCCCTGTCCCGCTCGATGTATTAATAGCATGGCGATTCGGGGCCCCTCGCGTTACCCAGCCAAGCTTTCTGAGGTTAACTAGCGCTCTTCACGGCAAGTCAGGCTTGATTATCGTGCCATCTGCCCGACTAAAGATTGAGTTCACAACCCCGGCTGTATGGCAAACCTTCACATCAGCGGTAATTGTCAGATAAAACTCAAAACGAACCCGACGCTGCAACATGTTTATGCTTATCTCATTTCACGACCTGGTCAGTCAGACCTGATTGAATAATTTAGAACAAGACCCGAAATGTATAAAACATGATTAATGTTATTTATGTTAACACGTTCCGCATCTCCCTTTACACTCGTAAAGAAACCCATGATTTAAATCCATGTCGTGTGGAAAAGACTACAAGCGACGCCGCGCCGAATGTTCCCCCGAATAAGACTGGTGTCAGGGCATAACTTAAAAGATAGCGTGCATCGATATGTGCGGCGGCTATATCACTCTTGCCTCTGGAAATCGGAGCGGCCACCACTCAAGATGGCTGATTGCTCATTTGGCGAATAAATTAGAACCTCGGCTGGCGGAGAAGGAATTTTAATGACACTTTCCTCCATCAAATTGATCTGTCGTGGGCCTATCAGTGCACGAAGACATTGACAGGATTTTTGCCAGTAACATTCTCGCATCCTCCGAGATCTAGGCACGGGTATACCTTAATGCCACGCATATCCTTACAACATGTAGCCTATAAATAACCTACGTAGTTTACGTACATGTATATCTGTTTGTTTCGCGGCACACGTCACTTTAGGATATTCCTGTCGAAAATGTGGTCACCATCTTTGTCCGGATTTCATTGTCTGCACACAAGACCGTCAACCAGTATGTTGTACACACGATACCATGGCCCGACTTTTGTTTGGTGGTGTATGTTTCTTGTAAAAAAAAAAAATCACCATGCCTAGTGCAACCAACAGCTTGTGAATTGACTTGAAGTAGACTAAAATACGAATTAACGTAGCAATACATGTTCAGTATATCTCCAACCCCAATCCTTTCCACTTTGTGCAACACACCGTAATAGCCAGCACATGAAACCCATTCCCTATCCCTCCTAGTAGTCCCCTCCATAACAACCCCCAAAAGAAACATTATGAACATGGCAACTAACTGGAAACTTCTATCACATCGTATACTAACATATTGTTATGAGGCGGTAAAACAAGGTCGTAATGCGCATGCGCACAATAATTATGAAGTTACCGATCCAAAAATTTAGACTGCAAATCCCTCTCCATGATTAATGTTAAAATGCAACCTTTTCATTTATGGTGAAGTCTTTCCAACAGCCAAAATGAAAGGGGTTTTTCCTAGCAGTGCTTGTTTAAAGATGGCAAGCATGTTTGCCTACTACATCCAAACAGAGGTAGAAGAAATATAAGCTAGCGTATGTTTGCGAATATCCTATGGTTTACCTGTTTTTGCAGCCCCTACCTTTTCGCTGAACCCCTACTCCCATTCCAGCACAACCAAACAATGAACCAGCAAAAATAGCACCTGAAATTGCATTATCCCTCAGCACCGCTACTTCTTAAGTAATTATGTGATAAAGATGGGTTTTATTGTTTATAACCGTTGCACACTGGCTACAATGCTACATTACATTACATGATCTAACTATAGGAGTATAACATGTTTAATTTCAGTTTATAGAAACAAACACCCATTTTACTAATACGGTGTCATTCCGTTCTGACTTTTCATAAACTTAATTTGGTATATAGCGTTAATTGTATATCTCACTCATGGGGAGATCATATTACATCTTATGACATAATCTCGGAAGAACTGAATAATTTGATCTCCAATCCCTCCCCCCCCCCCCCCATCTCTGCGACACGCCCTTTCTCCCTTCTTCATTACTTCGTTGCCATAATAACCAATGAAAAAAGGTATCACCGAATTAGGGAGGAAACGAAAACCCACACTTTGAGGAAAGAAAGTATATATTTATCAAAGAGCATATATATACTAGTATCCGTACCCAAATTCCCTAAATGTGAATATATCTTACGCTATCAAACGCATATACTTTCTTTTTTATTTATTGTTAAACGCTTGTGATCTTTTCCGAGTTACTCATGTTATTGATATGACCAATACGTTAGTCTCTATATCAATAGGTGGGCATTACTGTGACTGGTAGACCATTTTCATTTTGCATGGCGTGTGATTCTACCCTGCTCCTTTCCCGTCGTTCATATATATTCTTCCACAAATTACCAAACTCTATTAATGTGTGTCCGGTTCTCCCAGTTTGCTTCGTATTACAGCAGCATATACGATTATGTGTATACATTTATATACGTTATGTTGCACTTCAAAAATGACGCTTCTAGATGTAGTTTATTTTTGCCGCTATATACATCGTCGCACGTTTATGAAGTCAAACAATCATAATTATTATTAACTTATTTTCTTGTCTCTTATGTATCGCCTGCTTCATGCTTGCCCGACTATACACTTCATTTTTGCGTACACTTGCAAGACATGCACATTATACGCCATTTTGTATCTATACCTATAGTTGTATTATGGGTTTGGCAATACATGGTTTCATTAACATTAATAATTATTTTCATCTTCTTTCTTCATTGTATGTGGATTTTCATAGAAATTGAGAATTATCAATGGTTTTCAGCTGCAGCACACTAACCTATTGAATGCTGTGCGTTGCAATCTAATGAACATACTAACCGGCTTGCCATTAACGCAAGAAACACGAGGGGTTTGAGGTACATGTATTCCCTTCGTTTTCGTTATATCTACCCACAAAATCAAGTTGTTATTTTTTTCTCTGTGCTTCGAACACAGCACGCAATCCTCAGTGATAGAGGATAACCAAATCAAATCATTTAAATCTCATAATATTATGGGCAATAGGTGCTCTGAACATTTTAAATGACAAAATTTACAAATGCCAAATTATTTGTCTGATACAGAGGCAATGAACAATCACAAATAATGTTAGGGTAGCCTGGATTAAAGGCTATATGTGGCGCCTTTAGATCATCAGGCTATCTGGTGCATGCAAGTCACTGAAGCGCGTAGAGTCGGGTAACATGAAGGAAGGTGGTCTAACGGCGCCGTCATCGACAAAGGTGGGCCATGGAGTCACGTGACAATAATCAAGAATCACGTGGCGTGTGTCTGTGTTTGTGTAACACAAGTAAACCACGTGATGTAACATTGATGTGACCACGGAGCATTATTTTCTCCAGTATTCTGAAGACAAGCAATGAACAAGTGAAACGTAAACAAACAAATGTTTTTTGGGGGGTTTTTTGGTGGTAAATTTATCTTTAAGATACCGTGTAAAATAGTTGGAAGCACAAATCTGGCACTCTACCAATGATCAATACATATTAGGTTATGACAAAAGTAAAAAAAAAAAAAAAAACCACTAATATGTAATAGTAAGCAAGAACATATCACATTTCAAACAAGTATGTGATTGACATCCAGTAATAGATGTGATTATACATAAACTCGGCTAGTTTCTTATCTACGTTAGATATCAAAATACCAACTAGAACATTAAAATATTGCTTACAAAAGATAATAGCTGTTTTCTTAATGTGTAAATAAATCCCCTTTGTATAGGGGAAAGGGTCGTGATATACAAACGAAAATCGTTTTTGTTACTCAATTAAGATGCTACGATATCTGTCTCTAATCCAGTGGATAGCGTAAAACATATATTTTTACGGAGATATTCAAAGAATGAAAGATGGCGGGTCAGATACGCTTTGTCTTCGAGGGATGTTTTGTGTCTCAATCTTTCATGACAAAGAACAAACAAAAATGCCCGCATCCGTATAATCCTGAAATAAGCTTCTAAACGGTAACTTCATTTCCAAAATGAGATGATAACGTTGGTGTGATGCTGCAACGACACGATGAAGATGAGGAAATATGCAATGACTTTGGCCGTGTCTTAAGTTGTGTGGTTCCGACAACTTTCATGACCACACATGGTACTGTATTACCATGTTTATATATCTTTTTATAACTCTTAGTTATTTTGTGGGGTTGACAATTGACAACTATCCAACTCATTCAAAGGCTTAAGGTCATGAATGTTAAATATGTCGTGACTTCCAGTAATACTCGAAAGGGAATACGTTCTAGATGAAGAGATAAAAGCAAGTCAAGTTGGCTTTGGCATTCTTGGCGTGTTACTATCCGGTATCCGCAGCCCAAATGGTGCATATACATGACACGGTTCCAATGAACCCGTTCGGGTCATATACCTTCTCAAGATAGATCGTGATTACCTCAAAATATGCTTTTCAGATAGGGATATCCATGAGAAAACGACAAGTTAAAGGAGCCACATTCAATCAGAATTTTCCCATTTCATCGGGCAATAACCTCCCTCCTCATCCCGCGCTACGATCCACTCCCATATAAATGGCATGGCACTGAAGCCAAAGCGAAGGCAGTGAAAAGAAAGAACACCACCACCACAATTCGTGATTAATTTTCTATTTCGACGCAGCCCATCTGGGATTGAATGCAGTGCATCTTGCAGGAGACAACTTTCCCCCCACCTGTAATGGGATTGGGGAAAGTACAGAGAAATCGCAAGGCGAATAGTCTCGCTCAGTCAAGCCAGTCATCCTAAGATTTGCTTCTGGACACGTGAAGACATTGAAAGCCTCCCCGCACCTATACTGGATAGATAAACCAGCTATATCTATGGCCAGCCGTCTGGTACTAACGGAGAGCGGCCTAGCTAACAACGGCACGATGTCACACTGCAACAACGTGTACTACCATTGCATCATTTTCTTTTACTTCTCTTTCTGGTCTAAGCTTTGTACCGTACCTTCCACACCAATGTGTAAACATACAAATTGTCATTAACATGGTTAATATCCTCAATACGAATCGTAATGTCTGGATATGAATAGAATCAACCTTTCCGTTTTCTTCCCCGCCATCTTCTTCTTTTTCTTCAACGTCGCTATCATCATTGTGATCGTATCCTACCCATCTCTCTTCACCGTCAGCCAAGACGGAAATTTCTTTGCTCTTATGGAGACCACGTGACCAAGGAGCGTATATCTTCTTCGTCTTGGCAAATTCTTCAATACGTCTCTTCTTTCACAAATATATATTTATAAATGGTATACACACTTAAGCCATCAGAGAATATTGCGAATTTTTATTCTGATTTTTTTTTTCAAAGACTGAACGTACGCCAAACTTGAGAACGATTGGATAACGCAATGTATAAAGCATGACCTCTTGTCATCATTACATAAACAATATTTCCTTTATTATTCTGAAAGCTGGTTCTATAATCAATTCCAGTTTTTGTTGGTTTTGCTTCATCATCGGATAATAAAGATAAAGGTTCACTTCTTTCCATACCACATGCAAGGTGTCATTATATAACGAGAGCATAATTACAGCTACATTGCTACAAGTCGCATTTTCGAATGTGACGAGGTGTGTGTGTGGGGGGGGGGGGGGGTAGGTAAACGATGGGTACTTACTATACAAACGACGAGGGGGTAGAATGCAACAAAAAACAATCGACGTTTTAATTTTCTTGATTAAAATGCACAGGCATATGGTATTTCTATTGAGCGATGGATGGCTTGCTGATTTGCAATGATCACGGAGGAGTCTGTCGCTGGTTCCCTATACACCCGCTGCCTTGCACTCAACATCGCCTCTTAGCCAGATACAGAACCCAATTTTCCGTCATAAATAATTCAAGGATATCGGTAGTGCAAATGCCCTTCCCGTGTCGCCTGCGCCCCGCCTTATCTCTCTCTCGTACATCATGTACATGTTGTATGCGTACATCTCCCTCTGTCTATCACTCTCTCTCTATTTCTTTCTCTCCCTCCCTCTCCTCCGCTCCCCCCCCCCTCTCTCTCTCTCTCTCTCTCTCTTCCCGTCTCTATCTCTCTATGTTCCCCCTCTCTCTATTATCTCCTATCCTCTCTCTTTATATTTTTGTTATTTTTTTTCTCTCTTTTTCCCTGTCTTTATCTTTCTGTTCTTTCTCTATCTTCCTGTCTCTTTGCATCTCTTTGTGCCCCTCTCCCTTTATTTTTTTGTTTTATCTCCATGCGTCTGTATGTCTGTCTGACTGTCTCTCTCTCTATCTCTCTCTCTCTCTCTCACCCTTTCTCTCTCTCTCTCTCTCTCTCTCTCTTTCCGAGCTGCTCTACATTTGCTCTCCTATATATCTCTCTCTATAACCCTCTGTCTGTCCCTCTCTATGTCTTTCGATATGGAAATGTCCGTCTCTGTATCTTTATCTCCCTCTCTTTACCCTTTCTCTCACTCTCTGACTATCCCTCCTCTCCATCTCCCTGTCCTTCATCTCTCTCTCTCTCTCTCTCTCTCTCTCTCTCTCTCTCTTTCTCTCTTTCTCTCTCTGCTTGGAGGGCTGCCATCATGACGAAAGCTGGTGGTAATTGAACGCGATGCGAGCAACACAAGGGACTGCTCACTGCGTGCACAGCGCCACAATGCTCGCGCTTCCCCCCACGGGCTCGAAGGAGGGCGCGTTACGGGCGCATTCCTTAGGGGACAACACGTAATATTACAAATGAGGCAGCGACCAGCGAGTGTCGGCGCGCAGGCTTTTTAGGGCGCGAGATGGGAAATAGTGCGTATAGAGTACAGACGACCAAATACGTTGCCCCGGACAGTAAATGGGGCCTGATTGTGATGACGTCGTTTGTTTGGAAAATGGAGCACGCATCGCACTCCTCCAGAGCTAAATTGAAACTTAACCTCTCGGCTAAAGACAAGGCCACCTGATTTAGATAAAGTAACAAAATGATCATTATATTTGTTATCAATTACTAAAATAAAAGAAACACCATTTACAATGCCAAAAGGTAATGCCAATGGCATTGTTCATAATACTAATATCAAGTATATATAGCTATCACCAGATCAATTATATTCCACGTAAGTTGCCTTGCCATATTAATATTCATTTCCATCTGGTTTCATATACTGAGCGATAGTTTTGTGCACTGTTTCCCCATATTTTCCGATTTGTTCTGATACATTTAGTGTTCTCCGATTTGATACCTTCATTTCAAGCAATGTCCCATTCTTGAGTTGGTTGTTTAGATAAGAAGCATAGTGAATGGGGATATTTTGACCACAAGGCGCCAAACCCGACGATCGGCTAGCGAAGGTGCCCGCGGTCGGCCTGGGCAAATACATGTGTAATCTTCATGAGATCTAATGTTGACAAGATGCGCTTCAAGAGGCTACGACAAACTCATGAAGACATGAAAGGTGCTCCTGAAATAGAACAAACTTTATTCTGCTGTCGCGTTCTCCTATCAACACCGTGTAAAGTTAATCTTTCTTCACGTCGAAGTGACGACGCCATTTTGTTACGGGGAGAAACAGGCATATACCATACAAAAGATGTGACAAAAAACGTTACTATAATGTTCACATCATCGTGAACATTAAAACATAACCACAGATCTTCTCTCATACTTTAATGGCCACTATGCACGATGCTGTCGATGAAAACCAGTTGATGCAATCGAGGTGTAACAAAAATGTCAAGCCCAGAGAAGGAATGCATTTCGCCACAATTCAAATCAACAAGCAAGGAGCTCGGATCTTGATACATGTGTAGGTAGCATCTTGGAAGTGGGTCAGCGCCTTAACTCTGTCATTACCATGAGCAAAAAGATGCGTAGTAAGCCTTTGAGGGGTTTTCAAGGCCTGGTAATGTCAGGGTTTACGCCGGGGGCGGATATTGAAATAGATGCTCGCAATATTATCTGGTAACCTTGACGCATGGTGGCCCATGGCGAATGGAGGGACATGGAGTAGCGAGCGACGACGGCTGCGGGCGGAGGAGTAGCGCTAATGGCGGAGTGAACACGATGACTCGCCGAAAGTCAAGCATCATAATCACTAAGTCACGACCCTCCACGCCTTCCGACTCAACTCCAACCAAATTCAACACGACGCCGACAGGAACAAGATCATCTTCATTAATAACTGACATACAATCATCACCAGTGAGGATTAATTTAAAAGCGTGAACATGCAGTGCTCTGCAGATTAGAGATGATCATTATGTCATATAAATAAATAGATAAATAAAGTATCAATGTTTTTTTCGCCCGCTTTTGTTTGCTCGTGAACCCCTGGAACAAACTGAAAAAAATTACTAGTTATATACAACTCTGCATCGTTTGTTGTGGGATGTATTCCCTCTGGAATTTGAAGTGAGCTCGAGTTGACATATGTGAATCTTTCAGTGGATATGCTCCATTCAGACATGATCATGACCTACATAGCCTACGACGTCACCCAGTAAACGGTGTCTGACACGCGCGGCGAATCAGCACGCGTGTTTCATTTTGGATAACATCGTAAAGACAAAGTTATATCGTGTGATTGTTTGTTCACCCCTCCCCCCAGAGAAATGATAGTCCAGCCCATCTCCAATGTAATGTTAATCACGTGCTATCAAGTTCTGCGTCGATGGATGAAAATTGGATGAAGTGACTACGCGCTACGATGCCTCAGTGAAATAGGGATATCAACGTTACCGCGGTTGCGTGAAACCATTAAAACCCAACGGCGAAATGAACATGTGGGAATACAATAGGTGATGTGAGAATAATGTGAAACGGGAGAGTAGCCCACTATCTGACGTCATCAGCTTCATCGTCCTGTTTACGTCGTCCACCAGAAGGACGTATTGGAACGTCTTGCAGGCCTGTGGAGTTTACCCCCTGCTATCAATGGAATACTCTTCTGCGTGTTGAGATTACTCGTCTTGGCCTCGACCATTCACCATGCAGGGGTTGCGGCAAAGAAGCAAGGTAGGCATACTTGTAACAGTGCTAATAATATATGAGCTCGTTGTGTGAGTACCTTGTTCGTCTGTATATGTTTTGAAGGTATGTTTGTGTGTATCGTTTATGTTCGTGTGTGTGTGTGTATGAGTGTGCACGTGTAATGTTATGTTGAAGACGGATTAGGAGGAAAGGGGGGAGAGAAAGGCAAGGGATGAGAATAGCAAGATAAAAAAAAAGGGAGAAGATAATACTTTTCCTCCACATATTCTTTTCTATTACCTCCTTTTCCTCTTGTTCCCCCTGCTCTTGCCCCTCCTCCGCTATCCTTCTCTTCCCTTCCCCTCCCCCTTCGTCATATTTCCCTAATCCACCTCCTCTTGCTACCCCCCCCCCCCCCCTCCTACCCCTCCTCCTCCTCCTCCTCGTCCTCCTCCACCCACTCCTCCTCCTTCCAATCTTCTCATATACCTCCTACCCAATACCCTCGTCCGCACGTTATCTTTCTGTCTTCGTCTTCCTCTATACCCCCTCCCTCTTAATCCCTCTCCCATCCTATTTCTATTTTACACGCCCTCCTTAGTCTCGCTGAATAGTGGAGATACGTATTCATAATCGTCTTTTCACAACAACACAAAAGACGCTCCCATTGTCTTTGATTAACTCCCCCTATTTATTTTTCAGGAAACGTGCATAAAGCGTGTTGTGTACACAATTATCAACTTCAAAAACATTTGTACTCGGTCACGCATCCCATAGGCCATGGGATAAGATGTGTCAAATGAACGACAAAGAATTACCGTTTGAAAATGCATTAGCATTGTTGCATATGTTGTTATGTTATTATTGAAATTATTAACCTTTGAACTTTAACTTTTTTGTTGGAATTTCATTTGCGGAGGATGCGGAGGAATAAATATGTATGTATGTGTGTGTGATATAGGGGGGGGGGGGCATAGAACTGTAGCTGGCCTCGGCACAAGGACAATAATTGTGTAAAGACAACTAAATTTAAATATTGCCAACAAATGAAGTGCGATCATTAGGCAATGTGCGAGTCAAATGCCAAGTGTGTGAAGTTTATTTCACCTTTGCCGTCGAACAAGACACAGTTTAAGTTTTGATGATTTACGATTAAATTGACAATATTTTCATTTGGGCGACAAAGAAAAATGAAATATGTCAGTGGACAGAAATCAATATGCCACTTAATAAAATATGCACATAACATTTATTAAGTATCGCAGTTTATGACGCCACTCACAAAGAAATGTGTTCACCATGATTACAAGATTCTAGTTGTATCAAAGATGTGAATGTATACGAGAAGATTAAAATAAATCGCTTGCAGTGACATATTAGCTATTTCATTTGCTTGGTATGGGGCTCCCAAAATAATATTAAAAAAGATGCAAGCCAAATGAAGCTGATGAATTATTTAATTGTTGTTAGCAGTTTTCAAAGTGTCAAATGTATTTTATTACCTAGAAGCTATGCAAAGATATTCAAGCAAGGAGCTTCCTGTGTGGAAGGTCCTTGATTCAAGTGATATGACCGTCACGTTGTATTTGAAATAACGTTTTTTTGTGTGTGAACCCCTCAAAAATAGTTCTGTAACTCAGGTTTGAGGGGTCATGTATTTTTAGTAAAGTATTGACAAGGATTAAAGGAGGGTGGAGATGTTCTAATATGTACACGGGACTTTAAACTGACATGAAAATACCACGTACAATGAGGAGAAGGATATTTGATCAGTGCATTTGAACAACATTATCATAAACCTAGTCTACAACTAAAGAAATGGAACATATATTGAGACCAACACAAAGAGCTATGGAAAGAAGAATGCATGCTCAAGTTACTTGACAAAGTGAGGCACACTGACATATGGCAGAAAACGAAGTTCAAAGATATTATAGTAAAAATTAAAGAGATGGCATGGAGATGGGCAGGACACTTGTATAGAACACAAGACAACAGACATGACAGATGGAACAAGAAACTCATAAAATGGCAACCAAGAACAGGAATGCGAAGAAGGGGCCGACAAAAGAGAAGGTGGAGAGACGAAATATCAACATACACAAACACAACAACATGGAACAGAATGACAGCAAATAGAAGTGAATGGAAACTGATGATGATGATGATGATATTTTTAGTTGCTTCATTATCGTACATAATCATAAGACATTGTGGTAATTCATCTTTGCAGTGACGTATCGTTTGTAATGATTACACAATCATGGAATGCGCAGACATTCTGAATATACAGCAATATGAAAAATAAAATGTTGATAAATTCTGTATTTTCCCTTTGTTTTGCATGTGATGCGTTAAAGTTCATTGTTCATTCAAAACACGTTGAATCTTCAAAAGAAATGGAGCCTTCGCTGTTAAAAACAATGAATTGTGCAACATTTAATTTTGTGACTTTGCCCCATATTAGGGCATGCTGCACATTCCATGATTGTATATTCGTAGCAAATGGCACACCAATGTGAAAATGAGTAATTAAGCTTTTTAACGATACCGCAGTTACGTACGATGAAGCAACAAGCGATATATTATCCCTCAAACTTCAGTTGCAGAACTTTTTGAGGGGTTTATAAATTTATATTTACTTTTTTTTTTATCTTGGAAAGGGTTTACCTTCTCTGAAAAGGTTCATTATACCATATACTATGTGTTGAACAGATAACCATCGAAGATGTGTTAGCATTTATGTGGAATATCTTTCTCCCTTTCTCGCATCTCGCCGAGGTTAACCCTTAATGTGCCGGCAAAATGTTACTGTGTGGGATTTGTTTACGTCGCTCGCGCCACAATACATTAATGAAGGGTGAGGAGTTAATGGTCCCCTGTCATCAAAATGTTTGTCGACTTATGTTGATGCAACATAATATGTACATAACCAAATCACTAACTGTTCAATGGAAATATGTGTCTTATATTTTAAAATAATTTTTCTTTATTTTTTCTCAGCACTGATAAGCCCGCCTCCAAAATATCCTCCAATTTCAGATTCCCCCTGTGACATCATCAAAGGTAGAAATTAGCAGGATAATATGCAGAAATTATGCACAAATTAAACATTGCAATGACTACCCCACCTGCCCACAAGAGCATCACATGTCTTCACACAATACCATCTAACAACCTTTCATGTGGGAATAATTGTTTCCTTATGTCAGAAATGTGTTAGCTATGTGATGCTATTATAAGCACTTGCAGGTAGTCATTGCAATGCTTATTTTGTGCATAAATTATGTCTATTATCCTGCTAATTTCTTCCCTTGATGATGTCACAGGGGGAATCTTGAGTTGGAGGATATTTTGGAGGCGGGGGTTATCAGTGCTGAGAAAAAATATATAAAAAATTATTTTAAAATATAAGACAGATATTTCCAAATTATGTTGCATCAACATAAGTCGACATACATTTTGATGACAAGGGACCTTTAAGTTGTGCATTTCACTTGTGGCGTGTTTATAACTAGATACGATTGGCAGGTTCGCTGGCTGTTAAAAAACGCCAATTATTGTAGGCTGCATCATTAGCGACTAATTGCTAATGCAGTGATCTATACCACTGGGACGCGGTGGTAATCCATACTCTTGTCAGTAATGATTCTTACTCATTAGAGAGCAATGAAATAACCAAACAGATTTAAGATGGGACGGACAGCGGATATGACCATTGGTGACGTCATAATGGCTCTGATTATTCGGCGGAACGTGTGTGTGGTGCATGTATAGCTGGAGGTGTACGCTGAGGCGTGTGCGTGCGCGCGCTGATCGGGTGCGACGCAAATGAGCGTAGGGCCTAGTAGAATGGCAAGTCGCATTACCCGGTCAATTTGCTCGTCGACTTATCGGGCTGGTCAGGGGAGACGGAGATGGGGGGTCGGGGGAGCTGGAGGCGGCGAAGTGGAAGCAATGGGTCAGTCCGCATGGCCGTGAGGACAGGTGTTCTGACCGTAGCGTGATACAATGAGTATTGATTCTGTCACACATGCTGACCATGCGCGTGGCTGCACCGCGGCCCGCCACGTCACAAGTAATTAATACACGCCTGGTTGGCTTAGCTTGGTGTCTGGATGCGCAGTGCGCGCACGCCTGGAGTGTGTCGGAGTATAGACACTGATGGGACTATGAGCACGATCATTTCGTGACCTCATCGTACGGTGTGATATCATGTTCACTTTCTGTCACGTACACGTGCATGCATATCGTATTCCTGCTCTTGTTTCATACATACACATATCATATTCCTACCACCAACTCCCTCATTACCATTTGCAAAACACGTGTGTCAAGCCATGGGCCCGGTTTCCGAGCCCTGATTATGAAAGGGTTTACCCGCGTAGTCATATAGGCAAGGAACCGAGCTACTATTGCTTGAATCTGGGGAAATAATACATTTAATGAAATGAAATGAATTGAATAACAGTATTTATTTTCCTAGAAATGGTTAAGAACGAAATTCGGCAATGTACTAGATGTTAAAAAAAGGTTTTAAAAATAAGTTACAACTCGAGTCAAGCTAAAGTTGACACATCATGAAGTCTAAGGATGCCAAAGTTTTTCGAAGCAGGTTTTGTGATCTTTCATCAATTATTATTCTTGTAATAATCATTAGAATATCTAATTGCACTTTTACTTTTGGACAAAGTTTGACCTAAAATGTGTCTGTATCAGCTGATTAATTCAAAACACAACAATGACCTGTGTGTCATCTGGCAATCCACTAGCAGCTGCCATCATAGTGTCATTGATAATGCGTGATGCCTATGGCAGAAAGGAAATTGTGGGTTGGCATGGGTGGTGCACAATGGCCATTTGTTGCTTTCTGAATTAATTATCTGATATGCATAATTGTTTAGATCCAATTTTTGTCCAAAAGTTAAAATCTCATTGAATATTCATCAGGTTGTTCCAAAAAAGCAACTGTTGAAAAGTCACAAAACATCCTTCAAAAAAGGTATATCACTTGACTTTATGATTAGTCAATATCAGCATGATTTGCGTTGTACGTATTGTAAATTACTTTTCAAAAGTGCAAAAAAAATGTTAACACCCAGTAGTTTAAGTATATAGAGACATGTTAATGTATCCAAAACATGTGTAGGCCTACATTGACTACATCGGTGGGTTGAGCCGTCATCTTGCCCTTCCATACCGCCTGTGATATCACAGTGTTGCCCATCAGATTAACGTATCATTATGATTGAAGCTGCCATAACTTAAGGGTTAGTTCACTCTTCAATTAAGATGGCTTGAATAAAAGCAAAATCGTGAGAGAAACCTATTAGTAAAAATCCGTGTAAGAATCAGAAAGTTACGATTTTTAAAGTGTTGATTTGGTTACGTCACTTGCGAGATGGTCTCCTATACGTTATGTACTATTTTTTTTAAATGTGGATTTTCTCATAATGATAGGCATCATTTTATCTATGCATTTAATGCATCATAAGAAACTCGTTTTAACACACATACCTCTACTAAAAAATGTATTCCTTCATCAAAAACAGAAAAAGAGCAATTGTTTCTGGATTCATACGGCACACACCATACGGAAGAGCACCTCGCACGTGAAGTCACAGAATTGAAATCATCTTATCCTTCAATAATATGTTCCTTCAATGCTTCTGCTTTTATTTAAAACCAACATACCTTCAGGGTGAACTATCCCTTATGGGCTCGCCATTTTTTTTTTAACAATTAACTGATATATTTCGCTTATTTGTCTGCTTCTAGCAAAAAACAAGATAACTCTGTAGAATAGCTACGGAATCATTTAAACAAAAACGTTGAATCCCTCCCCACCCATAATTGTTCTCCCATGCGCCAAAACCCGACTTAATCCTAAGCCCTCCTAACCTATCCTACACTAAGTCTTACCCCCACCTTAATCTTATGGAGTCTGCGGCGGTAGATTACACCCTTCCACTTGTCCTCCGTCCGCTATCTCTTGGAAAGTTTGTCCGAGGTTTGCCCGAAGAGCAACAACAAATAGATTCAGAGTGCGTTCCACCCATTCGAACTGACTCACGAAATACAGGTGAATGTGATAACGCGTCACTAGGCAGTTTGGAATACATTTCGAAAACGTCTCATTGAGTCTGCGGCGTCAGACTACATCCTTCCACTCGTCTTCCGTCCGCTATCTCTCGGAAGCGTCTCCCATTTTGTCACATGTCTCCGCCCCTCCGTCCCCGTCCGTCATCCCTCATAACAAGGACACAATCCCGTCTTCTTCTCTTTCATGCAAGTCGCTATAAATAGTTAATTGGTTCTTTCAGCGGCGGGCCTAATGAGCCAGACAGCCAAGTCAGGGTCTAAAAATAGCCACTCTCCTTCCTTCCACCGAAGAAACACAACATCAACAACAACAACAACAACCGACTTTCGTTGGCCGGCGCACCTCCTGTGAATCCCCTATCCATAATTTCTGCCGTACATCAGTGCGTGGCTTAACCCGCTTAGTCCCATTGGCAGGAACCGAAGTTGGAATGGATACGGGACTAACGGTGCGCGGTAATGAAATGGTTAACCGTTGATTGCCGCGTGTAATAGGCCGACAAGATTCACGTGCGTGCATTACCTGTGTAAAAGATGTCTCAATAACGGCGCACAACACGGTAAATGCCAGTTAACCCTTTGTCAGCAACTTAAACTGCTGTTCTATGGAGCTAGGTCTTTTACTTGTGTTAAGTGCATCAGGGTTGCCTAAAGAGAAAGTCTAAATATGAAGATGAGTTAGTCTCAATAAAAGCAGAAACAGGAAACAAACATATAAGTGAAAGTTTTACCGTAATCCGTCAAAGAATAGGAGAGTTATGATCTTTAAAAAAATTAGTTTCGTGACGTCACATATCTACCATATGTTGTGTACAATTTGCTGTGAGAATGTGCATTCTTTCAAAATGATCTTTTTATTTGTGCTTTTGATACATCATTAAAAATACGTTGTTACAATATGGGGCTAATGTGTGGTTAAAAGGGGAATGTAATATGCAGGGTCTATCCACTTCAAACCTATGAAGCTTTGAGCAGGCTTTGTAGTTTTGACACATTTATGTTCCCACTGAAATGAAAGAGTTAACTCAAAATATTAACTGTCGATTTGTTTGTTTCTATTTCTTCTTAAACGAGTTTGTACGTCTTTTGTATAGATTGCAAAGTGATATTTTGATCAATGAGGGCACAAAAAAAAAACAATTTTCATGGATAACGTAAAAACCAAACCCGTTGTCCTCAAACATGAGTGGTTCATGGGACTAGAAAGAGCTCTATAAATTATATGTTCATATAATTGCTTCTTCAAACAATTACTTACGTTAGCCCTTAACGTGCCATTTGTTAATCATTTCACCATCATCATCATTATCATCATCATCATCATCATCATCATCATCATTAGGCATTGTTCAACCATAGTTGTGTTGGATGAAGCCCTCCTCAATCAGTTCCCATTCGCTTCTATTTGCTGTCATTCTGTTCCATGTTTCTGTGTTTGTGTATGATGATCTTTCGTCTCTCCACCTTCTCTTTTGTCGACCCTTCTTTTTCTTGGTTGCCATTTCACCATCAATACACACAAATTCCACAGAGCAGCAGTGTATCCTGTATCTGGCGCTCAAAGGACTAACTTGTGGTGTACGGTGAGGGTGCCTTCAGGTCTGACATATATAGTTACTGCAGTAGAATGTGCGCATCTCACGGTCCAGGTCATATATAACTCATACAAGCACGACAACGAACCGTTTTCTACGTTTAATATAGCCGGTCGTAAATCTGTATCGGTTATTCTAGTCGTTATTTACAAATATACGGTGTTGTCATGTGCGCATGTTGTCTATGCTGATATTACCCAGTAGTCCAGCAGGTGATATATCGTTGCATTGATATGACGAACTGAATAGCACCATATATTATTTCGATACATTACAAGATAAGTCTTGCTCAATCAATGTCAATCACTCATAGCAAGACGCAATAAACTTGTCATAGCCAACAATACAGAAAATCATTCCATTTTAACATTTAGATTTGAATGGAGACATTGTATATCCTGTTACACATTTCATGAATGAAATGAACCCCAAATTTGATATGAATGTTGATACCTTTTTCTTCATTGATATGTTCTCATTAGTCAGGTTCCAGTCCCTTCCCCCTCCCCCTTCCCCTGTTCTCCCTCCCCTCTGCCCCCCCCCCCCCCCCACCCCTTCTAGGCCCAATGCCCTAGCTGTGTGTGTGCATGTAGCAGTGTACACACGGCACGCGGCCTGTGAGGTGCATTAGACGCATTTGACGTAATATGGCGCAAGGTGACTGGTGCAAGCTATGCGTCACAATGATTGCGCCGTATGCGTTGGCATACCACACGGGAAGCAGTGTGCACAGCACCATGTTGCGTGCAAGTGTCAAGCTGGCATATTTTGTGTGTGAATTACGTCCACGTGCTTGCGCACATTTGCATGTATTGATTTCCGGTGTACGTCGCTTGTGATCATGGTGTTCATGCGTGTTAGGTATTTCAGATTAGCGGGTATTCCATTCATAAATCACAGTGACAAATTAACGATTAAGTTGATTGATTTTGTCGGGCATACCAGTTACAAAACGCATGAGTTCCTCTCATTAATACACATTCATTGAATGTACCCGTCTGTTGGAATTAACCACACCATATGGTGTTTTGCAAATCCAGGGGAAACTGCGATTATAGCGTGTGTGTGTGTGTGTGTGTTGTTGATTTTTTCAAAAAATTGCACAAATCATAGGACGAGATCAGAAGCACTTTGAACACATAAGCAGAAATGTAACAAGGATGGCATTAAGTTTTGACGTTTAGAGGTGCCTTCAGACGGTGACACGTGTCTCTTTGTATGTAATCTTAAGCACATTGTGCTTGAAGTTAAACCTCATGTCCATTTGGTGTAATTTAGCACAAATAATACACAATGGCCATGCACATAATAAAGCGGTAGTTTGTTTGGCATACAACAGGACAACAGGGCCCTGTTGCATATTACATATTCCGTTGTTGTAACTTACCATTGATGGTATCTATCATGGTAGCAACCAATGGGCTCTCAACTTTACTGCTGTTGCTATGGCAGTTACCATCAATGGTAAGTTACAATAAGTGATAACTTATATGCAACGTAGTCCGGAATTCCACCATACCTTGTATAGGGGAATGTAGATCTTTGATTTATACCACGCACCGTCCAGCCGGCACCCTTATTTTCTTTCCAGTCATATCCGGTTCCGGTCTCATACACTTGTACGGTAGATCGGAATCCGACATAATTCCTAACGAAAGATCTGGATGTGTCTGCGCGGTGCATCATGGGATGATTTTCCTTGATTGCAGTATGGAAAATGCAAAGTCTGGGGCAAAACAATATCACTTGGAGCACAAGGTGAATCCACTATTTCGTGAGAATTGTCCATATTGGGTACAGAACAAAGAGGAATTAGGAAAAAAAGCCTTTAAGATGTGAATGAGGTATTGGTAATCTTAATGACACTCATGCTAACATCAGACAGTTGTTACTTTTTTCTATGCGATATTCAAACATGACATTTCAATTTGAAGCCATTATCGTGTATATACGACGTTCATATAATATTTCTTCTCGTTTGAGTACGCTCATCCACCTATTGACCTAATACACAATCTGGGTTAAAAAAAAAAAGAAAAAACGTGTTTGGGTTTAATGAATAATTCAATTGACAGTACCCGCACAAGTGCATACATTCCAAAAACAATTATGTGCTTAATTAAATGGTTGAAATGAAATAATGCACGATACCAGAGCGTCACTTACCATATGCTTAGGATACGGTCAAATTATCATTAATACATGTAATTTATTTATTTTGCTCGTTTTTACTGGTTATCCTGACTGTTGTATGTTTGTTATACTGATATGTTACACAGGACCTTGATGTAAAACAGCTCATGCTAATCTTGTCATCCTGTTTAAAAATGTTTGAATAAAAAATAAATAAAAAATAAAATGACAATAGAAAATAAAAATAATATTCGTGTTGTATATCCTTTGATTGTTTTATTAGAACATTACAAAAAATCGAAAAATTGTGTGTGTCAGATATTCAATTCAGAGCATTACAATGTCAATAGTGCATATCGCAATTTGGGGTGTTTCACCGAGCTGTTCGTAATCTACGAACGACTTTACGCACGACTGATGACCCTTTCTTGTGCTAAATCAGATTCCCAATCATTTTGATTCCCACCAGTTGAAATTTGATCTTTAGTAATTGAAATTCTTGTTGTTAACAATTGGCTGAATTCAAAGTTTATGATTTGAATAGAATTGTTGGAAATTAATTCCAACTATGTTATTACAGGAACAAATTAAGTACAATAAAGGGTCACCAGTCGTGCGTAAAGTCGATCTTAGCTTACGTACAGCTTGGTGAAACCACCCCAGGTATATATAATGTAAGAAGACACACTTTGAACCCACCTCCCCCTCCCTCACTCCTCCCAATGTGCCCCTACTCATGCTGCCTGCCGGCAATGGAAAAGGGCTGAAAGCCCCCCCCCCCTCCCCCCCCCCCCCCGGGGGGGGGGGGGCGTGGCGCCACCCTGGGCTCCTCACATGGCACACTATAATGAACATATGTCGTGTGCTGGGCGCTTTAGCTACGCAGAGGGGCAGTTCGATTGCAATGCGTTTAAAGGTAAGGGGCGTCTTAGTCATGTTTAAACCAGAGCCATCTTTATACAGAGTTTGGCCAACGCGGCTTTAGTGGATAGCAACATGGCGCTTGTTGCTTTGTTGGGCAAGCAGATAAGAAAAGAATATGCGCCATGTTGCGAATTATTGAAACAGATTTGGCCAAACTCTGTGTATAGAGGTTTCTGTTCTGAATTCATTTACGACCAGAATCTGGCTCCCAAATTGGCTTTCAATCAGATCTTCATCGTAAAACATAATATAAGCAATTCCATCTACATTAAGGACAGGGTAGTCCTTTTGCATGTAATTTTTCTTATGAAAAAAAAGAAAAATGAAAGAAAAATGTGCATTAGAACTTCCCTCCCAATCATAGAACTGGAAACTGACTTTTGAATTTTGCTTAATTTCAAGTACCTTTTAGTAACTTCCTGTTTACATGATACAGAATAATTGTATGTGCGATTGTGTGAGTGTTATTCTGTGTATGTGGATTTTACTAGATATCCGTTAATTTTTCTTGTTGACTTGTTCACACTCGCGGTGAAATGTGATATCACAAAATAGAAACCTTCGTCAAAGAAGTTATGAATGCCATATTGTGTTTCGCTCAAGCTTTTGTTTGATATTCTACTTATTTATTTATTTAGTCTTTTTTTTTTAAGGGTAGTCCCATCATTGAGCTCGCATTGTTCTCCCTGGGGGACTTGTGTACAAATAATGCAACCATACACAATAACATGAATATACATACATAAATATAGATTACACAAACAAATGCTCATGACAAGGCTGTAAACAATAATGGCAACAAAGATGATGTGAAAGTCAACAAAACAAAAAAAAAACAGACTTGATGATTCCACGTGCAAACATAATATGATAATATAATGAGGTATTGCTCGATTTATTTCAATATTTCTGCTCTTAATGCAAAAGTGTAAAAAAAAATGACAATACGAATGTGTTAACATTCCATGTTAATGTGTGTGTGTTGATATTTAATGTGCGTGAAAATTGTGCTTTTTGTATATTGTGATTCATTAACAAGTAAAACACACATAGCCGATAGAGCGTGTATTCCATATAGCACTCATAACGTTAAGTCGTACTCGTAGTACGTGTGTATTGATAGGGAATAATCCACAGACGGAACGTGAAAGATTATTTGGGTACGAGGTAAAATAACTTTGTTATTATCTAGGTCAGGTTTTTTTCGTCAAACTTCCAAAATATGCGTGCATGATAGCTGTTTTCGGAACAATGACATACGCCGTTGTTATATAAATATCTAATGAATTAGTTAATTACTTTGTTGATTACCTCATTTCACTTCATTTGTTATATGTTAAAACGCGCATAATTAAGCCAGTTTGCCAAAAAGAAACGTTTTAGTTATATCGTCGTGCGTGTGTGTGAATGACTTATTTGTACATGTATATGTGCGTTAAATTATTGTGTATAGCCTAGCTATAGCATTTAATGATCAAATGATGTTGATATTGTCTTATATTTAATGATGGTTTGGTCTCAGGTTCTTGTGGAAATGAATGAAATAAAAAATGAAATTTAGTGAGGGTAGCCACATCAGTGATGACACTGGTTTTCATGAGGGCCTTGCAAACGCCTTTGGTGAAATGTAGTCTATGTGAAATGTAGTCTTTCATTATCGTCTTACGTGGAATAAATCCCGACTGATAGTCATGACCCATATACTAGCCTTGTTGGATGTAGTGTGTACCTACTGCGCGCAGTGAGCAAAGAAACTTGGACCTTCCAACGCACTAGGAATACGTGGACACAAGACGTAAAGGTCAGATATGTAGTTGCGTTGCACTAACACACCGTAACTCACCCCTCATTAGTGGCGACTTATAAATACCAATAGGCCTGTGTTACACACATACACACACACACCCACATACAAACACACACACATATGTACGTATACACACTCTCACACATACGCAGTCCCACATATACATGTATACACAGACAATATACGCAGACATTATGCACACACGTGCTTATACATTTACATTCAATACAAATATGCATATCAACAGTCGCACACACACAAACATAACACACGCCCATGCACATATCATTCGCCCAACACACAAGTCATGTACTACGCGCATGGTGCAGACGACATATCGGCGCCAATTTCTGGCACATAATTTGCTGCTCCGCGTGACGCCATGAATGCTCGTACACTGACATTTCTACGTGGATCGCCCCCACGGCGTGCTGCCCACTGCGCATGCGCTAGTGATTTTGTTTGTCTTTGCCGTACGCAGCGCAGCGGGGGAAGAGGGTGGGGGTGAAGGGGGGGGGGTGCTAGGAGGCTTAAAGGTCTACATAGAGCCGCACATGGACGGATATACTGAGGTCTAACGTACGAAACAGCACATATTATTGTTGCATAAAGAGTACAAATTGAATTCCGAGCAGAACAAGATAATATTCTCTTATTTCAATAGACATTGTTTAGAGCTGTCGTCTATTAATGTTCTTTTTAAGGATGTGATTGGCTATCTTCTTCGTGACCTTCTATTGTATGGTCGCTATTT
Organism: Arbacia lixula; assembly: GCA_963669155.1. Lineage (NCBI taxonomy): Eukaryota > Metazoa > Echinodermata > Echinoidea > Arbacioida > Arbaciidae > Arbacia > Arbacia lixula. The sequence continues at coordinate 4,189,197 of OZ022592.1, forward strand.
TGTGGGAGCTTATCCATGTTCTAATGATGAATGATGGCTGGGGTGTTCCCTTAAAGTCACATACCAATTTGCTATCCGTCGGTCATGATCATAGCCAGTTATGAAAGTCAATCAAAATACCATATAAGAACATTTCCGCCTAGATAATAGCCACAATACAAGCCTTCACTATGCGTGAGTAGCGTGATGGAGTATCACAACACACGGACTATGCCAACTGTAAGTCACACTAGCTTACTAGCTTGAAACGAACACTGTAGGCCTACATTGTACCTAAGCATAACATTGGACACTTTTGAGAAAAATAAATTTTCCTAACTGTTACTCAAAATCGCTGGATGTCAATTTGTTTTGGTTGCAGTTTTCGTGAAATTCCATTACTTTTGTAGCACTCATTCGAATATTTTATGAGATTTTTCACTTTTTGATGAATTTTGACTTAAATATATGTGTGTATCAGATAATTAATTCAGAACACATCAATGTCCGCAAAGTCTTCCCTGCCAGAAACAACGTAAAGAATTTATTACACTGTGAAGGCAAGTTGCTAGTGGAATTTTGATTGAGCAGCTCGTTTGGTAACAAGATTATCTGAATTTAAAGCAAACTAAATTGAAGCGCTTAGAGGAACATTTCATGAGTTCCAATAATTTCTAACATATCTAAGATACCGTTAACTGTTATAACACTATGACGTCCCATACTAAGATTGTGAAAAGAAAAGGGAGGTGAGAGCTCTCATTTTTTCAATGCCAAGCACTGACAGCCCCTACATGAGTAACAACTCAGTCTCTCGCATATGGGACTGACTGGGTAAACTACCCAGCACTGACAGACTAACATATGGACTGAGTGGGTTAATCCTCCTAGTGCCAAGCACTGACAGACTCGTATGAGTAACAGCAATTCTAGCATATGGGACTGAGTGGGTTAACTCTCTCAGTAACACGCACTGTCAGACTAATATCAATAGCCACTCAGTTTCTTGCATATGGGACTGAACGCGTTAATCCTCCAAGTACTGAGAGACTATTATGAGTAACAACTCAATTTATCGCATATGTGACTGAGCGGATTAACTCTCTTAGTACCAAGCACTGACACAACGATATCAGTATAACAACTCAGTTTTTTTCCATATGGGACTGAATGGTTTAGCTCTCTCAGTACCAAGCACTTACAAACTCATATGAGTATCAATTCAGTCTCTCGCACATGGGACTGAGTGGGTTAACTCTCTCAGTAACGAGCACTGTAAGACTCATATGAGTAACAACTCCGTTTCCTGCCTGTGGGACTGAGCAGGTTAAACCCCATTGTGACGTAGACCGCATGTGGGCTTTATAAGGCCAATTAAGGGCTACTGGAAAATTAAGACAGCTGCTTCGGTCTTAAAGACAGCCAGTCCCTTTTTCAGATCACCACAAAACCATCGAAACATTGGCAAAACGTATAGAGAAGTGTTAGCAAGCTCTATATTCACAATTTGAAACTGATACGTAGTGTAAAATTCAAATAATGCTCGTAAACAACGTCTGATTAATAGTCTTTACCTCAGGCTCTTAGCAGTTTGTGTTGAAATGTCTGCTTTATTGATTAATCTGTTTATTAAATTATAAAACGCATTATGAAAAAATTGTTCTATGGAAGGAATCATCTCCAAAGTTTGGTAGTTACTCATAAAATTAGGATTTCACACACGCATAATAACCACATAGATACTGTAACAAAGACTAATACTTTTTTAGTAGTACGAAAAAAGTCTGTTTGAAATTTAACGGCTGAAATTTTTTATATATACAGAAAGCTTCAACATACTATATTCTTAGAAATGGTCTTGAATCACACTTTCTTCAATTTACGATCGTGATGGACGATTTCAAATTTTAAGCTTGCAAAAGGGACGGACAATCTTTAAAGGGAGCAAGTCGTGTCCTTACCGTTTACGTGCTGATTAATCCACTACCCTATAAGGCATACACCCAGTAGTAAGGATAGTGTGCTCCATCCTGTAAATGAACGAAAAACCTTAATGAGTCAGATGAAATGAGACTCTTTCGGGTATTTGTTTCCATGTTGTCGTGTCTTGACCCGTGAACTAGAAATAGCTTGCGTGGCTAAGTCGCTGCCCGGTAAGCAGTAGATTGCAGGTACAAATCCAGTCTGGTACCAAGATTTTTGCCTGACTTGTTTTTCGTTCATTTACATGATGGAGCACGCTATCCTTACTACTGGGTGTATGCCTAAAATTTCGTTGTAAATTGAAAATACCCCAGAAAGCCCTTTCACTAAAATCTAGCTAAGATGGATAATGTTAAAGGGACAGTCTACTCTAACCTAAATCAGTTTTGATTATGACAGAAAAATCAAAGCAACACATTATTGAGGATTTGACGAGAATCCGCCTTAGGGAAAAATGTTATAACTTTTTAAACTTGTAATTTGGTGACGTCATTTGCGAGTTGCTCACCCATATGTTGTGTGCTGTATGATGCCATGAATTACTCTTATTGTGCAATTTGATAAAGGAATACGTACGTGTGTGTAAAACCACGTATACTGATAAATTAAGCGCACAAGTAAAATACTTTATATCCTTTTGAGGAAATGGAGATTTCACTTTTGATTTATTTTTCATTTATCTGTATTTCTAAGCTTTAGGGTGGACTTTCCCTGTAAATTGTGTAAGAGTAAACCGATTATGATTGAAATTGTACGTTTTACAGCTAATGCCCGTCGAATTTTGATAAGCAACATGGAAACCATTTACTGTTTGCGTTCCCCGTGTGATTCATTCACAAGTAATGCACGCACACCCCATAGAACACCATTTACATAGCACTCATAGTGTTAATTTCTACTCTTTTGAAAAACACAACTCTCATGTAAAATATTTTCAAAATGTCAAAATCGTGCATGGAGCATAATCTCAATGAGCAATGCAGTTCTGTAACAATTTACGGAATATTTTCTTTTGTAGTAGTCTGTAAAATGTAATATGGTCATGTTCATTTTATTCACATGGTTCTGTATACTTTATAAAGGATCGTCATTCCCCTATGGCTAAAGAGCGTGTAGGCATGCATCAATGAAAAGAGTCAAACCAATGAAGAAATGTCATGAAACTAAATATGTCCCCAGCGCATTTACTTTTAAATTGCGATCCGTTACCATAGTAGCAGCAAGAGAGACACTAGTGACCCATTAACGTGTGGTTAGTTACGTCATCACTGGAGCCTCCTTTTGATTTAAGAGCCCCGAGAGAGAAAATATCGTATGTACGCATGCGCAGAATGCTGCTGTCACGACTAGGGGTTTCCCCCGTCTAGTCCCAGGCCTATTTGCCTTTTCCCCCCGAGATGTAGATTTTCAGCAACGTTTTTGATGGCATGGATTGTAATATGTGTGTAAAGGTCATCGCAGACGACACGATCCGATCAGTCGTACGTCTCTGCGAATGGCTGTATCGCAAGACCCGGCCATTGGATTTGTGCAAGAAGGTGACGTCACACTTCCAGTCTGTAGCCCCTTACGATTGCAAAGTCGTGGACAAATCGTGTCGTTTGCGGTTGCCTTAACCATGTTTTTCGTTTCGCTGTAAAATGGTCTGAATATGCTACTTTGTAATTGCAACTTGCACATGAGCAGATTATTGCTGGTAGAAAAATACCTCAGGTCAATTTCACTACTCATAGAGGAAAATGGAAATTCATTACAAATTCGACCACATTTCAATATATTATCAACAGCAATAGCAACAGCTATTCAGTTATGAGAAGGTAGTGAAAGGACATTCCATCATGTGCATCTGCTTCTATTGTTGTTCCGGGTACACTGTAAAATGTATTTACATCCATCATCCAACACAGCTTCATGAAAAAATTCCAGTCAGCAGTCCAGTAGTATTTATTCAGTTGATTGTCCGACAATGGGGTTATTAGGAGCAGGTCTATTATCATTGAAACGAGGTTTTTGAATCATGTTATCAGCTCCCTAAGTTTAACCAGGCTATTGAAATTAATCCTCTCAATACGAGGCCTTGGCAACTCCATTGACTTACTACACATCTCCATGTCAATAGCAATACGAGAATTAATGTACAAGGCACTAGGGTTGGGTTTTGAGTTAGGGTATGACGACATCATCAAGGTGTTATAGTTTCATTCTCTAAACTCTCCCAGATCCATGTGCTGTATGGTAATTGACACTGGACAATCAATGGATGGTAGTGAGGGGGTTAACCTTGCGGGCGTTATAGCACTGCATGGAAGATTTACATTTCTCTTCAATTTGTATGATAATGCGCGCGCGATGGCTGGCACATTTTCTGTAAAGGTATTTGAATATAGATGAGGGAGTGAAAGCTGGCTGTCAGGTCGGTACGCGCTCCGGAGCGAGTCGGGGGTAATAACAGGCCGACTCGGACAATCAAGGGTGTTGAATTTGACACAGAAGTGTTGAAATCCCAGCTCGCGTTTTGCCCGCTGGGGGAATCGTGTGGCATTAATGTTGCGTGTTAAGCCCCCCCCCCCCCCCCCTCCACCCCTCGTTTCCCTCCCCCGCCACCGTCCCGCTGGGAAAAAGGAGCGTGTGCATCCGATTAGGGGGGATAAAGGGAGTATTGAGGCGAAGGTGTGTGCAGGGAGGTGTTACGAAGGAGTAGAAACTCGAGCATAATATATTCAAACATCTGTATGGGTTCTAAAGCGTGCTCATGAATGCCAAAAGCATTCCATAATCATGACAATGCTTTGATGTTCCATGTGCCGTGCCGACATTTAGCTGATGTCAACTTGAAAAGAAATTTCTTTAATTTCCCATTTGTCTGTAGACGTTTTGTTTTTGACAAATTTGTTTGCAAACTTTAAGGAAGTTAACGGCAGATAATGACAGATCCTTTACTCTGCTTTTGTTTCGAAAAGTATTGAGGAATCATTAAAAATCGGACATATAAGCTATTTTTATTACTTACAAAATTGGCCAATTTCTTCACTTTCCGACAACTTGTGCATCTGGGGGATTCAACCACTCTCAAAATGATATATTAAGCTGTGTATTATCATTAACGGCGTTTGTGTGTGTTTGCGTGAAACAGAGATATTTCACTTGAAAAACTTGTTTATTTGTGTTTGCTGATACCTGTTATGCTCATGGAAGTATTAACAGAACGGGACAAGCGAAATGAGACTGTAAATTTCTTTTGTCCTCTCCGAGAAGCCGTTGCCACACAATCATATTCATAATTGTTCAAACACCTGAACAGCACCTGTTGAGAACACATAACTTTTCAGCGGCTTGGCACATGGGTTCAAAGGAAGAAAGTTGCTTCATATCCTTCCATAACACATCCCTGGTGTGTGTAAGCCCGAGTGCAATATTATGCGTTTGTAACTGTAATAGGGGTTGTAAGTTCAACGAACTTCTTACCTATGTTATTATTGTGCCTATAAATAAATATTTCATTGTCTCTGTTTTCATATTCGCAGTACTTAATAAAGAATTAAAGCATAATGATAATTATTTGTTGATTCCTTTTTCGTCAAAAGTTGTTCTTTCCTAGGTAGAATGGAAGTAAGCATAACTGCCATGTTAGATTTAGTGTTAATAACCTTTTGGCATGTTTGGTAAGGCTCTGTTAAAGCTGCTTGGAATAATTTGTATGTTGTAGCGGTGCAATATGTCAAACTAATAGTGATTTTTCATTCATTTACAGGATGGAGCACGCTATCCTTACTATTGAGTATATGCCTAACATATGTTTGTGAACTAATAATGATTTGTTGGTAGTTTATTTCGTCTACCTCTATTGCTTGTAGTGATGTACATATTAATGATGGAAAACATTATGAAACATACATATGTATATATATATGTAAAGACAAACAAAATTAATGAAACGCCGGAGAAGGAAAATTATTCGAATTTTCGGTCATAAACCTTTATCAAGAATGAATGAATGAACAATTTACGCAAAAACATAATTGCGTACGACGAGCGTATATATATATATATATATATATAAGAATATAGGTTGCGATGGCGCTGATTTCTACGTAAAGACAAACAAATTAAATGAAACGCTGGAGAAGAAAAATAATTCGAATTTTCGGTCATAGACCGAAAATTCAAGAATGAATGAATGAACAATTTACAATGAACAAATGAACAATGAACAAGGAACAAATTGTTCATTTATTCATTCTTGATAAAGGTCTATTACCGAAAGTTTGAATAATTTTTCTTCTCCGCCGTTTTATTTAATTTGTTTGTCTTTACATAAATTTATATATATATATAAAATTTGTTAATGTTTTTGTGTAAATTGTTCATGTGTTGCGTAATATGTATATTATGTATTTAGATTTTTTTTACATTTGTATATATTGGAAACACAAACAAATAAATAAAAACAGGTCTATGACCGGAATATTGAAATGCTCCTCATCCCCGGCGTTTTTATTTATTTGCTTGTGTTTTCCGTTTCTCGCTATCTATCTCTCTCTCTCTCTCTCTCTCTCTCTATATATATATATATATATCTTTATATATAGTATATATGTATATATGAATTCATATTTCAATTTGCATGCGGGTTTCTTCTCGGTCCTCTCGAGTGCCCTGTGCTTCAATTTAAAACACGTCCGTGTCGCTAAGCGGTTCCCGTGAGCCTTCTATAGTGGCCATCTCGCAAGTAATTAGGTACATGAAGTGAAGCGTATTGGACGTAAATGAGAGCTAATGAAGTAATCAGGCTGGCCGCGTGTTGCGTAATTACAGGTGTTTATGGCAGACACTAACACATGTGGCTTAATCAGATGATGAAACCCGCCATTACTTCGTCTTTACAAGCCTGCGTCATAGACCAATGTGCAGGGAAATTCAGAGAATGTGCTATCATACTTTGCCCTAACCTTCCTTAACCGCAATCTGCGCGTATGCATTTCTTCTCTTAGATTAATCCTTCAATATCATTTGGAGGTCATAATGATTTGAAAATTCCTCACACGAAGGACATATATAATCGGTATCATAGTTTTTTTCTGTTAAGTGCGCTCACGTTACTAATCATGACATACATTGACAAACACTTTTGCAGTTCATTATAGCTGCAAATGCAAAGAAAATAGGCAATAACTATGATGCTTTCTGTTAAGGCTGTTCACCTAACTATGCTTACTGTATCTATTGATAATGATCATTGACGATCACTTGAGATCGGTAACATGCGTCATGTAAGTTTTTTTCCTAATCTTATATATTTCTTTTCAAAATTATTTCCCAATCGTGATTATTGCAAATTCCTCACAAAAAGGACAATGAAGGAAATACGGCATAATCGGTGATGCTTTTAAGTATGTGTCAATAATTTGTTGTGTGTTTATAATCATGCATAGAATCATTATTGTATAGCGCATAAAACCGTAGTAAAGATATTCAAGCGTTGATAATAAACAACTTATAGAAGAGGGTGCATATGCTACAAAAATTATTAAATCTTTTAATGCCACATGTTACTTTTTTCACAGTTAACACACAATTCCTATCGAGGAAGTTATATGACACAGTGTTATAAAGACAGTGTACTGTTCATGCAAAAGTGATGCTAAACATTATTTGTAAAGATATATTGTTTAAACCTTGTTGGGCCACATGTGCCCTTTTTTACAAAGAATCCACACAAATCCCATAGAGCAGCATATTATCCGGCGCAAAAGGAGTTAACTCCTAATTGCATTTTTTTCACAAGTGATACACACAAATCGCATCAAGCAGCAGTTTATTTATTCCAATAGACCTATTTATTTATTCATCACCGCATTTGAAAGAAATGGAAACAGTCTCAATTTTCAGGTAGACAGTGTTCATCATGCAGATACGTACCTGGGGGTGTTTCGCCAAGCTGTTCGTAGGTTGCGAACGACTTAACAAGCAACGGGTTATCCCTTCTTGTGCTAAATCAGATTCTCAATGAACAAAGTGTAATATCGCATTTAGCACAAGAAGGGATCACCAGTCGTTCGTAAAGTCGTTCGTAACCTACGAACAGCTTGGCGAAACACCCCCAGGTACGTATCTGCATGGTGATGAATACTGTCTTCCTGAAAATTGAGACTGTTTCGATTTCTTTCAAATGCGGTGATGAATAAATAAATAGGTCTATGTTGAGAAGAGGTATTTGTGATGAAGCATAAATTCTTCGTGCGTCATTCATGCATTTTTGCCAATGTAATACACGCAACTCCCATGGAGCAGCAGTTTAGCTGGCACAAAAATGGTTAAAGGGCATATACTGTATTGAAAAGACCCCCAAAAAACCTTGATAAGGTAATCGTGAGCAAATCTTCTTGCCAATGGTCTTAAATTCGTGTATTATCCTTTTTAGAAACTTGCTGAGAGTTATGATCCACATTGGGAGTAATTATTGATTCAATCACAAATCCTCAAAATGTTGGGCCCGAACAATTTAATGATTTGAGATTAACTCAGTATTTGCACCAAATGTGGATCATTTGAGGGCAAATAACTTTCAGCAAGTTTCTAAAATAGATATCACATGAGTTAAAGACCATTGGCAAGAAGATTGCTCAGGATTACCTTTTGAAGGTTTTGTTTTGTCTTCCAAGTGCAGTGTATGCCCTTTAAAATGGTTGTAACTCTCGAGAGGAAGAGAGAGAAGGAGAGAGAGAGAGAGGGGGGGGGGGGAGAAAGCGAGGAAAGGAGTTGGGTACGGAGAGACGAAAATAGGAAATAAATATGTCACCAGTAAATTGTTTGTATGGAGGCAAGTTATCCTTTCATTAAGTTGTCATTCATTTGTGCGTCACGAGGAAATTGGAAAAGAAATTGCCTGGGTACAAACGAGAGGGAAATACAAGTTAGAAAGAGAATACGAAAATGCAAGTAATAGTGAACGGAATATGCAAGTACATGAATTGCCTGGTTAGGGAACACAAGAAAAAAAAGAGGAAAAACGAAAAGGCAAGCAATGGTGAGTGGAGTATAAGCATTATAAATTCGTGTATATCACACACACACACACATATATAAAAATGTGTGTGGCTGAGAGCTAACTTCATCCTTATGTAATATTTTTACATGTTCTCTTGTAAGTTAAATAGTTGCTGCCGTCGCCTTGTAAAGGAAACTGAAACATGAAATAACTCACTTCAATAAATTGCATGCTGAGAAGAAGCATCGATGGCGGAGCTCTACATCAATGAAAAAAATCAGAGTCAAGATTCTAACCAACATGTATCATTTAACCCTTAACGAACCACTTGCGATTTGTTTTACTAATAAGACACACAAATCCTATAGCAAACATTTTCCTGGCACGCAAATAGTAAACAGGTATACTGGGTCGCGACTTAGCCACCAGGCCAATTCTGGTCGAAGGAGAAGGCATGGTCACATAGTGACAGATCCCTGAGAGTCTAATTAATTCTTACTCATGAATATTCATCAGTCTCCCGCAGGAACAATTACCTGGATTATTGTGAAAAGGCTTTATGTACTCTCCTGCTTACAATTTATCACACACGTTAAACCGTGAATAAGAACAAACCCCACAAATGGCAGGTAAAAACTCAATTCAGTTTTAATTCAATCAAAAAGATGATATTATTTGTCTAGTCCCAGATCAAATCAAGGAAATTTTTATTGTATTTTTTTTTTACATCTGAATATTTTCATCTAAAAAACAAGTATTATAGATAAATGTACAATGTATCAAAACCACAGGAACATCCGCATTTACACTTAAGTGAATAACAAAAATACCAACAACTGTGAACTTTTTGTACATATGAGAAAGTGATATTGTACATCTCAAAGGGTACCTCAGGAATCAGTGCTAGGTTCCCTGCTTTTCACACTATATATATGCCCATAGAGTCACCAATAGACAATCATAATATTCATGCTTTTATGCTGAAAATACTAAATTCAGCATGCAAACAGTCGGATGCATATTTTTGTCTAGAAACCAGTACAATTTGTATCTATTTCAATACAGCGCATACATGGCATAGGGACATATTGAGTAATCGCTATGTATACTATGCGCTGTATAAAAATCGTTAATTATTATTAATACAAAAATGTTCCAGTGGAAATAAGATAGAGATAGAGAGCACATATAGAGTTTATCAGAGGGCCAGTTACATACACAAACTCTCTACCTAAACCTACCACCTAACTCATTACCTCCAGTGGATATTAATACACGTAGGTATTGCGAACATTATACACATGAGCCGGGCTCGCTTGAGCCTTGCCCCAGTTTACAAATAAAAAAAAACTCATACCTTTCTGGCTGAACAGCATACGAAGTGAGCGTCCTTGTCCGAGTTTTGCGCTTCTGCTCATGTCTACTGGCGCGTTACCCTGTTTTAATTAGCCAGGGAATGCTGAACAGATCATCAAATCGATGTAAAATGAAATTACGAGTCACGATATGAATGAGATTCTATTGTTGTTTGTTCTCGCTAGCATGTTTGTTTTCAACATTGGAATAAGGAACATATAATTTGTTTATGTTTTGGGTAATTTGTTTTGGAAGTCTCAGCAGTTGAATATACATATTTATTGCACGCCCCCTCACTTAATCTATATTGGTTGGTATATAATATATGCTTATACAATGTGTGTATTGATGACTTCTATTTATGTCCAGATGAAAACATAAATCGCAGATTAACCACTTTAATCCTAGATGATATCATGCTCATAGAGTTAACGCATGAATCATTCGGTTCCCGTAGGCTTAGGGTTAAGTGAACGAGTTTTTACAGACACATGTAAGGAGGAGGTTTGGAGGAAGGGGCCATAAGATTGAGAGTCTTAACCTTTACATTACCAAGTATTGAAAATTACAGGGTCTTACTACACATGTTTGTGCCAATGGTAATAAGACGGTTAAATGGGAAGGTCCACCATGAAGTTAAGTTGTTTTTTAGAAAAGCAGAAATATGAAAGAAATATATCAGTCAAAGGTTTGATGAAAATCGAACAAAGGATAAGATTTGTTTTAAATGTTGATTTTGATTAAGGAAAACATTAAAATATACCCTGTGACCAGGGTTTGGAACACAATTCAGTTTCGTGTCTACCATTGACACCGACTTGCAATTTACCATTAAAAGAAAATCAATCCACGATATATCTCTTCTCCACTGTCATGATTGTGTGTCCATCTTCAAATATTTCCACAGGCATATTAACCCGTTAGGTACCATCGATGAATTGCTGCACAAATGACATACACAACTCTACAGATGATGAGTTTGTTTGCCATGGGAAGGGTTAAGCAATGAATACCACTCCATCTCTATCACTGTTTGTCCACGTGTTAGCTTTGTGTGTGTGTGTCTGTGTGAGAAACGGTAGACGAGTGTGTTTATTTTTGCATCTGTGTGTGTGTTTCTATACATATATATATATATATATATATATATATATATATATACATATATATGTGTGTGTGTGTGTGTGTGTGTGTATGTGTGTGTGTGTATACTATGAATACGCATGCTTGTTTATTATAATGGGAACAAAACAGCATTTTATCTGTCTTCACATGCGATGCGTCTTGTCGTTATATCACCGAGCCTTTCTTATTGATATCTGGAGGCTGCTCGATGTCTTGGGTACCAGTCGTTAGCTCGTGTGACGTCATTCGTTTGGGATCGGGAGCTAGGGAGGCTAACCAATGATATATGCATATCTAGAAAGAAACTGTCGCTGCATAGAATACTAAGTGTTGCGACAATGTCACCTGGATACCTAGAGAGAAAGCCGTGTGTCCAAAGAATGCGTAGTGTTGTATTTCTAGATGTATAAACTGTGTCTCTTCCTTATGTACATACTTAGCGTTGAACAAAATTTTAGCTGTACTTGCAGAGACAAACTATGTCTTCTGGGAATAATTACATGTGTAGTTATTTTAGTATTGTGACAATGTCAGCAATATATCAAAGTGTGTCTACTGAGAAAATTTTACAGACTTAGTGTTACAACAATGCAAGCTATGTATAGAGAGAAAACTGTGTATGCTTAGAATGCTTACAGACTTACTGTTCCGGCAATGTTGCCGTGTACCCAGAAACACAATGTATTTAGTTACATCATATGAAAAAGTACACATTTACACATTTAAATTCATAACAATTGCTGAGTTTACAATGTTTTTAGTAACGGGAGAAAATATACACGTTTTGTCAAGGAAATCCTTATAGCAATCCTTAAGGAACATTTTTTATTGTATGGAGAGCTTAAATAAAAAAAAAATTGAAAAAAAGAAGCCGATAGATTTTATGTAATAAATGCCACCAATTGACTGGCACCATTTTTTCGAGACAAAATGATGAGTCCACCATTTTCATTTCATGGTAAAACATGTCTTTCTTTGGTGACATTGTTACTGTTAGTACCATTGTTAAATATCTGGAGATTGTAGCATTGGGTTGCTATCAGTAACATTATGTGATTGATATCCGCTATTTCAAAGAGGATGTTTCTATGCTGACTTTGTTTCCTAATGGCATTATCCTTAAAAAATAAGAATAAAAAATGTGATTACAAAAATCGGAAACATCTGATACTTTATTAAAAAGAATCAACTGCACTCTTGCAAAGGCGTTGGATAAACATACCTGTTTTAAACGAGTTCGCTAAAAGTGGGTCGTATTTTTTCGCCTTGCCGACTTTGAACTGTTAAATACATTGCACACTTGAGTGTTCACATTCGCCAGATGTAACGATATCTGACCGTAATTATATCATTGCTGTGTGAATAACTCAATTCATTTGACCATGATGGCTGCAACAACAAAAGCTTTTAGTTTTTAGATTCATCGTTTCAATTCTGCATCATTTCAGAAAATCCATATTTCTGTTCCTCTTTATGACTGACCACTTCACAGTCTCACTTATCAGTCAATAAGTCCATTTAAGAAACAACAGAAAGACCTGTTCCATAAATGTCAACATGATTCTTAAGAGGCTAGCCTCTGACGTGTTGATTTTTCTTTTCCTTTTCTTCTCATTGTTGAACAAGCAATTTGTAATTAGTATGTGTGTTGACGTCAACGATACTTCACTCATAGGAAACCTTTGAGAGTGTCCTTTTTTCGGTGTGTTTGTATTTTACTTTTTTTAATTATCCGTCTTTATAGAACTTTATCATATATATTTTTTACTAGATATCTGTTAAGGTCTTTATCTGTATTACCACATTGCTTAAAAATGGCCCGTTCCTTTTACAAACATCTGCAAGCTTCATCTTTAGGATACCAACTGAAATTTTAAGGTCAGAGGTAATAGATCCCGTAGATTAAATGAAAATGGAAATCCAACTATTTTTCACTGAGATTTGACACTTTTCGTGGTACGAAAAAAGTAAGCTCGATCGATTATTGAAGAATATTACGCTTTGTCGATTCCAGGGAAATGTTATTATAGCCACTCCCTCTCAAATGATGACAAAGTCAGGGAACTTTCAGAATTAGGTCTGCAAAAGGAACGGGCTACCTCTAACGTGATGTAATGATATTAATTATGTTTAACTATGAATACAAATTAAACTTCAAATTTAACTTGATCAACCTGTCATGTTCCAGATACAATGGTGCTCGATTTTGCTGGGTGCATTAGTGGTGACAAAATGCACACCTGAGGGGTGTTTCACCGAGCTGCTCGTAAGTTACGAACGACTTTACGAACGACTGGTGATCCCTTCTTGTCCTAAATGCGATACCACACTTTGTTCATTGAGAATCTAATTTAGCACAAGAAGGGATAACCAGTTGTTCGTTAAGTCGTTCGTAACTTACGAACAGCTTAGTGAAACACCTCCAGGGTCATGTTGCATACAACTTACCATTGATGGTAACTTTGCTACCTATGACAATTTCTATGGAAACCAGATTTGATTGGCTGTCGAGCGATGTAACCATGGTAGTTACCATTGATGACAGAGTTGCCATCAATGGTAAGTTTTGTGCGACGGGTCCCTGGGTCATGTTGCATATAGGTTTTCATTAATTGTAACTTACCATCAATGGTAACTACCATGGCAACTGCCAATGAGCTCTCATTATTGCAGATGATGCCATGGCAGTTACCATTGATGGGAAGTTACGATAATTGAAAACCTGGCCCTGATTGGACAGCACGGTGCCATTTGAACACAAACTGTTTATATCTAGAGAGTCAGTGATTACTAGGAATACTATGTGTTACAGGCTGCAATTCCACTTTGTATAATACACTTTCTGTTGACATTAATTTATATTCATTCATACAGTTTATTTAACCAGCGTAACCTTGTCAGTAATTGGGCCACTGTTCTGCGCAAGGGTCCTGATTTACAAACAACAATAGTACATCATAACACAATCATAAAAAATACATTTGTTACACACCATTTATTGGCACAATTGACAGTACATATACATGTATGCGGAATAATCATAAAATGCAGGAGATGAAATGTTGGCTGAATTGAGTGTTGATGGAGATCTCAAAATCCGCCATATCTCACTGATTTCTTCACCAAAATAATCATTAGTGGTCCTTCATATTGCAGAGATGGTACCGGACAGACTGGTACAAAATTTTCGCAAAAAATGTTCCTAATGACCACACAATCCCACCTAGTACTGGAGCATGAGTTTAGAAGCTGTCTGTTTGAACGCTCCACTCTCCTAGCCATTCACTTCAATGTAACCAAAGGGTATTTCACCCAGCTGTTCGTAAGCTATTTAAGCAAGTAGAGTACGAGGTAGCCGAGTATCGTACGATTTTATCCGAGTGTAGCACGATTTATACCGAGCGTGATACGAGTTATACCGAACGTGGTACGAGTCACCCCGAGCGTGGCTTGAGTTACACCGATTGCCCTCCGAAGAGGAGACCATGACATTACAATTATGTTACATTACAAAAATGTGTGAGCGGGAACATCAATGTACGAACGAGCGGTCTGAATAAACTGACCCATTTATTAAAATTAAAATTAAATTATGGTTACAGACGAATACCGAAAACTACAACATAACGAATGCAACATTTAAAATGCAAACATTCACTTGATTATAGAATATGAATTGAATATGCATTGATATTGATACTTATATTGACAAGCCTGTATCAATTTGATAGTGTGTACCAGAATATAATTTGTTTGCGAATATTGTAAGGTTATTTTAGCCTGTGCTCCGGATCGATATGTTTTGTTGGAATCGCATGAATCAACGTATGAATGATATTTGTTAAGTAAGGGACAATAATCATTCATTTATCTTTGACTTTCTCTGAGATGCCGAACGTAAACGTGTTTTTGTCAGACATCCACTCTACGTACGAGTAAATCAATGACGTGCAGTCCTAAAAAATAAATATGATTTCTGTGAGAAATACTTCTGACGAAATTAATGTAATCTGTAGTGTAAAATGTAGTCTCACAATCATGAGCATGAAGGACTGTACATCTTGTCCACACGCCGTGCCCTTTCATCCCCATACCACCATACTCGCTCCTTCCCTAACGATCGATGTTTCAACTGCAGCATCGACGCCATACCCGTTGACGTACAGTCAGGTCCAGTAGGAATGTCAATGTGGCTTCGTTTTAGCCCCCTTTGTGACGTCATTGCATGTTTCTCTCGAGTGACCGAGGCAGTCTTTTGTTTATTGATATAAACGTAATTACGTAAACGTAAATACTCAGGTGTTTTGGCGCTCCATTTTGTTCTTATGGTTTTCCATGAAGGAGATGTATGTGAGGGTAACTTCAAGGAAGTGTATAGATTATTGTGAAGGTCAGTTTTATGGCTTAGTCTCAATCATTATAAATGACACATTCTATGTTGTTAGTGATATAGGAGTTCTGTCACATTGCAGTCTCCCATTAACTTTAGAGAGATCTCACAGTGTAAGCCTGGGTCACGTGATACAAGTACGTATCATGCACACAAGACTATGTTTTATTTATTTATTTATTTCACGTTTTATTTAGACAGGGTAGTCCTTTCAGTCTCGAGGACTGCTTTCCAAAGGAGCCCTGTGATACAAATCACGTAAACATAACAAAATATGTAACATTCAAATACAATTAATACAAAGATCAAAGATAACAATAACAAAGACTAACACAAAAACACATTTGAAGAAGGAAAAGAAAAAAAAGTCACACAAATGTGTAAGTGAGTGAGTGACCCCCCCCCCCCCCCCCCCCCGGCCTAACGCAGTGCCCAGGTGTAGCTTATACGACGCACATCTGATTTAAATTTTGTGAGAGTATTACAACAGTGAACAGTGATTGGGAGGCTGTTAAAGAGTTTACTACCACAATAGCAGATTGATCTTTTCATGTATTCAGTTCTAGGTGTGGGAACAAATAACGGGCTGCAGGTTGCGTAACGGGTTGTATAGTTAACATCTCTGCGTTGTATTAAGGTATTTAAGTAAGGGGGAGCTTGCCCATGGAGAATTTTGAATACAAGTACCGTTTGTTGATACCGGATTCTTTGCTTAACTGACTGCCAATTTAAAGTGCTTAATAGAAAACTTGCCGAAGTGAATAAATCCATGCCAAGAACCATTCGAGCGTATTTGTTTTGCAATCGTTGGATACGTGAAATATTTGTTTGGCCACAGCTTCCCCATACTGTACAAGAAAAATCAATGTGTGGTAAAACAAGAGAATAAAACAGATCTATCATTATTTCTTTTGTAAGGTAACACTTTACTCTACGTATGCAGCCAATTGCTTGTGATATCTTTTTTACAACATGATCAACATGACTAGTCCAATTAAGACTCCCGTCCAACACAACACCAAGATATTTAAATTCTTTGACATGTTCAAGGATATCATTTTTGTACATTATTGCCAATTTTTTACCTGTTAATTTACGGTTTGAACCAAACAGCATAGTTTTCGTCTTTTCCGAGTTTAAAAATAGGTCATTACATTGAAGCCATTTAGTGATGGTACCAAATTGTGACTGGAGTTTCAGTTGTACATCATGAATATTCTTATCTGTACAAAATATAGCTGTGTCATCTGCGTATAAAGATAATTTACATGATTCATCTAATATTAAATTAGATATGTCATTAATAAATATACTGAACATGAGGGGTCCTAGAGTCGAACCTTGGGGAACACCAGATTTTACCTTTAAGTACTTGCTTAATGTTCCTTCTATTGAAACACAATGCAATCGATCAGTAATATACGATTTAAACCATTCTAATTCAAAATTACGTATTCCATACATCGATAGTTTCTTTAAAAGACGAGTATGAGAAATTACATCGAATGCTTTTCGCAAGTCAAGAAAAATTGCACCTGTGATATTACCAGAATTCATATTACGCAGAATATATTCTGAAATATCAGTAACACATGTTTGAGTTGAATGCATCGGTCTAAAACCTGATTGTATAGAAGATAACAAAGAATTTTCATCAAAGTATTTATAAAGTTGTGCATGAACAGCCCTTTCCAATATTTTTGCAGGTATGGGCAGTAAAGAGATTGGACGATAGTTGTTAATATCTAATTTATTTCCACCTTTGTAAAGTGGTATTATTTTTGCAATTTTAAAGTCAGTTGGGATCTCCGCAGTACGTAATGATACATTATAAAGAAAACTTAATGGCCTTGCAATGTAATCAGCAGCAAGTTTCAATAGTTTTGGGTGTAATTTATCAATTCCAACAGCTTTATTACAGTTAATTGACTTCAGTTCTTTAAGTACAAATTCTATTGTTATATCATCAAAGGAGAAACTTTCAGTGTTTTCAACTATCGTTGAACAAATATCAGTGCATGTATGATCGAGGTTTTTCATTGTATCTAAAATATTATTAAAATTCTTATTAAATGCATTAGCGACCTCTTGTCTGTCTGATACTAGATCATCATGAAATTTAAGTTGATATTGAGTTGAAGTTCTTTTCTTACTTGGGAGTAACGTGTTCATTACTTTCCACTTGTTTTTTATATCACGACCAGCCTCTGACAACTTATTACGATAATATCTTTTCTGTAATACTTTATTGAAATTATTAACTTTATTTCGACAGTTTTGGTATTGTTTCCAATCTTCGGGATCTTTTCTATCATCATATCTCTTTTTCAAATAATCACGCTCTCTAGCAAGTTCCAAATATTCGTCAGTGATCCAGGGCACCTGTTTCATCTTTTTTCTAACTGTACAATATGGTGCATGTTTATTACAAATAACCTCAAATGCCTGTTTAAATTCAGTCCAAATTTCGTTCACATTTGTCTTTTCATATACACTACTCCAATCATAATTTCTAAGATCATGACAAAACTTTTCTACATCAAAATTACGAAACGATCTGAACTTGGATACTTTGGGATAACCTTTAGGCAACGTTTCTTTCAATACAACATAAGTTAACAGATGGTCACTAATAGACGCAGATTGTATACCTGACGTTAATGAACCAAATGAATTAGACACCAAAATCAGGTCAATAAGAGTTTGGCTATGTGGAGTAACACGAGTAGGTTTCTTTATAATTTGAGATAGAGCAAACTCATTACATAAGAAACGAATCTTTTTGGAAAAATTACTCTCTTTTAACATATTAACATTAAAATCACCCATAATAATAACACGGTCAGAATTAAGACATATTTTATCAAGTTGATCATTAAGACATTGAAAAAAGGACAAACCTACGTCTGGTTTCTTATACAGGATACCTATAAAAATTGGTGTTCTGTTCTTTAATCGAACCTCTATCCACATAACTTCAAGAGAGTCAGACTCAAGATCTTTTCTTCTTATATATGCAATACTTTCTCTAATATAACAACCGACTCCTCCCCCTTTCGAACTGTCATCTGATATTCGGTCTTTTCTTTCAAAATTATATCCATCAATATGAAAGGCATTGTCAGGACAATCTTTGTTCAGCCATGTTTCTGAAACAGAAAAAATATCATATGAGCTATTTTGCAAAAATAATTCTACTTCGTCTTTTTTATTGCGTAAACTGCACACATTTAAATGAGATATTTTAAGACCACGTTCTTTCGGGAAAGAGTTGTTAACATGTATTTCATTAATATTATTTACAGGTGGGTTACGATCATCTATAAGAGTCGCTATGTTTTCAATTGTACAACTATCACCGTCATGAAAAGGCATTTGTCGAAAAACACATAAAGCACAAATCCAATCACTGTCTGAATGAAATATCTCGGGAGAAATGTCGCCACAATTCGTGTGGGACCAAGTTTGACAAATAATGCAAAGCACTGCGTTTTGATTACATTTAACAGATTTTTTACAAAATATACACGGAAATTTCAAAGACATAACCAGAATAAAACATTATTGTTCGCACCTTACTATTCTGATGACGGTTCTTAAAGTTTGTCAATGTCTGCTTTTGATGCGACTCGCACCTTTCTGCCGTTCTTCAAGAGTGCAGTGACTTTTCCGTCTAACGTCCAAACTTTATTAACGAGTTCATGTGATCGAAGGTCGTTCACTAGCGCTTGTCGCTCTGCCGTTAGGTCCTCATGAATGTAGATGTTGGTGCCCTTCAACTTGGATCTAGCGCTATACACGGCATGTCTTGGGCTATACGTCGTGAACTTGATGATTATTGGACGCGGCCGGGGTCTGGAGTCACCGTTCGAGTCATCGCGCTTCCAGTTTCGCGGTGTAACGCGGTGGCTGCGATCAACGTCGGACGGGTTGAGAGAGATCCCCATGTGCTCACGCACCGTGTCGGTAATCAGCTGGCTGGTGTCTTCATGAGGTTGCTCTGGGATGCCATGGAAACGGAGAGAATACCGTCGGCTGTACTGTTCCTGTTCATCTGAAGTGCGTTGCAGATCGTTGACCTTCTTTTCAAGGACATTGACTTTCTTGTTCAGTGAAACAATGGTTTCATTCTGATTCTGAAGGTCTAGTTGTATCGCTTCGTAGATTTCCTGGGTCACCTGTTCCTTTATTGCAGACACAATGGCGTCCACCAAACGCTGTCTCATAGCTTTGTCAGTGAAGCTGGAATCTACTTGACGACGTATGACATTCAAGAGTTCATCGTCCTTTTGTTCTGCCATGCCTGACTGACCAGCTGAATCACAATATCACAATATCACAATAAGGTGAAATGTTCTTTCGCTACGTCCTCCTACATGTCCTAGCTGAATAACTGTTGTTATATCTGAAAAATAACAAGTTGAAATATGGTCGACTATCTGACGGATTTCCATTTTACTCTGTGAGTAGTGTCATCGACCTGGGGTCATTTTCTACTGGCAATAATCTGCTCGTGCACAGATTTCAACTCCGAAATGGCGTATTCATTGATAAACATTCCGTGTCCATTGCAGGTCCAAGATCAATTTACATAATCGATCGCCTCAAGTACCATGTACGCATAATATACTCCTTAATGGAGAACAGCCATGCGGGTACAATATCTTGCTAAATGACACGATTCCCATAATGGGGTTTGAACCTGGGACCTCGAGTTCTCCAGGCACAATTAACAACCACAATGCCACGAGCGTGAACGTATTTTGGACAGACACCCATTCTATGTACGAGTAAATTATTAATGAAGTACAGTAAGCAAATAATCAACGTCGGTGAAGGTAATGGGACGAACTATCACTTCCGAGGCGATCTGGATGTAGCTATCTTTCCGAAGCTTTTAGCTGAGGAAAGATAGCGTATACATTCAGATCGCCGAGGAAGTGATAGTTCGTCTCATTGCCTGAAACCAAAAGTTGATTATTTGCTTTATATTCCACATCTGATACCAACAATCTATGAAATAAATGACAATTTAACGTACATGATCGTACATTTTGGTTTCATATTCACGCGATGCTCCGAAACCCGGAAGCAAATTGACTTTGTGCACGTACGTTGTGATATAGACTCTACAAATTCCAACGAACACTATGACATAGTAACGCTAATTCGTAAGATTTTGACGGAAAAGCAAGAAGTAATCGAAATTCGCTTACCTGTGCGGTATCGGTGAGAAAATAGATCCTCCGAGAATACCTTCATAATTCATATAAAATATAGGAAGGTGAAATTCTAGGTCAATTTTGGTACGAGGTGATAGAGCATTGCACACTTGTTTTGGTAGAATACTGTGTGGGGAAATGTACCGAGAAAAGGAAGGCTTGCACTGCGAGTACGTGTACATACGTACACACGCCTTTGTACACGTTGCAATATAGACTCTACAAATTCCAACGAACACTATGCCATAGTGACGCTAATTCGTAAGATTTTGTCGGAAAAGCAAGAAGTAATCGAAATTCACTTACCTGTGCGGTATCGGTGTGAACATAGATCCTCCGAGAATACCCTTCATAATTCTAATAAAATGCAGGAAAGTGAAATTCTATGTCAATTTTGGTACGAGATGGTAGAGAATTGCACACTTGCTTTGGTGAAATACTGTGTGGGGGGAAATGCATAAATGGAAGGCTTGCACTGCTTTGTACGTACGCGCGCGGTGCAGCGCGCTATAACCATAAATTTGCAAACGACGTCGTCTGCTTCGAGCTAAAACTGATAATCCGAGTGTAACGCACTTCTATTTAGCGCGTACTCAAAATATTAATCACGCATTAGGACTGTGAGGAGTGAAGAGATCAGCGAAACCAAAAAGTACTATCACCTAGAGTGTAACGAACTTTTATTCTCAGGTGATGTGATAGGAAAAACTACGCCTCATCACGTGATCAACTCTTGACCAATCATATAGCTACATTCTTAGTATGTGGAATATAATATTAAATATCTACATATGCTTTCCCTGATAAATACTTCTGACAAATGTCATGAATGTTAAGAATGAAATGTAACAGATCCTTGGGTACCTTCCGTATGGGTGATGTTATACTGTTATTTTAAAAAAGAATGTACTAATGGACACTTCCTGCATTGCGTGATTTCTTCTGTTTTCAACCATTATGCACTATTGGAAAGCTCCTGTATTGCTTATGGTGTTTCGTTGTAACATTCATGAACTATCGGACACCTGTATGGATGGTGATACACCCATGAACCATTGTACACACCCTGTATTGCTAGTGTTGTTCCATTTCTATAAAAATGTACTATTGGACACCTCCTGTATTGCTTATGTTATTTCGTTAACATTCGTGAACTATCTCACACCTGTATGGATGGTACTACATCCATGCACTATTGTACACCTCGTATAATAACTGTGTTATTCCATTTCTATAAATATGTACTATTGGACACCTCATGTATTGCCTATGTGTTTTTCATTCCAACATTCATGGTCTATTGGACACCCGTGTGGATGGTGCTATACCCATGCATTATCAACACGTCCTATATTGCTCGTATAATAACTTTGTTATTCCATTTCTATAAATATGTACTATTGGACACCTCATGTATTGCCTATGTTTTTTCATTCTAATATTCACGAACTATTGAACATCTGCATAGATGCTACATCCATGCAGGTTTGGACATCTCTGCCTTAAATTGGCAAAAGGAAGCAACTAACAAAAGAGACTTTTCTTGCAAATGAGCAAAATGAATCTGCCACTTGCATTGACATCAGTGCAACACCAAATCATGTTAGATTGAATGTCTTGCAGCACAATATTTCTTCTCCAAATTTTGTCTGGATGTGGGGAATGCTGAGTACAATCTATGAGTACCAATAACTCAAATTTGAGTGATATGTCACTTGCTTACTTTGGTCAAAGTAGGCCAGATCTGCATTGCTGATGTTATTCCGTTTTAATATTCATGTACTTCGTCTTCTCTTCTTTTTCTCCTTCTTCATTTCCTCTTCTTTTTATCCCTTCTTATCCCTTTTCCCTTCCTCTTCTTCTGCTTCTTCTATTCCTGTTGTTCTTATCCCTTCTTATCCATTTTTCCTTCTTTTACTTCTTCTTCGTCTTCTTTTCTTCTTCTTCTTCTTCTTCTTCATTTCCTCTTCTCTTTATCCTTTCTTATCCCTTTTCCCTTCTTCTTCTTCTTCTTCTTCTTCTCCTCCTCCTTCTTCTTCTTCTTCTTCTTTTTCTTCTTCTTCTTCTTCTTCTTCATTTTTCCTTCTTCATTTTTCCTTCTTCATTGAATCCTGAATCTTGCTCTTGAATTTGATCTTCTCAGCTTCTTTGCCCATTACTGATATTACTACTTCCATGACTTCGACTGTTACTACTGCAACATTTACACTTCTAAACCTGTGTGGAAAGACCGTTTAAGGGAGTCAATAAATATGGTCTCTATTTGCATGTGGTCTTTACGTACAAGATACATTGATGCATGTTTTCATAAGGAACATTCTTCTTCCTTTGTGTGCCAGATAAACTGCTGCTCTATGCGAATTGTGTGTATTACTTTTGAAGGAGGTCAAATTTGGCACACAAAGAGTTAAGATGGTCTTTATAGACAGGTGTTCTTTCTGTAGAGGTGGTCGCTAAAGCAGGTTACACTGTACATGTGTATGAGTGTATTGGTGATGTACTTGATATTACATTTTGCTACGCCTCTTTCATCTGCATTGCTCCTTGCACTCTATCATTGCTGTGAGTGCAGCTGACTTCTCAGTAACCGACATTATCCCGTGACTTTCCTCTCCCTTCCAGCTCGCGCCTGCCTCCATTCACCGTCTTCACTGGCCCCACACCTCTCGCCGGCCCGCTCACACCAAGCCGGCGGGTCAGCTCTCGGCCGCGCGCCTTCGTGTCATATCGCCGAGGACAGACGGACAGACAAACAGACAGCGCGGCTCGCACACATCATCGCGTAATGCATCCCAGCTATACCGATGCCGCTACATACTACATCCGCCGCTATCTACTGTAATGCGTGTTAGAGTCTCCTTGTGAGACTTACACACACACACAGTACCGGGCCTTACTTACCCACACGCCAAACAACCAGTCCAGTACACGTCAGCCAGTCCTCACACAGAAAGAGTCGCTCTCCCCCGGAAAATCCTCATCGCCGAATTGTATCGGCACAAGGCAGACATGATCACTCATCGAAGGAATCGAACACCATGCTCTGCTATTAAGGTATATTTATGCTCCCTTCAAACACATTCAATCAAAAAAGTATTTTTCTATCTCTTTTATCTATCTCTCTCTCTCTCTCTCTCTGTTTCTTTTACCCATTCCCTCTCTGTTTCCTTTTCTCTCTTCTCTCTTTTTCTCCGTCTCTATTTTCCGTACCTTGATGTCTCTTTTTGTCGTAGAAGTAATGTCCTCGACATTTCAATTCCCAAGACCCTACTTCAGAATGGAATCATCCATTAAGGAACATAGTAGTGGTGTTTACTTCGAAGAAAAGTATGAAATGAATATGTAAACAGGGCTGCCTTACATCGCGGTGTATCGCGTCTTAAAATCCGCTGCGCTTTTATGTGCACAAGATATATTATGCATACATATACAATTTCAAGATTTTGATTAATTTTGCTTTGCAATCATTCCACCAAGCCCTAATGAAGCGCTTTAAACATTAAGTTTGCGATCTTAAAGTTACCATGATATCGCTGTAAATTGGGTGTTATATACCTCATCTTGATATTCATGTAGCCCGATTGTTTGATAGGCATGAACTAGATTTAACCATCCAGGCAAAAGTACCTTATATGAATAAATATTATAAGACAGGTTGAACAATGTGACCAATAGGAATCCCGTATGCGAGTCACGTGATTATGCATTAATTTTACTAAACATTCCAACCGTGCATTTCTTGTGCAGCACTGTGCAATTTTCGCGCAGCATTTCAAGTTTGTGTACAAACTCTATATGATGGGGGGCCCATATTCGCCGCACTTTCGATTTGAAACAAAAACAAATGCGTATTTCGATATACTCTTACACTAAATCACACTTAATTTCATGCTTTATATTTTCAAAATCATATTATAGAGACATTTTGAGTAAGCACTTACGAATAAATGTATTTTCAGTGCAAAACTGTTAGCCTGTCAATATTTGTCGACGATAAAGTTGTGGCCCTTAAACGCCGCACCGTTTACGTGTATTGTCAATGGGCTTTTCCTGATCGATTATGTGTTCGATTTCATGGTGACTTGGTGATTTGAATAAAAAAGAAAAAAAAAGAAATTTGTAGTTTGCTTGTTCATGTGATTTACGTTTGAAGTGGAATATTGATAGAAGAATTCTATTTTCTTTAAGGCTACCATAGATGTTTAATGGAACGATGTCCGAAAAAAGAGACTGCCACAATACGAGAGTCTTCATTTCGATCGCATTTTCTCGGAACGCGCATGATGTAGTGCCGAAGGCATGCGCATCACGATCACACTGACTTCTCCGTTCGGGTACCGAAGCGATTGCGGAGCGGGTTCGCGGCAGGAATTTTGGAGAAAACAGACTTTCTGGTCGGCAAATAATTTTGACCTTTACGGAAT
Source organism: Arbacia lixula (assembly GCA_963669155.1). Classification (NCBI taxonomy): domain Eukaryota; kingdom Metazoa; phylum Echinodermata; class Echinoidea; order Arbacioida; family Arbaciidae; genus Arbacia; species Arbacia lixula. The sequence continues at coordinate 4,214,664 of OZ022592.1, forward strand.
AATGTGATTTTTGTAGCTTAAAATTTCAAAAGACGATAATTAGATGAAACTTGCGTTTTTTGACTCGTAATTGCGTAGCATGACAGAAACTGTTGTGCTGACGGTGATTCTGTAGTATCACGCGTGATACCCTTGCCATTTTGTTCTGATACGCATTTTTGCTAGTGCGTCGATTAAGGGCCCCGCGGTGAGAATGGGCCACTAGCCATACTGGGCCGATTGATCCGGCGCGCGGTGTATGCGCGCAAGCTAACAGCATGCCTTTGCGCTTCATCATTGATATTATTTCATCTCTGAAATGACATATCTGTTGTTGTTTGTTGTTAGTGTCCGTGCATGCTCCTAATCTGCAAAACAATATTTAGTTTATACATGTGTGTAAATATAATGTGCGATAGATTGTGTGTATGTGTTTGCGCGAGTGCGTGTGTGTTCATGTATATGTGTATGTGTTTGTTTGTTTGTTTGTGTGTGTGTGTGTGTGTGTGCTAGTACGTATGCGTGTATATGAATGTGTGCGTTGGTAGGGAATGGGAGAAGGGGAAAGGTTTCATTTATATAAATACACGTACACTCATCAGTGAAAAGCTGTAATCATACAATCGTCTATGAACCGATAATGTTCAGAGAAAGATTGGACATATTTTGTTGAAGATGCGTGATATTATATTCGTTGCCTACGCTTGCTATTAGCATTGTTATAATAAAATTGTCATATCAACTATCAAATTCTACGTTTGTAATGACAAAATCGTGTATATATACACGGATCAAATAGTCCAGCAATGATGTATTTGATGTGTGTATAGTTTCAATACGGTTTACGTGTTTACCAGTGAACTCTCAAATCTCAAAAATACTACGTATTCCCCTATTAATCATTTCACATCTAACCCAGATAAACTTCGTAAGATACATTGTGATTCTGTTGATAGCAATTCCACTCACCAATCCGATATGAATTTTGATTAACTCTTTGTGTGCCACATGTTATTTTATTCACATAAAATACACACCATGTTTATATAAGGTTGCACTCAAAGGGTTAATAGACTGAAGTTTTTATCCTTCCAACCAATTTGAAATGTACGATGATATTTAATATCTTTGTTCAATTTCATTCAATTCAATTAAAATTCAATTCAAATTTATTCTGCACTTTATAAAAAAAAAAAGAATACAATATGCAGTACATATAAAAAAATTTAACTACGAATAAACACAATATTAAAACATTACCATGCAGCCTTTTAAAGAAGTGCCTTGGACCAATAGGAAGGCCATGTTACAGGAAACTAAATTTTAAAGGCGTCTGGCTGCTATTCACAAGGACATGTATTCATTAACCCTTTGTGTATCAGACAATTGCTATTCTATGTGATTTGTGTGTATATTTGTGTGTATGTGTTAAACCCATCCATGGCGCGTAAAGACTTAATGAATATGGTTTGAATATGAAGTGTGCAATGTGAGGTGAATTGGTTTAATCGAGCACAAACTATATTTCAAAGACACGGGCAATGTAACTTTTTATAGGCATTTACTAGTACTGCAAACCATTCCATAGAGCATTGTATGGAGCAATGGCAGAGAAGGAGTTAACCCTTAACCTGTCCCCTGTGCATTAGTTTTCTAGTAATACACACAAATCCCATAGAGGTTTGTTTGGCACTCGACGGGTTAAAAGGCTCTCCGGCAGAGGAGGAGAACCTCATTGGCAATGTCGTTGAATCGACAACTGATTTTTCATGAGAGTTACCATCAAATCAATATGCCAAATAAACAAGGGTGTTTAGACGAAATAACATGTGAATGAAGGAAACGTGTTTTCATTATGATCAAGATAGTGATTGTTTTAAAATCAACGTTGCTGGCTAGAAATAAGCCACACACCTGCTTGATTTGATTGTGTGAGGAGAGGCATCCGCAGGAATCTGAGGCGATTAAGAATTTGAACAGATGTGGTTCGAATAAAAGTATGTTTTAATCATCTAGGTATCTAGTTATGTATGTATTTATTCAACATTTTATGAATACAACTTTAGAAATGTGTACATAATCCATATACTTGCAATCACATGCGTACTAACTTGGGCTGCCATGGCAGCATAGATGATACAGATACAAAAAAGATATGATAGCAGAAATGTGAAGACTATGATAATGTCAATATCGCAGCCATCGTGGTCATTGTTGCTTATGACTATACAGGGTATTTATTCGGTGTTAGTCAAGGGTTGGTAAAAAAATAACAAATTGTGATCCTTCAACCTTCCGCCAAAAAGCCAGGATGATACCCATAAAATGAAATAATTATTATAATACTAATGAATTATAATAATAATGAAGGATGGCTCTGATACAAGTCAGAGTAACAATGAGTATTGGAGCGGAATGGGAGAAGGAGAGATAGATTAGGAATATTGTGTGAGAATCGGTAGGCATGCAGCCTTCTGACTAGATATCAACGTAAACCATATCGGACATTAAAGGGATAGTTCACCCTGAAGTTAAGTTGATTTCAATGAAAGCAGAAAAATGAAATAAACATAGTGAAGATTTGATGAAATTCCGAGAAAGGATAAGAGAAACTTAAATTTTGTGACGTCACGTGCGAGATGCTCTCCCATATGTTGTGTAATTTCTCTTTTAAATGTCCATTTTCTCACAGAGATATGCATTCTTTTACCGGTGCGTTTGATACGTCATTAGAAACTCGCTTTTACACAATACCTCTGTGAACAAAAATTATTCCCTCATCAAAAACAGAAAAAAGCAATTTACGGAATCAAGCAGCGCACAACATTATGGGAGAGCACCTCGCACGTGACGTCACAAAATTGAAATCATAACTTTGTTATCCTTTGGCGGATTTTCGTTAAACCTTAACCGATGTTTCATATTTCTGCCTTTATTACAACCTACTTAATTTCAGGGTGAACTTTCCCTTTATACGCAGGACGACGTAAGATGGATGTTGTCGTGCAAGATAGCCACTATTGGGATCTTATCACAGCCACATCGCAGCATTTTGTGCTTTGAAGGTGCCCAAACATCTTCAATGTTGGCCAAGAAAGCCCAAAATAGTTTAACAAGCCACCCAGCGTGACATGTAGCAACACTCTAATTACCTTATCAAACTCGCAGCACCGTGTTCTGCACTGGGATGCGCATCAACCCGAGCTTGAACCGCACTTAATCAGATATTGTAGCCAGTTCTTGGAAAGAAAAAGCCCAAAGGGTTAACGATCCAGCGGGGATGAAGCGAACTTAGGAAATATGGCCGCATTCCTTGGCGCATTGGTCTTCTCTTCGGCCGCTCTCACAGTGTTCGATCTAATCACGACCAAATCTAACTTGATCTTTCATCATGTATTTCACATCATCAATTGTTTAGAAAGTTATAATTAAATGCATGGATCCGTGTATGTGTTATGTTCTTGTTTATATCAGTGGAGTCTAGTATTGCGACGGGTCATCATTTTGAACCGCCTTATCCATGTTATCGCTGCGGGCTATATCGTACAAAACTACTTGGCCTAATCAACAGATGTGGCGCGGAAAATCATTGTGATGGTGTTAATTGCTCCTGAACATGTCGTGTCAAGCTGGATAATTGATTACTTGATTGATTGCTTACCGTTAATGAGTTACTCTCGGTCTTTCACCCTAGTAAAGCATGATCGCAATCACAGGTCTATGTACAAAGAATGTGAAGATTGGATTGTACGAAGTCACGAGAGTATAGGTCTGATTGGGTTGCAGTCTGGTCGGCTGGTGTGGATTGGTGCCTCTCGCTTCTATGGCACAGTCGAAGCTTCTCTGCGATTCAGCCATGCAATGTAACTAAAGACCGCCGGCGGCCTCGGCTTTCACTGCTAATGCTGTTTTTTTGCATTGAAATGCATATTGGTAGTGCGCACACAGGGGGCCGTACAGTATAGCATTGTGCATTATCATACGTCATACTCTTTATCTTTCTCTTTCTCGCTCGTTCTTTTTGAATTCATTTCGCAATTGCTGTATGTGTAGTTCGCGCTCTCCGTTTCACACACACACACACACACGCACAAATACACACACGCATAGACACACTTACATTCCCCTCTCTCTCTATCTCTGATCTCTCTCTTTTTCCCTCTCTGTGCGCACTCACTACATCTACCCCTCCACACTATTCTCTCCTACCCCCCCCCCCACCCCCCGTCGCTCTACCATCTTTTACTCTTCATTAACCAGCCAATATGTACGTCATCTCCTACTCACCATAATCACAGATTGAATGCACCCCCCCCCCATCTCTCTTTCTAATACACGTTATTACTACCCTAGCACTCGTTCTCCTCCACCCTCACATCCCTCCCCCCCCCCCCCCCTCTCTCTCTCTCTCTCTCTTTCTGCATCTCTCTCGCTCTGACCGGCCAATCTCTACATAGGCCTACACGAGTTTACTCACCACAACACCAGATCGAATCCGGCGAAGATTAAGTCTGTATTGACGTTGACATTTTTCAATAACGGGCGAAACGCGCATATGGGGAATCCATTGCGCCCGCCCCGGTGCCTCTCCCGTATACATACAGCGTGCGATGCATAGTGTATCTAGGACCCGCAGTTGTGTATATGTGCTGTGCTCGGGCACGGGCCAATTTCCGCAGCATTCCGCCACTCTAACGATCACTCAGCGCTGTTACATTGAAATGGGGGAAAGCAAGGGGTGGGTGGGGGAGAGGGGGTTTACCTGAAGCTGCAACAAGGGAGGGGGGGGGGGGGGTGATGTATTAAAGGGGGCGTTGATGAGGGGTGTAAAGGAAGTGGGGGGGGGCATGCAACTGTTGCAAGGATGGTGGGCGAAAAGAGGCGAAAGGGTGAAGGGGAAAAGGAGAAGGGTGAGGGGTGGAGGAAATAGGCGGTGGGGGTGAGGGTGGAAAAGGGGGTGGTGGGGATATGAAGTTATTGTATTAAAGGCCGGCGGGGGCGGGCGCGGGTGTCACTACAGGACGAGAAGGGGTGGGATGTGGACGGGGAAATGGGGAAGGGGGTGGGGATGATAGGGAGAGGTGGAGATCTAAAGTTGTTACAAGACCTAGGGGTGCGTGTCGTATTAACGGCCGGCAGGGGTGGGCGGGATATCAGTACAGGACGAGAAAAGGTGATATCGATAAATGAAATAACATGAAAACACAGGAAGAGAAGTACAGAAAGGACGATGGATAAAGTTAGATAGAGAAGACAAAAACAGATACGTGTTCATATTTGTGTTCTTGCACATGATGTGTGAAGGTATGTATACATGTTCTGATCATGATAATGATAATGTTTACTACATAAAAGCGCCTGCATGGAGATTATAAAGAAACAAAAAAAACACATTTATTTTGCTTTTGAGCCCGTATTGCATTATGAGTTGGTCCAGTATTTAAAGACATCAGCGTGGTAATGAATTATGTTGGCCGAAGCTGAGCCATAATTATATGATGGTAACATGGATTAGTAGTGTCGTTGTATGTTTAAAGACACCATACATTTTGTAAAGATATGTGATCTCTTTCCTTCAATATGTAGAACGTTCCGATAATGATAAAACACTCTACATACACATTTTGCTTTTACCAGACTAATAAGGTATCTGTAATTTCAACCCCAATGTTGTCAATACTAAGGCGATTATTAAGACATATCAAGATTCGTGACGTTATATCAAAGAACGCTATGAAGATATGATATGTGTATCATCAAGTTAAAGAAAGCATAGATGATATAGATAGCGTTCTGTATTAAAAAAAAAAAAGATATGATAGCAGAAATGTGAAGACTATGATAATGTCAATATCGCAGCCATCGTGGTCATTGTTGCTTATGACTATACAGGGTATATATTCTGTGTTAGACTCCATACGCTCGATGCAAGGAGTTGGATAGGAACATTGATTCTGGTACGTCAAGGATGCTTGGCGCGCCTCGGCCCAGGCATTGATAGTCTACCTTCCAGCCTGCTGAACATTTCTGATCCAAACTGAAAATAGAGTCTGATACTCCAAGACTACTAACTTCATCACTATTCCTTCTTCTCAGTCCGTCCCACAGTGGAAGAGTCGGAGAAGAGTTTAAATTTGACTAGGTAGTCTACTTTTGCCAGACCGCTTTGTTGAATATTTTGGTTTAGAATGTCTCAACAGGCTGGAAGCCAGACTAAGACGCGGGCACAGGATGAATATGGTGTATAGTTCTCCTAATAACATAATAACGAGGGAAAGAAAGAGCAGGGAGAGAGAGAGAGAGAGAGAGAGAGAGAAGAGGGAGACAGGGAGTGGGAGAGTGAATGGGGCGTGGAGGAGCGTTTGTGCCGAGGATAAGGAAATATAAACAGGGGGAGGTAGGAATATAACGAGAGAAAGATATATATATATACATGTGTATATATATATATATATAGAGAGAGAGAGAGAGAGAGAGAGAGAGAGAGAGAGAGAGAGAGAGAGAGAGATGGGGGCGGGGGAAGGTTCTGTATAGTTCTCATCACAATGAAGGTCTGAATAAAGGAAGGAGAGGGAGAAGGGGAGAAGAGACAGAGAGAAGGGGGGCGTTTGTGCCGAGAAAGTGGAAATAATAGGGACATAATTGAGGAGGAGGTGGATATTGATAGAAAGAGGGAGGTGAAGAGAGAGAGAGAGAGAGAAAGAGAGAGAAAGAGAGAAGGAGAGATGGAGAGGAAGAGAGGTAGATAGAGGGTGTGTGTATGTGTGTGTGTGTGTGTATGTGTGTTTTTGTGTGCGTATATGTCTTACTTTTATTATGTTTGTGCCGAGATACATGTAGGGACATAATGAAGAAGGGGGTGGATAGACATTAAAAGATCGGGATGTGGAGAGAGAGACAGAGAGAAAGAGAGAGAGACAGAGACAGATAGACAGAGACAGAGAGAGACAGAGAGAGACAGAGAGACAGAGAGAGAGAGAGGGAGAGAGAGATATATTTAAGGAGAGGGAGAATAATCGATACCTCAGAGAGAGTACGGAAGTTGGAGCCTCCTGAAAACACATTGCGCATACTCATCTACCTATGCCATGTCCAGCATGCTCATAACTAACATTAAGCACAGAAGGCTATCACCAAACGAGTATAAATACAATCTCACCGGATAATATCTAATCCATACCCTTTCATTTATCACATTAAATTCATAAAAGACTACCAGGAATTACCATTATGTACCATTGTACCATAACACGTTTTTGGTGCATAATGATGGGTAGATTTGGAAAGGTGGTTTAAATTTTTCACACGCACTGTATAGAAAAGTGTCGTCCCGTGATGCACCGCGCAGCCACGTTCGAATTTTGTTTGTAGTCATATCCACTCCACTAGTGTATGAAACCGGAAGCGTACATGACTGCAAAAAACAGAACCTGATGTCCCTGCGCGTTGAATTATAGGACTACTTTCCTCTCTATACAGTACTTAAAATAAGTCGCGCATGATAACTTTGTCATGGTTTCGAGCATTTCAAAATCTAGATCTTCATATTCCTTTTGTACGGACAAACACAAGAATGCGTATGTGGGACTGCCGAAATCATATGATGTGTGATCATACATTAAAGTAGTAGATTGTCTAGTTGTATTTCCCTGAGAATTTTCCCACAGTGAAGCAATATTACATACCTTAAGCTTTTTATTTAGATGTTATATAAATGTATTATATAAATTATGTATTATGTAAATATATTTATTTATTTATATGAATATATGTGTAGGCGTAAGAGTCTGAGATCAAGACCTAGCTGTTTCTAATCTTTTTCAGTTTACAAGCTCTTTCGGAGCATATTTAATATTTTTCATGCATTTACAGGATGGGGTACGCTATCCTTACTACTATTATGCCTACAATTTCTTTGTAAAATTGAAATTACCCCATAAAGCTCTTTTTCTAAAATAAACATTTGTTTTCAAATAGTAGTACATAATCAATAAGATAATAAATGTACACATGCATATACATACACCACCTAATAGTATACGCATATTTCTACCCATGATACGGACATGAATAGATATAAGCTAACAAATACACATATATACATGCATATACCAGAAGGGTAAATGTGTGAACCATTAGAAGCATCCGAGGGTATGACGTTACAAACACACATACATCATACATACATACATACACACACATATAAACGCATACATGCATACATACATACATACACACATACATATGTACATATATTGATAGAGAAATGGAGGGGGCTTTCGGGCACCCAGTTTTTGTGACATTATGGATATTAGATGTGAAAGCAGTAGGCCTATATATTATATTCTAGTTTATATAGGAATGTTATAAAGCGTAAGCAATTAGAAATATTAAGTTGTTTCCAATGATGAAAACCGCCTGTCTCTCTTTCTCTATCTCTCTCTCTTTCGCCCCCTCCCCCCCCCCCCCCTCTCTCTCTCTCTCTCTCTCTCTGGGCGAGAGGGAGGGTGGGAGTGAGAGAGAATGAAAGAGACAGACAGAGAGAGACAGAGAGAGCGATATAGACGGAAACAGAAAGACAGAGACATATAAAGATAATCAGAGAGAAGGGGGTGATGGGGGTGGGGGAAGGGGAATGGAGAGAGAGAGAGAGAGAGAGAGAGAGAAAGAGAGAAAGAGAGAGAGAGAGAGAGAGAGAGAGAGAGAGAGAGAGATAACAGTCCAAGTAATAAAAACACCGGACACGAAGAGTATCGCCTACTTTTCCGGCCCATAGGCCTTTATCAAAAGTGCAGTAGTGCATTAGTGCACTTTTGATAAATGCCTATGGCCGAAATTTTAAGTGATACTCTCCATCTCTGGTATTCTTATTACTCTGGATTTTTGTCGCTTTCTATACAATGCCGACGCAGCCTTCTAGCGAATTAACCCTGTTAATGCCACCTGAATATATTATAATATACCAATTGGATTTATGTGTATTACTTGTGAATGCATTTTCACGTGACACCAAGAGAGTTGAATGATACCAATGCTTTCTGAAAGTAATTATTTTGAATCTAACGAGGGGGAATAACATTTCTCTAAGAAATGTTCAATCTAGGATGTATGTTTTAATTCCATGCACAGTACGGTGTGTACGCAATAATGCAATCTGCTGTTACTTTAAAATATTTGCACTGAAGATGTGATTTGCACCCATGTCATGCCCTAACACACACACACACACACTAATATACCCAAACACAGATGATTTTTTTTCTATTGATTCGATAAACACAATAAAGCATGATATACCACTTGTATATAAACACAATGTGCCATTTTCACTTGAATATGCAACTGTTAAATTATATTCCTCTAATTAAAATAATAATCATAATAATACTAATAAATATGTATAATAGTAATAATAAAAAAAAATCCATAATACATAACAATGAGATAACTCACATACGTAGGCTACTAACTCACACACAAGCGCGCGCGCGCAAGCACACCCCCCCCCCCCCCCCCACCCCACACACACACACACACACACACACACACACACAACGGTATACACGTACCACACGGACTGGCCCAAACACAAATATGCTCGCGGGGATTATCCCGGATATAGCCACTCTTCGGCTTCGTACTCACGACCCACATTATGCGTAGTTACCTGGGATATTCGTAAGTTTCAATACAACCTTAAAAAGCGTGCAGATTTCATTTTTTTTCTTTTTCTTGTTGTTGTTTTTTAGAGTAATCTGACTTAAAATCAATCAATAACATCAAGCTAAGATTAACATCTAATATAAAAAGTGGTCTTTTTCAAAACGATATATTCATATGTATTTATATATACGCATTTTAAATATTATTGACACATGTTTTTACCCACATACCTCGATCTATGAACAAAAAGGCATTCTTTTACCAAAAAACAGAAGGAAAGAAATGTGGTGGATTTATGCAGCACATTATATATGGGAGATAATCTCGCTCATGACGTCACAAAATTGAACCTATAACAAATCTTCAAAACTTTCTTATCCTTTGAGGATTCTCATTAAACCCTCACTCATGATATGTTGCTTTAATTTTTCTGTTTCCATTAGAATCAATTCAATGCTTCAAATTAAAGGGGGAGGGGGAGGTGGGAAGACACAGGAAAGAGGGGGGGTGGCGTCTCGTACTGCATAACACGACTAACGGCAAACAATGTCTGGGGCATTGCAGTCACGTTGGTAAATCATTCTGACCGCACCGTCACGTGACTTAAGTCACTCCAGACTAACATTGTGTACTCAAGATCTGAAAGGCTGGGCTTCGTATATTCACACGTGCCTTCCTACGTAGATGAGGACGAGGAGATGAAGAATAAAAAAAAAAACGGAAAAAAAACCGCTGGCCTGTCCATCTATCGATTGTCGCTAACACTCTTAAAACATACATACTTGGGGCCGGTGTGTTTACAGTATGCAGGCTGTACACACAGAAGGAGCGTGTTTTTTTTTTTCCTTCTCTCTTTCTCCCCGCAGAGTAGCATAAGCTGACGGGGAGGGGGAAAAATCATTTCACTGTCGCGGCTGAGGAGAATCTGGGCCGACGGAAAGTTGACACATTCGGTCACTCTGGAGACGCGCAAATCAAAAGACTGATGTACTTTTGCGATAAATTTAGATTTGTTTTTAGTACTTGCATGCTGTTGATGTCTTTTCTCCCTCTCCCCCACCCTCCCTCTCTCCCTCCCACCCTCTCTATCTCTCTCTCTCTCTCCCCCCCCCCCCTCTTTCTCTTTCTCTCACGCACATACACACATGCGCACGCACATGCAAACATAAATTACCGTGCTATTTGAGACAAAATTGCTTACCCAAAGAGAGAGAGAGAGACAAAGGTAGATACGCACACTTAGGCGATGGACTAGTAAGAAAACTGATGCACTTTCGAGATAGAATAAGGCTACATTTGCTTTTAGTATTTAATGATGTTTGAGTCCCCCCCCCCCCCCGCCCCGCCCTTCTCTCTCACTCACACACACACACACACACACACACACGCGCGCGCACGCACATGTACACATCAATAAGCGTACGATTCAAGTACTTGCTCACCAAACCCGTATTCATACACATAAACGATCACACACACACACACACACACGCACACCATATACTAACACGAAGAATCTCAAATATTATTTTATCTGACCTCTATTCACTACTGGCACAAGTTTTTTTTTTTTTTTAAAAAAGGCAACAGCTGAGACTAAGAAAAATAAAATATTAGTGCAATCATATTACAAGTTTTTTTTTTGGTTAGGCAACACTATAATAACAAAATTTGTATAGTGAATATGATAATAGATAAGTGTATAATTTTATACTGTATTGGATATTTGTAGCATGTCATAATCATAATTTTCTATAAACAAGCATTATTAATCAATTATGAAAAGTTCATATAAAAAACAGAAACAAAAGAAAGGTAAAGTTAAATAGGTTTTTATTGTAGCAAAATAATGAAGGCAGCATAATAGTAAAGGAGATGATAAGAAAGTTATTATTTTTTCAAGTTTACATTAATGACGTCACTTGCGAGGTGCCCTCACATTATGTTGTGTGCTTTATGATTTTATTAATTCCCAATTTTTCTGGGGTTTTTTCGAAGGAGTAAACCTTTTCATAGAGATGAGTGTGTAAAAAAATATGTCTAAAGTTGTATCAATTGCACAGGTAGAATGGTATAATTGGAGAAAATGTTTTCAACAAAAAATAGGAATACACCAAAAGCATGTGGGTGTGTCTAGAAACATATGTCTATAAGTTACCATGATTACACATCTATTTAGATATTTACATAAATCTCTTTTGATATACAATTGATACGTGATTTGCTTTGTTCTTAAAGAACTTGCCTTCCCCCAATAATTAGCGCTACCACATGTATACAAGGCACATTTTTAGTGATATTAGATACGCATTGGCTATAATACTAGAGGTGAACTTTATACTAAACACCGTTATCAAACCAATGTAATATACAATGTTGTTAATAAGTTAAGTGTTAGTTTTTCTGTGTGTGTATGTATGTTGTCAAATATGGCTATTAATGGAGGTCACCCTTAAATAGCACTCGTATGGTCTTCTTGAATACTGCCCTACTCTGACAAAAGGACGCAAGTGACAAATCACTCAAATCTGGGTTATTGGTACTCTTAGATTGTACCCAGCATTCCTTACCTACTCCCAAAATCTGGACAAGAAATATTCATCTTGCTGCGAGATATTCACTCTAACATGATGTGGTGTTGCACTGGTGCCAATACAAGTAACAGACACATTTTGCTCATTTACAAGAAAAGTCTCTTTTGTCAGTTGCTTCCTTGTGTCAGAGTACGGCAGAATATTTCCAGTGCAAGAAATGCTGTTTATATGATTTGTGTGAATTATTGGTGGTAAATGCACACAAGGAACGTTAAGAGTAAAGAAAGTTGACATACTGTATATATCGAAGCATTAAATGGCTGCTTGACAAGTCAGATCTATAGACATACTTGACACATGACTCATAGGCAAATCTAAATAAATAAATAAAAAGAAAATTATGTATAGAGAGCGTATTGAACATAATTGTAAAATATACTGTTCTTTTCTGTTATTCCTTTGCTTTCAATGCTGACGAAAGTAATGAATGATCGCATTCGGTCAGGTTGAAGATCTTATTCTGCATGAATATTTATTCAGCGTTTCTATTAGATGCTTGGATTGGCGCCTGGTACGCGGTTGAAAATATCGATTTTGTTTTTATCTTGCAATGCAGAGGATAAATATGCGAAGAAAGATAGGCTTATGATGATAAAGAAGTAGAGAACGCATCTTAAATCATTTCATAGGTACGTTTGCCATATTTGTAAGAGTGGTTTCTAAATGATTGTAAGTCCACTTCAATGTTGTGTTTACAGAAAGAACAATTTCAATTGTCTTTTCCCAAACATACGCCTACTGGTAATTGGAATCAGACTGTTCAAAGCGTTTGGTAGTTTTACTCTTTTGATTATTTTTTAACCGCTTTCTCTAAAAGTTGATAATGAGGTGATATTGATAACTGCATGTATGTATCAATTAAAATGGATTTGGCGCCTTTTGCAGCTATCTAAGCTATTTTCACGTTCTTCCTTGTTTTCGCCTTTTTTTTTGGCCACAGGGTGAAGCGACAAGGAGGATGTCTGCCCCGTGCTCTCCCATGGCGCTCTATGTGTGTTCTCGTTCGCTGATTAATACTGAAGAGGACTGTGCCCGAGACTGACACACACACACACACACACACACACACACACACCACGACACCACGCACGGCATTCACACAATACACACTCGCCTTATCCAGCAGACACACACACACACAGCATCTTATGGCTACGACTACACAGACGCAAGCACACACACACACACCCGCCAGCTAACCTGACTGTACGCCTTCTGCACACCACGCCGCGACGTTGAAGGGGCCAAGCCACAGTGAACGGTCAAATTGGTTGTGTATGCATGCGCCAGTTTTGTATTTATCAAACTTCTTTCTCCTATAATCCTTTCATATATATAAAATCATATTTATAATGTATTTCAAGAATTAACCAACGTGGCAACGATATAATATATATAATCTATATAAGATATAGGTGATTTCTTTATTTAAGGGGTGGCGGTATCATTATATTGTAACACTGAAGCTCTGTGGTGCAATTACAAGTTTTCATCCATTCCGATTTTGGTCTGAAGACGTAATGAATTTTTCAAGATTACATCAATAACGGACTAATAAATATTAAAGCTTGGCTTTCTTATAATCAGCATACGCCTATCCCTAAATCATGATACCAATTAGCCTAACATCAGTTTGATACATGTAGTGGATTATCGTAGAAAATAATAGCCTAACAACAATAATCGTGAAAGATGAGTAATACCATATTAGTACTGACGATAGTACGCCAATTATTGTTATTATTATTATCATTATTATTATCATTATTACTATTAATATCATTATTGCTTTCCAAATTGCTTTAAAAAGTAGCATGTTGGATAACGAAGCTTTTCGATCTGCAGCTCATCAGCTTATCACGCAGATATGAACAAATTAAAAGAAGAACCAAATATTTATACTTAAAGCTAAGGTTGACCTCTATTGTTAGAACAGGCGCAATGCCAGGACAAGTTCCTCTTGTCTGCAAAAAAGGCGGTCTCTGGACTTTATAACCGCTGCTTCTAAGTACCTGAAATGAGGCATACTTCGGGCCCTACTAACAATTATTGCGATCATATTAGGCATACAGTGTATTACAATCATCACTAACGTTACCATTCCTCAGTACAATAATTCAAACCATGACGATTGCTATCATTATTACCATTAGAAGTTAACCTTTCCTTTGTCATATCAATGGCTCTTAATGGTGTATGCACACATGGGCCACGTTACACATAGGTTTTCAATTATTGCAACTTACCATCAAGGGTAACCACCATGGTTACAGGTGCAATAATCATGATAATGAGAGCTCATTGGCTGTTGCCATGGAAGTTACCGTCGATGGTACGTTACAATAATTGAAAATTGATATGGAACATGGCCCTGGAATAAAAAGTTAATAACTTTTACTACTGTTAGCATTACAACTTCTTTCGATGCTCCTTAAAGGGCATATACTGTACTGGGAAGGCAAAAAAAGCCTTTAAAAGGTCATCGTGAGCATTGTTCTTGCCAATGGCCTTAAATTCATGTATTGTCCGTTTTAGAAGCTTGATGAAAGTTATTTGCCCTCACACGATGTACATTTGGAATATTGAGTGCTTAAATCACAAATGGTCAAAATGTTCGGCCCGAACATTTTGACAATTTAATCATTAATCATTAATTACTCCAAATGTGGATAATTTGAGGGCAAAAACAACTTTCAGCAAGTTTCTAAAATGGACAATACATGAATCCAAGGCCATTGGCAAGAACAATGCTCACGATCCCCTTTTGAAGGCTTTTTTGCCTTTCCAGTACAGTATATGCCCTTTAATCATAAGTTATCACAGATAATACGTTCAAGATGAGCCTTGGAATCAACCAGCGATGGCAATCAAAATGCATTCAGCATGAGTACATGTTGATTGTAATCCAGTAATGACTGTAATCGGTTGAAATCACTGACTGTATAAGATTTCAATCACTGGCTGTAATCGAATGCAATCAGTGCTAATAAGCAAAAGTACTGCCCTACTCTGACAAAAGGAAGCAAGTGACAAATCACTCAAATCTGGATTATTGGTATTCTTAGATTGTATTCTCTACATACGGCCAAAATCTGGACAAGAAATATTCATCTTGCTGCGAGATATTCGATCTAACATGATGTGGTGTCGAACTGATGCCGATGCAAGTGACAGACACATATTGCTCATTTACAAGAAAAGTCTACTTTGTTTGTTGCTTCCTTTTGTCAGAGTATGGCAGAGTACACGTCGACTGAAATCACAGACTTTAATCGATAACAGTAAGATGGGAAGTTGTTCTCAATAATCCAATGTCCATTTTCAACATACATTTACTTTTAATGCTGGACACAATCGAATCATGTTTGGTAAATCAGTCTTTACAGATCACGATTGAGATGTTTACCCTTCCCTTAACCTTTTGTGTGCCCGCCAACATATTGCTCAATGTGGTTAGACTGTATTATTGGTGACAAAATGCACCCATGGCACACAAGGAGCTTTACTGAGTGACACTAGTGACAAACCCTTTTCCTTAGATATAATAATTAGCTCACGATACGCGGTACATATCGTATGTGTTTGAATCATGCAACGCATAGCATTTCAATACTAGGATTACCTACGGTTCTGAGTTATTAAAACACGGCCCAGCTATATCTTAGAGAATTGAGAATCATCCTGTTTATTCACTGTACTTCATGTTTTCTATTAGCAGTTTCGCAATTCTTCTTTACATGGATATCATTTCATCATTTACCCGAATGTTAAGCCAATTTTTACTTAGAAGCCGCCAAAATTAACGTACAGCAACGTCATATTCGTTTATACATTTCGACTGCTATGCACTGCAAGTGCCTCATTTTAATATCACTGTCATGTTGCAACCGTTCTCGATCAATTATTTCTATTCTTCATATCTTTCCAGACGGACGGAGTAACAAGAACCTTGTTTCCCGGAATGTCGGCGACTCGGTCAGCGATGCATCTTCGCTTCACGCCTCACTAGTCCCACTCGCCGACGTCGAGAAGATCATTCAATCACATCGATATGCTCAGTACTGACTATACCTCAGTATCAACGAACTAAATTGTACTACAAAGAGTCTATGCGCCCTGCTTATTATGCAATCTCAACAGGCATTGATTAAATTGGCAATACATTTCATTGGTACATGGAGTAGAAGCGGTGGTATTTTAAATACTGCGATTGAAGTATCGTCATTTAATACTTTCTTTTTCATAGTCCGATCATCAAACATTCACTGGTTTAGAAAATGAAGGGTTAGATAGAAGCGAAATGCATTCTGGGACTAGTTTATGCTCAGCTTTTTGAGGTGTAACCTAGAGGGCGCTAAATCGTTTACTGCCACTTAAAAACATAAACTGAACCTATGTGCTGCAATGCAAACTTAACCAACCTAATTATAGCTTCTTGCGTTCGTGGGGAATGACTTTGCCTTATTAGTTGGGCAAGATAACATGAGAGTTCGATGGCTTAGACGTCAGTGATCTTGGCTTTTATCTTCTCGGTCACGCTTCATGTGTTCCGCAAAGTCTCGCAGGATTATGTGAAACTATGATCTTTGTTCCGAGCCTGTTACAACAGGTCACATATATAATACCCCTAATAGACCGAGCATTACATATAATGTTTTTCTTTTTCATTTCCTATTGGCACATACATATACCACCAACAAATCTACCGGGTAGCTCCTTCTCTGCCAGACGCCGTACTGCTCTATGAGAATGGCGTATATTACCAGTGCAAACAAGATTCAACGGTGAATAACGAGTTAAGAGATAAATCATATGATTGTGGTAGCATGTGTCATGCTATTCCTTAGTCATTACTTACAACGTTTGAAGTTTACATAGTGACATAGTGGTAGGGATTTATTCAGGTGAAGCAACTTGCAAGGTGTGTGTGTGGGGGGGGGGGGGGCGGGGAGGGGGAGGTGATGGGTAAAATGATATGTTGCGAAACGATCTACAATTATCTTTGCCAGCGTGATTCAAACTACACGAGCATGATGGATAAATCACTTTATCCCAGTACATTCGCCTGTCATTTACACTGTATGCCGGTGTCTGTTCAAGACCACAAATTGATTCGATCTATCACATCATAAGCACATGCAGCTTCATATCAAGGGTAGATATGGAAACATTCGAGATATCAGGGAATGAATGCGATGGGACAAATCATTTCCTTCTCCACACATGTAGAATGCTCAATATCGAAACTAGAGTGCTTCCATACGCACTGCGTTCATGAATATTCGGCAGCTTTCACTAGTGGTATCAGTACAGGTATATCGACGGAGCTCCACAGCCATCTAACTCTCATTTAAGCCGGGGCCACAAATATCTCTATACCGCAGGGATGTGCGATGCTGCGTTGTAATTCCATGCTGAACTGTTCAACGATGACAACCCGCGGTGCGTGCGCAGCTCGGACTCCGGCAGCTCAACTGGGCTTAGTAGAGGGGGATAAATTATTGTCGTTGCCATGGTGATGGTGATATCATCCTTCCCATGGCAAAAGATTCTTGGAGCGGAAGTAACGGGGGTGGGGGGGGGGGGGCTTGATAAGTGCTTACCTGACATGGTTACGACTGGGTTGGTATGCAATTTACATGTCAGTATTACGTTGGTCTTCGTTTCCCCCGGTCATACACGACATGGATGTAAGCAAATCGGGGTATAAAGTTCAAAGGTTGTGGCATCATACACTATCAATAGGGTGAGACTATTCCATAAACTTGTAGGGGTGCCCCTCCAGTCCATATTTATTGCGTAATCTCCCTTGAAAATAATGACACTTTGGTATGAGTTTTGTAAAAGCATTACACCACATTGAATTACAAATCGCAAAGAGCATCATTTGACCTAGTAATCAAGGTCGTCCGTCATGGCGAAATCCGAACTATCTCGAGCTATATTGTAGCTCGTCGAGATTGGAATGTATTCAACCCTTAGCTTGCGGAACATGTGTGGTCCCTGTTGATAAGTCCATGGACATGAGACAATGTAGGAGTCTACGGGTTAAGAGCATCAGTGTCCGTGGGTTTCACAAGTAATTCATTCAACACGGATAATCGAGAGAAACAACTCCGTGGTAAAATTACGGGCACCGCAGACGACACGATCCGAACTGCGATTGGCTGAATTTAATGACTCAGTCATGACGTCACATTTCCAGTCCCAGGTCCTTCCGACTGGCAGAATCGTGGTTAACTCATGTCGTTTGCGATGGCCCTTACATTTGAATGATCATTGCGATGGAGTACAAATAATGTGTACGCAGTAACATTGCTGTTTTTTTCTTTCGGAGGTGGTGGAAAAAATTATATATCCGAGTAGATGTTTAGTGCCTTTGTACGATGAACTTTGTGCAACATTCATTTGTCGTTTAGGAGCACCGGGCTTTCAAATGCATTTCTTGTGATATCTTGTTTTGAATCGATCGGTATGGAGCTAAAAGTATTTCCGTGTGTTTGAATGCTGGAGGTTTGCATTCTACCCGCATTATTTAATCGTGTAAGAGACCAGCTTATCAATGTATAGGAAAGCTACATGACAACGATGATTTCCACTATTTTATGCTAATTCATACATTGCTTTGGGCTAGTCGGCATGTTTTCATGCTGTGGTGTTATGTCGGGAAACCTTTGGCATGTTTTGGGGTTGCTATCATTTTTTGGGTTACAAGTATACAAATTGATCGGGATGTATCATTAAACAAATCGTATAAAATTGTGCTGGTCTGAAAATGTAATGATATTGTAAAACTTTCAGTTCGAAATTATAAAAATAATGATAATATTCATGATAACCATGATTAATAATTATACGCAGTTTTCATATAGCGCCAAATAAGAAAGAATTTATCAGCTCTAAGCGCTTTACAATATCATGATCCCAGTCATCACGCAATGCAGATGATAAGTAAAACTTTAACTTGACAAGCTGCTCTATTTAGAATGTAAAGAAGTAACGCAAATATAACAACACTTATACCTGCCTATGACATTATTAATGAGTTTGTTCAGGAAGAGAGATATTTGATTCATTACTATAGACACTTCTGACAATTTTTACCGGGAATACTGAGCTTGATGGAGAAGACAAATGAGGAGAAAGGAAGAAGAACAATATGGAGAACACCGCGAATGATATTGCAATCATTTCCCAGAAAGAATATGATAATGATTATAATTATCATCCTTCAAAAGTTAAGTCATTCATATAATTTTCGATGCCATTTCGTCAACCTGGCAAGTACACAGGGCATAATATTGATTTCTCGATTCCTGCTCTTTAAGAGTTATACAAGAAAAACTAGATGCTTTGTAAGAGAAGACAAGTTATCGATGTTCGTTATTCGTTATCGATATCCACCCTCGCAGCTGTGTAGGCCGTTCACATAAAGTTTAATGACGAGAGTGTGAATGGGTGTGTACGTTAGTCATGATTTATCAAAGTCTGTCATTGTTGTTATAAGCCCGAGCTGTTGCCTGCTTTTGTTGTGTTCATGTTGTATATATTTTGCAGCCAGGCAGATCAATATTGGAGATGCGCAGTGCATACATTCCACACAGTTAATGTGAGGGCGCTCAGGGGATGCCCCCCGCCCCCCTTCCCAATAATAGTTTCACCCAAATTAGTACCACGTACCACACATATGTGGCTTGGCCGCTCTAACTTTGATATCAACTATCACAAATACTACAAGATGCATCACATGAAAAGCAAAGCTTTCCGCCCAAGACGAAGACATTTTAGATATTCAATGATAATTATGTTTTACCTTCCGAAATGCTTTTTCAATGCAAAATAAGAGTAATATGATTACTGAATCTTCTATTAAATCTGCCTGTATGAGCGCCCATGCATACGGCCGAGCATTGCGTACAAGGTCATTATTTTTGTGTTTATCCATTACGAGATATTTCCTCCAGTTTTACACGCATGTAGCGAAAGAGAAGGGGTTAAAATAAGGGGGAGGAATGGCTGTAGGAGATCTTTATATATACTCGCGCAGTTTCATCATTTATGCAAAGAATGTTTGTGGTTTCGTTTCTATTTTCACTTAAGTTTTCTTCAAAGGAGGCGACTGCCGATGGAGCAGTTCAAAACAGGAACAGACGTACGTTCCACATGACAAACGTCACAATGCAAACATACACTATAAGACGTTTGTCAGTCAGGTCTTATTTACCCGAGTAAATGTGCTTTCACCCGGAAGTAGTTCGCCGCTGCCGCAGTACTTCCTGTGTCAGGTCAAACGCTGCTTAATGGGAATCACGTGCATTATTGGTGACAAAATGCACACCTGGCAAAGACAAAGAGTTAACGGGTCGTTCCGATGGGTTCCCCACACCGCCGCGGCGGTTGATCGCATTTCAAATGACTGTGTAGAGCGATATTCCTGCTTTAATTTACTGTGTGAGCGACAGCGGCAAATATATTCCGTGTTACTGGATTTTAACGGTCCCTCGTCGTTATGATATCCATGGATCTTCAGAAATGGGGGTGACTTTCCTATTTATATTGTGCAATGGAAAGACTGGTAATCTCAATCATACTTATCTAATGGTTTGCGGTGAATATGTCTACTTATAATAGGGCACACTAAGACGTGAGGTTTCTGCATGGTGCAACGGTCTTTTCCCCTCTATATTAGCATAGTGAGTTCGACTTCTAGATTCCGTTTTGTACTGCTTTGGTCTCATAAAGCAGACCCCATTATTACTATCGGGTGTTCGTAAGCAGACACTGGAATCACGGGGTCACGTTTCTTAGACTAGCAATGCCAAATACAAATGGATTTTAATAATAAGAAAACATGACTACGTGAGAATGTAATTCCAAAAAGTAGTGATTTTATGATGCGTTTATATATGTTGTCAAGTGATTTTATCTATTATACAAATCTATGCAACGAGTGTTAGAGTGAGAAATATATGTGACATATTGGAGATTCTTTATGTTGTAGGTATTCATATTTATGTTGTGCATCTTTTCACAATGGCTTATTCAATTTTCGTTATCTTCAAACTTTTTTTTAGAATCCGTGATTCATTGAGACTTATTGTAATGGTTATGAATGGGTAATCGTTGGTGATGTTCAGCAGTTCCTTTGTTGAGTTATTGATATAATTTGATACACATTTTGGTTATCGTAGTGATTATCACTTCATCATGATTTTCGCTTTATTATTATTAGCATCAATGATCTTATTTATATCAATGTTGTTATTGTTATTATTATTAAAACTTGTACTTTTTTGCTAGTATGACAGTATAACCAACTCAATCTGTAAACGTTATGTTCACTTCCGTTCGTTACCATGGTTACCACTTGGAAAGATGTCTTAAGATTCCGGTCGTTTTTATCGTTTGTCTTATTACCATGAAGTACTAACATAGAAGTGGACAAATCTTTGATTTCACTGGACAATAGCCATTTATATAGCACATATTCATGTTGACATGTCTAATAAGCTCATGACGAAATATGGAGTTTTGTCATGTTTATCTCGATCACATTGTATTCCTACATATTTAGCATGTATCTATTCGTACAAACTGTATATTATTCATGGTGTATAGTTGAAATGTTTTATTATATTCCCTTGTACATATTTCTGACCCTTGCTGTCGATTTATACACTATTTATATAAGACGAGAGACAGTAGATATATCATATCATTAATCATATCGTACTGGTGATAGTGGATATTCTACCACTTACATATAATGCTTGTTGGTAAATGTTATCGAAAAAAATACATACAAATGCATATCAGTAAACTGCTATTGGGCGTATTCCTTCTAGTGTTAGAGCACATATGATCGTCGTTATGTTGTTACCATTGGGATATATGTTCCGATAGTGTGATTGTGTTGTCATGAGCTGGAGAGCGTTTCATGAACGTTGTCAGCACTGACCAAATGGTCCGTGCTGACAACTTCAGTGAAATCCTCGGTTTTGATTGGCTGAGAGGCACTAGCCTCTGACTGTTACTATGGTAACTGTCGGAGAAAGACAGCTTGTCAGACGAAAAATGTTCATGAAACGCCCTCCTTATGATGTCATCTACGGTGTTTTCTTGGTGTTAATGTAATGTAAATGTAAATGTAAATGTAGATGGGTTTCTGTGGGTGTGTCTGTGTTTGTATATGATGGTGTAAAGTGTTGATACGTAAACATAGTTTCTTTGTATGGTATATGACTTTGGTATGAATTGTGGATAGATTATTTTTTTACGGTATGACTGTGTTTTCATGATGGATATATGAGTTTGTACCGTATGATTGTGTTTCCAAAGTGTAAAATGGGAGTATATGAGTTTCTACGTATGGATGTGCATCCGTGATGTAAAATATGGATATCTTAATTTCTATGGTATGATTGTGTTTGATTATTTTGAAGTATTGACATGAGTTCCTACGTTATGTATGTGAGTGTTTGTTAGTTGTAAAGTGTTGATATGTGAATTCCATTTGTATGACTCTATTTCCAATGTGTACAGTGGGGATATACTAGGTGTTAATTTTCCCGGACACAAGTTGCCTTTTGTAACTCACATCAAGCTGACACAAACACATCATTAGATATTGTACATCACACGGCATGTCAATCCACAATGTCTTTTCTGCCAGAAGCATCGTGCATTATTAATTGACACTCTGTAATGGCAGTTGCTAGGGGATTGACGAGTGTGAAGCACAATACATATATTTATAATAATTTAGATGTATCCGTGACATGTGTGTTTGCTTGTTCGCGGATCTACTACGGTAGTAAGCGCATGGTCAATCTATGATGTGTTGGTGTCATATGAATGTGTGTCTAAATATATAGACGTGCGAGATGTGTGTGTGAGAGAGTGGGGGTGAGAGAGAGAGAGACAAAGAGAGAAGGAGGGAGAGTTAGAGAGAGAGAGAGAGAGGGAGAGAGAGAAAGAGAGAAAGTCGCCCAAATGAGGTAACACTAGACATGCTAGAGGGTATCAGAGAGAGAAAGAGAGAGAGAGAGAGACGGAGAGAGAGAGAGAGGAGAGAGAGAAGGAGAGAGAGAGATGGGGAGAGATAGAGTTTTCGGGGTAAAGATATGCAAGTAGAGTCAAAGAAAGGGGGAAAAGAAGGCAGGAGAGAGGGAGAGCGAGACGGAAACATACAGAGAGAGTGTGGCAGAGAGACAGAAACAGAGACAGAGAGAGAGAGAGAGAGAGAGAGAGAGAGAGAGAGAGAGAGAGTTTATGGGGTAAGGATATGCATGTAAGAAAGAAAGGGGGAAAAGAAGGCAGAAGAGAGAGAGAGAGAGAGAGAGAGAGAGAGAGAGAGAGAGAGAGAGAGCGAAACAGAAACAGAGAGAGTGTGAAAGAGAGACAGAAACAGAGATATATAGAGAGAAAGAGAGAGAGAGAGAGAGAGAGAGAGAGAGAGAGAGGGGGTTTATGGGATAAGGATATGTATGTATGAAAGAAAGGGGGAAAAGAAGGCAGAAGAGAGAGAGAGCCACATGTATTTTGCGCAATGCTACTAACACCCTACTTTGAACGCGCCACCTCCTTATTTGCAACACAACATGACATGATACACCATGTACCAAGTCCATATCACACGCGCCCTCTCCAACCCTCGGTGATTAACATTTACCCGTGTCCATCTGCTTACAGACCGGTTATACGATAGTGGTTATCTTCGCATAGAAATGTCATCATCTTATTAGTTTATTGATATTATCTTCCTTTTGTCGAATGGTGCGACTTTCTAGTAAATTACTTCGCGGTATCTGCGGACAACCTTGGGCCCGAAAGATGCTCCTCGGTACACCGTCTTTCATAAAAACAAGTCTCTCTTCTCTCTCTCTCTCTCTCTCTCTCTCTCTCTCTCTCTCTCTCTCTCTCTCTCTATCTATCTATCTATCTCATTATCTCTCTCTCTCTCTCCCTCTCCCTCTCATTCTCTCTATCTCTCTCTTTGTCTCTCTCTCTCTTTCTCTCTCAATCTTTATCTCTCTCTCTCTCTCTCTTTCTGTATGCCTGTATGTCCCTCTCTCTTCCAATCCCCACGTCTCTCATTTTTATTTGCATCTTTTTATCTCATCCTCTCTCTCTCTCTCTCTCTCTCTCTCTCTCTCTCTCTCTCTCTCTCTCTCTCTCACTTCCTACTCTCTTTGTCTTACCTTTCTTTTTACCTCATTCTGTTGTCTTTCTCTCTCGCCTTTCTCTTTAACATCTTTTCATTTTATATATCATCTTTTTCACTCTGTCCCTCGTCTTGATCTTCCTCTTTTATCTACATATCTTGGGATCGCTAATCTTTCTCTTCATATTTATCTCTCACCCCCCCCCCCTCCACACACACACACACTCCACCCCACCCCCAACCCCTTCCCTCCCCTCTTTTCATTTGCCAAATCATGTATGTTTCATTTGTGGTCAGGAAAGCCTACAGTTGCCAGACCAAGACGTTCCGACCCGTTTTGGGTGTACGACATGGATTACGTGCTTCATCCTTTCCCGTAAGTGCGTGTCGTATGGTTATTTATCAAACCGGTCCTTCACGGCAAAACCGTCATGATCTGCACCCTTACGTGGTTCTCTAAGTAGATCTAGTTGTTACTTATTAATAATAACCTCTAACACGAGTGCAGAGTAAACACTGGGGGCCCGCACGAAACCCACAAGATGGTTCTCCAAAAACTGTGGGGTGGAAATGTGTGTCAGCATGACGTACTCATGAGACACCCTGTATTCAATAACACTACTAGCCATGAGAATATATCATTTCGACAACCCGACTGCCTTGCCGCGATCGATAGGTCAAGTTTGGAGTTGCAATCGAAAATTCGATGATAATAAAATCGTGAAAGAAAACGAGAGCACGCTCGCAATCACGTGACAATGGGCTGGTGGTCTTGGGGAAATGGTAGGTATTAACCCTGAGAGGCCCGCTGTTCATTATTGATTCGGGGAGAGTGACGGAGCAGAGTGAGGGAGGGGTGGGGTAGACATGCCACCCCCCCCCCTCTCCATCTCTTTATCCTCCAGTATGTTAATCTTCATCTTTGTCATTCTCTCCATCCATCTATCTTTATCCCTTTCGTCTCCCATTGTGTTTCTTTCTCTCTCTCTCTTAAAATCTCATTCATCGTGCTATTCCCCTCTATTTACTGAGTCTTTCTCTTTCATCTTCTCTCTCTCTCTCTCTCTCTCCCTCTCTCTCTCTCTCTCTCTCTCTCTCTCTCTCGCTCTCTTAACCACTTTCCCGTCTTGATGATCCCCTATATATCTTTCCCTCCATCTGCCCATCCTCCTTTCCTTCTTCTCTCTTTCTCTTCACCTATCTCCAGTTTTGATATTCCCCTATCTTCCTTTCCTCCCTCTCTCCATAATCCTCTTTTTTTTCTCTCTCTTTCGTTATCTCTCTTCCATTTCATTAATCCCCGTTCTCTTTCTCTTCTTTCATTTTCCATCTCTCTCACGCCCATCGTAATATTCCCGATTTCGTTTTAGTTTGGTAGTATTTCATTCATCAACAATCATTCTATCATATAATATATTACGAATATTTAGAAATCCAAACAACATGACACAACATACAATCGAAAAAAATGTATATATGAGAATGAGGAATCAGCTAGAAAATAAATGTCGTATCTATCTCTTTTCCATCCCTGTTTTTTTATTATTATCATTATTATTATTATTATTATTATTATCATTATTATTATTATCATTATTATTGTTATTATTATTACACTATTATTGTTATTATTCTATCTCTCTCTTGATCTTTCTTCCACCCTCTTACTCTTCTTTTCCCTCTCTCCATGTCACAGTCAAACTGCCTTGCACGGCCATTCCTTTATCGTTCCTTCTTTCTCTCGCAGCATACTTTCATGCAAAAAATAAAGAACACGACACATTTTCATAATCGTTTTGTATAATTTTAGTCAATTCTAGAGTATGACAGAGAAATCAATATTGCTACACAATAATAACATGAACTAATAATGATATTACTTCGAACTACACACAGCGGCATGATACGCCTTACAGCAAGACCTATTGCCCGTTTACTAATAATATCATACCAATGATGAATAAATATATACTGCTCTTAATCAAATTAAATAGCACCAAATGTATCTTGTATCTCACATCAAACTCGAGATACAAACCTAGGTCATCAATATATTCAAGGGATCAGAACGAAATACGCTATCAAAATTCAAATAACATTTCCAACATTCGTTCTCAAAGC
Organism: Arbacia lixula; assembly: GCA_963669155.1. Lineage (NCBI taxonomy): Eukaryota > Metazoa > Echinodermata > Echinoidea > Arbacioida > Arbaciidae > Arbacia > Arbacia lixula. The sequence goes on from OZ022592.1 coordinate 4,241,184, forward strand.
ATTGTTTCTACGTGTATCTACAAAATGATACATTGCTACTTAGCCACTTCAACTTTGAAGTAAACTGTGTGATTGCAAATGGAGTGACTTATTTGTGTTGAGGTGAAAAATAGAACAGATTTGCAGAGTCTACTTTTTAATACCATTACAATGTACAGGATAGGTGCTTTCACTCCACAATCAGAAGGGGAAAAAATACCCGGGCCCCCATCACACAAAGGCTTGCGATCAATTGCAAATTTGAAAGACGAATTCTGATTGGTTACTGTTCAGTCTTTTGAATAAAAAGCGCATGCAACAATGATGTTGATTGGCCATTGTCATTTTGGAATTGAGCGCAAACCTTTTACGTTACAAGGCCCAGGTCTGAAAAAATGCCTGTTCTTTCGCCTGTGTGAAAGCGAAGTTCTCATAATATTCACAATAAAAACAATACCTGTACTTTAGTAGGTACACTACAGCTCATAGGAATTGGCATGGATACAGGGAAAGGGAAGAAAGGAGCCGCAGTTTTAAACCGCGGTATATTTTGTCCAGTTCAGCATGAAACATGATGCTTTTTAGGCTAATGAATCGTGTTTCATGCTGAACTGGACAAAATATATATCAAAACTGCGGCTCCTTCCCTTTCTTCCCTTTCCCTTTACCCGTGCCAATTCCTTTGAGCTGGAGTGTACTTCCTCTAAACTAAAGGTACTTTCCCCAAGGTATTTTCCTGGGCCTCGTAACATAAAGGTTTGCGCTCAATCAAAATGGCAATGACCAATCAACACCATTGTTGTATGCGCTTTTTGTTCAAAAGACTGACCAGTAACCAATCAGAATTCATCTTTCAAATTTTGCAAGTGAGCGCAAACCTCTGTGTTCGGGGGCGGTGACCAGGGAAGTGTAATAGTGTCGAGTGTAGATAAAGTTGAAACGCATTATTATAGGTGAAAACACGTGAGCAGTTCAAGTAGCCCACTACTAGTGAATTGCTCATTTTCATCTGATGAAGATGCGATTTCCAATTCAGGTTCATTACCATGATCAGGAAATAGCTTGCTTTTGCATCAGCTTTGAGCCGTGTGCAAACCCACCAACAAGACTATCTTCCATGCACTAGTATTCACTACATCTGCTAAACTTTTATTTTACCATATAAAGTTGAGGCCAGAAGGTTACATACACCAGGAAATTCAAAGAAAAGTTGACAATTTCCAAACATCATAAATTAACTGTATGTTATAAAATATTTGTGCTATCGTGACGGAGTTGATATCAAACCAGTGAGCGAAAAAAAAGAAAATCTAATCCCAACAGCATCCCAGTCATGTGAAAGAGCTCAATACGCTCTTTGATTTGATACCAAATTCTTCATGGTAGTATTTAGATTTCTGAAGATATAGTAAATTTTACAATGTTTTGGCAAGTGACTTTCATGGGTGTATGTAAACTTTTGGCCTCAACTTTACACTCAAGGCTTCTCTTTGGAGAGAAATTTTGGAAGAAGTACAATATTAGTATTGACAAGCAACAAGCCAAAGTGGAAATACATAACAAAATAAATGTTCCCACTTTCTAATACTGTTTACTCTACAAATTAATACTTTTAGCCTCATAAACACAATGATCATTGCAGTTTAAAGGTATACAATAATTACACGCATAATTCAAGGTATTTGTATAAAAAATGATATCTCACTTTTAAGTCAAAGCGCATTACATAGGCATGAACTAAACAGTATCTACAAACAATTTAAATATTTTCTACAAATGCAGTGTTTGGTACTAGACGCTCACACCAACTATGGCAGTCATATATACTCACTGACATGAAATAAGTTTGAAATACTTTTGGCTCAGAATATGAAAAGAGAGGTATAAATATAGTTGAATATACTTTCAATTTACACTCATATGTTCTGGGCCATCCGCAACTCGGGTTAAATGCCAATATTAGACACACCTTACCTTTGATATCTATCGCACATTGCACAAAGAGAGTTGTGAATTAAACACAAGTTGCATTAGATCATGTACACTGTACATATTACAAATGTGCGTTTAATCCACAAGAAATGTGTTCACAATCAACCCTTACATTACCAGGCCTTGGAAGCCTCATTGGCTTACTACACATCTCCATGACAATGGTAACATGAGAGTTACCCTTTCAATAACAGCCCTTGGAAGCCTCATTGGCTTACTACACATCTCCATGACAATGGTAATGAGAGAGTTAAACACAACACTTTGTGCAATAGAAGACAGATTAAAAGCAAAGTCGCATTTAATTCAATAAGTTGTGTTTAAATTGGGGACATACGTTTAATCATAACTTTTAATTCAAGACTGGTCTTTATTCTTGAAGCTCATAGTTTGAAACTTTTTTCTTAACTTTTTTCTTTCCTTCCTTAGTTATGACGATTTAAGGTATTGCCATGCTCCTCATCATAAGCTTTTCTTATCTGATAGGGGAACAAAGCTGCCACTGAAGTACAAACTCTTTGTATGCTAAATGTGCCCCTTGTCACTAGTAATACACACAAATCCTATAGAGCGGCAGTTTATCTGGCATACAAAGGATTAACCTTGACATTCGACCTTAATTTCAGTCAGTCAATTCTCCCTATCGCATATAGCTCTCCCAATCCGAACGCGTGTGGCGCTTTAATGTTTTTACCTTTAATTCTTGGGATATTAACTTCCGGTCCACGAACATTCTATAGCCATCGTCTTGCTTGTGTCTTTTCATTCTTTCATTAGTCCATCCACAATCAATGTTGAGGTAGGCAAAAACATCGCCGTGAGTGATTGGTGGTATTTTTTTCAAGTCCTTCGTCCATGCAACAACCCTTCCAGTTTAATATTACGAGGTTTACGAGGGTCGAAATTACAGATTCTGTGCATTATTGCGTGAATTGAATACGTATCAAACTCTCAGCGGAAGTATGCGTCCCAAGAGCAATCAATCGGATATCGTCATCGCGAGGTGATATCGCTTGATATCGGCCTTATGCAATAGGGAGAATTACCACCTTACCCCCGTCAGTAACAAACAATGATCGTCCCATGTTAATTCCAACACAGTTTATCACCTATGGGACTGAGATGGGTAATCCTGTTTCATCCTCCTCACTGATTGCATCGACTGCTTCTAAATGATTGCAGTGAAATGCAGTCAGCGCGATAAATTTGTACTCCTTGACTGCACGTCATTGCAGTTATGGGTCTTGACCTTTGACCCTGAATCTAATTAATGAACTGCATGTCATATATCATCAGTGTACCAAGTTGGCTGACCTCCGGTCATTTCTTTAGTTAGACGGACGGACAAATAGACAAGCTGGAAACATAATTCCACTGACCCAAAATTTCAAATATTCTTCATTTGATTTTATTATCTGGTGCATCTAAAATGTCATTATGATCAATGAAATGCACCCGCAAGTGCTAAACTCCATGCTTGTAAATCAAGCGCTCATGATTAAATAACAAAAATATTCCTCCAGAAGCATAGTGTATTATTGCATTTGATCAAATACACATGCTCAAATGTACAAGTACAAGTTTAAATACAATAAATATAATGGCATTTACAGTAGTTCTGTATCAACGTCACGCATGGCCCCTCCCAAAATGAGATGAGTCCACCAATAGCGTATGCAATCTGTGGTCACATGACCTAGTGAAGAGGAGTTACATGTAGTCCACCAATAGTGTATGAGTACGCGATCACACAACTTTGTATGGGTCCCCACATTTGCCCGATTCCTTTGTTCAGACATGTGCTAACTGACATAAGTGTCGAGTGTTAAATCGCCGGGAAAGAAGTAACAATCATCCATAGAATCTGTGATTCATCCGACATTGTATATTTATGTTAAGGGTGGGCATGTCGCGTCTCCATGGCAACATACTTCACTCACTCACTCACTTAGAGAAGCTTTCCTTCATCCATCAGAGGCTATTTAATTGACACGGGCCCTGTAGTAAAACTTACTATTGACGGTAACTTTGCTACCGATGGCAACTTCAATGGAAACCTTGGATTGCCCGTTGTTTCCATGGAAGTTACCATTGACATTCATTGCACTCTCTTCGAGTCACAAGAGAAAGCATCACAGAGATTTCTCTTCGATCCCTTGTTAGATGCAGCCGGCCCTCTGGATGATTTTCGCAAGCATTTGACGCAGAAACACAACACCATGCGCAGAAGATTTTAGGTAAAGATTTACAGCATAGATGCTTGCGCTGTTTTAAGATGTACTACTTACAACTCATCTGTTCAGATTTGATTGACCAGTATTTTTCCACTAAGCCATACTGGCTCTAAATGTGATTGCAACAGAAAAGTGTGGATTTCATCCAGGGGGGTGTTTCACCAAGCTGTTCCTAAGTTACGAACGACTTTACGAACGACTGGTGATACCTTCTTGTGCTAAATGCAATACCACACTCTGTTCACTGAGAATCTGACTTAGCACAAGAGGGGATCACCAGTCGTTCGTAAAGTCGTTCGTAACTTACGAGCAGCTTGGTGAAACAGCCCCCAGTATTTTTCCAATAAGCCATACTGGCTCTAAATGTGATTGCAACAGAAAAGTATGGATTTCATTCAGGTCTGCATCATATTCCATTACAAAATTGCTCGAATTGTTCTTTTAAGATATTCTCTTTTCAGATAGATAGCCTGAGTAAGGAGCCCAGCTGAGCACAACAAGTATTTCCATCCACAAAAGTATCAAATTTTGTATTCATGTCTCCTCATATACTCCATTACAAGCATTGCTTGACAAAACTTCTAGTTCATCAGCGAAAGTTGAAATATATGCATGTATAGGAATATGCATGACCTATTGCTACAGCCAGGTGGACATAATGCAATCTTGTATGCATGATATTGTCAATAGTAACTTTCAGTCATGAAAAATATGTGGCGGCATCAAACCTCGTTCGAATAGAAGGATCTCCATTTCTTTACGCATCCTTGATCAGACATCAAACGTTCGTCTCAGGGGTGGGCGTGTCACGTCTCCACGGCAACATACTTCAGAGCAGCAAAGCCGTACTTCTTAGACATATCTCTCTGGAACTCTTCTTTCAGTGTTTGCAGGCACCTACACACACAAAATAAAAAAAAAGCATAAACTAGCTAACGATAGGATATTGAATTTCATATTTTTGAATTCAATTCACAGACATCAAATTAAATCAGATTACCATTTTTTTAATCCCTGTTAAGGACAGCTGCTGATTTTTATTAATCAATCTTATTACTACCTGCACAAGGATTAACAGCAAAACAAAGATTATACCATCTGTTGTCTCTCCACAGAACATTCAATTCTTTGAATTAACATGAGATAGCAGTACATAGACAGCCATGGATGTAAATATGTGGAATAGACAACCTGGACAAGGCATTTATTAATAAAAATTTGTATCAATAGTATGGAAGATGTTGATCATCGATGTAGTAATATCGCTAAAGTTGTTGATCTCACAATAAGGCAAAATGGAAATTGCGACGTTTCGAACGCTACTGCTAGTCTTCATCAGGCAACGTGGACAATCGTCGCTGAGCGCGTCTTTTATAGCGTAAGCTGCGTGCCGAAGGGGCCGATTGTCCCCATTGCATGACGAAGACTATACTTAGCGGTCGAAACGTCGCAATTTCCAGTTTGCCTTATCGCGAGACAAAAGACCAACCACTTTACCAAAATTTGTATCCAAAACAAAAATGGTCTATTCTTTAAATCAACAAGAGAGAGCAGTACACAGACATAGATTAATTGGAGTTCAAGCTTTATGTCTTGACACAAAGACAGGGTAGCCCTTTTGCAGGTAAAAAAAATATTGACTTTTTGTAAAACACAGCAAATTGAAAAAAGTCTGGAATGGACGAGGCATTTAACAAGTAAACGAGGATACTTACAATCGGTATTGCTGGCTGGTCCTAAATTTAGCGATGTCGAAGCTCGGTGTGTGGGGCATGTGGATGATGAAAGCATTGGGAAGAACAATGAAGTCATACCTGGCCAGGAGAGAAAAGAGAATTGGAATTCATACTACTTCTAATGATCATCTCTATCACAATATGAATACAAACTAAACACACACAAATAAGTAAGTCCACCCCCCCCCTTCCATAAGCAAAATTAGCATAACTTTTTATTGAAGAGGTTTTGAGTAACATAACTTGGCAGGATTGTACCTTTATATATTGACTAACTTCCGTGTGAAAATCAAATTAATCCACTCAGTCATGCATGAGTGAGCACATATTAAAGGCAAAATTGTCACTTTTTAAAAGTCACAAGGGTAATTTTGGGATTCTGTCATATGAATTTTTAATGAATTCCATTTCTGGTACATCATTTATGTGTTTTCATTGTTCATCATCCATCCCTCGATGCACTTATACCTACCCCAACACTTAATCCATTGTTCTGGTTGAGTGAGCACAGTTTAAAAATATTCATCCCTCTTGAGTTCGAAACTTTTAAAAACCCTTTTTTTTTTTTAAAAATAAAACTCTGGATATTTTGACAAAGATGTAACATGACCTGTTATGTGAACATAAGAAGTCATTTTCATATCATAGTTAAGTGAATACACTTTAAAAATCGCACAAGAAATGCCAAAATGTACTGTTAAAACGGCATACCGGGTAAACAATTACCCTAATGACTTTTGAAAAGTGACAATTTTGCCTTTAATGTGTGCTCACTCATGCATGACTGAGTAGATTAATGTGATTTTCACACGGAAATTAGTCAATAAGTGAAGGTACAATCCTGCCACGTTATGTTGCTCAAAACCTCTGCGGTAAAAAGTTATGTTATTTTGTTTAGGGGGGACTTACCTTTTTTGTTTTGTTTAGATCAATTTGACTGTAGACAATCAAGGCATATGCAGAGCTATCAACATTGAAATTCAACAAACAGGAAGATTTGGGGAAATTTCATCAGAAGTCAGGGAGATATCTATCAAATGCATACAACCCCACTGTCAGTTTCATGACATCACACCATCAACTTGATAGTGTTGAAAGGACATTTATCACTGGCTGCATTTGGGAAGAGAGCGCAGGTCATGCGCTCCTCAATATTGGTTACAATTTTCCTAAGATGTGTTTCAGAAAACCAAAGACAAATTATTTTACGGACATTTTATCTTAGGGGAGAAAACATTTTTATCTCTGTGGATTTGCAAAATACCACCCCTGGTTGCATTTAACTGCAATCACTGAGTAATAGATCAGCGGTCTGCGAACGCATGAAGCTACACGCAGATAGTGCCTGCAATCATCAGAAATCCGAAGTAACCATGAAATCAAACGGAGATGGGCAGGACATCTAGCCAGGAGGTATGACAATATCTCTATTTCTAGCTATTTCTCTCCACTGCTGAAGGAAGGCCTCCTCATCATTTTTCCATTTTGATCTATCTTGTGCCGTTCGTTTCCATGTCATACTACCATACTCTCTGATATCGTCAATAATAATATCGTCAAGATGACAATATATGGACACACAAAACTATTGCAATCAATACCTATGAATGCACAAAGCCAATTGCACTTGACTGTGAACACTGAGAAGTAGACCTTAGCCGTCTTTAAACAAATGACTGCAAGAAGAAGATCTCGCTTTCTTGTTTACATATCTGGGAGATGTAAACCAATGACTGCAAGAAGAAGATCTCAGCCGTCTGTAAACAAATGACTGCAAGAAGAAGATCTCGCTTTCTTGTTTACATATCGGGGAGATGTAAACCAATGACTGCAAGAAGAAGATCTTGCTTTCTTGTTTACATATCTGGGAGATGTAAACAAATGACTGCAAGAAGAAGATCTTGCTTTCTTGTTTACATATCTGGGAGATGTAAACAAATGACTGCAAGAAGAAGATCTTGCTTTCTTGTTTACATATCTGGGAGATGTAAACAAATGACTGCAGGAAGAAGATCTCGGCCATCTGTAAACAAATGACTGCAAGAAGAAGATCTCAGCCATCTGTAAACAAATGACTGCAAGAAGAAGATGTCGCTTTCTTGTTTACATATCTGGGAGATGTAAACAAATGACTGCAAGAAGAAGATCTCAGCCATCTGTAAACAAATGACTGCAAGAAGAAGATCTCAGCCGTCTGTAAACAAATGACTGCAAGAAGAAGATCTCAGCCATCTATAAATAAATGACTGCAAGAAGAAGATCTCAGCCGTCTTTACACTCACCCCTGGGCGTCCAGCTCCATGATCTGAGAGACCTTGTTCCAGCCGAAGCCCAGGAAGCGCTGGTCGTAGCGGGGGCAGTCCTTCTTGACCACCACGTAGGGCTCAAAGTCAGGCTCCCATTGCACCTACACAGACAAAAAGAGATGTGAAACCAGTCAATGGATGTGTTTGTCACAACTGTCTAATTTAGTGTTGTGTGACATAAACCCATTTGCCACTCCCCTACCAATTAATCCTCCTGTGTCCGTGGAATGTGCTCCTATATAAACAAGCATAAAAAAAAAATATCTCACTCATTTAATTAGTGCAGTGTTTCATCTCACATCAACCCTTTCCCCCCCCCCCCCTCCTCTTTGTCCATACTCCCTTTCCCTTCCCATATCTCTCATGATCATCTTCTTTTTCCTTTTGTATTCATCCATGTATTTATGTATATTTTGTATCACTTTTATTGTCTATATGTAAATAAGTTTTGTATTTTTTCTCCCAAACAAGTCCTGCTCACAAGCTCTGCTTCTTCGGACCCCTCCACAGTCTCAGTTTATTGTATCGTTTCAACATTAACTTGATGTATGTTTCTCAATTAAGATATGTATTATCATATGAGCTGTGATAACAATGTATGTTCTCAATTAAGGTACGTATTATCATATGAGCTGTGATAACAATGTATGTTTCTCAATTAAGGTATGTATTATCATATGAGCTGTGATAACAATGTATGTTTCTCAATTAAGGTATGTATTATCATATGAGCTGTGATAACAATATATGTTTCTCAATTAAGGTATGTATTATCATATGAGCTGTGATAACAATGTATGTTTCTCAATTAAGGTATGTATTATCATATGAGCTGTGATAACTATGTATGTTTCTCAATTAAGGTATGTATTATCATATGAGCTGTGATAACGATGTATGTTTCTCAATTAAGGTATGTATTATCATATGAGCTGTGATAACAATGTATGTTTCTCAATTAAGGTATGTATTATCATATGAGCTGTGATAACAATGTATGTTTCTCAATTAAGGTATGTATTATCATATGAGCTGTGATAACAATGTATGTTTCTCAATTAAGGTATGTATTATCATATGAGCTGTGATAACAATGTATGTTTCTCAATTAAGGTATGTATTATCATATGAGCTGTGATAACAATGAATGTTTCTCAATTAAGGTATGTATTATCATATGAGCTGTGATAACAATGAATTACAAACAAAGTCACAAATTATCCTGCTGATCTTGTATGGGGTTCCACTATACAAAAACACATTTCACCCCTGCTACCACTCATCATGCCAAAGCTGCCAACCTAGCTTGACCAAAAATCCTATTTTCAAACAAAAAATCCTACTCTTAACTGTTGTGTACTTTCCTACACAATATCTCAAGAATTGCGACCTTTATTTTGTAGTAATTTACAAGTATACAAATATACAAGTATACAAGTATGTAATTTATTCCGGACCTGCCAACGTCTGGAGTTCAAAAACTGTATTCTTTAATCAAAAAAGTTGTATTTTACCGACAAAAGTTGTATGATTTTGTCATGACTGGTGTGTTCAATGAACCAATGAACATCCCCAAATTGCCAATGTGAGATGATGGTGGGATAGTTTACAAAACAGCACAGGCATTTTGCCATTGAATATGGCACATAGACACAAAATAAGATCTAAAAAAAAAAAGAAAAAAAAAAAAAAAAAAAAAAGGAAAATCGTACTGTCGTATTTACTTCTAAAAATCGTACTAAATACGACAAAATCGTACTGGTTGGCAGGTCTGTCATACTGACCTGGTATGGGGTGGTGGCTGTCCTCCAGCGTGCAAAGTTGGTGGGGGCGTGGCCCTTCTGCCAGACGTGGTAACGGAAGGTGAAAAGTGTCCCCATGTCCAGCATGTGCAGCAGGTCAGCCTTGGACTTAGGGAAGGTCAGACGGTACCTCAGGGTCTCAAAAGCTGGCACTACCAAAGCCTGGTAACAGAGCATACCCAAATCAAAATTTAAGATTCACAACACTAAGCGTTAAAGGGCATATACTGTACTGGGAAGACAAAAAAACCTTCAAAAGGGTGATCATGAGTAATCTTCTTACCAATGGTCTTAAATTCATGTAATGTCCATTTTAGAAACTTGCTGAAAGTTATTTGCCCTCAAATGATCCAAATTTGGACAGTACAGTGTATGCCCTTTAACACTTTTATCAATATCATGTTCAAGAATCAAGATTATAAGCTAAACATTTTTGTTGTTGGCAATATCATGTACACAATTAAGATGCTAAACTAAATTTTTTTGTTCTTGTCAATATAATCTTGAAGTACATGTCCAGCATATGCAACAGGTCTGCCTTGGACTTAGGGAACGTCAGCCGACACCTCAAGGTCTCAAAAGCTGGCACCACCAAAGCCTGTGAACAATACCCAAATAAAGATTCCAAATTAAAATTCAAGATGCTAAACTTAACATCATTGCAGTTTTCTTGAAGATTCAAGATGCTAAACTGAACATTTTTGTTGTTGTCGATATTACGCTCACGATTCAAGATGTTAATCTAAATATTTGGTTCTTGTCAATATTATCTTGAAGTACATGTTAAAATTTGAAAATTTAAAAGAAGGCACTTGAAAATATCCTTGAGCTTGTCTTGTGAAGGATTGTGACTGATCGTAACTTGACTTGCCATTGATATCAATCGTAACTCTGTAAATTAGAGATAGATGATTGGACGTGTGACTGATCATGAAACGCAACTCTCGATAAGAAATGGCCCAGAAAAGCAAGTAACTGAAAATCAAAAACGAACTTGAAATATGTCCTGGGCCCCATTGCATTAGACTTACCATTAATGGCAACTTTGCAACAAATGGCAATTTCTATAGAAACCTTGGATTTGATTGGCTGTCAAGCTGTATTACCATGGTAGTTACAACTGATGGCAGAGTTACCATTAGTGGTACATTTTGCAAACTTGAAATATGTCCTGGGCCCCTTGCATAAGACTTACTATTAATGGTAACTTTGCTACAAATGGCAATTTCTATAAAAACCTTGGATTTGATTGGCTGTCAAGCTGTATTACCATGGTAGTTCCAATTGATGGCAGAGTTACCATTAATGGTACATTTTGCGCAATGGGGGTCTGATCTTGTTGGCTCACTACCTTGTTTGACGCGGTCATGTCCAGCATACCGATAGCCTTCCTCAGATAGTCGTACAGGCCATACATGGGCAGAAAGTCAATGTCGCTCAGGAACATATAGGGAGTCTTCACCTGGCTCATGGCCGTGTTACGCAAGTAGTTCACAGGGTAGAATTGCTACAAGAAAATAAAAAGCACATTGGCATTCCATAGAAAATAAAATCACATTGATACATGTGGCATTCCATAGTAAGAATCGATTATGGCCATGTTTAAGGCAAGTAGCTCACAGGGTAGAATTGCTGCAAGAACATGAAAAGCACATAGGAATTATATGATTTGATTAAAACCAGCTACAGCTAGATTTCTACAACATGACAAGGCCCACTGCTCGCCTGTTCAGTCTTCAATTCAGCTATTTTTCACGAAGTATTAGATGCTCGAGGTCTTGTGAAGCCTTACACTATCAGTCTTTGAAAACCGCTTCTTCATATTTTTGTAATGTTTTACTTCTGTGCCGTATTTTGGTTTACAACCTTGCCATAAGCATTTGTTTGTGTAATCTATGTTCACATTATTATGTATTGTGTTACTTGTACACAGGGTCTGGGAGAACAGTGCAAGCTCACTGATGGTGTTACCCTGTTGAAAAAAGGAGACTATATAATATCTAATACAATGAGATTGTTAAATGGATAGTGCACCCTGAAATTAAGTTGGTTTTAATAAAAGCAGAACCATGGAAAAAACATATCAGTGAAGGTTTGATGAAAATCCATCAAAGGATAAGGTTTCTTTCATGTTTCTGCTTTTATTGAAACAAACGTTACTTCAGGGTGGACTATCCATTTAAAAGGACAGTCAGACATTTACCCCATCCTTGTACACGACATGGTAACCAATGTTCTTCCGAGCCATCAAGATGTCTGAGCTGAGAGCATAGCGGAGAAACTGCTGGGCCTCCGCATCGGACATGTACAGAGCCAAACTGATGGGGCCTTTGTACACAAACATAGAAAAAAACATGGGAATGAGTTATTTTCTTCTCATCATGACTGAGAGGGACAATAAGATTACGAATGTAGACTTATGCTCGTGTGGTTCAAACGTAAACAAGGATAGTTTATCACTTTGCCTGAAAATGTTTGTGAAGCTATGACAGTTAAATTTTCGCACTCGTTATTGTTAGGGTATACTGCTGATTCCTCCCCACTTTCATGACTTTTGCAAATGGGACACCCTGTTTTAAATACCAACTTTGGCATATGAAACGTACAGTATACTATATCAGCGTTATCATAAACTGATCCACTGTGTACATTGCTGCACCAAGAAACAGAATATATTGGACTCTGAACAAAATCAAATTGCACTCATCTGCAACTTGTGCAATATATTCCAGTGTCCCCCTCAAGGCCATCCAATATCATAGAAATATATACCGGTAATATAATATACATATGTCATATGTCATATATGTGATATGTACTCCATAATCCATATTGCTGCATACCTTCCCAATGTTTGCAGATTGCTTCTAGCATCTGGAGTCTGTCCATGGACAGTTGGGCTACCAAAGTAACATCAGTATCTAGCACCTTCTGTAAACACAAACAAACAAGCAACCAACCTTTCAGTAAACAAACAAGCAACAAACTGTCAAAAAAATATATATATAAACACAAACTTTGGTCAGTAAATGACTGCATGGACTAGTAAATAATTTAATCAATAAATCAATCAATCAATAAAGCAATGAACTAATACATCAATTATTATGTTGCCATGTATTGACAGGTAGCTGGAAGTCTAGGTGATAAAGAGATGTTTCAACATCTACTCTCTCCTGAACTTATACAAACTAGCCAATTAATCAATCAATCAATCAATTAACCTATCAATCAACTAACCAACTGACCAATCAATCAATTTAATCAATCAATCAATCTATCAACCAATCTACCTCTATCTTCTCACAGGTTGTTGGCAGTTCAGCTTGTAGTGATGTATTTTGTGCATACTAATATATCAATTAATCAAACAAAACAAATAAATAATCAAGCAATCAATCAATCAATAAATCAATCAATCAATCAATCAATCAATCAATCAATCAATCAATCAATCAATCAATCACTCATTCAATCAATCAATCAATCAATCCCCATATACTTACAGGTTGTTGGTAGTCCAGATAATAGAGATGTGTTCTGTGCATCAACAACTGCTCTCTCCTGAACTCATAGCAGGGATCATCTTCATCCAAGCTGCTCAGCTAAATATCGAAGAAATAGGACAAGAAAACAAAATGGAAGTCCATCATTTGCCATTCTTACAGAAGCACAATCAAAGAACACACCACTCTATGCTTTAAGTGATTATATCCCTCCATAATATATTCCAGTATGTTTATTGGGAAAACATGTGTCACAAGATAAAAATAGTTACACTATTTGCTAGAAAGAGAGCGAAAGAAGATCAGGAAGAAAAAAGACTTATATGACGTCATAGTCATCAATGTCGTCATAGTGACAAATAGACACACGTTTCCCTCTGTCTCAATATCACTTCTCAAATGTTGTCAATTGAATCAATGATTTTTAAGTACTTGGGGAGATTGTGCGACATGGTTCAGGCAGTGCAAGTGAAGCTGCATTCACCATATTACCTGATCAGAACTGATGGAATAACAAACATATATTTCTCATAAGAACAAAGATTTCTTACCGGTGTGTACTGTTTGAAAAACTCAATCAAATAAGATGGCGTAAAATTATAAAAAACACTCATGCCAAAAACAACATTTTGAATGAAATGCAAGAATGAATGGCTGGCCAATGTTAGTCTCTTATAATGAGAGACACAGATTATTGCTTTCTTTGTATAAGACAAGCTGCATAATTCTGCAGTTTCTCTACGGCACATTCCTCAGACAATTCGTGGAGGTGTCGTGGTGTGGTGGTTGTGTACTGTGATTGAAGATCTCAAGGTCCCAGGTTCAATCCCACCCATGGCACTTGTGTCCTTCAGCAAGATACTTTATCCACATTGCTGCTCTCCACCCAGGAGTATAAATGGGTACCTGGTAGGAGGTGGACGATTATGTGAATGATCTTGACCCAGCGCCGATATCGTGCAGCGGGCAAGAAATACTCCCCAGGGAGTGGAGATGGTGCACATATATGTGCATGATATGTTCTCGTATCCAGCGACCAAGGGGGCATTTCATCAAAGGACTTGTCGGACGTTTTATCCGACAAACTGTTATAAGCTACTGACATGCTTGCATCTTATTGGCCGAGAGCAAACTTGTCGGGTAAAATATCTGACAAGTCCTTTGATGAAATGCCCCCCAGGGCTCACATTGTAACATCCCTCTTAGTTCAGTCTCTGGACTGCGATGGGAAAGATCCTCTATACCATTTAAAAAAAAAAAAAAAAAAAATCCATCGTACTCACCTTTTGGTGGATGGAGTTGTTGGCCTTGCCTTGGCTGCAGCCGAAGAGCTCCCGGCGAAGGAGGTTGCCATCGTACTCCAGAAAGGTCAGGTAGAGGTTGCGAAAGAACTCTACGTGCTTGTTCTTGACTCTCAGCTTCTTGGGAGAGTTCCAGTGAATGGCCTTGAGGTCAGTGACCTCGTTGTAGCACAGCTGCAGGGGGTGCAGGTCAAAGGTCAAATATTATGGAGCACTAGCAAAATGCATGTTTATTATATGACTTTTAGAGGAACAATTTCGGACGGTGTGACTTATGTTAACTTCCTCTTTGACAAACAGGATTTACTTTGGGAAAACTAGTGATCTTTGTACATGTCAGACTGCAGAGGTGATAGGGAACCTGTTATTTTGAATGAGCTGTATTTAAATTCTTTTCTACAGGAAAACTCTTATATTGATGGAGGTGGTGCTTAAGTCTTACTAATATGAAAACTGTCATTTAATGGAGGTAAAGTGTAACTCTTTCATATATGTATGAAAACTGTTAATTAATGGAGGTGAAGTGTAACTCTTTCATATGTATATGAAAACTGTTATTTAATGGAGGTCAAGTGTAACTCTTTCATATATGAAAACTGTTATTTAATGGAGGTGAAGTGTAACTCTTTCATGTATAAAAACTGTTATTTAATGGAGGTGAAGTGTACCTCTTTCATATATGAAAACTTTTATTTAATGGAGGTGAACTGTAACTCTTTCATATATGAAAACTTTTATTTAATGGAGATGAAGTGTAACTCTTTCATATATGAAAACTGTTATTTAATGGAGATGAAGTGTAACTCTTTCATATATGAAAACTGTTATTTAATGGAGGTGATGTGTAACTCTTTCATATATGAAAACTTTTATTTCTATTGAGATGGTGTTGAAGTCTTTCCTATAGGAAAACTGTTATTTTCATGGAGGTCGTGTTGAAGTCTGTCCTATATGATAGCTGTTATTTCTAAGAAGTTGATGTTGAAACTTGTCTTTCCCCATAGGAAAGCTATTATGTCCATATATGAAAAAGTTTTTTTTATGGAGGTGGTGTTGAAATCTCCCACTGAAAGTCATCGCTATGATCACAAACGTTTGCTCTACCTTCATAGTTTAGAACCAGTCGTCTCCAGAACATTTTCATATGACCTCATACATGTACTTCGGTACTCTAATCTTACAATTCTGCAACCAATGTCACTCACATAGTTTAGAACCAGTGGTCTCCATAACATTTTCATATGACCTCATACGTCGGTACTCTAATCTCACAATTCTGCAACCAGTGTCACTCACCTCGCTGCGCGTGTTGTCACTCAGCTGCACATTCCAGGCACAGGGGAGGGTGTACACCAGGAACGGGTGCTGCTTGATCACAGCATTAATGATGTCCTGACATACATGCAGAGAATTAATGTGATATTGTGTTAAAGAAATGGTATCCCCTTTGAAGGTCAAAAAAGTAAATTTGTGTAAACCATGGAAATTGGAAGAAAATAGTGTATGAAAACTTCACTCCCAATAAAAGAGCTGAAAGCAGACTTTAAGCGAGAATATAGCGGTCGCTAGATTTCTAGGCTTCCGATGGGTCATCCTACACCGCCCGCAATCTTAGAGGCCCAAACAGCCATCAGCACACATCGTTGTTCTCCGCTGCACACCGTATGCGGTAAGGCGAACAATGTGAGTGGTGGCACCGCAGTGGTGTCCATAGAAATACTGCATATTAATGGCCGCTACGATACTTTCAAACATGAACAAGAATAAGTTTTTCACTTTTCCTGAACAGGATAAGAAAATTATGATCTTTTTAAAGTTTTGAATTTGTGACATCACATGCAAGGTGCTCTCCCATATGTTGTGTCCAATTTTTTTTTCAAATGTCAATTTTCTCAAAAGGGTATGCATCATTTTTACCTGCCCATTAGATACATCATTAGAAACACGCTTTTACACACATACCTCTATGAAAAAAAATCCTTAATTAGATCAGAAAAAGAGCAATTTATGCAATCATACAGCACACAACATATGGGAAAATACTTCGCCTGTGACGTCACCAAATTGAAATTTAAAAAGATCATAACTTTCTTATCCTTGAACGGATTTTCGTTAAATCTTCACTGATATGGTTCTTTCACGGTTCTGCTTTTATCAAAACCAACTCAATTTCAGGGTGGACTATCCCTTCAAGTCAGTTTTCGATTCCCATATTGTGTGAGGAAAGTTCTCGCCAGCTTGCACATGTGGAGCACCTGAGCAGACTGCCTCCCACATCATCGAACAGTGCCCCACACTTCGCCCACCTGGCCACCCAAACCCAGACCTTAACAACTTGGACCCCCAAACAACTAAGTGGCTGTAGAACTTGAGTGATGTTGCGTAGAAGCTTCGCTGACTCATACGCAAGAAGAAGAAGAAGGAGAAGCAACTCTAGGCTAAGCCTGTACTGACCTGGTCTGCGAGGGCGGTAGAGAACTGGCTCATCAGCTCCTTCTCTGCCGTCAGCAGCCACATCTGCATCCACTTCAGGTCCCGCAGCTTCTGCAGGTCGAGCAGGATGACCCCGGTGTTGAACCCACGACCCTGCACGAGAGGTTGTGTGGTTAAAGGGCATCTACTGTACTGGGAAGGCAAAAAAGCCTTCAAAATGTAATTGTTAGCAATCTTCTTATCAATGGTCTTAAATTCATGTATTGTCTATTTTAGAAGCTTGATGAAAGTTATTTGCCCTCAAATGATCCACATATGGAGTAATTAATGATTAACGATTAAATCCTCAAAATGTTCGGCCCGAACATTTTGAGATTTAATCACTCATTACTCCAAATGTAGATCATTTGAGGGCAAATAACTTTCAACAAGCTTCTAAAATAGACAAACATGAATTTAAGACCATTGGCAAGAAGATTGCTAACAATTACATTTTGAAGGCTTTTTTGCCTTCCCTGTACAGTAGATGCCCTTTAAGTGGTTATGAAGGTGACACAGAGCTACTGAGACACTGCGACCCCCTTTACCAGGGATGGTAAAGAGAGAGACTTACGTCCAAAACTTTCTCAGCTAAGGCAGTTGGTATTCTGATTGCAGGACAGGTTTCAAAAAACCTAGCTTGCGCATTGCATGAATGCATCTGGTCTTGTTTTAAAGGGAATATACTGTACTAGGAAGACAAAAAGCCTTCAAAAAGGTGATCATGAGCAATCTTCTTACTAATGGTCTGAAATCCATGTATTATCCAATTTAGATACTTGCTGAAAATTATTTGCCCTCAAGTGATCCACATTTGTAGTAATTAGTGATTACATCACAAATCCCCCAAATGTTAGGGCCAATCATTTGTGGATTTAATATTTTATCACTATTCACTCCAAATGTGGATCATTTGAGGGCAAATAACTTTCAGAAAGTTTCTAAATTGGACAATACATGAATTTCAGACCATTGGTAAGAAGATTGCCCATGATCACCTTTTGAAGGCTTTTTGTCTTCCCAGTTGAGCGCCACTGTAGACAGAATGTTGACCTACATGTACCAGTGCAGGCTAGGGTTTATGGTTTAAATAAGAGCATATTGAGGGTGTGCATTGTATGCGTGCGCATGGTGTTACTTTGATCTAGGTCAGACAACTTACATTTCATCTCCACTATAGACAGCCTGAATGTTGACCTACCAGTGCAGGCCAGGGTTTATGTTTCTTCCAGAGCGTGCCCAGATACCAGTCACTCTGGTTCTCTACTAGGGCCAGAGCCTGTCTGCTCATCATGCGCTGGAACAAGCCCCACAGCTCAGCGATGTCACTCGCAAACGTGATGTCCGTGTCCAGCACAATGGTCTGTGGAGACAACCAAAGTGAAAGATAGTGACACAAGAGGATTATACACTTAAAGGGAGTATACTGTACTGGGAAGACAAAAAGGCCTTCAAAAGGTGATTGTGAGCAATCGTCTTGCCAGTAGTCTTAAATGCATGTATTGTCCGTTTTAGAAACTTGCTGAAAGTTATTTGCCCTAAAACTATCCACATTTGCAGTGATTAGTGATTAAATCACAAATCATCAAATTGTTTGGGCCGAACATTTCAAGGATTTGTGAATCAATCACTAATTACTCAAAATGTTAATCATATGAGGGCAAATAATTTTCAGCAAGTTTCTAAAATGGACAATACATGCATTTAAGACTATTGGCAAGAAGATTGCTCCTGGTCACATTTTGAAGGCCTTTTTGTCTTCCCAGTACAGTATACTCCGTTTAAAGAGGTATTTAAAGGGAGTATACTCTACTGGGAAGACAAAAAAAAACATAAAAAGCCTGATTGAGAGCAATCTCCTTGCCAATGGTCTTCAATTCATGTTTTGTCCATTTATAAATTTGTTGAAAGTGATTTGCCCTCAAATGATACACAGTTGGAGTAATTAGTGATTTGGCAAGAAGATTGCTCACAATCACCCTTTTGAAGGTTTTTTGTCTTCCCAGTACAGCATATTCCCTTGAAGTTAGGTTCTTGTACAAGCTAGATATCTCCTGATCTAAATCAGAGTTGCTCTCAACGGAAAAGAAAATTACAATGTATGAGAAGGGGACACAAAAAAAATGACGAGAACTGGATAACTAATTTGAAAGTTCTGAATGTTTTGATAATACAAGCATTGATATCATGGGCAGGCACATTGGTAAGTCGGTCATGAGGTTATGACGTCAGCACAATTATCTGTGGAGTGACCCAAAGTTAGGGAGAAAGAGAGTGAGACAAGAAAAGGGGGTAGAGAGTGTGAGAAGCAAGACGTTTCAAATGTTAGAATGAGAGAGAAAAGGAGGAAAGAAAGAACAGAGTCTGAAAGAAACAACATGGTTTAAAAGTGAGAGAGGGAGGGAGAGATAAAGAGGAAGAAGAGAAATAGAGCGCGGGATGAAAGACAGGGCACAAGTCAGAGAGAGGGAGAGAAACAGAGGAAAGTGGGAAGAATGAGAAAGTGAGCGAAACAAAAGGGAGAGAGGAGGGAGAGAGGGGGGAGAGAGGGAGGGAGAGATAAAGAGGGGGAAGAGAGATAGAGTGAGAAAAGCAAGTGAGAGAGAGAGCAAGGGGGAGAGAAACAGAGGAAGGAGGGAACAAAGAAGGTGAGAAACGAGAAAGCCCATAAGTGAGAGAGGGAGAGAAAAAGAGGAAAAGAGTAGAGGACCAACATAGATAAAATCAGAGAGAAAGAGAAAAAGAGGAAACTGGAGAGAGTTTAAGAACCAAAATGGATATAAAGCAAGAGAGGGAGAGAAAAGGAGAGGGAGAAATGGAGAGAAAGAGGGAAAAGGTGAGAAGGAAACGGGTAGAGCAAGTGATCTGCACGCAATGGAAACAACCCACACACACAGACAACCAGAAAATAAATTCCCTTCACCAAACCACGTGGCATCAAAAGGCGAGTGTGTCCACAATGAAAATGGAATGCTTACCTTTTCAAGATGCGGAGGAAGAATCTCTATGAGCAAGAGCTTCATTAACCCATATAGGCCTGAGTAATGCTTGTTAGGAATCCACTCTACATGGCTCTGTGGAGAGAAGATCAGAAATAGAAAGAGAAATCATGCAAAAGAGATCGAAAGTGCAACAAAAATTGTGTTTGCTTTAAAACCTATTTACAATTGGAACCAGGTGAACTCAATTTCCAAGTATCCTACTCAGAAACATGATGCATCATGGGACAGCTTTCCTTTCTTTACGGCCATTTTCACTGTAAAACCTCAGTCACATTTGCTCTACAGTGGGCGTACGGCGTACAGAGGGTCAAATTTTCTAATTATGTTTCCATTAACATTTCTACTAAAATCTCGAATAGCCATGTCTAAATTATCATTTGTATGGGGTGCTGGACCTATTAATTTGTTTGAAGTCTGAAAAAAATCATTTAAGTGTGACAGATGGCATGAATTAATTGAAAACAGTATTTAAGTTGACTGATTAATTGATTACAAATACACCGCTTATATTCGTTGAGGAGAGCTCTCATAGCAAAACACAATATTTTCATTTTAGGTTATTGTATTAGTCAGTAAAGTGGGAAGGACTTAAAAAAAAAACTTACCTTGTAATTTTCTGCTAAATAAAAGCTCACTTTCACTGTAGGTAAATGAGAATCAAACAAAAAAATCAATACACAAAGAACTGACAACAAGAAGGTTATGTATGTACATACAAAATCAAGTCAGCATGGATAACAACAAATCTATGACTTAAATATTACTGTCTTTTCCTCAATTTTATATGTCAGTTTAAAAACTTCTACTTTCATCATACAATGTAAAGGAACTCACGACTACAAGTATGCAAAATGAATTGTCTTTGAGAACAAGAGGAAATTTTCAAAAAACAGGTACACATCTTAAGGCTGAGTTCCTTGCAAGTAACGTCACAAAATCAAGAATTTGAAAATACAAACATGTATCTCTGTTAACCTTTGATGGATGTTTGTCAAACACTCACTACTAAATTTCTTTCATGTTTTTGTTTTTATCAAAACCAACTAAACTTCACAGTGGACATTTAATAGTCTTTCAACCTGTGTTCCTATATAACCACACATACAAATACATCACAATAATTAAATTAATGCAGTGTTCATGTTCTATCGACAACCACCCTGCCCCCCGCCCCACCCCTATCCCCACCCTCCCTCTCTACTTCCTTCCCCTTGCCTTATTTCTGATAAAAAAAAAAAAAAATCATTCATCAACATAGTTATGTATATTGAATTGGTTTATAATTGATTAATAATTGTTGTTTGATATTTCCTTTGTTCAAAGGTGTCCAGCTGTCAAGCTCTGCTTTTATGGACTCCTCCACAGACTAAGCATTATCTTTTTCAGTACCATTTTTCCACTATTCCATGTATTCATGTTATATTTGTATTATTGCATTTACTATGAGTTGTGGAAAATGATAAATAACAAAATTACAAAAATTACTAAACCATACCTCCTGGGACATCCCAGGTTTGGAAGAGAGTCGCAAGGATCTGTTGGCCCATGCTGTCGGAGATGAAGTGGAAGTGGAGCGGGTTTTTCCGGTAGAAGAGGATCGACTTGATCAGGATGATCACATCCCTGCTGGCGTTGTGCCCCGCACACACGATGGATACGTGGATCGTCTGCAGGGAGAGGCAGAACACAACAATCAGGGAAGTGTAGGCATGGCAGAGTGATGTAGGATTTGGTAACATGGGAACTTCGTCTCCTATATTAGTGCATGCATGAAAAACATGTTTTATAGTCCAGAATTCTCCATTAAGTACAGAAGTATCGATTAACGGTAACTTCCTTTTTTTGACATGCAGCAAACTGATGTTCTGGGTATTGTCCTCTTTACACATGGTAGGCAGCACATCATTTTGGACCATTTAAAGGGCATATACTGTACTGGGAAGGCAAAAAGCCTTCAAAAGGTAATTGTTAGCAATCTTCTTATCAATGGTCTTAAATTCATGCATTGTCCATTTTAGAAACTTGTTGAAAGTTGTTTGCCCTCAAGTGATCTTCATTTGGAGTAATGAGTGATTAAATGACAAATCCTCAAAATGTTCGGCCCGAACATTTTGAGAATTTAATCATTAATCATTCATTACTCCAAATGCGGATCATTTGAGGGCAAATAACTTTCAACAAGCTTCTAAAATGGACAATGCATGAATTTAAGACCATTGATAAGAAGGTTGCTAACAATTACCTTGTGAAGGCTTTTTGCCTTCCCAGTACAGTATATGCCCTTTAAGTTGCTCATGAAGGTTAGTGATCGAGAATCAGCATAGTACAAATTCACAACTTGCTTGAATATTTTATCTACATTATTTTTCACAAATATAGATTTCTCTAAGTTACAACCTTAGTGCAATGATTACAAAGGTGCTCACACACTCGATAGACACATGGATCGTTTGAAGAGAGGAACAGAACAGAACAGTCAGGCAAATATACGCGAGGCAGAGCGACATCATTTTCCTAGTTATAACCTTAGTGCACTGAAAGCAAAGGTGATCGCACACACGCTGGAAACATATTTCAATCAAGCAGAAAGGAAGTTTGACCTCACCTCGCACTTTGGGATGGGGTCCGCATTGACGCAGTTGACGGGAAGTGAGCGGTTCATCTCTAGAGGGCCTCCCGCATCCCCGGACACATTGTTGCTTTCTACCAGAACCTGTTGGTAGGTCTCATATGTCTGTTGTAGTTGGCTCTGAGAGATGCTGAGAGAGAGTGACAGAGAGAGATGAACAATACTATGTCAGTTAGATCATTGTTGGTATTTCATTTCATTTCATTTCATTTCATTTCATTTCATTTCATTTCATTTCATTTCATTTCATTTCATTTCATTTCATTTCATTTCATTTCATTTCATTCCATTTCATTTCATTTCATTTCATTTCATTTCATTTCATTTCATTTCATTTCATTTCATTTCAGTTCAGTTCAGCGGTTCATCTCTAGAGGGCCTTTTGACTTCCCTGGATGCATTATTGCCTTTTACTAGAACCTATTGGTAGGATTTGGTAACATGGGAACTTCGTCTTCTATATGAGTGCATGAATGCAAAACATGTTTTTAAGTCCAGAATTCTCCATTAAGTACAGATGTATCGATTAAGGGTAACTTCCTCTCTGACATGCTGAGAGGGCTAGCTTATCTAAATCATCTCTGCAGCATCTAGTTCTCATGATCCACCTCCTTTCCCCTGTCAGTCAGGATGGTCTCTCTGCTGTTCTCTCATTTGTCTTCTTTCTTTTTTGAAAGCAACTTTCTTTTGGACCGAAATACCTCTATAAGAACACATCGTTGTTTGATTTTGTAGATTTGTTTTGTTGTAGATTTTATTGAACTCTGCCAATCCCCCTCTCAGGGTATGAGAGTACATCAAAAGATAGCCAAACTTAAAAGCAAGTAATAAATATCATGTTCTTGAATATGAAGCATATAATATTTGAAACATTTTTAACTGGAATCAATGTCCAGCTTAACATTATGATATACTAAGAAATGCAAGTATAGAACCATATCAAACATAATACCTAACACTAATTACAAGTTAACAGTTATGAATCAAGCTTAGTAGGTTGCCTGATTGTCCTACCACTACAACTAGTACGACTAATTGTACTTGTGTAGTAGTATCATTAGTGTTCTTTTGTTATGATGTTTTTAAGGATACCATACCAGACGGTCAGTAATAAAGGACAGAAACAGGAAAAAAAATATATATATAATGATTAGATATTTCTCAAAACAACAAATGTGGGCCTAACACTGTTTTTCCTGTTTCTGTCCTTTATTACTGACCGTCTGGTATGGTATCCTTAAAAACATCATAACAAAAGAACACTTACGATACTGCATGTGTTTACATGCACGCAACCGATATCCTCAATCTTTGATGTGCTGAGCGCAGCGAGGGCGCTAGCTTACCTGAGTTGCCTCCGTAGCATCTGGTTCTCGTGTTCCATCTCTTTGACCCGGTCAGCTAGGATGGCCTCCCTGCTATTGAAGCCCAGCAGGTTGCTGTTTTCTCTTGTAGCATCTGCAAAAAAAATGCAAATAATAATATATACAATATTCATGTAGTGCACATTATACTGTTTCTAAGTAATTGCAATAATTATTCTCAGTGACACATTCATCCATCTAGCAGGTTGCTGTTTTCTCTTGTAGCATCTGCAAAAAATGCAAATAATATACAATAATAATATATACAATATTCATGTAGTGCACGTTATACTGTTTCTAAGTACTTGCAATAATTATTCTCAGTGACACATTCATCCATCTAGCAGGTTGCTGTTTTCTCTTGTAGCATCGGCAAAAAATGCAAATAATACATTATAATAATATACAATATTCATAGAGTGCACATTTTATTGTTTCTAAGTACTTGCAATAATTATTCTCAGTGACACATTCATCCATCTATAAAAATCAAAGAGGATTTACATGTAGCCCCAATAATGAATCAATTTGAGAAACAGATTATAACAGTTATAATAAACAGCGAGAATAAAAACAGACATATTACAGTATCATAAGGAAGTTATTTCTTGTTGAAAATGTTAGAGTTTGCTTTCTAAATCACAGGTAAATCATGTATATGCAGCCAACTGTTGTTCTGGGTATTGTCTTCTTTACACATGGTACGCAGCGCATCATTTTGGACCATTTAAGTTGCTCATGAAGGTTAGTGATCAAGAATCAGACTAGTACAGCAAATTCACAACTTGCTTAAATATTTTATCTACATTATTTTTCACAAATTTAAATTTTTGTTCTGGTTGAGTTCAGTCTAGTTTATTCAAACCAAATCAAACATAACAATAGTACAAACAGAACAGTAAAATTGACAATCAGAATGATAGGCTTGGCACCCCAGAGAAAATGGGACCCTCTAGACAAATGATTATATTGAAAGATGTCATATATTTACAATGGGTATAATGTACATATTAAAAGGCAGAGTATACCCATCCACTTTTCACAACACACACGCTCACACACATACACGCACACATATACACACGCACATTTCACTCATGGCTAACACATCTTAATCTATACATTCTAAAAAAGGAATGAAAGAAGTTGGTACTTACCAGGGTGATTGGAGGAAACATAGTAGAGCAACACCATGAAGGGAACTGAGAGTAGCAAGATGGCCGCAAACACCACCCGTCGATGGAGTCGAATGGTGGACATCTTCTTTCTGGTTACCTTCATCTCAGTCGGTTCAGTCCTTCCGTTTCTCCTCACTCAGCTCACATCCTCAGAAGCCCATAAGAGGATCCCCCCAATAGTCTCATCATGTCTTGATCAATGTCAGCTGCACATGCAGAAGCACTGGTTGGCGCTTGACACCGTTACTAACAGCGGCTTTTGTACCGATCAAGTCACATCGCTGCCACAATTCACATTATTTCTGCGTTTTCACCGTCTTTCATGGAGAATAAACCTGTTCTGTCACCACACAGTTCATTGATGTCTGCCTCCCGATGAAGAATCACCTGGATTATGTGAAAGAAATTTAAGGAAGATGCCAAAGGCGATAGAATTACCTCAATTTCACAACTATGTCTGCTGGACCTGACTTGTCTGGAAATGTGATCCAAGCCCTCCTCCTTCAATCATAGGCTAGCAACTGTACTTGTATAGTGAGTGGTCCACAAACCGGCCCTTACCCTTGAAACCGGCCCCGCGTATTTCTGCTCAGTGCGCGTTATCGAAGGTTGGATGCGCGATTTATTCTGTATTTACGCATTAGCAAACAAAATGCTAGATTTTCGGAAGCAAAATTAGACAAAAATGTGCACTTATTTGGCAATTGCACAAATTGCGTTCGTACTTCCGTGATTTTCTTGTCACTCGCCGAAACTTTCCCGTCAATTTTTCACTGCACTGGAACGAGCATGATCGAGACACAATACTTGTGAAATGTCGGCACTGTACTCGTCGGATTGACGGAGATATCGCATATTATCGGTAGGGGCCGGTTTCAAGGTTCAGTGATGTGAATGTGCGACGATTTATCGAGCGATATTCGAAGCGCAATATCTCCGAAATTTTATCGTTAATCTTCGATCCAAAAATAGTTTTTTAAAAAGCATTATTTTGCTGATTTGTGTGTGAAATTTTAGAATTTTATTTGGTTGTCTTGGGATGAAAATATTCAAAAGAAAACAAGGGGGCGGTTTGAGGCACCCGCATCATACATAGTCTACATGGATAGCACCTTTGGAAAATAAAAAAATTAAATTGAAATCGCACATGGAATCGAGAATCTATCCTGAATCCAAAATTCAAGTAGACTAGAGAGTGTAACGTTAAAAGTTACCCCGACCCTATTGAACTTCAAGGGGAATTTATACTTCATTGCACACACATGCGCACATATTGAAAACCCATTGAAACCTGTGTTGTAGCTGAGCGTTGCATTGCGTGATCATTCATGATTTACAAAGAGGTTAGTTTTTGCTATTTTCGGGCCACAAAATAATATCTCCTCACTGAACCCTACCCCAAATGTAATTTTAACCCTATTCTAGTCTGGATCCTAACCCTACCCTAATTTTGTAGAGTTTAACTTTAAGCTGTTACTTCGAAGTTTATATAATTTACAAAAAAATAATCAAAAAATGAGGAAAATCATTGTCCGAGGAAGTATAAAATACAGTAAGTGAGTAGGCGTAGTAGTGAGTAGTGATTGGTCCACAAACCGGCCCCTACCCTTGCAACCGGCCCCCGCGTATTTCTGCTCAGTGCACGTTATCGAAGGTTGGATGCACGATTTATTGTGTATTTACGCATTAGTACACAAAATGCAGGATTTTCGGAAGCAAAATTAGACAAAATTTCTACATATTTGACAACAGCACATTTTCTTTCGGAACATCTTTGTTTTTCAACTTGCGTTTGTACTTCCGTGATTTTCTCATCGATCGCCGAAACTTTCCCACCAATTTTTCACTGCACTGGAACGAGCATGATCGAGACGCAATACTGGTGAAATGTCGGCACTGTACTCGTCGGATTGACGGAAATATCGCACATTATCGGTAGGGGCCGGCTTCAAGGTTCAGTGATGTGAATGTGCGATGTTTTATCGAGCGATATTCGAAGCGCAATTTCTCCGAAAGTTTATTGTTAATATTCAATCCAAAAATAGCTTTTTAAAGAACATTTATTTGCTGATTTGTGAGTGAAATTTTAGAATTTTATTTATTCATCTTGGTACGAAAATATTCAAAAGAAAACAAGGGGGGCCGGTTTGCGGCACCCGCATCATACCCAACTTCAATTTGAAGCCTAGAGTCAAGGGAGCCCATCGTAACTAACCACTACACGCCCCCAACAATACAGCCCAACTTAACAGTCCGATTGATCGCATACCAGGAGTAGGGCTTCCAAGAGTGCGTGCGTGCGAGCCATCGCGAAAATAAATTACGTGTACGTTAAGGTCACGCAAGGTCTCGGGAACGTCTTGCAAATAAAAGTTGTAAAACCCTGAAAAGAATATGCTTATAAAAACCTTTAAATGTCGTAAATATAAATTACGAAACATTAAAAACGATAAGGAGCAAGTATTCAATAAGTTGAAACCATACATATTAGTGAAAACAAATCTTACTGTGGTAATAGATGAATTATTGTTCGAGATAGACCCCGGAGCTTAGAAATTATGCCGCGCGAGCAGACGATGGACGGCCACACAAAATGGCGTCCGAGACGGTACACGGCGCCCTTCAAAATTTGATCACATCAAGCTCTTGCGCAAAAAACTTTCAAACTTTAAAAATATTAACTGTAGCTTAAGTTTTAGAACTCTACTGAACAAATACTATTTATCAGGCCAATATAAACCATTGCATGAAAACAAAAATTAAAACAAAAAAAAATCAGCAAATTTTTGTTATTGAGCCGACTGCAACTGGCAAAAACGGGTAGACACATAATATATCTAGAAACAGTATACAAGTAGTTTAAGCAAAAAAAAATGAAGAACATTACTGTGCAGGGGGAAAAACTAATTTTTGACGTCACAGCTTATGAATATTTATTAGGATAGGGGGCCGTCGATACGCTTGTAGGGTTATGAATCCAATCGCTTTTATATTTTTTTCTTTTACGTACGTGTAACGCACGAACTCAGTTAGTGGCGTGACACGTGATTTTGTTTGTCAACAACAAGCTTGAAGTATGCATGGAGCCACACGCACGCACGTGCTAATGGAATTAAATGCTCTTGCAGCTTCTCGCGCATGGGGAAATAAGTGAGCTCGCTTAGTGAGACGCAGTGCATATTAATACATGTACAACCCATAATGAAGAAGTACTTTATAGTACGTAGAAGGTCTGTGAATAAAATGGTATTTTACTTTCGCATATACTTGCTTTATTCTTGCCATGTGATTATTCATCTTTGGAATATGCCTGTATTTAAAAAAAGAAAGTATTGTCATTCAATAAAATTTTTCTTTCATAATGCTTAAAATAATGTTTCATGTCATTATTATATGTTGTTCCTTGCGAGATGCTGATTGGGACTTGAAAGAGGCTCAGTTGGTTATTCCCCCTCCTCCCGTTATTTCCCCTACCCCAGTTAGGAAGGTGACGTCGGGCCGATATCGCCAATCCGTCGGCGAGATCGCGGTCGGCAAACTGGCGTCGCACCAACATCGGACTAATGTGAGAAACATGTTGGGAGCGATTGCAGTCAATAGGTCGGCATTTGGTGGTAATTTTATGTCGGGCCGACATTATTTTTCCGATCTAATTGCAATATTTCAATGCCGACGTCGTGCTGGCATCGCGCCAATGTCGGAAGTAGTGATATTTAAATCGGGAAATGGTTCAACATGTGACGTCGGGCCGACGTTATGCCGACTTAATTTCGATATCTCAAAGCTGCCGATGTGCCAACATTACGGCAATATTGTATACAGCTATTGACAATAAAAAATGTCGGTTATAAATGGTTGGAAAAAAATGTGATGTCGGGCCGACGTCGTTATTCTGACTTGATTCCGATATAAGCCGACATAGTGCTGACATCACACCAATATCGTAATTAGTGCCATTTAATTTAAGCATGATGGAAGTGGTTGAAATGTGATATCGAGCCAACATCAATACTTCGAGCTCATTTCGATATCTCGAAGCTGACGTGCAGATATCGCGCCAATATTGCAACTATATAGTGACAATAATCAGTCAATGGTTGAAATTTAATGTCGGGCGACGTCACTCCCAACTTCCGTTTCGATGTTTTAAAGCTGACATTGTGCCGACATCACAGCAATGTTGCAACTAGTGGCAGTAACATGGTTAAATATGCTGGGAATTGGTTGAAATATTGATGTCGGGCTGATTTAATTTCGATATCTCGAAGCCGACGTCGGGCCGACATCGAGCAAATTTGTCGAAGCTAGTGTCAATTAAGTATGTCAGTAAATGGTTGAAAATGTAATGTTGGGCTGACGCCATTCTGACTTGATTCCCATATTTTAAAGCTGACATCGTGCTGACCATCGCGCCAATGTCGTAACTTTAGTGACATTAAACATTATGGAAGTGGCTGAAATATTCATGTCGAGCTGATAATATTTAGAGGGTATACAATTTCAATATCTCGAATCTGACGTCTTGCCGATATCGCACCAATGTCGTTACTAGTGTCAATTAAATATGTTGGTTAATGGTTGAAAATGTCATATCAGGCCGACGTCATTATTCTGACATGATTCCGATATTTCTAAGCTGACGTCACGCCGACATCGCGCCAATGTCGTAACTACGTTGGGTGTTGCTGAAAATGGGGCGTTGAGCCGATATCGTGCCAATATCGTAACTAGTGACAAGAAAATGTCGGTTATTGGTTGAGAATGAGATGTCGGGCCGACCTCGTCATTCTTACTTGGTTCCGATGTTTCAAAGCTGCTTTTGTGCCGACATCGATACTTCAACGTGCATGGCCTTTCATCATTGCCGCTTAAAAAAATATTGGTTGATTACTTTCTGATGTAAAGTTGCCGTTTCAAGCAGGTACTAGTGGCGGGTTCCGGGATAAGGTAACGGGGTCGTACATGCGGCAGAGAGAGAGGGAGAGAGAGAGAGAGAGAGAGAATGAGTGTGTGTGTGTGGGGGGGGGGGGGGAGGGCGTAGAATGAGAGAAGGGGCGAAGAATAACAAAGTCTGATGCGAAACATGGCATTGGGTAGTACGTACGTTGGTGCAATATTTTCATCATTTAACGCAGTTATTATCTTCTTTGTTTTAATGAGTTAATTCCTTTCAAGTGTGTGTGTTATTATTACGACGTTCCCCATGACGGAGGCCTCTATCTGTGCCTTCTCATGCTCTAGCCCCGTTCATAATACATGTACCATTATTATTACCGATGCTCGTCGGTAAGAAAGTTTTCCCAGTTCATATACACCGAAAAAGCCGTATAGTAGTGCGATGTTTTGGATAGTCTCTCCAAACTCTGAGCTAGAGCAAACACGCCATGGTGACATGTTAGTAACACGTGTATACGAGCGGTGTGATTACTCAATCATAATTTATGCGATGCAAAAGGCGCAACATTTACGCCTATTTTGCAGACACACTCGCTTACCGCAATATTGCGTTATCATTACTAGGTCTCGATCCGCAAAATAAGCGGGGAAAGGAGGAAGGAAATACATTTAATCTACTTCAAGATGCAAGATTCAATTTGAATTCCACGAGAAACAAGACCAACAATACATACATTCAGACACATGTACATGAAAGAAACAAAACACAACTAACATATTTTTTTTGTGGAGGAAGTAAGGCTTGTGAGTATTGGACCCTGAATGGAAATAATATAGGGAGTATTTGATGTGATATGTAACAGTGTTAAAAAAAAAATCCTGAAACTTTCATGAGCGATACAAAAAAAATGCAAGTATAAAATACTTGTATAGAAATCATTTCTTGATACCTTCGCTTATCAACGGAGAAATAATATTACATTCCATTATCGAATTGTTACAATCAGACAAGTAACACAAAAATAAAAACCATCATAAGGTTTATCGCGAATCGGCACATTTCAACAGAGAGCATTGCATTGCAAAGTATGATGGGATTAAAAGGGGGAAGAGCCCACTGAACATGATGAAAATTAATGAAAATAAGGATAAATTACGTTGTACTCGCAGCCGCACATTCGCAAGTTGAAATGTAAACAAGCAGTCGTCAGCGAGCGCTGTAGCTTGTCCCCTTTTCAATTCCATAATGCATTGCGGGTCGATAAACCTTATTACATTAAGTTCTTGTTTTATGTCTAAGTATTGAAACAGTAATATACCTAAGATATAAAACGACCTGTTAGTATGCCGATCGTAATGTCACACATCCGAAGCAATATAACACTTAATTCTGTCTGAGGGCCTTTTAATATCGGTACGTGCATGAGTTTACCGAATCATTCGAAGCAGGCGACTGGCACGAGTCTAGCGCGCAATCGATTGCGCAATACTCTGGACAAAACTGAACGTAATGCGAAAAGTGACACAACGCGTGCATTGGGTTTTGCCGATTCCACGATGGTTTTGGGGCAACTTTTGAACTCCAAATTCTGCTTTCCAGAGTACTTTCATCAGACCTTACCACGGCACATCGGTTCGTATTCGTAATTTCTTTCGATATGCATATTGGATTTTACATGAAATGTCTGATTTCAAAATCTGAAATTTGCATTGGAAGCCCTACCAGGAGTAGCAAGAGAAAGAATAAGACCCCAACTGTCGTGTTTTCGACAGGCGAACACTTGTAAACACGTAATGTAGAGCTACATGAAAAAGCACCAACGCCATTATAAGTTAATGGGACAGTGTAATACGGGGCAATGCATTGTGTGTGCATGATTGTCGGTCTGACTTCTAGGGGAAAACAAAGCGAAGACGATGATGATAGATAATACCGCAATGATACAGATAAAACAAAGAACGGAACACATGTTGAATGAATCTTAAGTTGAATACGTACCATCAGATGCTATTGAGCATAGTCGCACAATTGTGTGATTGTGTAGTTAGGCTGGTTTACCAGCTGGGGAGATGCATTCGGTAGTTACTTTTCTGCGTTCAGTGAACAAAAAAAAATACTTAGCTATCGATCACACTGAAGATTTGATATCGTGAAAGCTGAATAATTAATTGTCTGAAATTACGTATTCTGTTAAACTCTGAGGGGGCGGGTTAGATGGGGGGGGGGGGGGGGGGGGTGGATGTACTGACGACCCCCGCCCCTCGGGTTAATTTAGGGAAACATCTGCGATAACGTAAGGACCGTCGATAAGTTTTCCAACCAAATGTACAGTCTAAGCCTATATATACTTCAACTTTATAGGAAATCGGCCATAGCCTAGGTGAGGTGCTTTTGGTAGAAATGCTTCTAAGCCTACACGTATTATGGTTCTGAAACCTTTGAGTATGAAGTCTCTCTTTAGATTTGATAAAGTTAAAATTTACGCATATAAGATTATACAAAGTAAACATCATTACTTTTAAAATGTCAAAATTTCGTCTCGAAAATATGCCGTGTCCCTTCAACTAAAGATGACCCGTCCCTTTTACAAACATCTACAATCTTCATGAAAGTTTGCACACGTATACATAATTTTAGCACACTTAGAACTTTAGGATACCAACTGTGAAATTTTAAGGTCCGAGGTACTATAACTCACGTAGAATAAATGAAAATCTTACTAGTTTTCACAGAGGTTTGACTATTTTCGTGGTACGAAAAAAAGAAAGCTTGATATTATCAAAGATTATTTCCTCAAACCGAATATTACGCTTTGTCGAATCCAGGGCTGAAACGTTTAATAGCCACTCTCCCTCAAATGATGACAAAGTCAGGAAACTTTCAGAATTAGGTCTGCAAAAGGGACGGGCAACCTTTAAAAATACAAAAAAGGAGTCATTATTTTTTTTTTTCAGCGCTGCAAAATTTCTTGCGTCATACATTATTTGCTAGGGGTACCGTTCGTCTACCAGACCGGCCTCTGGTGAAACAAGAAAAAAATTTAAAAAAATAAGAAAATTTAAAAAATACGAGACATAAGTATAAGGTGGTCTGCATTGACAAATTCATGCAAAGACGTAGGCTGGTAAATACACGGTGACACCATCTATGTCTTAGAAATCAGAGGCAACGCTCAAGAAAGCTCATACAGTGCACGTGCAACATATTAACCTTTCAGAAACTTGCCTGAATGGTCATGTGTGTGCTCACAAAATGAAATTAATAAACATTTAAGATAAAGGGGCGAGAGAAAATAAATGGGAAAGAAAATCTGAAAGAGAAAGACAAAGTGAGGGAAAGAACAGAAGACGGTGGCAAAAATCACATTGCAAAAGGAATGAAGTAATGACCTTACCCACACCAGGATTCGAATCGGGGTCGGGCGTCTCAACCAATGTTTTATTCATGCACAAATTTTTCCATTCATTTAACACGTAATGCACATCAGGGGGCTAGAAGGATTTCGAAATCAATATTCAAGCTAAAATGTCGCCATGATCCCGACATCTGATAAAACGCAAAGACCACATAGGCCATAGCTAGTAGACTCAGCTATAACATACTAAAATTTTACTACAAATCATTGTAATTTTTCATTTTCATGTCGATATCATAAGTAACTTATGAATGTATGTGCTGAAAAGTTTTTTTAGATATAGGACGAAACATTTTAGCAATCGCATGAATTCCAAGTGTTTTCTTTTTATCAATTTATGATTCAAAATATGCTGGAAAATATTCCATATGATGATATTAATGCAAGTACAAATCAGACCACTTTCTTATTTTCTTTCTTCAAGAGGCGCCGTGTGTGGCTGTATTTTACAACAACCACCCACGATGCCTCTTGGAGGCTGCCGTTATCTGTGCATTCCACATTGTATTTCAAGGAACGCCTTTCACATAATAGACAATTCTCGTTAAAAATACAAATCATATTTGCACCGATCACACAATACGTTACTAATGGTAACCCCAAAGCTTGTCTGAGTTTTGTTAGAGAAGCAACAACTAATGTAATCAGAGTGCGTTCCATCCATTGAAACTAAATCACGAAATACAGGTGAAGTAAAAAAAAAAAAAAAAAAAAAAAAAAAACGCGTCACTAGGCAGTTCGGGAAAATATTGTGCATACTTAACGAAAACGGCAAGCAATCACGGCATGACCCTAGTGGTATCTACCACTTGAAAACATTTTGTTAACTGAGATGCTCATAAATAGTCATGCATGTATTAGGCATATTCATGTTTTTTTTATAATTTTGTAGTTTTCAATAGATCACCTCCACATATATATAACCAGGTAAAAGAAAAATTAAAGTATATGCCAATAAATTATTTTGAAGTTTAAACAATAAATAGTGAATGTTACATATTTAAATGAAGACATTAATGATAACAAAAACGAAAAACGCTCTCTTTATGTAAGTTGTACTAACCAATATCTTATGAAGCTTATAACCTTATTATGTGAAGGGGTGCGAAAGAAAGAGTACGAAATAGAACATGAAAATGATAAGATAGGAATAAGGTAGGATAGGATAGGATTGAGGAAGAACATTTATCTTGTACATTTTAACGATGTTGATCCAACGTTGGGCCAACGTCGATATGGATGGTTGATCCAGCGTTGGTCCATTGTTGGCCCAACGTTGGATCAACGTCTTACGTCCGAAGTTGGGCCAATGTTGGCCCGATGGCAAGAATGACGTGGGCCCAACGTCATACTTGCAACGTTGGCCCAACGTTGGGCCAACGTTGGGCCAACGTAGCATTGCTATCTGGGTGATAGAGCCTGACAGATTGAGGCAGAGCAGAGGGTTATCACCATTACGCAAATCATGCTTTATTAGGTGTTTCACATTTTATTTTAAGTTTCTTAAACAATCACAACAAGCACTTGTAAACGGTAGACTAGTGACAAGGAATACGGCTCGTTATTCTTAAAATCCGTTATGATGATAATATATCAATTATCAAGGCGGAGAAGAAACATTGTGTAAATTGATTTGAAATAGGTAAACATAACAAACGGTAACAGATAAAACATAGATTCAAAATGTAGAAGAATTAGCATTACTTTCTGTAATAATAACAACAACAGCCATTTAGCTCTAATGAAAGTAAGATCGAACTTCCGAGATTAGATTTATTGATTGTGTGTGGGGTTTTCTTGAGATGAAGAGAATAACATAATTTAAAAGCTGATAGTAATTAGGTGAACATAATAAACGGTAACAGTTAAAACATAGATTCAAAATGTAGATGAATTAGCACTTCTTTCTCTTATAACAACCCCAAGTTGGCCTTCGATGTGACCTTTGAAGGTATCAGAAAAAAAAACAGAAATATCGAAAATAGATAAATGACGCACATGGCCTTATATCATACATGTCATATACTGTAACCTTTTGACCCTTAGGTGACATTTGACTTCATCATCCTCATCAACACACATGTGGTATTACGCAGGGCTCATTTTGTACCAAGAGTGAACACTATAATCGATGCAGAAATAAAGAAATGAGAGCAATATCAACTAAAACTTCAACTCTTTTGTAACAGACTAACAGATTAATAGACTCATAGGAAAATTGATTACTAGGTCTCAGCCGAACATTGTTCAGGCGAGATAAAAATGAAATAAAAGAGCGCAAATAAGGACATTGAAACTTTTTTTTTTAAGTTAGAGAAGATAATGAATAACATTTGAGGGTCAAAATACTGTAGTTATCTGAATTTATCTCTTATTACCATTGGAATGGAAATTTGCAGTTAACCAATGTGGTTTTCATGGCCTGGTAAAGTAAGGGTTAACCTTATTTTGGCATATAAAACAAAGATAGACTGCACTGCCATTCATAAGATCAGTAAACCTCGGCGGTCTCTGAAACATGCTATTACTCCTCGGCCGTGCCTCGTGATCATACGTAGGTGTCTTAATTTTTTAATAATTCTTACTATGCTTCTCACAGCAGGCAATATTTACATACTCTTCACGTAGTGACGTGACTGTGGTTAGAAAAAGATGAATATGTTACATTTTTCAAATATTATTCTTATTTTCATATCAGTAGTAACGCCGAAAAGTCAAACTCCGGACAATCTCAATGGTTATGACGGGGATATTGGAGGGTGTTGATGATGGTGAGCTTGATCTGCTTAATCTTTCTTCTCATTTAACCACGGGGAAGTTCGTGGGACTAAGCATCACTCCAGACCCACGGCTCTCGGTCGTTCCTCCCTGTGATTGGCGAGAACAAGGTGGAAAATTGATAGGCCTGTATTACAAAAGATGTTCAAGTTACAGGAAGTACCATATCAGCCGTTTAATTAATGCAGATTCATTATACTCTTCTTCTGGTCATAACAGAAAGCTATACAAAGGGTTTCTCTTTAATTGTTCACATATGTCCCACGTTCGAATCCGCCGACTCTCTGGGTAATGTTTTATTGCCTGGATTTGACGTATAAGCAAAATAGGACGCGCAGAAGAATTTGGGGAAATATCCTGACCCCATATGCTTGCGCAATTGCGACATGTAATACAAGTACATCGATAAATATGAGGGAATATTGTTATTAAAAGGCTCTAAACATGATATCAGGTTGCAGTACAAAGGTCTCGATTTCAAACTGTTCCGCATCATATTCCATTAAAACAAATTGCTGGAAACGTTATTTTCCTTTCAGACAAGTAACATGAAAAACGTGCCCAGCCGCGCCACGCTAGTATTTTCATTTCGAAAAGTATCAAACTTCGCTTTCGCTTGTCCTCATTGACTAAGCAGTTAGTGACAACATTAAGAGTTAATCAATGAAAGGTG
Source organism: Arbacia lixula (assembly GCA_963669155.1). Classification (NCBI taxonomy): domain Eukaryota; kingdom Metazoa; phylum Echinodermata; class Echinoidea; order Arbacioida; family Arbaciidae; genus Arbacia; species Arbacia lixula. The sequence continues at coordinate 4,278,448 of OZ022592.1, forward strand.
AAATGTATGCATGTATAGAAATATGCATGACTGATTGTAAAAGTCAGGTGGACATGACGCAATCGTGTGCGCCTCATAATAGAGCAGCTTCCAGTCATGAATATCAAGTGGCGAATTCAAACCGTGTTTAAAGGGATGGATTTTATCCATGTACTTAACATCATTGGAATTACTACCTGTGTTAAAAACAATACGACCTATTGTCGATGGCTCATATATACTGTATCTATTACCCCTTCAGTGGTGTAATTAAATAATGTCTGAGTGGCAGACACACTTCCCCTCATTATTTAGTGAGCTCGCGTATTTGTGGGCTGTTCATTCTCCCATCCGTGTAATGAGTAGTGTGACTGCCGCGTAATCTGCTGTACGGACATTACTTAAGACGACACGCTATGATATATACTTCAAATTCCTTATGAGGCGCAATTAAGGCACACCCCTTTCATGTCTTTGGTTTCTAAAGTTCTCTCTTTCTTCATTACCCTTTCCCCCTCCCCCCTCCGCCAACCGATCCCCACCACCACCCCCGGCCCTCCACCCTCCACCCCGATATATTACCTGGGCATTCATGTTCCGCGATGCAGCGGCCGTTATGATCCACAAAAGAACTGACAAATGATCTTTCTTGTTCTCTTTATCTCTTTGTTTATTACCGCCCCAACCCCCAACCCCACCCCCAGCACCACCCCACCCTCCGCCCCGATATATTACCTGGGCATTCATGTTCCGCGATGCAGCAGCCGTTATGATCTACAAAAGAACTGAACAAATTATCTTCCTTGTTCTCTTTATCTCTTTGTTTATTACCGCCCCAACCCCCACCCCCACCCCCAGCATCACCCCACCCTCCGTCCCGCTACATTACCTGGGCATTCATGTTCCGCGATGCAGCGGCCGTTATGATCCACAAAAGAACTGAACACATTATCTTCCTTGTTCTCTTTCTCTCTTTCTTTATTACCCCAGCCGCCCCCCCCCCCCCCCCAACCCATCCCCACCACCACCCCCGGCCCTCCACCCTCCGCCCCGATATATTACCTGGGCATTCATGTTCCGCGATGCAGCAGCCGTTATGATCCACAAAAGAACTGAACAAATTATCTTCCTTGTTCTCTTTCTCTCTTTCCTTATTACCCCAGCCGCCCTCCCCCCGACCCCCCCCCCCCCCCATCCCCACCCCCAGCACCACCCCACCCTCCACCCCGCTGATTTACCTGGGCATTCATGTTCCGGGATGCATCGGCCGTTATTCTCCACAAAGAATCTCGGACACTCGCAGAACTGAGCACAGATTCGGGGACAAAGGCTTGGGTACGGCTCATCGCATGTGGCCGCACGGCAGCCGCACGTGTTGAAGGTCATTCCCTCTGGACAATCTGCGAATGAATAATTTTCAATAACTCTACACTTTACTAAAGCTAATTTCTGTCTATCAATAACAACGTTTAATTATAACTGTGTGTTTTTAGGGGTATAGTATTTACAATATTTACAAAACATTATATACAGAAAATAAATCATGATATCAATTCGGTTAAATAAATGTATACGCTTACAGGGAATGATTAACTCATTTTCTGCCAATGAAACATATTTCTGCCCTACTCTTAGTTAGTGGTAACTCATATTCACAAATGTCTTTTTAACATATATAACTTTACTTGTGCCGATATATTATTGTATTCGCTTTTTCTTGCATTTTTTTTTTCAAAGTTAGTTTGTCACTTTAAACTCAATATGATTCTTTATTACGCCTTATGCAATGAACTGACAATCACTTTCCTTTTTACCATTTATTTGTCAAACAACATGCAGTCCTATGGGACGTGTATGCCCTACTCTGACAAAAGGAAGCAACTAACATAGGAGACTTTTCTTGCAAATGAGCAAAATGTGTCTGTCACTTGCATTGGCATCAGCGCAACACCATATTATGTTACATCGAATATCTCGCAGCAAGATCATTATTTCTTGTCCAGATTTTGGCCGTATGTAGGGAATGCTGGCTACAATTTAAGAATACCAGTAACCCAGATTTGAGTGATTTGTCACTTGCTTCCTTTTGTCAGAGTAGGGCAGAAACATGCTTCATTTGGGACAAAATGAGTTAATCATTCCCTGTAAGCGTATACATTCATTCAACCGAATTGACATTATGATTTATTTTCTGTACATATTGTTTTGTAAATATTGTAAATACTACTGATCAATATAATTGTAAAACAGACATGATTATCCCCAATACCTAACGAGGTGACATGTGATTAATATATTATCATTGTCATTGTCATTGTCATTGTCATTGTCACTGTCATTGTCATTGTCATTGTCCTTGTCATTGCCATTGACATTGTCATTGTCATTGTCATTGTCACTGTCATTGTCCTTGTCATTGTCATTGACATTGTCATTGTCATTGTCATTGTCACTGTCATTGTCCTTGTCATTGTCATTGTCATTGTCATTGTCATTGTCATTGTCATTGTCATTGTCATTGACATTGTCATTGTCATTGTCATTGTCACTGTCATTGTCCTTGTCATTGTCATTGTCATTGTCATTGTCATTGTCATTGTCATTGTCCTTGTCATTGTCATTGTCACTGTCATTGTCCTTGTCATTGTCATTGTCACTGTCATTGTCCTTGTCATTGTCATTGTCATTGTCATTGTCATTGTCATTGTCATTGTCCTTGTCATTGTCATTGTCACTGTCATTGTCCTTGTCATTGTCATTGTCATTGTCATTGTCATTGTCATTGTCATTGGCATTGGCATTGTCATTGTCATTGTCATTGGGAAACAGATGTGGGGAAGAGACTGGGATACATTCAGGGGACAAACACGACTCATGTCTAATTTGTTTATGCTTAAAATATTTCACATACTCATGTAGATTTCAGAGGAAATCTTATTTTCGAGGCTTTTGTTTTAATGGTTATGTTTAAACCAAAAACCGACAAAACAAAAGTGCCTAAAAGAAAAATAAGATACATGTTCATTTGAAGAGATGGCTCATTAAAGTTTACTGAAGTATTTGTAGTTCTTGCAATTACATTTTGTCCTTAACATATTGCCAATAACATTTTGTCATGAAAATATGCCGCTATATAAAGCGTGTGTATGTGGGGGGTATGCTAACTTACGATTCCGCAAAATATCCGCACACGTCGCTAATACCATGCAATTATTTGAATGAAAATAATCAGGGAAAGGTAGACAATTTCTTCTGAGACATCGTGGGGTAAACCTTTATGTGTCAGATATTCTGCTGCTCAATGGGATTAGTGTGTATTGCTTGTGAAAACAATCACAGAAAGAGTTAAATCATGTCAATTCTTTTTGAACGAACAATTTAGTTCAGGAGAAAATTGCAGAGATGTTTCCTTATAACGAATCATATCACGGTACGTTCATGCGAGTCCATGCAGTTTCTTCCAAATTGAAGAATAGCGCACATGATATGTTTTATTTCTGTCATAATTTCGATGACAATATGATTTAACTGATGAGCTGTAAACCAATACTGTGGACATTTCGCCCAGTCTGACCACCTCTTTTGTGACGTCAAAGAAAGATTAAATAATACAAAGGAAACACGTTTTTACACCCAAAAAAATCCTTCATCACAAACAGAAAAAGATACATTGAAAGAATCATACAGAGCACAATAAAATGGGAGAGCACCTCGCTCGTGACGTCACAAAATAAAAATTCAAGCTAATTATAACTTTCTTATCCTTTGACTGATTTTCGTCAAACTTTCACTTATGCTTCGATTTCACCAAAATTAACTTTATTTCATGACGGACATTCCCTTTAAAGATGACCCGTCTCTTTTGCAAACATCTACAAACTTCATGAAAGCTTTCACATAATTTAGCATGTATCTTTGGGATATACCAACTGTTAAAATTTAAGGTCAGAGGTACTATAACTCCCTTTGAATAAATGAAAATCTAAATCATTTTTACTGAGATTTGACTATTTTCGTGGTACGAAAAAAGACAGCTCGATCAATTATCGAAGATTGTTTCCTCAAAACCGAATATTATGCTTTGTCGATTCCAGGGAGAGGTTATATAGCCACTCTCTCTCTCTCTCTCTCTCTCTCTCTCTCTCTCTCTCTCTCTCTCTCAATTAATGATGACAACGTCAGGGAACTTTCGGAATTAGGTCTGCAAAAGGGACGGGCTACCTTTACCGTGGAAGTGGAACATATGGAGCCAACGGGCACTTACCATCGGCAGCACATAGCCCTAACAGGAAGATCACCATGGTCACGGAAATGGCTACTCTCAACATCTCGGACGATCTATTAAAAGAGACAAGGAATGGTGAAAAAAGAAGGGTGTCAAGTTCAGCTAGAATGGAATTATAACTTATTTCAAATAATGTTTCAAAAGTGTAACAAGTTTGCTAACACATGGTATGGAAATAGACTATGGTAATTAAGAAATCTAAGAAATTAAGAAATCTGCAGATCGATGCCTAGTCCACCCCTGGACTGTATTGAGCAATCCGCCGACAACGAACGTTGGTGGCGCATCACATACAAACATTTTCACCCTGATTTTTTTTTTTTCGGGCGGACGGATTCGTGGAGCAGCGCGATCAGTGGTATGGCCCGGTGTGCGTACTACGTGATTCAGTGGCATAATAATGTGTGTGCGAGACTAAGCGGACGATAAAATACGGCCAGTATCTGGACTAATCCATGCCGAGTCCCATGTGTAAGAGAGCTACTCTGTCTTTAACTCTTTACCAGCCACATATGTCTTTTTTTAACCAGTAATGCACACAAATCTCATAGAGCACCATTTATCTGGCACACAGAGGGTTAAACTTTCTTTACCATTTTTACGGGAGGTTTACGACATTCAGGGTATGTTTTTCGAACGGGGTTTCTGCGGGGTATACGCCATTTAGGGTTCATATTTTATGTGTGTGGACGCGCGTTGGTAGCACAACATTGTGGTGAGTGACCTGGTGAGTGACCCCCCCCACCCCGCGGTTAAAACAGGGTGTCCCTTTTGCAGGTAAAAATGCAAAAAAAAAAACCACGTAAAATGGGAGAATATGAAAACTTCAATCCTAATGATAGAACTGGAAACAGATTTTAAACGACATTAAAGCAATCAGTAGATTTTGAAGAGGTTTAGGGCTGGTCGTCCGAAACGCTATGGGCCGCATCGGTCCGCTGCACGGTAAATGCGTTCAATGGGACCAACACTCGCATCGCGTGCTGAGAGGAACAATACGATTTTAAACGTTAGACTCGCTGCGTAAACAACGAGTTTTGTTTTTTTCACTTTTCATGAAAATTTTCGTGAAGCTTTGATAGTGACATTTCATATACGTTATTGTTAAGGTATACTGCTGATTCCTGTCGAGTTTAATGACGTTTGCATATGGGATGCCCTGTCTTTAAAGGCCAGCGCAAACGACACGATCCGATAATTCGCACGATTTGTGCAAAAAGTAACGTCACATTTTCCAGTTGTAAACCCTTACAACATGTACAACCAGGGATACTGTTATGGAAGGATATGAAACAACTTCCTTACTTTGAACCCTGCTCCACGCCGCTGAAAAGTTATGTGTTTTTAACAAGTGTTCTTCAGGTGTTTGAACAATGACGAACATGATTGTGTGGCAACAGTTTCTCAAAGAGAACAAAAGAAATTTAGAGTCGTATTTCGCTTGTCCCGTTCTGTTGATGAGATCAATACTTACATGAGCATAGCAGGTATCAGCAAACACAAATAAACAAGTTTTTAAATTTAATATATTCGCTGCACGCAAACGGACATAAACACCCGGTTAATGATAACACACAACGTAATACATCATTTTGAGAATGGTTGAATCCCACAAATGTCGTAAAGTGAAGAAATTAGTCAATTTTGTCATACAATATCTAAATATGTCAATTTTTTTTTTACTGATTCCTCATTACTTTTCGAAACAAAAGCAGGGTAAAAGATCGATCATAATCTGCCCTTAAATTTCTTATAGTTTTTATACTTTTTTTCTTATAAATTTCTTTATATATGTCAAAAACCAATATTCTAGAGACAAATGGGCAATTAAAGAAAATTCTTTTCAGGTGGACAACAGCTAAATGTCGGCCCGCGCCGATCTACATTAAAGCATTCTCATGATTATGGAATGCTTTTGACATTCATGAGCACGCTTTATAACCCATACAGATATGAAAATAATTATGCCCCGAGTTTCTTCTCCTTCCTAACACCTCCCTGGTACAATTGTAGACCCATACCAAAATCATGTCGTATGCGGTGACCTTTATTATGCACTTTAACATGGTACCATCATGTGTGAAGTTCAAATCTTCCCTTGCAGAACATCGATGAGGACACAATGTGGGTTTGAACCACACAACCGCGAAATTCAAGACAGAAAATTCTTTCACGTCAGGAGCGTTTTTAATCAATCCACTAGGACAGTATTATAACGCGCTTTATAATCATGATCTGAAATAGTCGATTTATCATCAACGTTTGCAAAGAAGAATACTCTACTTTCAAATCTCCACTTTTTCGCCTTTCCAATTCACCATCAATTTCTATCCACTTTACATATGGTGTACCGTAAACCTTTTTCGTGATTGAAGAATACCTTGTTGTCTAATAAATTTACGCAATAAAGACCCTTTGGAGGGGGGGGGAAATGTATTGTTTTGACAAATCACACAAAAGTTACCTATGATGAAAAACAAGTTAACTAGCGTGTGGTAAGAGCAAATCCTAAGTGAGCACAAACAATCTACCGAAAATGTACACACCACTGACACCCATGCGTAGCAATTCGTTTGTCCACCTTTTGCAAAATAGTGTATTTGGGCAAAGTATTATCGGGTGAAATAGGACTTACCTCTATAGACGCAATAGGAGAATGGTTAGAGAAGTTGTGCTCTCAATATAGCTCGGCGCTTGAATGATTTGCAATGTTATGAGCACGGATTTATAACGCCAGCTCGCTTCATGAATATATCTGGGCCCCGTTGCATAAAACTTACCACTGATGGTAACTTTGCTGCCAATGGCAATTTCTAATGGAAACCTTGATTTTTATTGGTTGTCAAGCGATGTTACCGTGGTAATTTCCAATGATGTCAGAGTTACCAGTAATCGTAAGTTTTATGCGACGGGGCCCTCGGTTAATTATAAGAAATAGTTTACGGCGAACTGTTCGGCCGTGTAACACCATTACACGCACCACTCACCATAATTGATATGTATTTGTGTTTTCATAATATAAATTTATATCAACCGCTCCATATGTTTCAGATATGCGGTTTAGCAGTCTTTCACCTGCACATCAAACATATGAATATAAGCGTTTGCAGACATGCTGGTAGATGAAAGTTCGTCTGGAAATTATTCACGGCCATGAACCCCAGTCTGATCTGGGCCCCGTTGCATAAAATTTACAATTAATGGTAACTCTGCCATTAATGGTAACTACCCCAGTAACACCGCTCAAGAGCCAATCAAATTCAAGGTTTCTATGAAGGTTACCATTGGTAGCGAAGTTTCCATCAATGTTAACTTTTATACAGCAGGGCTCTGAACAATGACAATAGATGATTATCGTTGTTTTTTATTTGATTTTTTAATTTCTCTCCATTTTTCTATTAAACGCTCTCTTTCCTGTAATGATTATGTTTCAGAGAATGATAGGTCAAATTAAGAAGTGAGATATCGCTTCTGATTCAGTTTGTTCTTTCTCTTTATAAAGAACCAAAAGTTTGTTTAAAAGCTTGATGATGAAAATATGATTGCCGGTATAGCTGATAATACATTCTGCATAATTTCAAATTAAGAAATGTATGGCTAGGTTCCAGACTCGATAAACATTCATGTCATTTTCAGGTTCGTTTAATTTCATCACAACAAGGTAAAATGTAAATAAAAATCTTGCATGTGATTTCATTAAAGGTGGCCCGTCCCTTTTGCAGACCTAATTCTGAAAGTTCCCTGACTTTGTCATTATTTGAGAGGTAGTGGCTATATAACCTTTCCCTGTAATCGGCAAAGCGTAATATTCGGTTTTGAGGAAATAATCCTCGATAATTGATCGAGCTTTTTTTTTTCGTACCACGAAAATAGTCGTTATTTCAAATTGTGTTAACGGTCGGCAATCAATTGGAATACAATCTCAGTGAAAACTAGTTAGATTTCCATTTATTCTACGGAAGTTATAGTACCTCTGACCTTAAAATTTCACAGTTGATTTCCCAAAGATACGTGCTGAATATGTGCAGACTTTCATGAAGTTTGCAGATGTTTGTATAAGGGACGGGCCACCTTTAATGGTATATGTATTTGTATTTTGATGTGTTATTGTGTTCATTGTATTGGATGATAAATTATCAAACTGGAAATCTAAGTCTAAGTGTGTCTATATACCAGAGAAGAATTGTGTTATTGCTCAAAGCATATTCTGTTTATGAAGTACACACATGATGATGTACACGTAGGTAAGCTGGGGGGGGGGGGGGGTCTATCCCCCAGGGGAGGGGGAATCACTCACCACACATTGTGCTATCCACGCGCGTCCACGCATTTAAAAAAATTGACCCTAAATAGCGTAAATCCCGCGTAAAAATTGTAAAAAAAATATACCCTAAATGTCGAAAAAAAACAGTTAAAGCTAAAAAAAACATTCTTCTTTTAGGAAAACGTCGACGACGTTGAAGGGCTAAAAACATATGCTTTTCGACGATTTTTGTGGACGCGCGCGCGTCGTACGTGATATGTTGAGTTCACCCTCCCCCCCCCCCCCCCCTCCCCCGGGAAAGGGGGGGGGGGGGGGGGAGGTTCACCATGCTGTTCTTATAGCTAAGAACGTCTTTATACACGACTTGTGCTTATTAAGATACCCCAATTTCTGTTTTAACATAGCGGGAACGCATTTCCAACAATCCTTATCAAATTTGACGACTCAGAAAAGTGGTATGAAAATTCCTAACAAGAATTTTGATTGATTGATAAAGATTAGATTTCAGTGGGAATCAAAATCATTTAGAATCTGATTTACCACCAAAAAGGGTCACCAGTACAAAGATTGTCGCTCCGCATCCCCTATAAAAAAACAAGCTCCAACATTGCACGTATACGTACCATATAGCTTGTCCCCCCAAAAATCCTCATTCTCCATTCTCCATTGAAGCAAATCGATTAGGTATTAAATTATAGTTTCATACCCTGAAATATCCTTCTGATTGACTTAATATCTTTATCGTTGCGAAAAGTTATCGTTGAGGAAAGTGGCGTTGTAATTTGTATTATAGGGCAGGTGTTGGCAGACAATCATCGGAAACCTCGCTTCACCGAAACCAAACACACTCCGCACCTTATGTCTTCAGATGGCGATAAGAATTTACCTCGCACGCAATGAGGTCTGGAGTTCTAATGATTAGGCGTGCGCGCGCGTTGCAACTCGTATGAGTTTTATATTGCGGGTGTAGCGCATAATACGGCGTGTATGTCGAATTTACGCATTCGACCATGCAGGAAGTGGATACCTCTTATTGTCGCGACTGTATGATGTAATTGGTTAGTGTGGCCAGTAGACGCTCTGGAAGGTAATAAAGTACGACACGACTTCCGCCTACATCAATCACCTTCATCTGTTCTTCAAGACGGACGGGGTAAGACGTCGTGATGTCTGTATTTTATTGTAGGGATATGGCTAATACTGTTGATTTATCAATCAACCTATTCATTTGTATTTAATACATCTTTCTATCTAACCATCCATCTATCTGTCTGTCTGTACGTCTGTCTATCTGTCTGACTGCCTGTCTACCTTTCTGTATGTGTCTGCTTAATGTGTGCTTGTAGAGGGACACAGATAGCCGGGGTGATGGTGAGAGAGTAGGAAGAAGGGAGAAAGGAAGAGGAGAAGGGGGAGGAGAGATGGAGAGAGAGAGAGAGAGAGAGAGAGAGACAAAAGATATTTTCTTTTAATTCATATGAGTTGCTGTTGATAGTTGGCTTAAAAATCAAATACGACAGGCTGTGAAATAGAATTCGGGTTAAACGCAATGTTACCTTTATTTTTCGGGAGTTCCGTTTTATTTTGCTCCGTTAAGCGAACGTAACTTGTTATGCAAGGCGTCCCATACTTGTTGGCTATGTCTATGCCACATACCAATTTATTTTTTTGTACCAGCAATTCACGCAAGTCTGTATGACATTATCTGCAGAGTAATTTTGCTCATATTTATGTTAAATAATTGTTATTTTAATAGCATATTTATGTTAAACGGCATGGCCCATTTCGGCAAGACAAAAACTTTGATTAATTTCGTGCTTAAAGTATCACCAGTTTATCTAGCGTAATATATGCAGAGATATGACTTGTCAAATGTCAAAATGTCAAATGAAATGTCTCGATCTGTATCTATCTTATATGACAATGTATCAAAAATGACGAATATACAAAGTAAACAACAATGCAGCCACTACTTATGCCACCTTTAACTACACAGGTGAATTCCAGTCATGTTTAAATATGATTTCACAACTCATTGTTTATATGTGCCTAAAATATTGATATATCCGCATTTATTCGTAATGTTACATTGCTGGTGAAAAGCAAATCTCTATCATTTTGCACTTAATCGAATATCTTGGTAGACAATGTATTAAAATTGATGAATAATCAATGTAAATTTAATATATCTTATCTGGAGAAGAATGCGAAAGAAACTAATAATATGAACCAAATTCTGCAACTAATGTGTTTTCAGTATTTAATTATTCTGTGACATACAGTACATAATTTCAAATTAGACAGATGAATTACAACCATGCTTAGATATGTTTTTCCAACTCATTGTGTATATGTGTCTATAGTATCGCTATTATATTGTCATGTTATTGTGTTGGCAGAAAGCAAATTTCCATGATTTGGGACTGAATAAAATATCTTGTATCTTGTACTGTTCACATTCATTGCGGTCTAAGAGCAGGTAAGCCATCAAACGCAGTAGTATGGTCATGATCGAGAGCAAAGTTGCACTCACAGTGAATATACAAATCTAGTACGCTCCACGTATCGGCAAGATGGAAAAAAACACGCGCACACGCCTACACTCACACACACACACACTCAACATTATCATCGATTCATTGAGTTGTTTGTCAGAAACAAATAAAGGTGTAGCGGGCAGCGAGTGAGTGAATACGTATTACGTAATCATTATCTAGGGTTCAGCTGCAGAGTATGGAACAATAGGGCTTCCATTGTAAAAATGGGAAACATTGATTAACATTGGTTGACTAATACCGTTGATATCGTCACCGTTACGCTCTTCCCAATGATTCATTTTGTGCATTTTGTGATCTACGAATACAAACGGTAGTGTATCTATTTATCTATTTTTATTTCGCAGAGAATTATTCTATTGGTAAAAACATCGCCAAAAACTACAATTATGACAAAAACACGTCCATCACCGATTTTACGAACCAGCGAATCCGTATATAGTTATCATACATTATTTCCCCCTATTTCTCGAGGTGCATGTATTTACAAAAGTTATTTTGTTTCACTTGCAAAACGGTTACCTTGTCTTTGCGCGTTTTATTGCAAAAGGTACACGGAGTTTAGTTACAGCAGGACAAATTTAGCAGGAGAAGAGCATGAAGAAAGAAAAGGGAGATTTTAATTCTTTATCTGCCAGAAAAAATGGCGGCCTTGAAGATTTGTGTGTTTTGTTTGTGAATAAATACACATATTGCACGCAAAAACTTGATGATTTTAGTTCTCTGTTGTATTGGGTTTGTTTTTTTATCCAGACAAGACTAAAGATGGCCCCACAGATCACTCTCATCACGGGCTGCTCCAGCGGCATCGGGCTAGCACTAGCCGTCAAGCTGGCCCAGGAGCCGGGCAAGCCGTACATCGTCTACGCCACCATGAGGAACCTGGCCAAGAAAGATGCCCTGGAGAAGGCCGCCGGTGGCGCCCTCAATGACACGCTCCACATCTTGGAGCTTGACGTCACGAAGGAAGATCAAGTGAAGCGCGCGTTCGCGGATGTCATGGCGAAGCACGAACGTATTGATGTGCTAGGTGAGATTAAACTAATAAACTAAACAAATATGTTGAAGAAATTTGAACGTCGGTTGATCTGTCAGTTGAAATATAACTTGATGTTAAATATAAGTCATCTCCTATTTATATTTGTCACGAATACATGAAATGGTATTAACTTTTATTAAAGCGTGATGTTAATAGTTCTTTCAAAAGAAGACTCGTATTTATACTGTTTGTATATCATCCTCTGCATCCCTCATTAATATATTCCAGTTCGTTGATTGGTTGAAAGGGTGTCACATGACCACAAATAGATGAACTATTTGAAGGAAGAGAGCTCAAAGGGAAGAAAAGTGTTATTTCATGACGTCAGAGGGGGGAAAAAGTACTATTTCGTGACGTCATGTCAAAAATAGTCTTTTCTTTCCCTCTGGACTATCGATATCTGGGCTATCGGTGATCGATATAATTTTCATCGATTCATCCCAGGTAAATGCGCGACACGCAAAATCTACGCGATACATTCCTTTCCAGCTGCTTTTCGGCAATTTAGCGGAAAATCATTGGGCGCGCTGCCGGAACTCCCGCGGTGTTGCGGCCGAGGTGCAACTTTAATTATTAGAGAGTAGCATTGAAGGTTTTAATAAAAGCAGAAACATGAAAGAAACTTAAAAGTGAAGTTTTTATGAAAATCTGTCAAGGAATAAGATGATTTTTCAAAGTTTTGACTTTGTAACGTCCCGTGCAATGTGCTCTCCCATACACTGCGTATTTGTTTTAAATGCCAAGTTTCTCAAAAGGTCACGAAATTAAATTTTTGAAAATCATAACTTTCTTAACCGTTGACGATTTTGTCAAACATTCACTCAAAATATGAAAGAATGTTTGACAACAAAATCGTCAACGGTTTTAATTTTATTTAAACATAATGTTTCTTTCATGTTTCTGTTTTTATTGAAACCAACTTAATTTCAGGGTCGAATATCCCTTTAAGCTTCGTTCATGTTCTCTCCCCAAATCCAGTCAACAATGCGGGCGTCGGCTACGTCGGGCCTTTCGAGTCCATGCCCTTTCAAAAGGCCAAGGACCTGTTTGACATCAACTTCTTTGGTACCGTTAGAATGACCCAGGAAGCACTTCCGGTCATGAGGAAACAGAGGTCGGGTCGCATCGTCAACATCAGCAGCATTTTGGGAGTGGTGGGTAAGTATTTCTAGAGTTCGCTGAATGGAAATGAGAAACAGTGAGGATCCTTTCACTACGGCATATAAATCATGACATTAGTATCGATGATAATTTGTAACGCTGCGTAAAGCAGGGTGTTTATGAATAAAAGCTCTTCTGGTGTGCGCACGCGTGTGCGCGCGCGCGTTGGTGTGCGCATTGCAGCCGACCAGCCGATCAAAAGTTTTTGGAGCTTCTTTCTGTTGCTCATTCTCTGTCCATTCAAAATCTTAAATCCAGGGGCCCGTATCACAGAGAGCTACGATTGATCGTACGATCGCTTGCCACTTGCTGATTGTCGCACGAGCACCCAATCATGTTTACTGGGCCATCCGGAAGGTTTCTGTCCGCCGACAAAGCCGTGTGTCGCCTTTGCATTTACAGATTGATCAATGGTTTGATGGATGGTCTGGCATAATAATTTACCGCAGTGGGGAAATGCGATACACGCCGGCGTCAAATTCTACGCAGCAAACGGCAGGGACACACCGTTTCCCTGTGAACGCGGCCTTACAAATCATAATAATGTTGAATTTCTTTTCTTTTACCACTGCGCCCACCTGACAGCCTCGCCATTTTTGGACATCTACAGTGCATCGAAGTTTGCTATGGAAGGTCTTACGTCATCTCTAGCGCCCCCATTAGAAGAGTTCAATGTCTGGTGAGTTTTGCTTTATTGCACTCGCGCACTGATATTCTTTTTATACTGGCAAAACATTTCCGCAGCCCGGCCCGTGGGGCTAAGTGGGGCTTTCTGTTTACATCGGTTTTTACCAAAGTGGGCTAGCCGGCCCACCTATAGTCCGGTATCATTTGGCCCTGCAAGAAAGCAGGGCTAACCCCGGAATTGCCGCTAGGGCCATGACAAAGGTCTCCAGTGTAAACAGAAACGAAAAAGGGTACGGAGTACTTCTTCTTCTTCCCCTCCTTCTTCTTCTTCTTCTTCTTCTTCTTCTTCTTCTTCTTCTTCTTCTTCTTCTTCTTCTTCTTCTTCTTCTTCTTCTTCTTCTTCTTCTTCTTCTTCTTCTTCTTCTTCTTCTTCTTCTTCTTCTTCTTCTTCTTCTTCTTCTTCCTCTTCTTCTTCTCCTTCTTCTTCTTTTTTCCCGCCCTCCGCATAAAAATCGTGAAAGAATATACTCACGTTGGCACAGGAAAAGAACGTATGTATACATTGTTTTGCCATACTAAACCGACAAATATATGATATGAAATAATACAGCAGAAGAACGAATACCAACATATATCGTGTTGCCATATGAAGACATTCTGCGGAGAAGCGGACTTCTAATTTGTCAAAAGAACGTATCCCAGCTTACGTCGCACAAGTATTCTCCCGCGGAGTTAATCTTAATTTGGCAAAAGAACGTATCTTGACTTACGTTCTTTTGCCAAATGTAATTGACTCTGAAATAACGAATCAAATTGTACTGAATTTTTGTAAAAATACATTAACAGAACATTTTTTTTAAGTGTACCGTTTTTAGAAGGTGACAACCAAACGATGAAAAAATGGGAAACGATTGAACTTTCTACTCGTTTTTCTCAGACCATGGCGTTTCGGGTTACGTTTTTGCCTTATTACGGCCGCTCTCTCTTCATGCAGCGTCTCTCTCTCTCTCTCTCTCTCTCTCTCTCTCTCTCTCTCTCTTCTCTCTCTCTCTCTCTCCTTATCTTCCTCCCTGTCTCTCTATCTTCCTCTCTCTCTCTTCTCTCCCCCCTCTCTCTGTCTCTCTCTCTCTGTATTACTTTATCTCTTTCTCTACTTTGCCAAGACAAAGGAGAGCGAACATTTTTTTTTTTTTTTTTTTTTTTGGGGGGGGGGGGGATAAGAAATAACGCACCCTATCCTTCTCATATCCCTACCGATTGATTCTCCCTACCACCATCCCCTCTCTCTCTCTCTCTCTCTCTCTCTCTCTCACCCACACTCTCTCACTCTCCCTCTCTCTCTCTATCTATCTATCTATCTATCTATCTATCTATCTGCATATATGTTTAAATCTCTGTCTATCTTTCTTCCTTCTCTCTCTCTCTCTCTCTCTCTCTCTCTCTTCCTCTCTCTCTCTCTCTCTCTCTCTCTCTCTCTCTCTCTATATATATATATATGTCTCTCTCACTATCTCTTCCTTTCATTCATTCTCCCTTAGGATAAGTACCATCCAGCCCGGCCCGGTATCTACTGAGTTCGGGACCAACCTGGTGCCAGCCGAGGCCGGAGCGGATCCGGTCATGATGGAGGTAAGCAAACATGCAGCAAAGGGATTGTCCAGCCTCAAATTGAGTTGGTTCTAATAAAATCAGAAACATGAAAGAAACATAACATAAGTGAAGGTTTGACGAACATCCGTCAAAGGATGAGAGAGTTATGATTTTTTTACCTTACACGCAAGATGCTCACCCATAAGTTGTGTACATTTCTGTTGAAAAGTTCATTTTCTCAAAAGGATGTGCATCACTTTAGCTGTGCATTACCTGTGCATCATTAGGAACTCGTTTTTACACGCATACCTCTTTGAAAAAAAAAAAAAACTTTCATCCAAAACAGAAAAAAGAGCAATTTCTGGAATCATACAGCCCATAACATAATGGGAGAGCACCTCGCACGTGACGTCACAGAATAGAAATGTGAAATACTTTCTCATCTTTTGACGGATTCTCGTCAAACCTTCAGTTACATTGTTTCTTTCATGTGTCTGCTTTTCTTGAAACTAACTTAACTTCAGGGTGGTCTATCCATCTCATTGTGCAGTATATCAGAGCCCTTTAAAAATTTGGCCAGCTCAGTTTCAATAGGTCGCAACATGGCGTATATTCTTTTGTTATCTGCTTGCCCAACAAAGCAACACGCACCATGTTGCTATCTACTGAAACCAAGTTGGCTAGCACAGCCTTTTATGCACAGAGTTTGGCAACTCGTTTCGAGATTTTGCTTTCAAATTTTATTCTTATCAGCTTGCCCAACAAAGTAACATGCGCCATATTGCTTCCTAATGACACCGAGTGGGTAAAATTCTGTGTTTAAAAACAGGATAAGGACTTAAAAGTTTACATGCTGGTAACGCCCTCAACCTCAATGTCTCTCCCCACCCCCCCCCCTTTCTTTCTTTCTCTCACTCTCTCTCTCTCTCTCTCTCTCTCTCTCTCTCTCTCTCTCTCTTTCCCCTTAGTCTATGTCTCTCTCTTCCTCTCTCTCTTCCTCTATTTCTCCCTCTCTCTCTCCCTTCCTCCCTCCCCTTTCTCTTTCTTTCTCTCCCCCCTCTATCTCTCTCTCACACACACCCTTTCTCTCGCTCTCTTTACCATTCCTTCTCTCACTCCCTCTCAATCACTTTCTCCACTTCTCTGCTGTGCTCTTCATCCTTCTTCCTTTTGCTCCCTCAAAATGCCCGCTGCAGCAAATGGCTTCGTATTTCAAGTCGCTCAAAGGCGCCATGCGTGAACCACAAACGACCGAACCCGTCATCGAAACCATCGTCGAGTGTCTGAAGGCAGAACGACCGAAGATGCGGTACCCAACCAGCGAGATGGTACGAGAAGTAATGAAGGAGATGTACACCGATGGGATCGGTGCTGTCCGATTGTCGACGTCATAGAGTTCGTTCGGGGCATAGAGCTACCACATACTGTATAGAGTTAATAGTATATGATTCAGGGAACACTGCTCTATAGCGTTTACAGTTATTGAGTGTTTAATGAATGTTTAAATGTTACGTATTCTTATATCCTAATTGTGAACAAAAATCAATTTCCATATCTATATAATATGCAAATAGATGGAATATAATTAAACAATAATAATCAAACAAAAAAAAAACGCTACGTACTAGCGTTTATCAAGGCGTCTCATACTCCACACAACGGCTGGATAGGAGACTGGCATAGCGAAGAGTGGATGCAAGAGGCCTTGATAGAAGGCTAGGAGCTTCCCAGCACACATGTTTCATGATTGCTTAATGGTGATTATCCCTCACAACCATGCCAGCCCAGGGACGTTTTTGCTCATAACGTTGCCTAGTTACTAGGCTAAGAAGAGCATGGTGCCAACTGAGTCTGTTAACAACTATGTCTGGTAATACAGACTAGGCCCTAATCCCTCTGACTGCCCAAGATCTTGATTTCTTTCTTTTTTCACCCGCTCCATTTTTTTCTTCCCAAGACAGACAAGCCTTTATCATTAGGCAGTTCTCCAATAATGAAATACCCACTCATATACATTTACATAAAAGAGGATCCAGGGCAATCAGCGGGATTAGGGCCTATTCAGTATTGCCGCAAAAAGGATATAGAAGGTCGAAGAGATAATAAGAAGAAATTTTTATATGGCATCATTCACGAGTTATGAAAGTCTTTCTTTACTCCTTCTTGTATTCAAGCATTATTCTAGTTGATGTAATAATGATGTGCTGGGGGTTGGGATTTGTGTATGGGTGTGTGTGTGTGTGTGTGTGTGAGGGAAAGAAAGAGAGGGAGAGAGAGAGAGAGAGAGAGAGAGAGATGGGGGAGACAGGGGGTGAGAGAGACAGAGAGAGACAGGCAGATAGACAAAAGAGAGAGGGAAACGGGGAGAAGAAGAGAGAGAAAAAAAGAAAGAGAGAGACAAAGAGAGAGTGAAAGCTATAGAGGTAAGAAAGGGAGAGAGAGAGGGAGAGGGGGAGATAACAAATAAAAGAGGGATATAGATGGAGGAAGAGAGAGCAAGAGAGAGAAATGGATAGAGAGAGGGAGAGAGAGCGAAAGAGAGAAAGAGGAAGGGGGGGTGAGGTAGGCGTGGGAGTGGTACCGATAGTATCCCAGGGTAACTAAGATACCGTTGACTCTTATCCATACTGTGTCCATTATG
Source organism: Arbacia lixula (assembly GCA_963669155.1). Lineage (NCBI taxonomy): Eukaryota > Metazoa > Echinodermata > Echinoidea > Arbacioida > Arbaciidae > Arbacia > Arbacia lixula. The sequence continues at coordinate 4,296,589 of OZ022592.1, forward strand.
GCTCAGCATCACCATAGAAGATGCCTCCTGTAGCACCCCCCCCCCCCCCCTCCCCCTTCCTGTTTCGGTACCAATTAGCCTTCGCCAGCCCTCTGGGCACGGTTGCTTAACATTTACCATTGGCGGTTACTTTGCTACTAATGGCAACTTCTATGGAAACCTCGAATTTGATTGGCTGTTGATTGATGTTACCGTGGTACTTACCATTTATGGCAGAGTTACCATTAATGGTAAGTTTTATGCAACGGGGCACTGATTCATTTTTTTATTTTTTTTTTGTGGCCAATCATCTACTTATGATCTACATCGTAAAACACTGTGTGACAATGAATACAATGCCGAAGGAGGGGTAGAGGCGGAGAAAACGACTTGTGTGCGTATGTTTGTGTGTATGTGTGTGTGTGTACGTGTGTGTGCGTGTGTGTACGGGTGTGTGTGCGTGCGTGCCTGTGTGTTGCGTGTGTACGTGTGTATGTGTACGGGTGTGTGTGTGCGTGTACGTATGTGTGTGTATGTATGTGTATGTGTGTGTACGTGTGTGTGTGTGTGTTTGTGTATGTGTGTGTGTGTGTGTGTGTGTTTGAGTGTGTGTGTGTGTGTATGTGTGTGAGTGTATGTGTGTGAGTGGAAAGGAGTGGGGTGGGGGGGGGGTGGGAAGGAGGAAATCTCCAAAGAGATGGAGGATGGAGAGAGATAAGGAGAGATGGGTAACTATATAGGGAGAGAGAGATATCATAAGATACGATATGAGGAATAAACAGACCGGAGAGAAGAGAGGAGCGAAAAGAGAAGGGAAAAAAATGTCATTGCATTGAGCTATGTATGGTTATAGCTCTATGGTCAAAGTACAGTATAAAGTAAATATGTATTCTTCCCTCATATTGTGACGTGGGTATTAATCCTTTGTGTACCAGATAAACTGTATTATCCACCTAATTCTCCCACAAATATTACGCCACTGATTCACGTAGTACGCACACCGCGCCAGACCACTGATAGCGCGACCCCAGGAATCTGTTCGCCCGAAAAAAAAAATACAGTGATCATTTTTGTGTAGGTGTGATGCGCCATCAACGTCCGTTGTCGGCGGATTGTTCGAACAGGTGAACTAGATAAACTACAGCTCTACATACGAATTTTGTGTATTACCTATGAATAAACTCACATATGACACGCATAGAGTGAATTAACATCTACAGACAGGACAGACACACTAAGCATTATGTTGTGCAGAACATAAGTGAAAACCGAGTCCTTTTAATGTTGGTATAGGCACTGTACATAGTTGAACAAACGTACATAGGCACATGAGAAACATACATGTATTTAAATGGAAAGGCCATCCCGAGGTCAAGTTGGTTTCGACAAAAGCAGAAACATGAAAGAAACAAGGAAGTGAATGTTTGACGAAAATCCGTCAAAGGATACAAATAAGTAAGAAGGTACGAAAGCGGCCAGCCATTTCACAGGAGTAAAGAACCTCTCTGAAATACCAAATAAGTTTGCCACTATAGCGAGAGGTAGAAAGAGACTGCTACCGTTTGAACTGCATTTATGCTGCGTCCATGCACATGGGAACGGAAGCCTGTACTGCGTCGCTTTTGTTTTCCCGTCTCGGACAAGTGTAACAAACCACTGAATGAAACGATCTTTCAGTCAGTACCAACAGAAGTCAGCCATTTCACAGGAGTACAGAACATCTCTAAAATACCTAATAAAATTATCACTACATATAGAGTATGGAAGTGTGACGTCATTTTAGTACATTGTCAAGACAACTGGTTCTAAGTGGGTAGAACAAACAGCAATGATCACAGCAGGGACTCTCATACTGAAGGTTCCCGATACTAGCCCGCTAGATAATATCGGGTAAAGCTGTTTTTTTTCTTAGAACCAGCTGTCTTGACAACATGTTCATATGACGACACCACTTCTGTACTCTATTTTGTTTAGAACCAGTTGTCTTGACAACATGCTCATATGACGACACTACTTCGGCACTCTATAGCGATCGGTCGCAACAGAACTTTTTCGTCGCTTTCGTTTTCTCCGTCTCGGACCGAAAGCATTTTCAAACAAGAACATTGTACAAACAAACATTATACTACTCGAAAATTCATGCTTCAATAATTTCAATGGATTTTATGTAATTTCTAAATGGATTCTAACCTACAAATATATTTATATTTGCTGCTAGAGACGAGTTTATTTTCTACAGTTAAAAAACAGCATTTTCTTTTCTTTTGAAACTTGAAATTTATCTGTATCTTGTTTAAAATCAATCACACACAATGAATAAGCATATTTTAGACTGTCATGATTCAATGCAAGTCAACATTTGATATTCTTTGCATATCATGTCATTTGCATAACCAAACTATTATGGACATTACACAAAGTGAGAATGGTTGTAAATGTTTGGTTCATTTCACCGAGCAACAAACAATTCGTTCAATTTAGAGGTATGACGTTACAAAGTACGCTAGTCTGCGATACTATTCTCTTTTGGCTTTAACGCTCTTTCCACGACACATTCGACAACAACAACTACACACGATCCATCGAACGATCCATAATATTGTCAATAAGACTGCTAATAGGAAGGCTACGACATCGACGGAGTTCCGCTGCAGAAAGTTGAGTTCAAGAGCGCGTAAACGGAGGTGATCGCCGCCAAATTTGAGCACGTGCTCCACCCAGAAAACGACAGTCTCTTGAGGCGTTGCCAGCTGTTCCTTCATGATTTGGGACGCGCGGATCATGTTGGCCTTATATCTGAAACAAAAAGATGGACACATTTAAACATTTAAGATGAATAATAATCCTTAGTCAGACACTGGTGGTTCAATGGCAGTTTATCGGTCGTTTAACGGTGGTTTAACGGTTGTTCAAAGATGGTTGCCCGGAAGATCAGGTTTGAAAGTGGTATAATGTGTAAGGAACGTTTTAAAGGACGGCATACACCTTCGTAACTCTGACCAATAAAAATGTTGCACGTAAGCTAGTTTACCACCTGTAGCCTTATCAACATACCGACGAAACAAACACACAAGGTCAACGATCCATTATATAATTAATGCTAAATATCATATAACTGCTATTAATTTTGTGGTGAGCGTCGACATCACGTATTCACCAATTTCGAAGCAGCGTTTTGACACAATAATGTCCAGTGACTAAATGAGATAAAGACATTTCATTTCCGTGTCAGCATTGTCATCCATAGTTTCACTCGAATGGGACTTAGCCATAGATTTAGTGAGGGACTTTACTGTTCTAATACACGAATGAGGCTGCCATGTATAAGACCATAATGATAGACCTATTGCATTATGAATAATTCATGAATCAGGACCAATGTCTCACTTGGGGTTATTGAGAACGTCGTGCACGGCCTCTCTGAAGTCCTGCTCCGTCATCGTGTTTTTGTCGATGTCGCGCCCGATACCCTTGTTCTTGGCTCTGGCTGCATTGCCCATTTGGTCTGCGGCGAGCGGCATGATCAGCAAAGGCACGCCGTGACTTGTGGCCTCGTAGCAGCCCGCTGCACCGCCGTGATAGATCAGCATTCGCGCCATTGGGTGACCTGTGAAATTAAGTGTTGAGAAAAAGATTCGCTCGTTTATATGTGGATTGATTGAGTGATATGCTGATTAAAGGGAAAGTTAACCATGATATGATACATGTATTGGTTTTAATTAAAGCAGAACAATTACAGCAACATATTAGTATATGTTTGACGAAAATCCGTCAAAAGATACGAAAGTGAAGATTTGTTACAATTTCGATTTCGTGATACACGAGTTGCTCTCCCATATTATGTGTTGTGCTGTATGATTCCATGAATTGGCCTTTTCCTCATTTTTGATGAAGGAATATATCTTTGCAATAAAGGTGTGTGTGTAAAAACATGGATCTCATGATATATGAAATACACAGGTAAAATGGGATAATATTCTCTAAAAAAACACACCGAAATTGTTATAGCAGAGTATCTTGCAAGTAACATTCCAAAATAAGACTGAAAAATCTGTTATCCTTTTACGAATCATTATTATTATTATGGTGAAACCTTCACTAACTTGTCTCTTTCATGTGTTTGCCATTATAATAGCCAACGTAAGTTCAGTTTAGACTTTCCTTTTAAGTGCTTGCCTGATTGATCAATATTGTACTACCCACGCGTTCACACCCTAAATGGCGTAAACCCCGCAGAATCCCGGTCGAAGAACATACCCTAAAATGGCGTTAACCGGGTGGAAAATATACCCTAAATGGCGTGAACCCGGCGTAAAAACGGTTAGAAATACCCTAAACGTCGAAAAAAAAAACAGCTGAAGCTGAAAACACGACGTCGAAGGGCTGAAAACAATTCCTTTTTGATGCTTTTTGTGGACACGCGTGCGTCGTACGTGATATTTTGAGTGACCACCCCCCCCCCCCCCCGGGTTTAAAACTACAGTCACACCTGTCTTAGTGGCCACCTGTCTATAGCAGCCAACCTGTCTATAGTGGCCACTAAAATAATTCCCCCGGAGAGAGAACATGTGTTAAAGAACCTGGCTCGAGCAGTCACCTGTCTATAAAGTCCACAATTTTTGTTTCCCTTGGGTGGCCACTATAGACAGGTTTTACTGTAGCTGTCTTGACAAAATGATCATAATGATGTCACTCTGCGGTACTTTATGCAAGGACGACTCTAACGCGCATGGTCGTGAGCTCAGAACGAACTGATTAGTCAACTCACCGAGTAGATCGTTCTGTGGCAGCCAATCAGAGATGAGAGTGTTGTTCCCCGTGTTCTCAGGGCGCTTCCCCTTGTACCGCCAGAGCACCCTCTGCGGCAGTTCGCTGAACACCTTAGCGATCGATTCCGCGAGCTCCTCGTTTTCCAATGACGTCACGGCGGATCCCTGAGAGACAGGGAGAGAGAGAGAGAGAGAGAGAGAGAGAAATAGTGAGAGCGAGAGAGAGAGAGAGAGAGAGAGAGAGAGAGAAAGAGAGAGAAAGAGAGAGAAATAGTGAGAGCGAGTGAGAGAGAGATAGTGAGAGGGAGAGAGATGAGAGAGAGATAGTGAGAGGGAAAGAGAGAGAGATGGGAGAGGGAAAGATATATACAGAGACAGGGGAGAGATAAAAGGATTCACATGGGGAGGGGAGGGTGAAAGAGAGGGAGGGAGGAGGGGGGTGTAAAGAGGATAAGGGATTCATATGGAGCGACACAAAGAGGGAAAACCAGTGAGAGATGGAGAATTTGAGAATTTTAATCTCCAAACAGTAACAAACAGTTACACCGTTGCTCACCGTGCAATCTATGCTTCCAATATTTATCGTTGTACAGTGGGTGAGAATAAGAAACGGCGTGACAGATGGGAAATAAAATGGCGCAAAGAAAATGTGATCAGCACCGCCATTTTTCTTCCAATCTCACACCCCATGTGCACATCAATCTTACACTATATCATATCGATCGTATTCATCCTTTCTGTGCCAGAAAATGCTGCTCTATGGAATGTGCAAGTACATTGGGTGCGTTAAAAGTTAACCCGTACATTTCCAAGCCTTGAAAACCCCATTGACTTACTACACATATCCACTGCATTAGTAATGAGAGAGTTAATTTATATATTGCAGAATGCAGGGGTGGTATTCTGAGACCGTTTTATCTCTGTTTTAAGTCTGTTGTAACTTATTGGTATTCTGAACACCGTTTTATCTCTGTTGTAACTATTGTTTTAACTGTGTTTTAACTCTGTTTTAACGTTTGTTTTATCTCTCTTCCTTTGCCCGCGCATGCCATTGTCATAGTTTGTGCGCACGCGCGTAACTTTTGGCGCAAACAGTACAACCATATCTGTAACACGGTATTCTGATGACATGTGCAAATATATGCCTGTGAGATAAAACAGGGTGGATGGTGTTTTAACTTTGTATAGTTATGCCATGGCGGCAATCTTTATCACTACAACTTCAACAACTAATCGCTCAACCTCTTCTGCGAGAAAATCCACACCTCTTCGAACCTTTGCCATGACTATCTTCAGCAAATTGTGTGTTTTTTTTTTTTAAATTCTCTCGCATAACATGCACACAACATTAATACAAGCAAAAAAGCCAACGCAATATATTAAGCGCAAACTAAAGCGCTAAAACGCGCATATTAAAGCAAGGCGCGTTTCGCGCGCTATTGCCAAAGGGAGCAATCGGATTGGTTAAAACTTCTTATATGCTACCTCTAACAACATTTCCTATTGGCTATAGTGGTTGCGGTGGGCGTGGTTTTCCTGACTTACGACACCGTTAAAACGGTGTTCAGAATACCGTTTAACAACTGTTTTAGCGCTGTTGTAACTCACTGACTTACAACAGAGATAAAACACCAAAGATAAAACGGTGCTCAGAATACCACCCCAGAGTTGACGTTAACTGAAAGAATTGTAGTTCTTACCAGCGTGAATATGACGAATCCGTGCTCTCCGGCTCCCTCAACGAAGTCGTTGATATCCTAAAACAGAAGCAGAAGATGAAAAAATAACAAATTAGTGAAGGTTTGACAAATATCCGTCAAAGGAAACTAGAGTTAAAACTGATTTTGTGACGTCAATTGCGAGTTTGATCCTCTGCTATAAGTTGTGTACATTTCCATTCCAGTATGTACGATTTTACCTGTGCATCTGATTTATCATCATACACATATTTTAACACACACACCTCGCTCTAAGGAAAAGATTCATTCCTTCATAAAATCAAAACACAGAAAACATGAAATTTATGGAATGATACAGCACACAACATATGGGATAGTAGCTCGCAGGTGGCGTCACAATTTTTTTCTTAAATCATCATTTAATGTCTTGTCTTTTCTCGGGCTTTCGTCACACATTCACCAATATGTTGCTTGCATTTTCTGCCATAATTTAACCTAATTCAACCTCAAGGTGGATTTTTTCGTTTGAATTAAACAGTTTTGCCCTTCCGCCAATATAACACGAATACACGTACATAGCAGTCACTGGAAGGTCCGAGCAGTCCGAGTGTCAAGTACCCGATAATCACACAAAGTATTAGGGTTTTTAAAAAATGACACTTTTGCACCACACATGCCAACCCGCAACTTCTTTTCTGCCAGAAGCGTTATGCATTATTATTGATACTGTGATGGCAGTTGCTAGTGGATTAACAGGTGTAATACACAATGGTCATTGTTGCGTTCTGAATTGATTATCTCATACACACAAATTTTGAGGTCCAAATTTATCCAAAAGTGAAAATCTCATTAAATATTCCAAGGACTATGACAAGAAAAGTATTCGATAAAATGTCACAAAACCTGTCTCTGCAAAAGTTGACATCCCTTGACTACTTGATGTTTATATGATTTATCTACATGTATGTAAATGATTGTATTGTATTTTGTTTGTAAACTGAATGCCATAAGTCCCCGGACTTTCTATTTCAGTATGCTTTTATCAATAAACCAAAATTGTTTGTTTTTTTTTTTTTTTTTTTTTTTTTTCAATTTCACCTTGATTTGAGTTGAACAGGTAGTATTAGGACCGAAGTCCACAGTGCACAAAGTTCGTTCAACTCTTTGGAAGAGAGCGAGTACCAACGTAGCCTCGGTTCTAGGCTGCAGTGGGGTGCATGTTCACAACTTATCCTGGACACAACCGAGTCTGGTGATAACGACTAAGCACTCTCCTTCTCCTTCTCCCTCACACAGAGCAAAACAATCTTTAGACTATCACCTTCCTTTACAGACCCGGTAAGGAAATGTACTTAGTCTTTTTTGCCAGACGTAGTTGGTTCTAGACTCAGTTCTGTCCATGCACTCCACAGTCTTGTTACAAGACTAATAGTGACGCTCCACTCACAATGAACGAGAAACATACTTGTTTGTCAATGTTGTTTGCGCATTATGCGCTTTCAACAATTCATCGTAGGAATTGTGAAACCACTTCCTGCAGATAAGACGAAAGTTGTGACTGGCTTGTACCTATCCGCCATAGCGACTTTAATCAAATGCACGCAGTGTATTAAAGGGGTACGGTAGATAAGTTGATTTCAACAAAAGCAGGTTTGACGAAAAGTCGTCAAAGAATAAGAAGGATATGATCTTTCAAAACTTCAAGATTTTGACGTCACATGCGAGATGCTCTCCCACATGTTGTGTGCTCTATGATCACGTAAATTGCTCATTTTCTGTTTTTGAAGGAGTGTTCTTTCTTCAAAGAGGTATGTGTGTAAAAAACGTGCTTTCTTATGATGTTCCAAATGCACAGGTAAAATGATGAATATCCTTGTGATAAGACTGACATTAACACAAATTATACGCAACATAGCGGAGAGCACCTCGCACGTGACGTCACAAAATCAAAACTTTAAAAGATCATAACTTTTTGTATCCTTTGAAGGATTTTCATCAACCCTTCACTTATATGTATTTTTTTCTGCTTTTATTGAAACCAACTTAACTTCAGGGTAGACTATCCCTTTAAGTAAAGTAAATAAATTGCTCAATCTAGGGACACTCCTACTTAAGAGTCGGCAAATATCATATCGTTGAGTCAACATACCATCACGTATCGATGAATAGGAGGGTGTGAGTTTAACTCTTAGAGTCTTAGGGGGGTCCATTATGTACGAAGTCAATGGGCATGACATGATTTAGAGGTGAATGGGTTAACGTTTCCGCCTCGATGAACGATCCTTCATAATTCATCGCGATGACGTCATGGAGATAAATAGCTGCAAATGGCCATGCTTCATATTTATGTCTGCTAAGGAACACGTCTGGCGATGATGCTGTGCTTATGATGTACTGGTCTCCAAACATTACAAGCAGAACCATGAAAAAATCAATACTGTAAAAAATTTGTAACTTTCTTGTCCTTTGACATAATGGCCTACGTTGCTTTCATTTTCCAGCCATCGGCTTTGTGGTGATGCCTTGTATTCATTGTTCATGAAAGTTGTTTATTCTTGTTTGTTAAATGAATAAAGAATTGAATTGAATTTAAATTGAAAACTGAATTGAATTGAAAACCGACTTGACTTCAGGATGGATTTTCCCCTGGAGAAACGTCATAACACACTTATCCTTTCACAGATTTTGGTTCACTTTCACTAATATATTCTTTTCATTTTCCTGCTATAGTTAAAACTTATTTAAACTTATTTAAACTTTAGGGTGAACTTTCCCTTTAAACAGACATCAATTTTGGGTGTAGATATGCACATGTGTGATATCCGAAGACTTTGACCCCAACGTGAACTTGACCCCGCAGGCCTACGCCGTGTTTGGTTTCACACATGGGTTATGGCAAATACGGGTTGGCTATGCGAAGTCTATAGTCTAGACGTATTTCATCAGATCGAGCTCAGCACTAGTACGCTATTGTACATGTAGATGCACAACTGTACTTGAATTCGGGCTGATGACATAGGCCTACGTCTAGAATCTAGACGAGGCTATAATAGCTTTGTAAAAACGTTATTCACAGGGTATCTATACTGTACTCCGTGTGGTATGTATAGTAGAGGCGTGCGCCTTAAAGGGGAAGTTCACCCTGAAATTATTTTGGTTTCAATAAAAAGAGACAAATGAAAGAAACATATGAGTGAAGGTTTGACGAAAATTGGTCAAAGGAAAAGAAAGTTATTTGATTTTAAAGTTTTGATTTTGTGACGTCACATGCGAGGTGCTCTCCCATATGTTGTGTATAAAATAAGTCGATAAATTGTTTTTTTTTTTCTGTTTTTGACAACGGAATGATTTTTTTTCGTACAGGTATGTGTGTAAAAACGTATTTCTGATAATGTATCAAACGCACAAGTAAAAGGATGCATATCTTTGTGAGAAAATGCACATTTTCGAAAAAAAAATTGTACACAACATATGGGATAGCACCTCGCATGTGACGTCACAAAATAAAAACTTTAGAATCAAACAACTTTCTTTTCCTTTGACCGATTTTCGTCAAACCTTCACTCATATGTTTCTTTCATTTGTCTCTTTTCATTGAAACCAAAATAATTTCAGGGTGAACTTCTACTTTAAAAGATCCCACAATTTGCTTTCACTTAGTAATCACGCGTTCTGTCATCATGTTGTTCAACCAAGGATATTTAGGTTACACTGAGTGCCGTTTGTTATGAATATTAATTGAACTTTCCACACAATCATAAAAGAACGCTGTACGTGGATTTTCTCTTTAATCCCATTTCCCTTGCCGCTGATCTGCTTGGTGAATTTCCGCAAGGATTTAAGGCACAGACGAAATCGGATGCGCAGATGCTTTAAGGAAACTACACAGTTAGATGCACGTGACGTGATATTGCAACGCGTTTATAATAATTTCATTGATAAATATTGTTCCAATAAGTCATGCTGCACAGACAGCTGCACATACACTCACTTAAATGCAGCCTGATTAATACAAACATGAACTAAAATTATTACATTTAACATTATTTGGGTTGGGTTAATAGTAAAAGTACAAATGATTATTTATCGCTGTTATCATACACACATGTTCTGTACTTTTATCTAATCATTCAAGTATACATATAATCCTCGTGTTTAATTGTGTTTTTGTTTGTTCGTTTGTTTGCTTTCTCTTGTTTATTTATATGCTACATGTTTAAAGGGCTAACCGGCCCTCACAGGTGCTTGCACCTCCTCGGTTAGCCCTCGCATTATTGTTGCATGTATGTTTTGTTTTTGTTTTCTTATGCGAAATAAATTTGAATTTGAATTTGAATTTGAAATTTGAAGAATGTCGTTTTCAGAAGTTGAAGAATTGAGTGAGGATCTATATACCTGCGGCAGCGGCTTAGCTGGTTTAGCCGTGATTCCTCCGATCGAGATCCAGTTGGGTGCCGTGGGCTGAGCGTAGTCGAAGGCGAGACTGTTGTAGACGAAGGCGAGCTCGGCCTCGCCGATCACCCGATTCAACGACAAGTCCGGACGGATGCCCATCTCCGTCTTGATCGCACGGAGTGGGAATGTTATCATGAACTGCATCAGCGGATGGGCAACAAAGCGGAATAGATTGTTCTTCACCCGTTCTGAGAACGACATTCTGTCTGTGTAAGTGGCCGATGAACCGAAGGGAACGTACGAAGAGGGGATCGGAATTCCAAAGTTGTCTTCGGTGACTACGATATATCTTCGGATCGGACTGGCGACGATGAATGGAACTCTGAGATACTCGGCTAATAGGGCATCGCAGCCGACTATTGGTAAGGTGAGGATGAGATCGAACTTCTCTTTCTGGAGTCTCTCCAATGTGGCCTTGTCTCTGAAGAGAGACACGCACCCCTCGGTCGCTAGATGGTGGTGTTCTCTAATGATCTGCAGTACTCCCAGCGGGCCGCTCCGGCTAAGTCGATGCTGCACGCTCGTGAGACTGGCTACAGCTTCTTCCAGATACTTCTTCGACCTCCCATTTTCAAAGAAGATCTTCCCCGTCGTCGCCTCCGAAGACAGCCCCTTCGTGATCTTATTTTGCGGGGCCAGCAGTACGACCTCGTGGCCCGCCTCAACCAGGGGTTCCGTGATCGCCGAAAACACGATGTGCTGGCTGGGCGTGTTTATTATCGATGACATCGCCATCATGATCTTCGCCCCCTCCGCTCCGGTGGCGAGAACCCCCAACACCGCTGCCGCGGCGACAATGAGCCTGAAGAGTCCATAAAACCCCATGGCTAATAACCGCGAAGACAGTCTACACTGTATTAATTCCGCTGTAAAGAGTATTGCTGTATCCTTACTTCTGTGCACTTACACTGACTTAGCATGTTCAGTGATATATATCTGCGTCGCACACTCATGCATGTACATCATGATTACCAGCAAACACTCATAAATGAGCACATAAAACGCACGTAGATTTATCTGTATAGTGTGTCTATATGTCATGCCATTGGCGAAGCATGAATACTGGAGAACAAACAAGCATGCAGATTGGAAACGCCTACATATTGCGCACTCCACTTTTACGATCACAATAAGCACAACTAAATACTTCCGTTCTCCCCGCGATACGCCAAGTCGTTCCATACTCGTCATAACGTTATAATTCCTACCATTTCAGCTATGTATGTATTTAAGCAGAGTTTAACGGCCCAGAGTTTAACGAGACAGGCCCAGGTGTCTCTTGGGGGAGTTCAAACTCCAATTTTGCTCTCGATCACAAGTACTGACTCTGGAAGGAACAAACACAGAGAGGTAGAGAACAAAGGGAGTCTAAACGCCATTTTGCCTTTGGCCTTGGGATATATGGCCTCTTAAAATAGAAAGTAGCATGTGTCTGCTATAGGGTACTGTGTACGATCGATATAATTCCGACCTCTTCAAGGAACTTGTCTCAAGACTCATGAAGCTCAAAGCCATGTTGTGATCTGTCTTTATATTTCTTTTAATTTGAATGTGGTTCATTGGATTTCGATTTACTGTGATAACGTTATAATTTCTTCCCTTTCAGCTATGTACATTAGCAGAGCTTAACGTCCCTTGACACCTGGCAGAGTTAAACCGAAACATACTTCCTTAATTAATTTGGCCGGGGTGTTTAATAAAATATAACATTACGATGAGCGGCCTGTATTTTCGAGGAAAGCGACCTCGTCTCTCTACAGAATTGATAAATCTTCGCTCAATTGTTCATCTTAGTGTGTCTCAGAAATTGAAATCGATAGCTAACGACTGATTTCTTTTGAATTTGTACTCTATATCACTTATTGTATTACGTAGTATTATAGAACAAATGAACCACTATGAGCAATTAAAACGAAACAAGAATTTTGTAAAAGGCAGGAGCAAACAGTTAGGATTATATCGCATTCCGCCCGTAATACTCAATTATAAACAATTCTGATAAAATCGTAATTAGATTATAGATAAGGATACCCACTAACAATATTTTGAGTATTGATGTAACAATTAGCTATTCCAAATCAATGCAATAGACCATTTTCGTTATGTATGCACATTTTTATCGCTGTTTCATATCGTGAATCAATACAAGCATTAAGTAAATAAAAGAATATTAAAGAGGCAATATAAAGCAGTAAGGATCGTATTGCATTCTGTCCGTCTTGCTAAATCAAAACTGATATTCTTAGGACCTGAGAAGAAGTTAAAGCACTATACCATATAATCTTTCTAACCAATTGCTCTCAGTATTTTTTTTTTATATGGTGAGGGTCTTTCCCTTCTCGGTCCAGAGACTGAATTAAGAGGAAGCTATGGTGACTGAATACAATAATTTATCATATACACATATGTGCACCATATCCACTCCCTGAGGAGTACTCCTTGACCGTTGCACGATACCGGTGCTGGGTTAAGATCATTCACATAATCGCCCACCTCCTACCAGGTACCAGGTACCCATTAATACACTGTACTCCTGGGTGGAGAGCAGCAATGTGGATATCATGCTGAAGGATGCCATGGGTGGGATTGAACCTGGGACCTTGAGATCTTTAATCATATTTCGCAACAACTATACCACGACACCTACACAAAAGTTTTATTATCTCACATGTAGGTATTTTCATCATTATACAAGACCTACTATTAATGCTGACCTTCCCAAACGCCGGCCCATAGCCATAACGGTTTTTCATATAATGCAATGGGTGGTATTGTTTTCTTTTCTTTCTTTTTTTTGGATGAATTTCCTATTGTCTGGGATGGATTTCCCATTCATGTTCAAGAGAGTATCTGCGAGCGTCTCATCTGCTGACTGACAAAAGTGTGTTTATATACATGTATTATACATAAACATATATACAAGCACACAAACATACACACACAGACACATATGCGCATGCTAACAGATACACACGGAAAAATATACCATAACATACAACAGCCATGACAGTTCCGAAAGTGTCTATCAGGACTCTATCAGACAATTTTCCATGTTGTGAAATTGAGTGAGGCTTATACCTGCGGCAGCGGCTAGCTGCTTTAGCCGTGATTCCTCCGATCGAGATCCAGTTGGGTGCCGTGGGCTGAGCGTAGTCGAAGGCGAGACTGTTATAGACGAAGGCGAGCTCGGCCTCGCCGATCACCCGATTCAACGACAAGTCCGGACGGATGCCCATCTCCGTCTTGATCGCACGGAGTGGGAATGTTATGATGAACTGCATCAGCGGATGGGCAACAAAGCGGAATAGATTGTTCTGCACCCGTTCTGAGAACGACATTCTGTCTGTGTAAGTGGCCGTTAAACCGAAGGGAACGTACGAAGAAGGGATCGGAATTCCAAAGTTGTCTTCGGTGACTACGATATATCTTCGGATCGGACTGGCGACGATGAATGGAACTTTGAGATACTCGGCTAAGAGGGCATCGCAGCCGACTATTGGTAAGGTGAGGATGAGATCGAACTTCTCTTTCTGGAGTCTGTCCAAGGTGGCCTTGTCCTTGAAGAGAGACACGCATCCTTCGGTCGCTAGATGGTGGTGTTCTCTAATGATCTGAATGATTCCCAGCGGGCCGCTCCGGCTAAGTCGATGCTGCACGCTCGTGAGACTGGCTACAACTTCTTCCAGATACTTCTTCGACCTCCCATTTTCAAAGAAGATCTTCCCCGTCGTCGCCTCCGAAGAAAGCCCCTTTGTGATCTTATTCTGCGGTGCCAGCAGCACGACCTCGTGGCCCGCCTCAACCAGGGGTTCCGTGATCGCCGAAAAGACGATGTGCTGGCTGGGCGTGTTTATTATCGATGACATCGCCATCATGATCTTCGCTCCCTCCGCTCCGGTGGCGAGAACCCCCAACACTGCTGCCGCGGCGACAATGAGCCTGAAGACTCCATAAAACCCCATGGCTTATAACCGCGAAGACAGTCTACACTGTATTAATTCCGCTGTAAAGAGTATTAAGGTATCCTTACTTCTGTGCACTTCGTGGTAGGGTCCATGCACTGGCTTAGCATGACAGGTGGTATATTTCTGCGTCGCACACTCATGTATGTACATCATGAGCGCGAGCAAACGAAATGAGCACATAAAACGCACGTAAATGTTATCACATTTCACATGATACATGAACTATGTGCTCGGTCTACATGTCATGCCATTTGCGAAGCATGAATGCTGGAGAACAAAGAAGTATGCAGATGGGAAACGCCTACATAATGCGCATACCGCTTATGTGAGCACAATACGCAAAACTATTCTCCCGTTCTCCCCGCAATACGGGTGAATCCAAGTCGTTCCATACTCGTGATAACGTTAAATTTCTACCATTTCAGCCATGTATTTTAGCAGAGTTTAACGGCCCAGAGTTTAACGAGACAGACCCAGGTGTCTCTTGGGGGAGATCAAACTCCAATTTTGCTCTTGATCACAAGTACTGACTCTGGAAGGAACATACACAGATCGAGAGGTAGATAACAAAGGGAGTCAGTTAACGCCATTTTGCCTTTGGCCTTGGGATATATGGCCTCTTGGTAAAGAAGGTAGCATGTGTCTGCTGTAGGGTACTGTGTACGATCGATATAATTCCGACCTCTTCAATGAACTTGCCTCAAGACTCATGAAGCTCAAAGCCATGTAGTGATCTATCTTTTATGTCTTTTAATTTGAATGTGGTTCATTGAATTTCGATTTACTATGATAACGTTATAATTGCTACCTTTTCAGCTATGTACACACCTGGCAGAGTTAAACCGAAACGTACTTCCTCAATTAAGTCGACCGGTCTGTTTAATAAAATCTATTATTACGATGAGCAGCCTGTATTTTCGAGGAAAGCGACCTCGTCCCCTTACAGAAGCGATAAATATTCACTCATTTGTTCATCTGCAATTGTAAAATCTCTTAGTGTGTCATAAAAATTGAAATCGATAGCTAACTACTGATTTCTTTAAATTTGTACTCAATATCACTTATTGTATCACGTAGTATTATAGGACAAATTGGTCACTCTGACATGTCTGAGCAATTAAAACAAAACAAGAATTTTGTAAAAGGCAAGAGCAAACATTTAGCATTGTGGCGCATTCCGCCTGTAATACTCATTCATAAACAATTATGTTACAATCGTAACAATTAGATTATAGATAAGGATACCCACTAACAATATTTTGAATATTGATGTAACAATTAGCTATTCCAAATCTCATTACTTACGCAATTTAATCTTACTCGTGGCTATTATAATAAAAAAACATAAATATCACAAATTATGATGTGCCTAAACTCCGTACTACATTTGTGACGATGTCTTATAAGGGTTTGGGTGTTTTATGCTGTATGTTTTAATTAATGTCCTGTTACATTGAATGCATTTCCATTCATACTCAAGAGTTTATCTGCTAACTGTTTACATGTATTTTTTGTTGTTGTTATATTCGTCTTTGTTGGTCTCAAATCATGGAAATCTAATACAAACATGTAGGTTAGGAGGTAAAGTAAGTTTAGAACACCCAGGTCCAAGGCATGGAACGTATAAAATGCGAAATGCAAATGACAGGGTCCAGAAATAAGGGTGATCGTATCGATTCCTTTACATTCAAGTGGGAGATATTTTCCCACAAAATACTCTATGTATATATTTCATCACACTTTTAACACATTTCGTCATACGCAGTAAGACCGCGGCAAGATGTTAGTACCAATTTCCTCCCAAACTGAGGTCACATCAATGCAATAGACCATTTTCGTTATGTATGCACATTTATATCGGTGTTTCTTATCGTGAATCAATGCAAGCATTAAGTAAATAAAAGAATAGCAAAGAAGCAATATAAAGCAGTAAGGATCGTATTGCATTCTGTCCGCCTTGTTAAATCAAAACTGAAATTCTTAGGATCTGAGAAGAAGTTAAAACATTAATAAATATCTCATATAATCTTTCTAACCAATTGCTCTCAGTATTTTTTTTCATATGGTGAGGGTCTTTCCAATCTCGGTCCAGAGACTGAATTAAGATGGGTTTTACAATTAAAGCCCTGGTCACTGGATACAAGAACTTATCATATACACATATGTGCACCATATCCAGGTTAAGATCATTGACATAATCGTCCACCTCCTACCATGCCTACCGCGTACCTACCAGGTACCCATTTATAATCCTGGGTGGAGAGCAGCAATGTGGATATCCTGCTGAAGGATGCCATGGGTGGAATTGAACCTGGGACCTTGAGATCTTTAATCCCAGTTCGCAACACCTATACCACGACACCTACACAAAAGTCTCACATGTATGTATTTTCATCATTATACAAGACCTACCACTGATTCTGACTTGCCCAAACGCCGGCCCATAGCCATAATGGTGTTTCATATAATGCAATGGGTGGTATTGTTTCCTTTTCTTTCTTTTTTTTTTTTTTTTTTTTATAAATATGCTATTTTCTAGGATGGAATTTACATTCATGTTCAAGAAGAGTATCTGCCAGCGTCTTATCTGCTTACAGACAAAAGTGTGTTTATATATTATACATATACATATATACAAGCACACAAACATAAACACACAGACACATATGCGCATGCTAACAGATACGCAAGGAAAAATATACCATATCATACAGCAGTTCCGAAAGTGTCCATCAGGACTCTATCAGACAATTTTACATGTTGTGAAATTGAATGAGGCTCTTTATACCTGCGGCAGCGGCTTAGCTGCTTTAGCCGTGATTCCTCCGATCGAGATCCAGTTGGGCGCCGTGGGCTGAGCGTAGTCGAAGGCGAGACTGTTGTAGACGAAGGCGAGCTCGGCCTCGCCGATCACCCGATTCAACGACAAGTCCGGACGGATGCCCATCTCCGTCTTGATCGCACGCAGTGGGAATGTTATCATGAACTGCATCAGCGGTTGGGCAACAAAGCAGAATAGATTGTTCTGCACCCGCTCCAAAAACGACATTCTGTCTGTGGAAGTTGACATTAAACTGAAGGGAACATACGAAGAGGGGATCGGAATTCCAAAATTGTCTTCGGTGACTACGAGAGACCTTCGGACCGGACTGGCGACGATGAATGGAACTCTGAGATACTCGGCTAATAGGGCATCGCAGCCGACTATTGGTAAGGTGAGGATGAGATCGAACTTCTCTTTCTGGAGTCTCTCCAATGTGGCCTTGTCTCTGAAGAGAGACACGCATCCCTCGGTCGCTAGATATTGGTGCTCTCTAACGATCTGCAGTACTCCCAGCAGGCCGCTCCGGCTCAGTCGATGCTGCAGGCTCGTGAGGCTAGCTACAACTTCTTCCAGATACTTCTTCGACCTCCCACTTTCAAAGAAGATCTTCCCCGTCGTCGCCCCCGAAGACAGCCCCTTCGTGATCTTATTCTGCGGAGCCAGCAGTACGACCTCGTGGCCCGCCTCAACCAGGGGCTCCGTGATCGCCGAAAACACGATGTGCTGGCTGGGCGTGTTTATTATCGATGACATCGCCATCATGATCTTCGCTCCCTCCGCTCCGGTGGCGAGAACCCCCAGCACCGCTGCCGCCGCGACAATGACTCCGAAAACTCCATAACACCCCATGGCTAATAACCGCGCAATCGTAGATGACTACACTGTATTAATTCCGCTGTATATCCAGTATCGAGTATCGCTGTGTCCTTACTTCTGTGCACTTACACTGACTTAGCTAGGTAATAGCTACATCTGCGTCGAACATTCACTCACCATGACTGCGAGCAAAGACTAATAAATGAGCACATGAAACGCACGTAAATTATCACCGTTCACATGATACATGTACTATGTGCTCGGTCTGAATAGTATGTCTACATGTCATGCCATTGGCGAAGCATGAATGCTTGAGAACAAGCATGCAGAGTGGAAACGCGTAATTAATAATAATTGCGGATACCGCTTTTGCGAGCACAATAAGCACAACTATACAGCGGTTCTCCCCGCAATACGGGTGGATTCAAGTCGTTCCATAGAAATGTATATTACACACGTACTACAATGCCAAGGTCGTGGTCAAACTGCGTGCCTATTGTCGTCGATTGTGTGATATTCAATCGCCGCATAAATCCGTGCAATCCAGTGCCACTCCACACCACACTTCTAATATCCATACATATCAGTGATATTGCAGTTAATGATATGAGCTACCGAGTGCATGCGTGCTGCGTACATTACGAACTGGGGGTGTTTCACCAAGCTGTTCGTAAGTTACGAACGACTTTATGAACGACTGGTTATCCCTTCTTGAGCTAAATGTGATACCACACTTTGTTCATTGAGAATCTGATTTAGCACAAGAAGGGATAACCAGTCGTTCGTAAAGTCGTTCGTAACTTACGAAGAGCTTGCTGAAACACCCCCCAGGGCCCTGTCTTGTTGCGATTGATTTAAAGGTCCCCTGTCATCCAAAATATGTTGACTTCTGTTGATGCAACTTAATTGTATATAACAAAATCGCTGACTGTTCGATGGAAATATGTGTCCTATATTTTAAAATAATATTTCTATATTTTTTCTCAGCACTGATAAGCCCCGCCTCCAAAATATCCTCCAACTCAAGATTCCCCCTGTGACATCATCAAACAGTGTGTCAAAGGGAGAAATTAGCAGATTAATAGACATAATTTATGCACAAACTAAACATTGCAATGACTGCCTGCAAGTGCATATAATAGCATCACATAGCTAGCACATTTCTGACATTAGGAAGCGATTATTGCCACATGAAAGGTTGTTAGATGGTATTGTGTGAAGACATGTGATGCTCTTGTGGGCAGGTGGAGGTAGTCATTGCAATGTTTAATTTGTGCATAAATTCTGCTTATTTTCCTGCTAATTTCTTCCTTTGATGATGTCACAGGGGGAATCTTGAGTTGGAGGATATTTTGGAGGCGGTGCCTATCAGTGCTGAGAAAAAAATAAAGAAAAAATATTTAAAATATAGGACACATATTTCCAATGAACAGTTAGTGATTTTGTTATGTACATATTATGTTGCATCAACATAAGTCGACATGACAGGGGACCGTTAACACTTTCTGTCCCAGACGAAATTCAGCTCAATGGGATCCATGTGTATCAATAGTGAAATAAAATTCCGTGGCACGTTTAGAGTTAAATAGATCGAAAGTCCCATTCCCTATCTCTAATGTACAGAGGTTACAGAGGTCCGATTAACTCTGTCTGTGCCAAATGAAATGCTGGTCATGGCATTTCTGTACATTATCTGTGACAATTTGGACACTTTGGCACATGATGAGTTCATATCAATCGCAATTAAAGGGCACATACTGTACTGGGAAGGCAAAAAAGCCTTCAATAGGTAATTGTTAGCAATCTTCTTGCCAATGGTCTTAAATTGATGTATTGTCCATTTTAGAAGCTTCCTGAAAGTTATTTGCCCTCAAGTGATCTACATTTGGAGTAATGAATGATTACTGATTAAATCCTCAAAATGTTCGGGCCGAACACTTTGAGGATTTGTGATTTAATCACGCATTACTCCAAATGTAGATCATTTGAGGGCAAATAACTTTCAGCAAGCTTCTAAAACAGACAATACATGAATTTAAGACCATTGGCAAGAAGATTGCTAACAATTACATTTTGAAGGCTTTTTGCCTTCCCAGTACAGTATATGCCCTTTAAGGCATTAGTTGCGACCATTATAATCAGAGACCATAAATATCACAAATTATGATGTGCCCAAACGCCGTACCACATTCGTGACGGTGTCTTATAATGGTATGTTTTTTTTTATTTTGTTTGTTTTAATCAATGTCCTGTTATATTCAAGAATGCATTTCCATTCATACTCAAGAGAGTTTATCTGCTAACAGTTTACATTTTGTTGTTGTTGTTGTATTCGTGTGTATTGGGCTCAAATCATCTACATCCATACAAATATAAAAAAAAATATAACGAAATAAACACAATAAAGATGGAAAATCTAACACAAATAAATTTATAGGTTTGGAGGTAAATTAAGTTTACAACGCCCAGGTCCTTGGTATGGAACGTATAAAATACGAAAGGTAAATGGCAGGGTTGAGAAATAAGGGTGTAGGTGAAATAGGAAGAAAAGGCAACAGAAGGCGGAGAAATTACACAAAGAGGAAAACAATCTTTATTTGTGATATACAAGGGATTAGTTAAAGCTCACTATTTTAAAAACAGTGTACATAAATTTGCAATAACACCGGCGTTGAGAAGATTGTATTCGTTTGAACATGAATAATCGTATAATATGTAAACATATAAATACACACAAACACACACACACACACACACACACACACACACACACCAACCCATACACACGTTCACATTTAAAAATGTCCGAAAGTGCCAATCAGAACTTTAGACCTTTTCCATGTTCAAACCCTCATGCGGCAGATTAATGTTGCTCTATAGATTTTTCGTGAAAAAGGGTTAATAATTATGAAGGGAGGCTCTACCTTTGACAGCGGCTTTGCCGGTTTGGCTGTGACCCCTCCGATCGAGATCCAGTTGGGCGCCGTTGGCTGAGCGAACTCGAAGGCGAGATTGCTATAAACGAAGGCGAGCTCGGCTTCGCTGAACACCTGACTCAACGACAAGTCCGGACGGATGCCGAGCTCCGACTTGATCGAGCGCAGGGGGAATGTAAGAAAGAACTCCATCAGCGGTTGGACAACGAAGCGAAAGACACTGTTCTTCACCCGCTCTGAAAACGACATTCTGTCCGAATAAGCTGTAAACAAACTAAAGGGAACGTACGAAGACGGGATCGGAACTCCGAAGTGGTCTTCGGTGACTACGAGAGACCTTCGGACCGGACTGATGACGATGAATGGAACTTTGAGATACTCGGCTAAGAGGGCATCGCAGCCGACCAGCGGTAAGGTGAGGATAAGATCGAACTTCTCTTTCCGGAGTCTGTCCAAGGTGGTCTTGTCTCTGAAGAGCGACTCGCAACCCTCCGTCGTTAGTTTATAGTTCTCCTTAACGATCTGGGCAACGCCCATAACGCCGCTCCGACTGATTCTATGCTGTAGGCTCGTGATACTAGCTACAACGTCTTCCAGATTCTTCTTCGACCTTCCGCTCTCGAAGAAGATCTTCCCCGTCGTCGCCCCCGAAGACAGTCCCTTCGTGACCTTGTTCTGCGGTGCCACCAGTACGACCTCGTGGCCTGCCTCAACCAGAGGTTCCGTGATCGACGAAAACACGATGTGCTGGCTAGGCGTGTTAATGATCGATGACATCGCCATCATAATCTTCGCCCCCTCCGCTCCGGTGGTGAGAAGACCTAGCACAGCTGATACCGCGACAATCCTTCCGAACACTCCATAGAATCCCATGGCTTCCAATGCACCAATTTGTGTTTTTCAAAGTTGAATATCACTTAATCATCCGTTCTCGTGTCCAGTAAGACGGATTCTGGGGAATGCGTAGCACGATCAAATGCATGTAGGCGATGAGTGAAGAACAATGTAAATTGTGAAACACGCTACGTGATGAATTCCACATCACACCGCGTACCTGCGCAGTGGGGTTGGTTCTAAGCAAAGATCGTTGCAGTATTCTATGGTTTATCCAATTCCGTCTGCGAAGCTAGCGTGGCTTTCAGGCTGTTGAACATTACTGATCCCAGCTGACAAATAGAGTCTGGTAATCTTAGACTAGTCGCTGTATCATTCTCGTCTTTTCTCAGTCCACCATGTCCCTGGTCCACCCCAGCTGGAGAAAGCAAATTGAGAATGACTAGTCTACTACTGTCAGACCCCTTTATTAAATAGTTTGAATTAGAAATGCCCAAGAGCCTGAAAGAAAGGCTACTGCGAAGCATCCATGAGCTCGACAGAAAATACGGGTCAAGTTTCTGGGCAAATACTACTTGTGATTTTTTTTTTGCTTTAATATTTACCTCTTGTTAATGATTAGTCATGATATAGATTGGCAGCTAAGTGATAGATATGGACCTACAAGGTACACTATGTACATAGTGTATGTACATCACACTTTCAACACATTTCGTCACACATAGTAAGACCGCAGAAAAATTTGAGCACCAATTCACTCTCTAACCAATAATGCATGTACATATTTCATCAAACTTTCAACATATTTCGTTACACACAGTCAGACCGCAGCAAGATGTTAGTACCAATTTCCTCCTAAATGTCACATCATTCCAATTGTATCCCATTTGTTCATTATGAATTCAATACGATGATTATGATTTCCCCCAAAATGAAACTTTTGCAACTTGTCATGCTTGCTGCTATATATTCGACCCAAAAGATTTTGGACTTCACTTTTCAATATTTCTAGATGTAAAATCGGCTAATTGCTATTTCCTGCTTCCCATATAGCAACGTAGATCTAATCGTACATTTGGGATAGGTTTCATGGCATTTCAAAAAGAATTGATGTCATTCAAGTTGATTTGAATGTAAAAAGTCAGTCCACTTGGGCTTAACGTCTAAAACTACAATGAAACGCTTTGTTTGTAAAGGATGTTTTTATTTTTCACCAGCTAAGGATTTCAAAAAACATCCTTACACTGAACATGCTGAATGCTGTATATATTTCATGTATTTTAACCGCAGATTTTACCAAGTAAATGTTGGATTGAATTGAATTGAATATTAGGGTCTATTCTCAACGCATGTAAAGGTTCGAGCAGTAATTGATATGTTAAATCGTGGTTTTATGATTATCGTTACACATTTCTACAGGTTAAGTGATGTTCAAAAGAGATTGCCCAAATAGCGGGACCCAACATCTACAGAAAGATATTCCATCAGGGCAAAATTCTTACCATGCTTACGTTCTATAGTTCATCGCGGTGTGTGCAAGATTATATACACACCAGGGGCGGTATTCCGAAAACGAACTTAGGAAAAATTTTATTGTATCTCAGGGACTTAGGAAAAATTTTATCTTTTGGTATTCCGAAAAGCCAACTTACAATAAAAGATAAAATTTTTATTCAAATGAGCTAGAGATAAAATTTTTATGTAAATGAGCCTCCGAGATAAAAATTTTATGCAAATGAGCTAAATCGGTATTCTGAAACGCACTTAGGAAAAAAAGTTAGGATAAAAGATAAAACTGCTCCCAAGCAATTTTATCTCCAGACGTACGCGCCTAGCTCCATAGCATTACGTGCAAAAATAATTCGCGCATTCAACTTTTTGCACATGGGCGCATCAAATGCAATAAGGCGCGCTGATAGACATTGATGCGCAATGTCCCTTTCAGTTTCATGACATCACACCATCAGCTTGATGGTGTTAATGTATGCAAAAGACATGAGAGGACGTTTATTACTGGCTGCCTCTGTGATAGGAGCGCAGGGCATGCGCTCATTAATATTGGTTAAAATCTTCCTAAAATATTTTTCGGAATACCAAAGATAAAATATCTTAAGGACATTGTATCTTAGGGGAGATGAAATTTTTATCTCTGTGGATTTTCGGAATACCGCCCCAGGGCACTTTGCCCTCTAATTTCGAGTGAATGTCAATATGTTGAATGCTAACTCGACAGACAAGCAACTATCAGCGCAAATTTGGGAAATGTATTGCACAGCGAACGCAGGGTTTCATCATGCGTTTCAATGGGAGCCCTGGGATCCGTCGACTATTGGAACTAGCGATCAAATTAAAAGAATTTCCGTGTACGTCCTGACAAAACAGACGTCTTGAGTAATCAAGGGGGAGGAGGAGGTGGTGGAGGAGGAGGAGGAGGAGAAGAAGGAGGAGGAGGAGGAGGAGGAGAAGGAGAAGGAGGAGAAGGAGAAGGAGGAGTTAATTTCAGCCTGTAAGAAAAGATATTGATCCAAATTGAGATGTACGCAAAAGAGGCTATTGATTAAATGAGAAAGTTACATGACTCAGTAGATGGTAAAGTGAACCATGGGTTCACCAGGAGTGAGAAGCTGGAAACATCCGTCATAGACCTCGAGAACGACATAAGACTCCAGAGAAAAGGGGGTATTAATTTCGAAACATGAGAACCGCCTCACTTCAGACATTTCAGAGAAAGGAAAGATAATGGTGTGGAATGGCGAATTAGATAGTTTCCAACAACATTCTAGGCATTTTGGGCACATAATGATTACTGAGCGAGGCTCTATATACCTTTGACAGCGGCTTGGAAGGTTTGGCCGTGATTCCTCCGATCGAGATCCAGTTGGGTGCCGTGGGCTGAGCGAACTCGAATGCGAGGTTGCTATAGACGAAGGCGAGCTCGGCTTCGCTGACCACCTGACTCAACGACAAGTCCGGACGGATGCCGAACTCCGACTTGATCGAGCGCAGGGGGAATGTAAGAAAGAACTCCATCAGCGGTTGGACAACGAAGCGAAAGACACTGTTCTTCACCCGCTCGGAAAACGACATTCTGTCCGGATAAGCTGTAAACAAACTAAACGGAACGTACGAAGACGGGATCGGAACTCCGAAGTGATCTTCGGTGACTACGAGAGATCTTCGGACCGGACTAATGACGATGAATGGAACTTTGAGATACTCGGCTAAGAGGGCATCGCAGCCGACCAGCGGTAAGGTGAGGATAAGATCGAATTTCTCTTTCCGGAGTCTGTCCAAGGTGGCCTTGTCTCTGAAGAGTGACTCGCAACCCTCCGTCGTTAGTTTATAGTTCTCCTTAACGATCTGGGCAACGCCCATAACGCCGCTTCGACTGATTCTGTGGGCAATGCTTGAGATACTAGCTATAACCTCTTCGAGATTCTTCTTCGACCTTCCGCTCTCGAAGAAGATCTTCCCCGTCGTCGCCCCCGAAGACAGACCCTTCGTGACCTTGTTCTGCGGTGCCACCAGTACGACCTCGTGGCCTGCCTCAACCAGAGGTTCCGTGATCGACGAAAACACGATGTGCTGGCTAGGGGTGTTAATGATCGATGACATCGCCATCATAATCTTCGCCCCCTCCGCTCCGGTGGTGAGAAGACCTAGCACAGCCGATACCGCGACAATGCTTCCAAACACTCCATAGAAGTTAAACCCCATTACTACCAATGCACCAATTTGTGTTTTCGAATGTCGAATATCGCTTTAATCATCCGTTCTCATGTCCAGTGAGACTGCCTCTTGTGAATGCGTAGCACGATCAAATGCATGTAGGCGATGAGTGAAGAGCAATATGTGAATTGTGAAACACGCCACGTGATGAATTCCACATCACACCGCGTACCTGCGCAGTGGGGTTGGTTCTAAGCAAATATCGTTGCAATATTCTATGGTTTATCCAATTCCGTCTACGAAGCTAGCGTGCCTTCCAGGCTGTTGAACATTTCTGATTCCAGCTGACAAATAGAGTCTAGTAATCTTAGACTAGTCGCTGTATCATTCTCGTCTTTTCCCAGTCCACCCCACCTGGAGAAAGAAAATCGAGAATGACTAGTCTACTACTGTCAGACCCCTTTATTAAATAGTTTGAAGTAAAAATGCACAAGAGCCTGAAAGAAAGGCTACTGCGAAGCATCCATGAGCTACACAGAAAATACGGGTCAAGTTTTTGGGGAAATACTGCTTGTGATTTTTTTTGCTTAATATTTACCTCTTGTTAATGATTAGTCATGATATAGATTGGCAGCTAAGTGATAGATACGGACCTACATAGTGTATGTACATCACACTTTCAACACATTCCGTCACACATAGTAAGACGGTAGAAAGATTTGAGTACCACTTCACTCTCTAACCAATAATGTATCTACATATTTCATCACACTTTCAACAAATTTCGTAACACACAGTCAGACCGCAGCAAGATGTTAGTACCAATTTCCTTCTAAAGTTCATATCAATGCAATTGTATACCATTTAAATTCAAGTGGTAGACATGGTCCTACAAAATACAGTAGCCTATGTACATATTTCATCACACTTTCAACACATTTCGTCATACAAAGTAATACCGTAGCAAGATGCTAGTACCAAGTTCCTCCTAAATGTCACATCATTCCAATTGTATCCCATTTGTTCATTATGAATTCAATACGATGATTATATTCGCAAATGATTTCCCCAAAATCAAACTTTTGCAACTTGTCATGCTTGCTGCTATATATTTGACCCAAAAAAGTTTGGACTTCACTTTTCAATATTTCTAGATGTAAAATCGGCTAATTGCAATTTCCTGCTTCCCATGTAGCAACGTAGATCTAATCGTACATTTGGGATAGGTGTCATGGCATTTCACAAAGAATTGATGTCATTCAAGTTGATTTGAATGTAAAAAGTCAGTCCGCTTGGGCTAAACGTCTAAAAGTACAATGAAACGCTTTGTTTATAAAGGATGTTTTTATTTATCACCAGCTAAGGATTTCAAAGAACATCCTGACACTGAATGTTGTATAATGTAAACAGCATATTTTACCAAGTAAATATTGAATTGAATTGAATTGAATATTAGGGTCTATTCTCAACACATGTAAAGGTTCGAGCAGTAATTGATATGTTAAATCGTGGTTTTATGATTATCTTTTCACATTTCTACAGGTTAAGTGATGTTCAAAAGAGATTGCCCAAAGACCGGGACCCAACATCTACAGAAAGATATTCCATCAGGGCAAAATTCTTACGTTCTATTTCGTCGCGGTGTGTGAAAGGTTTCCATGGGCACTTTGCCCTCTGATTTCGAGTGTATGTCAGTATGTTAAATGCTAACTCGACAGACAAGCAACTATCAGCGCAGATTTATGAAATTTATTGCACAGCGCACTCTGGGTTTCATCACGCGTTTCAATGGGAGCCCTGGGATCAGTCGACTATTGGAACTAGCGATCAAATTAAAAGAATTTCCGTGCACGTCCTGACAAATCAGACGTCTTGAGCAATCAAGGGCAATGTAGGCTCTGCTCTACGGGGAGGAGGAGGTGGTGGAGGAGGAGGAGGAGGAGGAGGAGGAGGAGGAGGAGGAGGAGGAGAAGGACGAGGAGGAGGAGGAGGAGGAGAAGGAGAAGGAGAAGGAGGAATTAATTTTTTGTCGGCTGTGTTTGATGGTGTTAGGGGAAAGTTAGAAGAGATCATAGAGAAAATCAGCCTGTAAGAAAAGATATTGATCCAAATTGAGATGTACTCCTAACAAGCTACTGATTACATGAGAAAGTTACATGACTCAGTAGATGGTAACGCGAACCACGGGTTCACCAGGAGTGAGAAGCTGGAAACATCCGTTATAGACCTCAAGAACGACATAACACTCCAGAGAAAAGGGGGTATTAATTTCGAAACATGAGAACCGCCTCACTTCAGACATTTCAGAGAAAGAAAAGATAATGGTGTGGAATGGCGAATTAGATAGTTTCCAACAACATTCTAGGAATTTTGGACACATAATGATTACTGAGCGAGGTTCTACCTTTGACAGCGGCTTGGCAGGTTTGGCCGTGATTCCTCCGATCGAGATCCAGTTCGGTGCTGTGGGCTGAGCGAACTCGAAGGCAAGGTTGCTATAGACGAAGGCGAGCTCGGCTTCGCTGACCACCTGACTCAACGACAAGTCCGGACGGATGCCGAGCTCCGACTTGATCGCGCGCAGGGGGAATGTAAGAAAGAACTCCATCAGCGGCTGGACAACGAAGCGAAAGACACTGTTCTTCACCCGCTCGGAAAACGACATTCTGTCCGATGAAGTTGTAAACAAACCGAAGGGAACGTACGAAGACGGGATCGGAACTCCGAAGTGATCTTCGGTGACTACGAGAGACCTTCGGACCGGACTGATGACGATGAATGGAACTTTGAGATACTCGGCTAAGAGGGCATCGCAGCCGACCAGCGGTAAGGTGAGGATAAGATCGAACTTCTCTTTCCGGAGTCTGTCCAAGGTGGCCTTGTCTCTGAAGAGCGACTCGCAACCCTCCGTCGTTAGTTTATAGTTCTCCTTAACGATCTGGGCAACGCCCATAACGCCGCTCCGACTGATTCTGTGCTGCAGCCTCGTGATACTAGCTACAACGTCTTCCAGATCCTTCTTCGACCTTCCGCTCTCGAAGAAGATCTTCCCCGTCGTCGCCCCCGAAGACAGTCCCTTCGTGACCTTGTTCTGCGGTGCCACCAGTACGACCTCGTGCCCCGCCTCAACCAGAGGTTCCGTGATCGACGAAAACACGATGTGCTGGCTCGGCGTGTTGATGATCGATGACATCGCCATCATAATCTTCGCCCCTTCCGCTCCGGTGGTGAGAAGACCTAGCACAGCCGATACCGCGACAATGCTTACGAACACTCTATAGAACCCCATGGCTATCAAATGCACTAATTTGTGTTTTCGAATGTCGAATATCGCTTTAATTATCCGTTCTCATGCCCACTTAGACCATTTAAGGGGAATAAGTAGCACGACCAAATGCATGTAGGCGATGAATGACGAGCGAGATAATGCAATGTTACGTATAGAACGTTCTGTGTATTACTTTTAAGTCCAAAGCACACATGCCTGGCTAACGGGACCGTGTCTAAGCAAACATCGATCGTTGGTCTAATCATGGACCTATGGTCAAATGTCCATTGTCAATTCATTGTTGCCCGCGAAGCATTGTAGCCTGTCATCCAGGCTGTAGGACATTTATGATCCCAGCTGACCACTAGTGTCTAATTCTCTAAGACTAGTCGCTGTATAATTCTCTTCTTTTCGTATTCCGTTCCAGCTGGAGAAGAAATTAAGAATGTTTAGTCGACTGCTGTCCGACCCATTCATTAAATAGTTTGGATTAAAAATGCCCAACAGCTTAAAGGCCAGGGGGGTGTTTCACCAAGCTGTTCGTAAGTTACGAACGACTTTACGAACAACTGGTGATCCCTTCTTGTACTAAACCACACTTTGTTTGTTGAGAATCTAATTTAGTGCAAGAAGGGGTAACCAGTTGTTCGTAACTAGAGTCGTTCGTAACTTACGAACAGCTTGGTGAAACACCCCACACGTTGGTGCAAAGCATCCATGAGCCAGACCGTAAATAGGAGTCAAGTGTCCGGGTAAATTCTAAGTGCTATATTTTCATATTAGATACTGATTAGGCGTGATAGACATCATAGATTGCCAGCTAAGTGGAAGATATCGCCTTTTAAATATGGACCTACCTACAAATGTCATCATCTCTATCACGGGGGCGCTAAACATTCATAACCGTGATAGTCTCTAACTTCGTCACGCACAGTGAGACCGCAGCATAATTTTAGTACTAATTTACCCCACTAGGTTACATCAATACAATTGTATCCCATTTGATTATGTGACCATTGTGATGTGTGAATCAAAACACAAATCAAACTTTTGCAACTTGTTGCTCCATAATTGACAACCAATAGTTTGGACTTTACCTTATAACATTTCTACACGTAACGTCGCCTTATTTGCAATGTGATAACGTGAATCTAATTATACATTTGGGTTAGGTGTCTTGATATTTCACAAGGAATTGATGATATTCCAATTGATTTTAAAAGTGTAGCAAGTCAATCCATTTTGTGGGGGTCTAAACGCATACAGTATCAAAATAAAATTTTATTAATGCGGTATCTTTCATTAAAGGGATAGTTCATCTTGAAATGATTTTGGTTTCAATAAAAGGAGACACATCAAAGAAACATATGAGTGAGGGTTTGACGAAAATCGGTCGAAGGATTCGAAAGTTATTTGATCGTAAAGTTTTGATTTTGTGCCGTAACGTGCAAAGTGCTCTCCAAATTTCTTTTTTTTTTATTTTCATACATTAATGTGTGTAAAAACATATTTTTAAAGATGTATTAAATACACAGGTAAAAGGATGCGGTTTTTTTTTTTAGAAAATGCACATTTAAAAAAATGTATACAACATATGGGAGACCACCTCGTACGTGTCATCACAAAATCAAATGATCAACGCTTTCTTATCCTTTGACGGATTTTCATCAAACCCTCACTAATATATTTCTTTCATGTTTCTGGTTTTACTGAGATCATAATAATATCAGGGTGAACTATCCCCTTAAGTTTCCAATCCACAATGTCTGTCATGCCAAAACATAAACTAGAGGTATTTAATAAGCAAACTGTCACAATTAGAATCAGCCGGGAAAGTTGAGTCATTTTCGTATTCTACCTATCTAATTCAAAACCAATTTTGGTATGATGTCAGAATGTTAACATTCTCAGATTTAGATAACTTATTCCGGATAGCATTATAATGCATTCATGTTATCGCAAACTGCTAGAACCCTATGGTTTAATGTACATGGTTTCATAATTATGATTCAACCAAGGATTTATTACTATGTATTTTTAACCAGGGTAAAGTACTATTTTACCATCGTTAACCATATTTTTTTTACCATGGTTTTGTTGTAAAAGCACGGTTTCAACAATAGTGGTAATCTTTTTAATAAGGGCGCCCCCCCCCCCACACACACACACACGCTCACACACACCTATGGACAAGCACACACATCCACACAATACACGTATGAGATGTATAAAGGGATAGTTCACTCTTTCAAAGAAAGGAGACACGTGAAAGAAATATATCAGAAAGTTATTGATTTTAAAGTTTTGATTTTGTGACGTCACGTGCGAGGTGATTTCCCACATGCTGTGTACAATTTTTTTCTCGAAAATTGCATTTTTTTCAAAAAGATATGCACCCTTTTACTTGTGCATTTAAAACATCATTAGAAATACGTTTTTACACGTATACCTGTACGAAAAAAACGTTCCGTTGTTAAAATTAGAAAAAAAAAGCAATTTATGGAATTATTTTGTCACAAAATAAAAACTTTAAAATCAAATATCTTTCTTATCGTTTCACTGATTTTCGTCAGACCTTCACTAATATGTTTCTTTCATGGGTCTCCTTTCATTGAGACTAAAAGGATATCAGGGTGAACTATCCCTTTAACAATTTTAGGGAAGCTCTGTACCTGCGGCAGGGGCTTGGCTGGCCTAGCAGTTATTCCTCCGATCGAGATCCAGTTGGGTGCTGTGGGCTGAGCGAACTCGAAGGCGAGGTTGCTATAAACGAAAGCGAGCTCGGCTTCGCTGACCACCTCACTCAACGACAAGTCCGGACGGATGCCGAACTCCGACTTGATCGAGCGCAGCGGGAACGTGAGCACGAACTCCACGAGTGGCTGTCCGACGAAGCGGAAGATATTGTTCTTCACCCGTTCTGAAAACGACATCCTGTCTGTGAAAGTGGATAATAAACTGTAAGGAACATACGATGAGGGGATCGGAACTCCGAAGTGGTCTTCCGTGACTAAGACGCTAGACCTTCGGACAGGACTGATGACGATGAATGGAACTCGGAGGTACTCGGCTAAGAGTGGGTCGCAGCCGACCACGGGCATTGAGAGGATAAGGTCGAATTTCTCTTTCCGTAGTCTGTCTAGGGTCGTCTTGTCTCTGAAGAGTGAAAAGCATCCCTCCGTCATTAAATAATGGTTTTCTTTGATGATCTGTATAACGCCCAGCGGGCCGCTTCGGCTGATCCTGTGCTGTATGGTCGCAATGCTCGCTAACACTTCTTCCAGATCCTTCTTGGACCTTCCACTCTCGAAAAAGATCTTCCCTGTCGTCGCCCCCGAAGACAGTCCCTTCGTGATCTTGTTCTGCGGTGCCAGCAGTACGACCTCGTGCCCCGCCTCAACCAGGGGTTCCGTGATCGACGAAAACACGATGTGATGGCTGGGCGTGTTAATGACCGACGTCATCGCCATAATGATCTTCGCCCCTTCCGCTCCGGTGGTGAGAAAACCGAGGACGATTGATGCCGTAGCGATGCTTCCGAATACGCCATAGAATCTCATTGCTCTATATATGCACGTTTTTATGCCAGTCCTCTCCAATATAGTCTTGTCCTTTCTGCGATATGCGCTAAGTAGGCCTACACCTTTAGGCCCTTAATTCTTTCTTAATGAACAGATGAAAGCTGGTTATGTGCCTCAGATAAAAGTACCTACACTAACTCAGTGACAAAAAAAAGCTACCAATCAGTGTCAACATGCGTGCATGGTAAAGTCGTGAACACTTGAAACGCATTCTTCTCCGCGAACGCATTGTGGATTATGTAGACACGTTATTACGTCATGTAGTCAACATGGTCTAGGGGTGTATGATATACCACGCAGTGAGTGAACCGTGTTATGCCGGTGTGCAGTGACAATGCGTACATACAACTATAATTGCACACACTGCTTTTTAGTAAGCCAAACAAATACAACCACCATTTCTACGATACGAGCCTATACAAGCTTAGTTTTAACTCATGCAGGTCGGTAATTCCAGTACTGCATGCGTGCATAAAATGGCGCCGCTTCACGAACTCCATTCAAATACAGATATCGTCAACTATCGATATTCCTGATCACCGTGATGGCGGTAATATTTGAAGGGTATTTGAACACACGGTTATGAAAGGTACGTAAACCAACGACACTCAGGTCAAGTATCATACGTCTTGGGATATTTTGCACATCATCCCTATAGGACAATACGGAGTCTGGTAGAGAAGGAGTTAACTCTTTATGCACCATTGGGGCATTATTGTGGTGATTTTGTATACCATTCCAATAGGGCATTTTGGAATCTGGTTGAGAAGGAGTTACCTCTTTATGCACCATTGGAGCATTTTTGCACTGGTAATACACACCATTCCCATAGGGCAGTGTGGAGTCTGGCAGAGAAGGAGTTAACTCTTTTTGCGCCATTGAGGCATTTTTGCACTGGTAATACACAAAATAGGGCATTCAGTATGGAGTCTGGTACAGAAGGAGTTAACTCTTTATGCACCATTCTCTCTCACTTATCTACACACACACACACACACACACACACTATCTCCTCTCTTAAATCTTTGTACTCTCAGCCCTCACTCTATTTGTTATTGCTCTCTCTCTCTCTTTCTCTCTCTTTCACTCTCTCACTCACACACACACACACACATAGACACACTTATACACACACACTATCTCCTCTCTCTTAAATATTTGTACTCTCAGCCCTCATTCTACCATTATGCATAGAGCTATATTAATGTAGCTCTATGCCATTATGTTACCTCTCTCTCTCTCTCTCTCTATCTCTCTCTCTCTCTCTTTCTCTGTGTATCTCTCTCTCTCTCTCTTCTCTGTCTCTCTCTGTCTCTGTCTCTCTCTCTCTCTCTCTGTCTCTCGATCACAATAATACTGTGATACTTTTATCATATCTCTCTGGACATCGAGGCCAAGACTAGCGGTGTTAATCATTGCTATATACCGCTATATTAACCCTTTGTGAGCATATATATATTCCCGGTCCTATATGTGATGTGTGTACATTACTTACTGGTGACAAGGTAGTATACAGTACTCGTAGCAAGTAATGGGTTGATAAGGGCTACCCTGCTTTGAAGAAAAAAAATCTGTATCATGTTTCATATTCAATATCTACTGTTACACTATGTTGTATCTAAACAGATGTTTATGATGATTGGCATACAATACAACGCAATACAGAAAGGCCATACTTCCTGTGTGCATAAATATGTATGATATTATGTGTGTGTATGTGAGTGTGTGTGTGTGTGAAAGAGAGAGAGAGGGGGGGGGGGGGAGAGGGAGACTGTGTGTATCTATGGTGTGAGAGGAATATATATATATATAGAGAGAGAGAGAGAGAGAGAGAGAGAGAGAGAGAGAGAGATAGAGAGAGAGGGAGGGATAAAGAGAGAGATAGAGAGATCGAGTCAGAGAGATAAAAGAGAGAGACAAAGGGAGAGAGAGACAGACAGAGAGAGGGGGGAAGAGATCTGAGAGAGAGAGAGAGAGAGAGAGAGAGAGAGAGAGAGAGAGAGAGAAGGAGAGACAGAGAGAGAGAGAGAGGGGGGGGGGGGGGGGGCCGGTGCTATTATTTCTTCAAAACCATGAATAGAGCGATATCAACTCGGACGCCTTAATGATCAGCATTAGCTAGGGCCGCAGCCTACAGTTTTATGTGAATGGTAAATTAATTGTTTTAATCTGCAAACTCGTTGAATGGCAAATGATAAAAGCTAAACTGATTATCATGGCAAAGCATATTAGAATTACCAGTACTAGATACACCAGAAAATGGATACACCAGAAAATGTTACAAGAACATCTCTGCACACCCATCGATCAGCCCTTCATCTAGTCAAATTAATGTTACAGCATAATCAATTTTTCCCCTCCATATATTCTGTTGTAATAATCTTTAATTAATATCTGATGGGGCTGTTTACTAACGTAAGTTTGATAGAACCATGGACCCTGTTAACTGTAAACTTGTCAAACCTTGAACCTCGCGAATGCGGAAGCGATGACAGAAAAATACAAAAGCAAACCCAATCTCTCGCTGGCCAAACAATACTATGCGCATTGCGTTGATGCGATTGTTGTGTACGAATGAATCGCCGTCAGGCGCTCTCCTCGACTCAACACCAAAACAATCACCCCCAAATAAGTCGGTAACAACCTCTCGACAGTTCGACACGAATTGTACGAACACGGAGGTGTGACTTTTTCACGAAAGGTCTTCTGACTTGGGTCCCCTTTTCATTAAAAAAAATGATTTTTTTTTTTAATTTACTGTTTCCACAACTCATGTACATACACAAATTTAAAAAATCTATAGGGCCTACATCAAATGGATGTAGAAATAGTACAATAAACTGAGACTCAGTGGAGATGAAGACTTTCAAAATTAATATCATTCACAAATTACTGAGGACGACCCGTACGTGAACGCAGCTTAAATGATAGGTGTCTTAGAGGTAAATTAAACCCTTAAGTTATGTCTCAGGCTTTAACAAGAGCAGAAACATTAGTGGAATTTTGACAAAAATCTGTTAACACTTTTCAGGAATTTTAAAATCATGTTCAATTGTGATCGACGCGAACTCTGTTATGAGATTAATTGTGTACTATAATATTGTGGAAAATGTCAACTTTCTCTTAAGTATAATATACCACGGTGCATTTGTTAACGTAGGGTCCATGGTTATATCCTCAGAAACACTTTTTACACACACACAATGTACACCTATATAAAAAAAGAATTGGTTCTATCATGGACCCTAGCTATATAGCTACATCAAAAAGCAATTTATGGAATCATACAGATCCCAGTATATGGGGGTGCAGCTCGCAACTGACGTCACAAATTTCAACTTGATTTCATAATTTTCTTATCCTTTGATAACAAGCTTTTTGTCAACTCTGCGTTAATAAATTGCTTTTATTTTTCTGAAGTATTTCAACCAAAATGATCAAAATGACAGGTACGATAATACCGAGTTATCAGTGGCCGACCTATTTTAAGCCGAGTTTATCTGAGCAAAATAACTTCATCAATCAAGCGAGCGAGTATACTATCTAGTATAGGGCATTCGTGTACTTGTGCACGTACTAGTACATTGTACACACGATCATTTTTATACGTAGTGCATGTCATGAGCTGTATTGTAGTCCAGAACAAGTATCAAGACAGTCTGTAGCCTGCTCTAATGGACGTCAGTTTAGTTCCATTATCTGAATAATAGATCTCCAGCTCTAACGATGTTGTGCTTTCAATTAAGTCAAGACTCCAGACCAAGTTTTACACCAGAAGATTAACTAGGTAACGTATCTCTCGGATTTCAATGACAATGACAATGTTCATGATGTTACGACTCGTGACTTGTCAACAATAAAAAAGTCAATGAATTATCTATAGACTCTACTAGAGACTAGATAAGATCTACTGCAGTACATGATCTAGAGTCTATTGCTAAGTCTATGATAATGGTTGCTAATACACTTTTGTATCCCACATATAAATGCAAGCAATGGGAATGCTGCAATAACGTAGACAGGAATAACCGTTTCATTCGGGGCATTCTTTAATCGAAATGACATTTTTGGACATACCCCGAGGGCGTTGCCGTTGAGAGGAGCCAGATGCAATCTCAGCGGATCCAACGTCCTACAGCTACAGAGACTGATTTTTCAGTCTAAAATAACGCTGCAATCATGGCAATACTGATGATTGTCATCGGCAGAAAGTGACCTAGAAAGATGGACCTAGAAATCACTTTTTTGGACGAATTACGCAGCAAAAATTTTGTCTAGGGTTAGGGTCAGGGTTCGGTTTAGGGTTACTGCGACCAGCCCGCTCACTGCACGAGCGGGCTGCGCGGCACCGAGCTTCGGAGCAAGAGAGTCGAGCTAACAGAAAATTTTGGCAGTTCGATTGCTCGAAATTTGTATCGAGTCTATATTGAAAACATGTACGGAGGCATAGGCCTACATTATACCTGAAATCCTGAATAGTTCCGGTGTTGGTTGTAAGGTGATTTTAATCCATGTTTCATTTTTGTTATTGTATACGAACCGAAGTACGGTGGTCAGAATTATTGCAGCTGTGCCGTGGTCAGAATTATTGCAGCTGCGAGATATATGGAGATTGAAGTTCATGCGCATGCGCCAGTTCCCTATTCGCGTGTATTATGTTCTTAACAACAATCCATTGCCGTAGCACTCTTTTCAGATCATTGTGTGTTTCTTTTTTCATCATTATTGGAAAAGATTTTATATTCCAATTTTTATTTCATTATTAATTATTCAATCTTTATTTTTGGGAATATAATACGTTTATGTTTGTCCATTCTTTTTATTTTTTCATTGTTTTTAAGAGCCACTTTTTTCAACGCCACCCCACCCCACGGCCTACCATGGCCACCTCGCTGAGCTAGATTTCAGTGTGTTCGGAAAGTTGGAAGATTCGGCCCTTTTTCTCTTACAAAATCTGTGATCCACTACCGAAGTTTATAACATAAGAGTTAATGATATTTTGGTCATTTTAAATGACACAATTAATGCAAATCTTGTCGATTATTTGCACAATCATAAAGAAAAATCACTTTTCATGCATATTCATCAATAGCGCTAAATATGGTCATCAGCGCGAAAGCGTCATCATCATGAATATTAATTTGCGCATGCGTACCAAGGCATTAAACAGCCAAGATGGCAGCCTGGAAGGACCTTGTTCTGTAGACAATGGTTAGAGAATACATGAAGGGGAAATACATGTAGGTAACTTTGCTCAATATTTTCCATAATTTTCATGCCCCGGAAATATGGAAGTTACATTTAACCATTCATATGTGATAAATATACTTGAAATTAGTTATTCATCCATGTGCACGGGTCGATTATTCATCAGTAGTCGGACCTGACATGCAAGGAAATTGGTTGCGAGCCCTCAGGACGCTCTCGCTGCACGAGAGCAGTCCTGGGGCTAGGTTTAGGGTTAAAATTTATACAATTAGTGGGATACCAAAGTGCATTAGCGCCACTATAATGTTCAATTCAAATTTCATTTAATGTCAGTAGAACTACAGTAGAAGTTATAGAATGTCTTTATCAATCTATCTCATGTAATTAAGACAGAAGCGTATGTATGAGAAGCGATACAATCTTTTTTTTTTTTAAGCACATTTTTGGGGGCATATTCCATGCCCATTGATGGAAATATTTATTTTGTCATCTACTGTAGATCTAGATCTTTCCAACATTTTCATCAATTACATCTAAACTTGCCACTAATTTTGAGTTTCTGATGTTAACAGTAATTTCCGAAATTTTGAATCAATCTATGGCATATGGACCTCTCTGACATGTTTGAGGGCAAAAGGTAAATTTTTCGGACTGAAGACTAAGCTACTGTCCGTACTGACGACCTGTAGAAGCAGATAAACTTTTTTTTTGGTATGCCAACCCTAGGATTAAAACAGTGAATTCGCTTCCATTTCTTTTGTTTCGTCTTGTTTGGAGGGTGGAGGGGGGGGGGGGGGGAGGTGTTACTGTTACCATAGTAACTATACAGCCTCAATATAGCAATAGGGATTGATGCATTTTTCAATATCTGGGTGTAGGACACTGATCAGTGGCTGCTGTGATGCTATCATGCACTTATCATTTGCAAGAGGCACCTCTTGACCCCCGGGGATAGTGCGTCATTGTACCGATTTGAGTTGTACATTTTGATACCACGACGCACCCTCCGTCACAGAAAGTGACACACCATTACGTACAGACACACATCTGAGTGAAACATATGACACACCATTTCATGAAAATGAAGAGCCAATGACGCACCTTAAGACGAGCTCGGAGAAGAGTGACGGTCCCATTGACACACCAAATGACGCAACGTTATTTAAAGTGACTTACTATGACGCACATATGGGTCTATCTTGTGATGGACATTTTGCATCCATGACGGAAGTGTGCGTCACAATTCGGGGGAACATGACGCAACCATGACGCACCATCCCAGGGGTCAAGAGGTGCGTCTTGCAAATGACAAGTGCAAATTACCACTGTGAATTGGTCAAGTGATTCTTGTTGTTTTGATGTACACAACAGCTCAAAGTAATTGGCATAGGGAAAGGGAAAGGGAAGGAGCCACAGCATGAAACATGATGCTTTAGCCTAAAAAGCATCATGTTTCATACTGTACTGGACAAAATATACCGCGGTTTAAAACTGTGGGTCCTTCCCTTTCGTCCCTTTCCCCTTTCCCTATGCCAATTCCTTTAAGCTGTAGTGTTTAGTGTGCATTATGTGAATTATTAAAGTGTTTTAATTTTTTACCTGTTACTTGCAGGTACAATGTAGATTTCCAAGCTTAATAAAGCCTGGTCCAGTTAGGATGTCCAAATTTGCATTGGAATAGCAGTAACCAAAGGGTTGTGGCTTACATGGGTTGCAATTTTTTTGTATGGAAATAGAGGTTTATGCATTCACTGTCATCTTGTGTCCATAAATACATAATTAAGTGGGAGTCATGCTGCTCGGTATCTGAATCAGTATCCTGCAACAGGCTCAGTAAAGAACGGGTGAAAGATGGAGGAAAAAAAACATGTTATTCTTCATTTTCCATTATTAACCATTCAAATTGTATAGACTTATGGAGAGTGTTAACACGGGTGTGCAAGGGCATGGAAGCCATGTTCCCACTGAAGCTAAAAGAAACGGAACAGGCTGGAGTTCCACCAAGCTGTTCATAAGTTACAAGCGACTGGTGACCCCTTCTTGTGCTAAATCAGATTCTCAATGATTAAAGTGTGGTATCGCGTTAAGCACAAGAAGGGATCACCAGTTCGTAAAGTCATTTGTAACTTACAAACAGCTTGGTGAAACACCCGCCTGGGCTGTACAAACCACATCCAAATTGTTATGGAGAGATGGAGAGTGTTAACACGGTGTGCAAGGGAATGTTCCCACTGAAGCTAAAACCACATTATCATTATTATTTATATTCCATCACCATTCTAATTCTGTAGACGTACGCCCACACATGCAGACATATCCGCTCTGAAAGCTAGCCAGTATGGAGAGTTTTCACACGGGTGGAAGCCCTGTTCCCACTGGAGCTTTAAGCAGCGGAAGTTGCGGAACAGGGCTGTACTTCACGACCCAAGCCTTGTCCTTTCTGGAGAGGAAGCTGAATCCACATGGTTTACGCAACTGGAAGCAGCTGGCGGGATGCATGAACTTAAGCGACTTGGCAGTCCAGGTAAGTACGTACAGTGTCTATACTGGAGTCCCCAGTGTGGGATGCATGAACTTAAAGGGCATATACTGTACTGGGAAGGCAAAAAAGCCTTCAAGATGTAATTGTTAGCAATCTTCTTATCAATGGTCTTAACTTCATGCATTGTCCATTTTAGAAGCTTGTTGAAAGTTATTTGCCCTCAAATGATTCACATGTGGATTAATTAATGATAAATGATTACATCCTCAAAATGTTCGGGCCGAACATTTTGAGGATTTGTGATTTAATCACTCATTACTCCAAATGTAGATCATTTGAGGGCAAATAACTTTCAGCAAGCTTCTAAAATAGACAATACATGAATTTAAAACCATTGGCAAGGAGATTGCTAACAATTACATTTTGAAGGCTTTTTTGCCTTCCCAGTGCAGTAAATGCCCTTTCAGCGACTTGGCAGTCCAGGTAAGTATGTACAGTGTCTATACTGGAGTCCCCAGTGTAGGTAATGCAAACACCACACAACAGCTCCAGAAAGTGATTAGGAACCACACATTTCTTTTTCTGCATCACCCGTTACAGGGATAGGTCACCCTGAAAATAAGTTGGTTTCAATGAAAGCAGAAATATGAAAGAAACATATGAGTGAAGGTTTGATGAAATTCCGTCATAGGATAAGAAAGTTATGGACTTTCGCAATTCTGATTTTGTGACGTCACGTGCTCTCACTAAATCTAATTTAGCCCAAGAAGGGGTCACCAGTCATGCGTAAATTAATTTGTAGTAGCTTAAGAGTTTGGGGAAACGTCCCCTAGATTTAGGACGTATCCGCAGCGAAGACAAAATTTGATTACTTCCCTTCAAAATAGTGCCCTTCAGGCAATGCATGACTTTCATTGAATGTCTATCTTTTTTATTGTTTTCCGTCATTCAGCAAATACAACTTGAAGACTGCAAAGTTGGGCAGAGTGCCACTGAACTCCTGCTCCAGAACTATCATTTATTCGTGTGCGTACATATATTTCCCACCTTTTAATTTCTGTCATTCAGAAAATCGAACTTGAAGACTGCAAAGTTGGACAGAGTGCTACCAAATTCCTGCTCAGGAATTATCAACAGGAGAGGGGTGGTGTCGACCTTGACGAATTCAAGCTGTTGCTGCGAAATATCAAACGCGAAGACATCCTCACGGATCTGAAGGAAAATTTTGAGGACCGAGGTACCGTACCGCTGCTGTGTTTCAAAATGTCTATTCTATTTTAACTTTTGAATTGTAAGTACTATAAAACACCATCTTAGAATTTATAAGTGTGGTTAAATTGATAATTTTTGTTGAACATTTACAACACAGAACATGTGCAAATTTAAAATTGCTGCAAATTTAAAACCATGTTATCACGGATTCCAAAGGTTGCCAGTACTGGCATTCATGGCATGTGTTGTATGCTGTGACGTGTTGCACAGTTATCAGCTATTTTTATGGCGTTAAAACGTCCATGATAATGCTGTGTGTGGGTTTTATTGATGATTTTGATTGAGTGAATTTTATAGTAATAACAATTATATTCTCATTGACTATTCACAGGATTGTTACATGAATCATAATTTATCAAATGTGACAAAACCTGCTTCTAAAATGTTTTACACCCTGTAACTTTATGATGTGTAAATTTCAATTTCAATGCCACATAAAGAGTTGATGTACATGTACACAACAGCTCAAAGGAATTGGCATAGGGAAAGGGAAAGGGAAGGAGCCCCAGTTTTAAACCGCGGTATAATTTGTCCAGTTCAGCATGAAACATGATACTTTAGCATAAAAAACATCATGTTTCATGCTGAACTGGACAAAATATACCACGGTTTAAAACTGTGGCTCCTTACCTTTCTTCCCTTTCCCTTTCCCTTTACCTATGCCAATTCCTTTGAGCTGTAGTGTAAGCGCTATCCACCTCCTCTTCTTCTCACCCTGCAGGGGTTCCTGTCTTGGAGAAGAATGTGGAGGAAGTGTTTGTTCCACTCCCTGCTCCCCGTCCGCCGGCCACCCCCAAGCCCGCGTCTCTCCCCACGGGGCAGCAGCTTTTACTGCATGCAACCGTCGTGAGCGGCGGGCTGTCACTGGATCCCACCATTCACAAAGTGCACATAATCCAGCCGGCTTCTATCAATAGCAACTCCGGCGATGCGGGGGCGTCGCCCACGTGCTCAGAGCGCGATTCCGGCGACGTGCACCCACTTTCGAGCATCGACTCGGCCAGGTCTTCGGGTCCGACGGAGGGGAGGAATTCGTGGCCGAACAGCGATCCAACGAAACGGAAGGATACGGACAGCAGGAAGAGCGGTTCGAATGAGGGACCTCGGAACATGCAGCAGAGCACATCAGACAGCGAGGCAAGTCCCCAGCTTATTTAAAGGGCATATACTGTACTAGGAAGGCAAAAAATCCTTCAAAATGTAATTGTTAGCAATCTTCTTATCAATGGTCTTAAATTCATGTATTGTCACAAAAACGTGATTGGGGAAATAAATCTTTTAAAAGGGATGTTTAAAAGCACTTTTACTGTTTTGGAATGATTTTTCTGGTCTTCAAACCATTTTTGAGCCTGGTCTACATGCATAGAGAAACATAGAGAAAGTATAATATTCGTACTTAAAGGGCATATACTCTACTGGGAAGGCAAAAAAGCCTTCAAAATGTAATTGTTAGCAATCTTCTTATCAATGGTCTTAAATTCATGTATTGTCTATTTTAGAAGCTTGCTGAAAGGTATTTGCCCTCAAATGATCCACATATGGAGTAATTACCGTATTTTTCGGTATATAAGACGCATGTTTTTCCCCTTGAAAATCACGCCAAAGTCCGGGTGCGTCTTATACACGGCGTTAGAAAAAGTCGGGTCTTTCAAACTTACACGTATACACATGTATGGGACTATGCATTGTGTGACAACAATCAACATTTAACAACAAAATAAATGGCTTTGATAGCCCGACATAATACCGGTAATACGATCTCAATCACATCATCAGCATAATTACAGGTACGAAGAAAGCACCAGGACTAGTATTTGTCTGAGACACCTCAAAGAAACCGCTAGCTAGAAAGCTAAGCCCTAAGGATAACCTCCGTTAGATCAGAGCCGCTATTGTTGCTTTGATCCGGCCTCGAGGTGGCGCTGTACACATTATCGTCCGCGGAGATTTTTTTTTTTTTTATCTCCGAGGCCAAAAGGTGTACAGCGCCACCTGGAGGCCGGATCAAAGCAACAATAGCGGCTCTGATCTAACGGAGGTTATCCTTAGGGCTTAGCTTTCTAGCTAGCGGTTTCTTTGTGGTATCTCTGACAAATACTAGTTCTGGTGCTTTCTTTGAACTGGTAATTATGC
The DNA here is from genome assembly GCA_963669155.1 of Arbacia lixula. Classification (NCBI taxonomy): domain Eukaryota; kingdom Metazoa; phylum Echinodermata; class Echinoidea; order Arbacioida; family Arbaciidae; genus Arbacia; species Arbacia lixula. The sequence continues at coordinate 4,340,459 of OZ022592.1, forward strand.
TGATGATGTGATTGAGATCGTATTACCGTTATTGTGTCAGGCTATCAAAGCCATCTATTTTGTTGTTGGATGTTGATTGTTGTCACACAATGCATAGTCTCATACATGTGTATACATGTACGTGAGACCCGATTTTTTTTTTTTTTTCAAATTGCGTGCTCAAAGTCGGGGTGCGTCTTATGTGCGGGGGCGTCTTATCTTCCGGTCGATACGGTAATGATTAATGATTAAATCCTCAAAATGTTCGGCCCGAACGTTTTGAGGTTTTGTGATTTTACCACTCATTACTCCAAATGTAGATCATTTGAGGGCAAATAACTTTCAGGAAGCTTCTTAAATGGACAATACATGAATTAAAGACCATTGATAAGAAGATTGCTAACAATTACCAATTCCCCAATTCTTTGAACATTGGTTTTTACAGTGATTCAGTCATTTTGAATTAAGAATTGTGTTAAAATATGGTGTTAACATTGGCTTTTACATAGCCGGGTTCCTAGGCTGAGGAGAGCTGAGCATGATCACAACTGAGTCTATTAACAACTCTGTCTGGTAATACAGACTAGGCCCCCTAATCCCTCTGACTGCCCTGGATCGGAAAAAGAGGATCCAGGGCAGTCAGAGGGACTCGGGCCTAGTCTGCATTACCAGACATAGTTGTTAACAGACTCGGCTGTGATTATGCTCTCCTCAGCCTAGGAACTAGGCTAGCTAGTGATTGAATTATTTTGAATTAAGAATTGTGTTAAAATAGGGTGTTAACGTTGGCTTTTACAGTGGTTTTTTCATTTTTTTTTTGTTATGGGCAGGTGTTTCCTTCCCGAGAGTATGAGCATCTGCAGACTTCGTCGTGCCCCCCGAGCCAAATGCCGAGCCAGTTTATTTCCCTCCACTCCCATGACAACAGGGAGATCCAAGGGGCTGTTGGCCCATCACTAAACGAAGGTAGAGTGTACAGCAGAGAAAAAAATACATGGGGGTTTGGGGTAATTTCGCCCCCAAAATGCTTAACCCTAATACTCCCGGGAGGGGGGGGGGGGGGGGGGGCATTATGGCCCCCCCTGTCGAAGTTTTGACGGTACTTCCTAACGCCTCAATATTTCGAAACGAAATTTCTTGACTTTTTTCTCTAATCCTTCCCGCACATTTTGATACCAAATTTATGGTGATCGGACCTACTGTGCAGGTGTCAGATTACGTTTACCGAACACGTGTCACTGAAATTTCGCTATTCCTCTATATGACTGTGTATAACCCTATGGATGAAATCAGGAGCTTTTCCAATTTAAGTAAATACTTTTCTAATAAGTGTTATCATTGTTTCAAATATTTTTGAGCAATAGAAAATGAAATGTGGTTGTAATTTTGTCAAATAGCAAAATACGCTTCCCAAAAAACAAAGAAATACATAAGAAAATTGAAAAACAATAAAATACATAAGACATAATTACCACAGATAACATAATTTTTTACCCTTGTGCAAAATTTTGAGGCAATCGGGCGACCCATGGCTGAGATCTCAGGGGGGGCCATAATGGCCCCCCCCCCCTCCCCCCGGTAATAACAAGCTTTGAAATACCCCGGGAGTATTAGGGTTAAAAGAGCCCCCAAAATATCAATAGGCACTATCATAGCGCAAACATTGGGTGTCATTCGCGAAAACAACAACCTTCAAAACAGGAATTAACAGCTAGGAAATTGTTAATAAATACAGACTGAGTAGCAATATTGATAATAATCTGTACAACATGAGTACTGTAGAGAATTCATATGTTAATATAAACATGAAGAAAAAGGTTTACCTGTAAAAGCCTCTGTGGCTTGATAAATTGGGTACACCCGTGTAAACATAATAAAAAAACAGAAATATCATATTTACACCAGGGAGCAGACAGGTCATTTACCGGTACTTCAAAAATCTATGTTGCACCATGTGAAGAGTATGTAGAGTGGAGGAATGCTTTCAGTTTATTTTGAAAAGAATTATTAAACTGAGCATTTTGATTTATGAATGTTGGCTGGTAATTAATTCCAGGTTACTGGACCGAAACAATGGACTGATTTTGGAAAGTGTATTTGTATTAACTTTCCACATGCGGAATCTATTTCTACTGAGTAATGATGATAACCACTTGCTTCCACCTTCTCACTTTCTGACAGACAAAGCCAGTTACTTTGTAACGTCGTCTTTCGAAGAGGGCGAGAGGTCCCTGTGCACTAAGCTGCAAAAGATTCTTAGGAAACATGGTCACCGTGTCACAACCATCCACGAGGTCGCCGACATCACCACCACCACTGCCACCGTTAGAGACATAAAGAGGGCATTTGAAAAGGTACCTCACTTCATATTTATTTTTGACACCCCCCCCTGTACGAAATCCGGGACTGACGTGCAACCGCTGCACATCGTGACATGACATTCCATGACTTTTTCTTTTGAAGTGTCTCGCAACTTTTGCCACTGTTAGAAACATAAAGTGGGCATTTGAAAAGGTATGATTGATGTGCGTACCCAGACTTGCTTATCCACACATTAACTCTTTATACGGTGGGCCGTGCGCTCCTCTGCGGCACATGACTTTGGAGGGTGCAGTTTTTATCTGGGGCGGTATTCCGAAAATCCACAGAGATAAAAATTTTATCTCCCCGAAGATACAATGTCCTTAAAATATTTTATCTTTGGTATTCCGAAAAACATTTTAGGAAGATTTTCACCAATATTAATGAGCGCATGCCCTGCGCTCCTATCACAGAGGCAGCCAGTAATAAACGTCCTCTCATGTCTTTTGCATAGATTAACTGATGGTGTGATGTCATGAAACTGAAATGGACATTGCGCATCAATGTCTATCAGCGCGCCTTATTGCATTTCATGCGCACATGTGCAAAGAGTTCAATGCGCGAATTATTTTTGCACGTAATGCTATGGGCCTAGGCGCGTACGTCTGGAGATAAACTTGCTTGGGAGCAGTTTTATCTTTTATCCTAACTTTTTTTCCTAAGTGCGTTTCAGAATACCGATTGAGCTCATTTGCATAAAAATTTTATCTCGGAGGCTCATTAACATAAAAATTTTATCTCTAGCTCATTTGAATAAAAATTTTATCTTTTATTGTAAGTTGGCTTTTCGGAATACCAAAAGATAAAATTTTTCCTAAGTCCCTGAGATACAATAAAATTTTTCCTAAGTTCGTTTTCGGAATACCGCCCCTGGTTTGAGCACACGTGTTGCATATCAATTGCTATATTTCAATTTCTGCGTGATTGTTATTTCTTATACTGCTGTGCAGAAAAGTTAAAGATAAATAAATCCTCTTTCTGATCATGAAATTTGTTTCAAATTTTGAAATGATTAACTACCTAACATTGATGTTACTTATCATTGCTTGTATGGGGAATGCTTAACTTTTGACATTATTTTTATTATTATTATTTTTCATTTTGTAGGATATAACTTGTCATACCTGTTCCAGTTGTAAGAAAGTTGTTAAGGTTGTGACATTTAAGCTTTTTATTGAAACTATAAACACCATCCTTAGTGGGACAAAAGGGAGGCAAACTTGAGTTTGTTTGTTTGTTTTACTCAATAAATAAAAGCTTGATCACAATAAGCAGGAATTGACTGCCCTGGGAATTGTAATTCTTTGTTTCAATGTGGTTACTTGTGTTGATACTATCTATTGTTCTATTATTGATTGTGATCTACTCCTAACTGGCACATAACAGACTTGTGTGGATCTGTGCAGGGCCCTGTTGCATAAAACTTACCATTTCATAAAACTTACCCGTTGCACAAAAACTTACCATGCATGGTAACTCTGCCATCAATGGTAACTACCATGGTAACATCGTTGGACAGCCAATCAAATTCAAGGTTTCCATTGGAGCTGCTCTTAATAGCAAAGTTACCATCAATGGTAAGTTTTATGCAACGGGGTCCTGATCTGCACGTGCGCCGCTCCGCCGATCACGCAAATGTGCGAACAATCCACGTAAAGAGTGAAGGAAAATGGGGGAAAGGCTCACATTTCAGCATTATACATCCTGTGATGAAAATGTTGTTTTTACCTTAACCACAGTACTTTGCATTAGTTTTGCAATATATCCTTAACTTATGTTTTTGACAGGTTGTAATGCTGACATAAAGTGGTTACGGTCATCATCTTATTGTCGTACAGTAAATTTACAATGCATTTTAAAGAAACTTACAATCTGTTTAATGTATAATTATCTTTTTTAGTTTTCATACCATTTATAAGAATTTTTTAAATATTTATACTTGCAGAGGATATTCGTCTCATTTCATATGCTGTATTTATATTTGTTTTTACGCTGTAAATTGTCGCAATTCAGCTGCATGGCTACGAAGATAATTTTTAATAAACCTTGAATTGAATTGGATTGAATTGATCACTTTTCTTTCTTGTCCTTTCAGGCGGACTTCGTGATTATCATCTATGCAGCAAATTACGCGAAGGAGTTCACCCAGCAAAGATTAGCAAATTGGTAAGTTTGCATTTTCTTTGGTATAAATACTCAAATAATCCTCTACGACAACTGTCAATACATCAGGGGTGGTATTACAGAAGTTATCCTAAGTTTTCTCCTAAGTTTTCTCCTAAGTCCCCCAGTTAGGAGGTGCCTAAGAGAGCAAGAAATTGGTATTACAGAACATCCTCTTAGGACTCTCTTAATGTAAATTAGGGAGGGTTTGACCCCACCCAATGCGCATTTATTAGCCAATGGAGGGAAGTGTTTCATTTACGAACAGCCAATCATCACATTATCTCATCAGGCCCTCGTCCCCCTAGGATTGATCCTAACTTTGTGGTCGCGCAATTATGTGCGCGCACATCAATCATGTACGCGCGCTTGCGCAAATAAATGCTGCTCTTTTTTATTGCGTGCGTTATGAGTGGCTAAGACAGGGGGAGGCTCTCCTAAGTTTTCTCCTAAGTTTTCTCTTAAATCCTCTCTTACGCGCATTCTGGAATACCAATCCTCCTAACTTTATGATTTGCATAAATTTGCATAAAGATAGGAGAAAACTTAGGAGAAATCTTAGGAGCGGAGTTAGGAGAAAAGTTAAGATCGTTCTGGAATACCACTTAGGAGAATCCTAGACTTAGGATAAGATTTCTCCTAAGTTATCGTTCTGTAATACCACCCCTGATCATCCCTGCTGTCTATGGCATGCCAATGTGTAGTTTTGCAATGAAATGTATGCAGAATTATTTCTTTGAATGCATCAAATGCAGAATTATTTCTGTGATTGCATTAAATGCAGAATTATTTCTGTGAATGCATTAAATGCAGAATTATTTCTGTGAATGAAGAAAATGCGCAATTATTTCTGTGAATGCATTAAATGCAGAATTATTTCTTTGAATGGATTAAATGCAGAATTATTTCTTTGAATGCATTAAATGCGAAATTATTTCTGTGAATGCATTAAATGCAGAATTATTTCTGTGATTGCATTAAGTGCAGAATTATTTCTGGGACTGCATTAAATGCAGAATTATTTCTGTGAATGCATTAAATGCAGAATTATTTCTGTGAATGCATTAAATGCAGAATTATTTCTGTGAATGCATTAAATGCAGAATAATTTCTTTGAATGCATTAAATGCAGAATTATTTCTGTGAATTCATAAAATGCAGAATTATTTCTGTGACTGCATTAAATGCAGAATTATCTCTTTGAATGAATAAAATGCAGAATTATTTCTGTGATTGCATAAAATGCAGAATGTATACTGTAAATGCATTAAATGCAGAATTATTTCTGTGAATGCATAAAATGCATAATTATTTCCCTGAATGCAAGGTTTAAGTGCGGTTTACCGTGAGCCCCTGCGAATTTATTTTTTACACCCGTTTTTTGCAGGCAACTCTTCCAGTATATGAACGCCGAGTTCAAGGGCAACGGAAACATCAACGAGCGCTTCATCCCCATCTTCAACACCGAGGTCACCAGGAAGTTGCCGGACATCTTCCTCCGCGGCAACGAAGAGGAGAGCAACTACATCATCACACTCCTCAATCCAAGTAACCACCGTGGGAAGACGGTAGTAAACAGCGCCCCCAGGGGCTGCGGGGCAACACGCAATTCCCTCCCATCCCCCCCAGCAGCAAAAACGTGGGGAAACGGGCTTACGCGTCGTCCGCGCTCCGAACCGGTGATCATCACGCGCCAGCAGCACGTCGGCCCGCAGGACGCCGTTACCGCGGCAACCCTACAGGGTGGGCAGCAGAAGCAACGCGGAGCCATTGCCAAGTTTTTTGCACTTTTCAAAGAACAGAAAAGAAGTAATTTATGCAAAAAGTAGTTCATACGCAACACATGGCAGAGCACCTTGCATGTGACGTCAGAAAGTCAAAACTTTAAAAGATCATAACTTTCTTATCCTTTGATGGATTCTCATCAAGCCTTCACTGATATGTTTCTTTCACGCGTCTCCTTTTATTGAAACCAACTTCATTTCAGGGTGAATTATCTCTTTAACAGTCCCTGTCTCCAGCGAGCAAATCATGGTACAAAATGAATGAATGGAATATAAGTTTGCACAATTGCGCTCAGTATTAATACATGGACATTCATTTCCCCAAACTGCCTAATACCCTTTTACATTGGGTTTTGTTAGCCTCGGACTATTCTGTGAAGCTTTTTACACTGGCATTTCTTAGCCCCGTATTAGTTCTTAAACCCGGCTAAGGAAATCCAACAATGTTCCCTCCTGAAACTTTCTTGAGAGCCTTTGAATATTCATGAGTTTACATCTTGTACATGTGCTTTTTACCACTCCTTATCAAGGTCATATCAAGGTCACATCAAGCTTATGAATATTAATGAATGTACATCCTGTAAATATGCTCTTTACCACTCCACATCAAGGTCATTTGCCCGTCGGGCATTATCGGATTGGTCACTGCGTTTCCGTTTTTTTGTTTTTTTCTGTTTACATTGGGGCTCCCTGGTTTTTATAGCTTGGTATCGCAATTGCATAGTTAGCCCTGCTCTTTTGCAGGGCCAAATAATCCCATTCTATCGGTTGGGCTAGCCCACTTTTGTAAAAACCAATGTAAACAGAAAGTGATCCAAGCTTAGCCCCGTACTATAGGTGGGGTTAAAGGGAATAAACTGTACTGGGAAGACAAAAAAGCCTTCAAAAGGTGATCGTGAACAGTCTTCTTGCCAATGGTCTTAAATTAATGTATTGTCCATTTGAGAAACTTGCTAAAAGTTATTCGCCCTCAAATTATCCACATTTGGAGTAAAAGGCGATTAAATCACAAATCCTCAATATGTTCGGGCCGGACAATTTCAGAATTTGGGGTTTATTCACTAATTACTTCAAATGTAGATCATTTGAGGGCAAATAACTTTCAGCAAGTTTCTAAAATAGACAATACGGGAATTTAAGACCTTTGGGAAGAAAATTGCTTGCGATCACCTTTTGAAGGCTTGTTTGTCTTCCTAGTACAGTACATGTATATTTCCTTTAAGGCCCCTTTTAGCCCCACCTATAGAACAGGGCTAAGGAAATTTTTGCCAGTGTAAAAATCATATATTTTCTGATTTAATCAAGAACAAATTCAAATGCCTTTTTGTACACATTTAATCAAAGGTCATAACTTCTCCTATACACTGTATATATGCACCAAGCTTTCATCCAATTCATCTGTACATACAGTAAATACAGACTTGGTATCAATGGGGAGATATATATTCATTTGGAGAGAGCTGCTATATTGTAGGCCAAATTATTCAATAATGAGTTTAAAGTCGATTTAATGATTTGCAGCAAAACTATAAATTCTATAACTTGTGTGTGTAAGTGCCTCTTTCTCTTTTGCCAATGACATTCAATTGATGAGTTTATTTGTCCCTATTTATAAATATAAAAGAAGAATAAAGGTTGCGATGGCGCTGATTTCTAGTTGAAGACAAACAAATTGAATGAAACGCCGGAGAAGAAAAATTATTTGAATTTTCGGTCATAGACCTTTATCAAGAATCATTCTTTATCATTCTTCATAATGGTCTATGGCCGAAAATTCAAATAATTTTTCCTTTCCCCGGCATTTCATTCAATTTGTTTGTCTTGTTATACAGTGTTCATGCTCTTTGTGAAAAAAAATCTGCATGCAGCACACAGAAGTGAAATCTTATACACTGTATTGCTAATTGAAAATTGTTGATATTTTTCTCCTATTTGCAACTCTTGATATGTAGATTTCCATTTAGAAAAATATATCCTATGGTCCAAACCACCCTCTATTAAGTATGAATATTATACTTTCTCTATGTTTCTCTATGCATGTAGACCAGGCGCAGAAATGGTTTGAAGACCAGAAAAATCATTCCAAAACAGTAAAAGTGCTTTTAAATATCCCTTTTAAAAGATTTATTCCCCCAATCACGTTTTTTTGTCACAATTTTGCTCGTACATCATGGCGTTTTACATAAACACATGTAAATAATGTTTACATTTTATATTCTGTGTATGAAATGTGCAAATATAAAATGTTACTATGGCAATTTGTGGTGGGTAGGCCTACAATACTATAGTGTCTTTCCTTGGATTTGCAATGTTTTTCTGCAGATGCATATGATTTGTTAACTAGTGTATCATTGTGTGTTCTGCTTTGTGTGTTCATTTTTTCTTAAGGTTTTATATCTGGGGAGCATTTCATGAAAGTTGTCAGGACTGACTACCGGGAAATAGTCAGTGCCAACTATTTCAGGGGAAATCCCAGGTTTTGATTGGCTTAGAGGCACTAGCCTCTGACTGTTACTATGGTAACTGTCAGAGAAAGACACCTTGTCAGTGCGGACAACTTTCATGAAACGCTCACCTGCTGTTATTCAGATGTTGCATGGCAGGGAGAAGTTCGGTGAATAATCTGTTAGGCAGAATATACGTAGCATAATTCAGTGGATTCATGAAACAGTGCGCCACTTATTGATTGCACCGGACAGGCCGAAATTGTGAATTACCCAAATTCTGTAGGCTCTAAGGTGTAGTACAGGTATAACCCTCTTTGCAGGTCAACATAAATAAGTGTAAATTCAGTCAAACCTGTCTTAGCAGCCACCTGTCTATAGCAGCCAACCTGTCTATAGTGGCCACTAAAATGATTCTCTGGAGAGAGTTCATGTGTTAAAGAACCTGTTTATAGCAGCCACCTGTCTATAAAGGCCACAGTTTGTGTTTCCCTTTGGTGGCCACTACAGGCAGGTTTCACTGTACCACAGTTACATTGTAGTACAGAAAGCACTGGATTAGAACTTCCCGCACCATATTAGGATCTGGAAACTGACTTTAAACAGAATTATATGGATAAAATGCTAGATTTTGAGTTGAATTTTTGAGGGGGTTATCTAAAACCCATAGGTTCCTGTAGCTTATAGAGCCGAGACCGCAACATCAATTCATGTATGAACATAGACTGTGGTCATAAAGAACGGGGTGATTCAAGCGTGGTTTCAAAATGGATTCAAGATGATTTTCCACTTTTCCTGGAAATATTTGTGAAGCTTTGACTGAGATTTTATACATGTTATACCACTGATCCGGGCCCAGCTTCATGACTTTTGTACAAGAATCACACTATCTTTGAAATATAGCACTGTGTACATACCTTGGTGTATAGGAGAGTATGAGATTTCACTCAAAATATATGAACTGAAAACTTTACTTCACGTTGCATAATTTTCGCTGCTACATTTTAAATTGGTGTTTACATGTATATTGTTAGGTCATCCAAAAATATAGCACAGACCTTGCAGATTCCTGTTCCTTGGTACATACAGACCTGCCAACCAGTACGATTTTGTCGTATTTAGTATGATTTTTAGAAGTAAATATGACAGTACAATTTTTCTTTAAAAAGTATGATTTTCAACCAAATTTTGTCTAGAAGTAAATATGACAGTACAATTTTTCTTTAAAAAGTATGATTTTCAACCAAATTTTGTCTGAAAATAGGATTTTTATGGTAAAATCATAGGATTTTTGGTCAAGCGAGGTTGGCAGCTCTGTACATACAAGAAAATGGGATTTCACATAAAATCTATGAACTGCAGACTCTACTTTACGTTGTAAAATATCCTCTGTTCCATTTCATATTGGCATTTATATTGTCAGGTCAATTTTAAGTATAGCCCAGGTCTTGCAGTTTCCTGTACCTTGGTACATGTACATAGAAGAAAATGATATTTCACATGAAATATATGAACTGAAGACTTTACTGTTAGTTAAATAATATTCACTGTTACCTATCAAATTGGCTTTTATATTGTCAGGTCATTTTTAAGTGTAGCCCAGTTCTTGCAGACACCTGTACCACTAGTTTGCATTTTAATAAATTTTTAATAAATTTTAATCAATTTTCAATGTAAAGTGACTCACTCTTATTTAATGAAAGTACATATGGATAAGTATAGGGTTAATGACCATAGGCCATACACACAGATTTCAAAATCCAAATTTCTCCAAAACTTGAAAATCTCATAGAATCTTCAAAAGATTATTATAAGAATAATAATTGATTTAAATGTCACAAAACCTGCTTCTAAACCATCTTTTGACTATGCGATGTTTAAATATCAGCTTGATTCGAGCTTTAACGCTTAAAAAATTATTTTTAAAGTATTTTTAACACCTAGTACTTCTACACCATTCTCAACACCTGCTTCTATAGAATTTGACATTCTTTGACTTTATGTTTAGAATCAGTGTGATTCGCATTGTAACGTTTGACAAATTATTTTAAAAGTATTTTGTAAACACAATTTCGTACTTGTACACTTTTTTTTTCACACTGATGTGTTTAAACTTGAATGTGTGCATGTGAAATCATGTAAAGAATTGATTGAAGATGTTTTAAATGTACATATACCTCTATATTAGCACAAGGTGTTCATCAATGTTTTCAATCCGTGATATCAAAATATCAAATAATGACCTCTATTTTACATCATTCTCTGTCTGTTATATATCTTCTTTTATTTTGTATGTATATTATGAATGTGATCATGACAATGTAAATTCATTGCCCATTAAAATGTGTGGTGATGGTTTCATGTTAACAAACTTGTGTATTGAATCATTATTTTGCATGTTTTGAAAAGCTTCATAAAACACTTCCTAACTTTGAAATAAACCACACTTATACATGATTAAATATATCAAACAATTCACGACCACTATACATGTACTGTGACACATGTTATGCATGTTTTTATAACAATAAGCTCGTTTATTCATCCATTTAAGGAATTCTCTTGACAAGCTAGCTCCTTTACTAGTTCACAACATTATTCTAGCAAGAGGCCCTTTATAACATTCAAAATGCAACGTATACAATTGAATAAAGTGCATAAATAACTTACATATTCATCCATTTTTCATATTCTCTTGCCAGGGTAGCTCCTTCGGTGGTTCAAAACACTATTTTATCAAGAGGCTTGAAATAACAAATTCACAATGAAACAAATGCAATGAAATTAAGTACATAAAGCACATTAAAGGGAGTATACTGTACTGGGAAGACAAAAAGGCCTTCAAAAGGTGATTTTGAGCAATCTTCTTGCCAATGGTCTTAAATTCATGTATTGTCTATTTTAGAAACTCGCTGAAAGCTATTTGCTCTGATATGATCCACATTTGGAATAATTAGTGATTTAATCACAAATCCTCAAAATGTTCTTCCCGAACAGTTTGAGGATTTGTGATTAAATCAGTAATTACTCCAAATGTGGATAGTTTTAGGGCAAATAGCTTTCAGCAAGTTTCTAAAATGGACAATACGTGAATTTGAAACCACTGGCAAGAAGATTGCTCACAATCACCTTTTGAAGGCCTTTTTGTCTTCCCAGTACAGTATACTCCCTTTAAATATAACATGGTAACATCATGTCTATTGATAACTCCTCATCTTGTCTGAGGTTTGCCTGCCTAGTAACAACTGGTGAAATCCGAGGTCAATCCAGCTAGTGAAACTTAATCACACAGGTTAGGTGAATGTCGTGTAATTCGTAACAGTGAAGAGGAAAGAAATTTGAATACATAATGAAAATGGCTCATTGTTCGTATCCATTTGAAATGGCAAAACCACAAATAAATAGTGCCCTCAAAGAATATCCGCAATATCTGTTTCCACACGTCCATCTCTTACAGAAGAACATTTCATAACCAGTATGAAATGATTACCCCCAAAAAAGTACAACTGTAAACATTCCCCGTCACAGTTTTGGAGCCATCCAAAAATGCGCCCCTGAAGAAAAAATAAATGGAGAAACTCAACTGCCTGCAGTTGAGAAATTAGGCCTCCTCACTTACAATATGCTACCTTCCTCTGGTTTGAATTCTGTTAAAGATCAATGAACTTTGTTAAAAAAACATCACTCTTTGGTATCAAATATGTTTTTTTCGCAATTTGGGAAGTTCATACTTTTGACTTCTATGGGATTTAACCTCAAATCTGATCTCATTAGCCAGTCTCCAAGTGGTGATCCATTTTTGCGATTGAAATTGGATACATTTCTTGTTATATTGATAAAGATGAATTTCTTGACAATTTCATTGACCTTTGACCTCCAATGGATTTGACAAAAATTATACAGTTTATTGGCTTCATTACATAAAGATACTTGGGGGTGTTTTACCATGCTGTTTGGAAAGTTGTTAACAGCTTACAAATAGCTTGGCGAAACACCCCCAAAGGGTGGTATTCTCAAAGAAACTTAAGACCAAAACTGTCTTAGACCAGTCATTCGGTAATTCTAAAATCTGACTTAAGTCAGAAATTGCCCCAATGGGCCAATCACAGTTTAGAATTGTAGCGGACTTGGCTAAGGTTAAAACTTATGTTTGTTTTCATAATATCCACCAAGGTATAAATCAATCCATCAGAAGATCTATAGACAGAACGATGCCTTTCAAATGTTGCCTATAGGCTTATGCCGTTGTGGTCGTAAGCACAAAATGGCACCACCTATGCAGTTGGAAAAGCAATGCCGAAGGTGACATTTTCCAAAGCAATTGCAACACAGTACTTCCAAAATGGTGTAGAGAAGCACAATCTTTTGTAAGTCTAAATTCCTGCTCCAAATTTGAAATCATACTTCCAAAATGGTGTGGAGATTGTTAAGTGAAACAAAAATTTGTTGTAGGTGCAATTTCCTGCAGAAATCTCATAACCGTTCCCCTAAAATGGAGTGGAAATCATACTTAAACCCAAATTTGTTGAACGTGTCATTTGCTTTGCTGCATTAATCTCCAAACCATGCTTCCAAAATGACATGGAGATTGTAAAGTAAAGCATGAGCTCGTGGGCGTGAGTCACAGTAATAAAACAGGTCATTCATTTCCATGTTGTTGTCCTTGACCTGTTCTCACGCCCTCTGAACCCAAAGTGCATTGGCCCTCCTGGGCGACCTTTGACCTCCCTGTCCGACACATCAAGCTGAGCCAGGTCTTCATCATACCTGCGGAACCAAAGAAACCATATACACAATTTCTTTTAACACTCTCAGTCCCATAGGCAATAAACTGTGTTGTAATTGACAGAGGCCAGCAATCATTTTTTTGGTAATGTAAGTGTCCCCTCTTTATGCGCCATTTTTGCACCAGGATTACACAGAACACCCATAGAGCAGCGCTTGCTTGATCTGGCAGAGAAACAAAGGGATAGCTCACCCTGAAATTATAGTGATTTCAGTAAAAAAGAGACCCATGAAAGACACTGTATTAGTGAAGGTTTGACGAGAATTGGTCAAAGGAAAAGAAAGTTATTTGATTTTAAAGTTTTAATTTTGTGACATCACGTGCAACATAATTCCATAAATCCTTTTTTTCTGTTTTGGAAAGTGGAATTACTTTTTCGTACAAATTTGTGTGCAAAGACATATTTCTAATGATCTTTCAAATGCACAGGTAAAAGGATGCATATCTTTTTTAGAAAATGCACATTTAAAAACAAAATTGTATATGGGAGAGCACTTCACACATGACGTCACAAAATCAAATCTTTAAAATCAAATAACTTTCTTATCCTTTGAGGTGCGGAGACAGCTGGAGGTGGAGCTGATTCAAACAGCTAGAAACAGAGATTTGTGGCACTCCATGATCGCCTACGTCTCCGGATATGGCACTTAGAAAGATAGACACATCCTTTGATCGATTTTTGTCAAACCTTCACAAATATGTTTCTTTCATGTGTCTCCTTTTCTTGAGACCATAATTATTTCAGGGTGAACTATTCCTTTAATACTGAAGGTATCCAGCAGGACAGATGAAATTTTCAGCAGTATTCATTTGAGATAAGATGACATATATCTTTCTATTCACGATGCAAAAGGTGTGCAGAGTATTAAATTAAGAAACGCAAATGGTGATCATTCTATTTCTTCCAATAACTGGAACACGACTCCATAAAAAAAAAACTTGTATTTATGACAATGTCCAGGTGTCGGAAAATCTCTACAGGACTATTGAAGGTATTCAGCAAGACGAATCCAATTCTCCCCTAGACTAGATACTCTTTTCCACAGTATTTATTTGAGATTAGTTGACATTTATTATTCTATTCACAATGCATAAGGCATGCAGAGAATCAAATTAAGTAATGCAAATGCTGATCGTTACACTTCTTGCGACTATTGACTTAATGCACAAACCACCATACAATCCACCACACAAGCTACTCGCGACTAATTCATGCCAATTTACGCTCAAAGGCACACTTTCAAGGTACTATAGTGTGCTCAAAAGCAGGTGGGCTATAATTTGTGATGTCATGATTTTCGACTAATCAGGTACAGAATTCTTAAATCTAAATCTATGTCATGACTTTCAACCAATCAGGTAACAGGATTCTTAAATCTAAATCTATGTCATGATTTTCAACCAATCCGGTTACAAGATTCTTGAATCTAAATCTATGTTATGACTTTCAACCAATCAGGTAACAGGATTTTAAAATTTAAATCTATGTCAAGACTTTCAACCAATCTGGTCAAAAGTTTTTTAAATTTGAATCAATGTCATAACTTTCAACCAATCCGGTCTCAAGGTTCTTAAATCTCCATCTTTGTCACATAACTTTCAACCAATCAGAAAACAGGATTCCATGAAGTGTTACTTACAAGAGGTCGTAGTGTCCATAGGCTTCCTTCGGTGGGATCTTGTTCCATCTGACACTATAGCAAACAATCATTAAAGAACAAATTAATTGGTTTTAAAAAGATATGCATTTTACATATTTATATATTCAAAATGTTTCAACGATAAATGTAGTGTAAAAACTGTATTTCATCAAGGAAAACGTTCTCGCTTTCTCACAACTTTTGAGGAAATTGAGGACATTAATTAAAGGACAAATTAAATCATTATAAAAGAACAGGTTTCCAAAAGAAATTCATTTGACACATTCAAAACGATCAATATTATATTTTTCCAAAGATAGCGCAAAAGCTATATTTCATCAAAAAAACCCTTTTCATCTCACAACTTTCGGAGAGAATGCGATAACCTTTGAATTTAAAAGAAATTACATCTTGTCTGTTGATGATAAATTAAAACAAAAAGCAAAAAAATCTACACAAAGATAAGAATCCCTCTGACAGATAATTTGTTAGAGCTACCTCAGGATATCTATTACTTTGATATCATGTTAAAATATGGGTTTCACAGAATCTTCAAAAACACATTAACTCTTTATGTGCCAAGTCTGTATTTTTCACCAGCTATAAGGACAAATAACATACAGTTGCATTTCATCTGATATTGGGAGAGTTAAAAATGGAAGTGAAAAACATACTCTGGGATCTCTCCAGTTGGCATGACAATGTTGATGGTGTCGTTGATGAGGTTGTGTTTCATGATGCGGTCGTTGGCGGTCGTCGACGTCAGCGAGGGGGAGGCGTTGACTTCGATCAACCAGGGCTTGAGGTTATCGTCGATGATGATGTCATAGCCGTAGCACTCAAAGCAGTGTCTGTCATTGGCCATCACACTCTGTAGAATGGAAAGGGGCGGGGAGAGGGGGGGGGGAGAGGGATGAAATTAAAAACTAGAGCAATTCGACTGCCGCGCAGTCGATAAATATGCCTCCGCCTCTATGCTAACTCTATTTAGATTTATTCTCAGAAAACCTGTTTGGTGGGCAATGAACTATTTAATTCCTATGTGAAATGAAAATATCATATTCTGTTTTTCCATGTTTGGCAATGTTCATTGACCTTTGACTTCCAATCTTATCAGTCCATCTAAAGCCATCCTTGTATCAAGTTTGTTTAAAATTAGCCAATCTAGGGGTATAGTTCATTGACCTTTGACCTTTCAGAAATTTTACACACACTTTCACCAGTCTACCTCCCTGAAGTGATACATCTCTGTACCATGTTTGGTTAGAATTGGGGATTTGGATTTGAACCATTAGTTTTGCATTCAATGTGAAAAATGTTAAATTTGGCTCAATTTTTAGCCAATTTTGGCATAGTTCATTGACCTTTGACCTCTGACCTTTGAGAATTTTCACCAAAAATATCATCAGTCTACCCCCAAGTAGTGATCCATCTTTGCATCATGTTTGGTTGGTATCGCACAATTGGATCTTGATTTATTTTTTTTAAAAATATTACTTTGGGGGCAATTTTGTAGCTATTTTTGGCAAAGTTCATTGACCTTTGACCTTTCAGGAATTTTACCCAAACTTTCATCAATCTACCTCCATGAAGTGATACATCTCTGTACCATGTTTGGTTAGAATTACACCATTGGATTTGGGTTTATTGTGAAAAATATCAATTTTGGGCCAATTTTTAGCAAATTGTTGCAAAGTTCATTGACCTTTGACCTCTGAACTTTCATGAATTTTATCACAAATGTCACCAGTCTATTCCCAAGTAGTGATCTATCTTTTTAATATTTTTCATGAGAATTACATCCTTGGATTTAGATATATTGTGAAAAATTTAAAGCTTGGGGCAGTTTTTAGCCAATTTTGGCAAAGTTCATTGACCTTTGACCTCTGAACTTTCAGGAATTTTATCAAAAATGTCACCAGTCTATTCCCAAGTAGTGATCCATCTTTGTACCATGTTTCATGAGAATTGGATCCTTGGATTTGGCTTTATTGTGAAAAAGGTCAATTTGGGGCAATTTTTCACAAAGTTCATTGACCTTTGACCTTTGACCTCAATCAGAATTGAAACCTATTTTACACACTTCATTGGTTTTATGCAATACACACATGTACCAAGTTTGAAGCAAATCTGGTTAACGGTTCTCAAGATATTGCCTAAACGGATTCGGGACGGACGTACGGACGGACGGACGGACAGACGGACGGACGGACGGACAACCCGAAAACATAATGCCTCCGGCCACTTCGTGGCGGAGGCATAAAAACTACTTCAACCATCTTGCTCTCTCTGCTTCGTTTTTTGTCCCTATTTTAGAGCAATGTTGCTCCATAGACTATATGTGCACATTTTATGCACATTGTTCAAGCAATATATTACTAAAGGTAACTCTAAAGCTGATCTGAGGTTTGTCCAAGTAGCAACTCATAGATTCAGAGTGCATTCCACTCCTTAAATAAACAAGGAAGTTCGCGAACCACGAGTCTCACCTGATTTCATGATCGATAAACAGTGCTAAGTTTTTTTTTCAAATATTTTTTTCAAACCTTTTGACCCCTAGATGACCTTTGACCCCATCAGCCTCATGAAGAGACACATGTGGTATCATTGGTACCAAGTGTGATCACAATTGATGCAGAAATAAAGAAATGAGAGCAAGTCAAACAAAAACTCTGAGAAAATGATGCACATGGCCTCATATCATTTGACCTTTTGACCTCTAGATGACCTTTGACCCCATCATCCTCAAAACGACACATGTGATATTACCCAAGGATCATTTGTACCAAGTTTGATCACAGTTGATACAGAAATAAAGAAATGAGAGCAAGTTAAAGAAAAACTTTAACATTTCTGTAACAGACCAACAGACTAACAGACCAACAGATTAACAGACTAACTGACCAACAGGAAAAGTGAATTCTAGGTCTCTACCAAACTTCGTTCAGGCGAGACAAAAACTACTCCAACCATCTTGCTCTCTCTGCTTCTTTCTTCTTTTCTCCCTATTTTAGAGCAATGTGACTCCATAGACTATTTAGCATTTCTGCTATGAATGCACATTTTAATGCATGCTGTTCAAACAATACACTACTAATGTTAACTCCAAAGCTTGTCTGAGGTTTGTCCAAAAAGCAACTAATAGATTCAAAGTGCATTCCACCCCTTAAAGCTGAATCATAAAAATAGAGGTAAATATCATAACTCAGTCTCACATTACCAAGCAGTTTCAAAGCGAGAAAGGTGTGAAAACATTATGAAAGCGCCTAATTAGTATAGAGTTTGTACCACGATCATAGGAGAGGAAATAGGCTTGAGTACAGCACAAGTCTTTGCAAAAGAGCCAGGAGCATTGTGCGCTTATCACTGTAATACTTGTAATCAATATTACTACTTTGACCAAAGCTGTAATAGTCATCTGATTATTTTTAGAGGATTGTTTTGTTACGGGTGCTGGTAAAGCAAGAAATCCTTGACCTTCATTAGATTTCTTTGTAACTGTGAATATTGTGTGATGTATGATTTATTTATATTACCGGTAGAATCTTATTGTGACGTATGCTTTAAAAGGGTATTTACTGTACTGGGAAGACAAAAAGGCCTTCAAAAGTTGATCGTGAGCAATCTTCTTGCCAATGGTCTTAAATTCATGTATTGTCTATTTTAGAAACTTTCTGAAAGTTATTTGCCCTCAAATGATCCACATTTGGAGTAATTAGTGATGAAATCACATAAAATCAAATTGTTTGGGCGAAACATTTTGAGGATTTGTGATTTAATCAATGTGATTTAACTCCAAATGTGGATCATTTGAGGGCAAATAACTTTCAGCAAGTGTCTAAGCTGGACAATACATGAAGGCAAGACCATTGGTAAGGAGATTGCTCATGATCACCCTTTTGAAGGCCTTTTGTCTTCCCAGTACAGTATGCAGTGAAACCTGTCCATAGTGGCCACCCAAGGGAAACACAAATTGTGGCCTTTATAGACAGAAGGCTGCTATAGACAGGTGGCCGCTAAGACAGGTTTGACTGTATTCCCTTTAGTCATAAGTTGAATCAATTTAATTTCAATTGAATTATCTATGACAATTGCATGAAGAGAACACAACTCACAGATACTGCTTTCAGTGAATGGACAACCTGCCAGTTCATATCATCAAAGAGTTTATCTGTGACCTGAATGGGGAAAGACACAAAGAGGGAATGTGATTCAAACATGATACGTTGTTTAAGGGCATATACTGTACTGGGAAGGCAAAAAAGCCTTCAAAATGTAATTGTTAGCAATCTTCTTGCCAATGGTCTTAAATTCATGTATTGTCTATTTTAGAAGCTTACTGAAAGTTATTTGCCCTCAAATGATCTACATTTGGAGTAATCAGTGATTATATCACAAATCCTCAAAATGTTCGGGCCGAACATTTTGAGGATTTAATCATTAATCATTAATTACTCCATATGTGTTTCATTTGAGGGCAAATAACTTTCAGCAAGTTTCTAAAATGGACAATACATGAATTTCAGACCATTGGTAAGGAGATTGCTAACAATTACATTCAATGAAGGTATTATGCCCTTTAATGGTACTGTGACATCAAAGGAAGTAACGGCATATTGAAAAGGTTAGGTAAACAGCAAACTGCAATATTTAAAGTCATGTATCCTTTTTGCTATACAACATCGCATGACAATTTGAAAACTTCATCAAACATATAGAGTACCAAAGTGGTGTCGTCATATCCATTGTTATGCAGGGTGCTGGTTTTAAACAACATCGTTCAAGTGAGAGTTCCACTGGTCCGACGTTGTCTAGCGGGCCAGTGTCAGGCACTCCCAAAGAGAGACCCTGCTATGATAACCGATGTTTGCTCTACTCATGTAGTTTAGAACCAGTTGTCTTGACAATATGGTCAAATGAAGACTCCACACTTGATTACTCTCTAATGGTAATTAAATATTGAAGTTAATTATTTGTTATGTCGATATATGTACCAAGTAGGTGCTCCTTGAAAATATATAAAGTAGTGATTCCCTGATCAGTAGTTTCTTTGAGTAGATGATGGTATTGACAGTGCAAACGTGCGACATTCATGGCACATGATTTAACTCTTAAAGCATATCTTTGCAGGCTTGATACATTCAGCTCCCATAGAGTAACAGTTTGGCTGGCACACAAAGGGATTACGGCAGAACATGATTACAAGATTCAAGATACAAGATGATTTATGTATAAAAATACACAAAATTTGCTTTCGGGCATAAAGTTACAAACATGAATACAGTAAACAATGGCATAAATAATACAGTGAAACCTGTCTATAGTGTCCACGCAAGGGAA
Source organism: Arbacia lixula (assembly GCA_963669155.1). NCBI lineage: Eukaryota > Metazoa > Echinodermata > Echinoidea > Arbacioida > Arbaciidae > Arbacia > Arbacia lixula. Next base: position 4,360,956 of record OZ022592.1, read on the forward strand.
ACAAAAAATGTGGCCTTTATAGACAGGTGGCTGCTATAGACAGGTTCTTTAACACATAATCTCTCTTTGGGGGTATTATTTTAGTGGGCACTATAGACAGGTTGGCTGCTATAGCCAGGTGGCTGCTATGACAGGTTTGACTGTACATTGACAAACATCATATCATAATATGTATTGCACAACTGTTTGAGAAGAAAGAGAGAGAAAGAAACGGGGAGAATGAGATCACAGAGGGAAGAAGAGGAAAAATTAGAAGCTAAGAAGAGAAGAGAAGTCAGAGAGAGAGACAGGACAATGTGCTTGTGCAACCTCCTTGTACAGCACCAATGACTGGCACTGTACCTCCTCCCCGCAACCCTCACACCAGAGTACCCAATCACCACGAACATACCTCCTTCCCTCTCGTGCCCTGTAGATACAGTTTGAGGTTCTCTACAGTCCACTTGCCCCCGTGGTGCGAGTTATATTCGTCCTGATGGAGAACAGATGAAAACAATTAAATAGTTTGAGGTTTGAACTCTTTGATGGAGAACAGATGAAAAAAATTTAAAAGTTTGAGGTTCTCTACAGTCCACTTGCTTCTGTGGTGTGAGTTATACTCATCCTGATGGAGAACAGATGAAAAGAAATTTAAAGAAATGATTTTAGGCATTTAGTGAGTAGAAATGAGAGCATGCTCTATCTTTTAAATGAAAAACAAGCCTGAAGAAAAATTACTACCCCTGTAAGTTGGCTCTCTTAATTCTCCCTATCGCATATAGCTGATATCAAGCGATATCACCTCACGATACCGATATCTGATCGATTGCTCTTGGGACGCATACTTCCGGTAAGAGTTTGGTACGTATTCAATTCACGCAATAGCGCACAGAATCTGTCATTTCGACCCTCGAAAACCTGGTAATATTAATATGGAAGGGTTGTTACATGGACAAAGGACTTGAAAAAAATACCACCAATCACTCACGGCGATGTTTTTGCATACCTCAACATTGATTGTGGATGGACTAATCAAAGAATGAAAAGACACAAGCAAGACAATGGCTATAGAATGTTCATGAACCGGAAGTTCATATCCCAAGAATTAAAAATAAAAAAATTAGAGCGCCACACACATTCAGATTCCGAGAGCTATATGCGATAGGGAGAATTAAGACAACAAACTCTATACAGGGGTAGTAATTTTTCTTCCGACTTGTTTTGTGTATTGTCTAGTTACTGCATAGTACACAACAGCAATGACAAACCCATACATTACATCATCTTATGCCCTTTTCTAACTGTCAAAAATTGTGCTTAGCCCCGGCAATTGCGGTGCTAAGGCCCCCCCCCCTCCCCCCTTTAGCCCCACCAATTTCCTGGGGTTAAGCTTAGCCATGCTTCTGTTCTCTTCTGTTCTCACCGATAGTCAGTGTCAACACACAAAAGTCTGGGGTTAAGGAAGTATATTTCGCACGCCTTCTCGAGCCCCATGCGTGAAATACGAGCATGGAGAATCATGAATATTCATTACCTAGAAAGTCCGGGGTTAACAAAAGCAAGTGAGAACAGGAGTGATTTTTCTTAGCCCCGGTTTCGTCGATAGTACGGGACTAAAATTGCCAGTGAGAAAAGGGGCTAAGGATAGTCCGGAGTTAGGGATAGTACGGGACTAACGATAGTACAGGGTTAAGAAATGCAAGTGAAAAAAAGGGCTTTAGATCAAAGGAGTTGCCCATGAAGGTTAGTGCTAGTAATCATTATTTCACAACTTCCCTGTCATTTTTTCCCTGAAACTTTTGCTAATCTATTTCTCTACTGTTTTTGCTATTATTCAATTCACATCATTTTTAATGTTTCAATCTCTTTTAACACTAAAACCCATTGCCCCTGGCAACCAGACATACCCCATGTTTCTGGATGGATACGTTGGTGAGATGGATGAACATGTTATCCAGCTCGTTTACGTTGGCGCTGTACTTGACAGTGCAGAATCGGCAGAAACCCTGTCTGTATCTGAAAGAGAAGGACGGAAGCAACACATTTAGTGAAACAGCTACATGTCTAAAGAGATCACTCATCTATACAGACTACATTTCTTGATTCTCTTGAACAATATTTCTCGGTGAAACATCTATTAAAGTAGAGTCAAACATTTTCTAATGACAACCTGTACAGAAGGACTACCTATCTATAAAGATCAAATTTACAAAGATATTTTAGGCATACACACAGTAGAAAGGATAGCGTGCTTCATCCTGTAAATGAATATGGTACATTCATTTGAAATGAATATGAATATCATTTGAAATGAATATGAATATCATTTGAAATGAATATGAAATGGCATTAAAATTTGTAGTAAGATAATGATGGGGTTTCGAAGGCCTGGGAATGTAAGAGTTAACTTCTTTTTCACTGCATGAAGAGTATGGTTTTTGCCCAACTTACAGATAGCACTTGAGTGGTCTGTAGGATGTGACCAGGACGTAGATGCGAAGGTCAAACTTCTTTCCACCAATCAGCAGAGGATTATCGATGTACTTGGATATGACATAGGCATCCTTCGCTGACGGAGCCTGGAATCTGGAGCCGAACACACAGCAAAGGAGAATTAGTGCTATTAGGTGTTAGATGTACTTGGATATGACATAGGCATCCTTCGCTGACGGCGCCTGGAATCTGGAGCCGAACACACAACAAAGGAGAATTAGTGCTATTAGGTGTTACATGTACTTCGATATGACATAGGCATCCTTCGCTGACGGAGCCTGGAATCTGGAGCCGAACACAAAGCAAAGGAGAATTAGTGCTATTAGGTGTTAGATGTACTTGGATATGACATAGGCATCCTTCGCTGACGGAGCCTGGAATCTGGAGCCGAACACACAGCAAAGGAGAATTAGTGCTATTAGGTGTTAGATGTACTTCGATATGACATAGGCATCCTTCGCTGACGGAGCCTGGAATCTGGAGCCAAACACACAGCAAAGGAGAATTAGTGCTATTAGGTGTTAGATGTACTTGGATATGACATAGGCATCCTTCGCTGACGGAGCCTGGAATCTGCAGCCGAACACAGAGCAAAGGAGAATTAGTGCTATTAGGTGTTAGATGTACTTGGATATGACATAGGCATCCTTCGCTGACGGAGCCTGGAATCTAGAGCCGAACACAAAGCAAAGGAGAATTAGTGCTATTAGGTGTTAGATGTACTTGGATATGACATAAGCATCCTTCGCTGATGGAGCCTGGAATCTGGAGCCGAACACAGAGCAAAGGAGAATTAGTGCTATTAGGTGTTAGATGTACTTGGATATGACATAGGCATCCTTCGCTGACGGAGCCTGGAATCTGGAGCCAAACACACAGCAAAGGAGAATTAGTGCTATTAGGTGTTAGATGTACTTGGATATGACATAGGCATCCTTCGCTGACGGAGCCTGGAATCTGGAGCCAAACACACAGCAAAGGAGAATTAGTGCTATTAGGTGTTAAAAAAAACATAAAATTAAGATTCTATTTGGCCATAAAAATAGGAAATGAATAGATAAGAATTCTAAAAAAAAATGGAGAGCAAATAGTTTAAAAATAGGGTTTATCTGTGATTGTACATAAAAACTTTGTTTTAGAAATATCCAACAGCCTGAAAGCAAGTCTAGAGGGAGTTCTACTTACGAAGAAGTCTTGCTGTCACGCGACCACTTTTTGATTTGCGACAACTTGTTGATGAGAAAGATACCGATGCCCCTGGCTGCAAAGCAAAGAAGGAGATTCAAAGGTGCATCTAAATGAGAATGATTATCTCCACTTTTGTGTGTTTAAGGGCGTGTCTATCAACTCTTTTTTTGGTAGAATTAAGGTTTCCAAACGCGTTTAAATTTTTTTTAACGCATTTCAGGGAGTTGATAAACGCAAAGGTGTTTTGATTATGGGGTTCGGAAAGCTGTTTTGAAACACGCAAATTTGGGCGATCGCAAACGCGTTTGAGCCAAAAACGCGTTTAGAGAAGGGAGATAAACGCAAAGCTGTTTTGAAACGACTTTAAACCACATGTTTCCGTAAACACATCAATCGCACACTATTGTACTACAGTGCACGTGTAACGGCGCAGTAGAGCTGCGCAGTGACAAGGCCGGTTTTTGACTTGGGAGATTGAGTTGATAAACGCACCGTTTTTTCAAACGCGTTAGCAAATGCCTTTGGAAACGCGTTCGTAAAGGCCTTTGGAAACGAGTTTCAAATTCTGAAAAGATGATAAACACGCCCTAATTCTCATCAGGGCAAAAATGACACAAATACATATATGTACACTACAGCTCAAGGGAATTGGCATCGGGTAAAGGGAAAGTGAAGAAAGGGAACGAGCCACAGTTTTAAACTGCAGTACTATTTTGTCCAGTTCAGCATGAAACATGATGATTTTAGGCTAATGCATTGTGTTTCATACTGAACTGGATAAAATATGCCACGGTTTAAAGCTGGGGGTCCTTCCCTTTCTTTCCTTTCCCTATGCCAATTCCTTTGAGCTGGAGTGTATGTACATGTATGTGCTCTGGGAAAGTCAGCTCCCATAAGCTAGAAACAGAGCCCCTAGTTCTAGAAAGAAAACTATTTTCCTCAATAGGATATAATGCATTACCAGAATCAGAGCGTCTGTTTAAACTTGAAAAGTAGCTCGTAAATTTTACAAATTTTAACTGTTTCCCTTATTCATATATAATCTTTGATGACTTTAATGTGTGTCTGAGAAATCCAAGCAAACGAATGAATGCATACAAATATACATTGATGAATATGGTCTATACAACTAAATAAACATATTAAAAACAATACAGTTATTGGGAAATAATCAGCATATCTATATAGATTCTGTCACTACAGCACTACTAGCCAAACAATCATGTCAATTAAATTATTTTTAATCTCTTCCTGCGCTTTTGATTATTTCTCTTACCCTTTCCTGTAGGCTTCATGATCCAGGTGCTAGAGGGATTTTTTCTGAATTCTTCCACAAAGAGATTGTAGTCAGCAGGCAGCAAGAAAGTGACTGGGATGAAGTCTAGATGGAAACATGAGGAAGAGGCTGGTAAGTCTGGTTGACTCTCTCAGTCGCATAGGCAATATAATGTGATGGAATTTGTACAGGACAACCAATGGATTGTACTGTGCGAGTTAAACTCCTCCTTCTCTGCCTAAAACAATGCTATTGATCATTGGACATATAAGCAAGATATCAGTGGCTTGCAAATTTATGTGAAAGAGAATGTCAAAAGTAGATTCAAATTTCAAAATGGATCATTTGAATAAATGCAGATAAAGGTGATGCACAGGGAAAATATCAATGACTGGTTGGTAAAATATCGTCTGAAAGTGACCGGCTGAGGAAATAGGCTTATCAAGTGGACCAATATTATATCTGTAATGGACATCAAAAATCACAAAATAACCCCCAAAATCTGTGACCTGCTGTTGACCTAATGTTGAAGCTGCATGCTTTATGGAATTTCTATGTTCACTTGCATTACTGGAACATAACAAGTTAACCTTTGACTTCCATTCATCTTTTGCTTGGCAGAAAAAATGGTGCTCTAAAGGATTTGAGTATATAACGAAAAGAGATAAAACACATCCATTATAATGATATACACTCCAGCTCAAAGGAATTGGCAAGGATAAATGGGAAAGGGAAGAAAGGGAAGGAGCCGCAGTTTTAAACCGTGGTATATTTTGTTTAGTTCAGCATGAAACATGATGCACTTTAGGCTAAAGCATCATGTTTCATGCTGACCTGGACAAAGCATACCGCGGTTTCAAACTGCGGGCTCCTTCCCTTTCTTCCCTTTCCCTTTACCCTTGCTAATTCCTTCGAGCTGTAGTGTAACTACTAGTACTTACCCAAGTGCATGTATTTGCCCTGTTCATCTTTCTCCGCTAGAGGGCTCCCTTCCTTCTCCAGGTCCTTGCGATAACGCTTGATGTTCTTCACCATTAGGTCCTTGCGTGTCAGCTCATAATGGTTTGGGAAATGGTTGAGCATTCTAAATGGATGAGAGGATAGTACTTATTATTTCTTTTTATTTTTCTTTCACCCGCAACATGCATTCATTTAAAATCCAAACAATTCATTCATACATTTTCGCTCTGATAAAATAGCATTTTCATTTCATAATCATTCACCTTCACCTCGATGTACAATTTTAGCTTTTAACTGATAAATAATGATTTCCTTCCTTCTTTCACTAGTGCTTTGTTCATTTCTACACGAATCTTGATTTCATTCAAAAACATAACATAACCTATTAACATAACTGTGACCTTCACCAAACACGTTTCTTAAAATAGTTATTTTGTATATATACTCAAAATAGCAATGGTTTATGTGAATTGGGTGTTTTTTTTTACAAAAAACAAATATCTGTCTTCAAAACCACTCTATCAACATGTCTTATCATATCTGCCAAATTCCTAAAAAGACGGAACATTCATTTCAGAGTTTAAGAAAGCATGATGTAGTAATGTAACCCTACCCTCTCTATTTAACAAAAAAAATGAATAAAATGAGAAAGATAGAAAGAGAATGAAAACTGTAAAGGGGATGGGGTGGCAGTAATGCCCCCCTCCCCTCTTCATAAAAATCCAAAGAATGAGAGAGAGAATGAATACTGCTACTAAGAGGAAGGCCAGCCGGTAGCAGTAACCATACACCTTCCCTATACCGCCCCCGCCCCCCCCCCCCCCACACACACACACACATACATATATGTACAGTATAGTGAGTGGTCCACAAACCGGCCCCTACCCTTGAAACCGGCCCCCGTACTCAGCGCGCGTTATCGAAGGTTGGATGCACGATTTATTATGTATTTACGCATTAGTAAACAAAATGCAAGATTTTAGACATTTGTCTAATTTTAGGCAAAAATTAGACAAAATGTGCACTTATTTGGCAATTGCACATTTTCGTTCGAAACATCTCCGATTTTCAACTTGTGTTCGTACTTCCGTGATTTTCTCATCGATCGCCGAAACTTTCCCGTCAATTTTTCACTGCACTGGAACGAGCATGATCGAGACGCAATACTGGTGAAATGTCGGCACTGTACTCGTTGGATTGACGGAGATATCGCACATTATCAGTAGGGGCCGGTTTCAAGGTTCAGTGTTGTGAATGTGCGACGATTTATCGAGCGATATTCAAAGCGCAATTTCTCCAAAATTTTATCGTTAATTTTCAATCCAAAAATAGTTTTTTAAAGAGAATTATTTTGCTGATTTGTGAGTGAAATTTTAGAATTTTATTTGGTTGTCTTGGAATGAAAATATTCAAAAGAAAACAAGTGGGCCGGTTTGAGGCACCCGGATTATATATACAAACTTTATCATCAACTACCTTACCCACGAGGACACAATAGTTAATCTCACTTACTGGTCATCCTGCAACCTGTATCCACTGTCCACGTTGAAAATGTTCCGGGTTGTTCCAACTGTGCTCCTGATGATTGGGAGAGAGAAAGCGAGCGAGAGAGATAGAGTGTTTCAAATGACACCACTTTACAAGTCAGTGTTTCTAGCCAGAAAGAAAATCTTTTAGGAACACTTCTCACGTTCTCATAAGTTTAGAGTGTTTCTGAAATCATATATGGAACCATGTTGTAGTTGGTGGATTGGTGATATTTTAAGGCATTTTTTTTTTAATCAAGCTCGATTATGTACATACCGACTGGTTTTATAGTTGTGGCAGTGGGCCATTGGTGAGAGATGTTGGGTGCATGACATCTGGAGCGAGACGTGTCAAGACATCGTATCGCACATCACCACACCGTGATCTGAGTTCTGAAGTTTACACCATTTTATGACATCACAAATTGTTACACAGAATACGCACATCTTGTTTAGCCTTTAATGTTAATGAGGGTGAAACAATGAAGAATGAGCTGCGTGACATGCCAATGACACGCTTGGTTAAATTTAGTCCGGAATAACCATCTCATTAGGGGCATTCTTTAATCAAAATTACATATTTGACATAAAGGGCATTCAGAGGAGCCAGATGAGTGTATCCAACGATACAGAGACTGATTTTTGGGTGTACATGTAGGTTAAACAGTGTTTCTTCTTCTAGCACTAATCTAGTCAGAAACAAATCGAATAAACGCACCCAAGACGCCCTCCTACAAATTACAAAACACTATATTGGCTAGGATAGGCTACATCTTACAAACGCAGGTGTATCTCCGGGCATGCCGGGGCTTATCTGATATCGCATTAAGGTTTCGCCCGCGCCCGGACTGGAGTTGGCCCTGTACACGTACATGATGTACAAGCAATGCACTTTTCCGTACGACTCAACTTGCAATCTGATGAGATGACGACCGTCGACCAAACGCATATCCATCACATATTTAACCTCAGAAATACTAATACAACAAGTAACATATAATAAATACACTGATAATCTAAAATACCAATAGAAGTTCCAGTCATCTTCTCCTCCGACTTGAATCCAACCTCGTTTATCAAAATTTCCCACAAGAACGGTTTTATCGAGATCCGTCGCGTACTTGACCCGCCCAGCCATTTTGTGTACCGTTGAGTGGCGACGGTGTAGTCTCAGCTATAAGCGTTGTTATTTTGTTTAATTCTAGCTACTTCAATTTTTCTCTCCATAAGTCAAGGTCTAAATACCTCAATCCAATGAAATATGAACTGCCAAAATAATTTCGTTGTCGTGTAAAATAATAGCTGAAAATAGAATGAGGTATTTAAAACTCATGACGGCAACTAATATGGGCTTGGCAAATGAATCTTGGAGAAAGGCTAGCCGACAAGTCGGGGGAACGGGGGATCTCCCCCATCACAGGGATGAAATCAACAACAAAGCAATCTTCTTGTCAATGATCTTAAATTAAATTCATGTATTGTCCATATTAGAAACTTGCTGAAAATCATTTGCCCTCAAATGATTCACATTTGGAGTATTAGCGATAAAATCACAAATCCTCAAAATGTTCAGCCCGAACAATAATTGAGGATTTGTGATGAATTCACTTAATTTGCCGTTTGTCAGATCATAGAGTGATCAAATGCAGATATGAAATTGAACATAATTATGTCATTTTCGAATAAGGTGCGAAAAATGATTAGAAAATCGAACAATTCAAACGGTCCGGCCCGCGAATTGTAAAAAAAAAGGGGGCCGGGGGTATCTTTGACTTTTCATTCGGAGATTTCTTTAAAACGGGGGTGTTATATCTCTTTGGACTACTGAGAAATTTTAAGGGCCCTGTTTTCAAAATATATGTTGACTTCTGTTGATGCAACTTAATAGGCCTATGTAAATAACAAAATTACTAAGTGTCCAATGGAAATATGTGTCCTATATTTTAAAATAATTTTTCTATATTTCTTCTCAGCAGTGATAATCCCCGCCTCCAAAATATCCCCCAACTCTTAAAGATTCCCCCTGTAACATCAACGCTAGAAATTAGCAGGATAATAGACATAATTTATGCACAAAATGAACATTGCAATGACTACCTGCAAGTGCTTATAATAGCACGAAAGGTTGTTAGATGGCATTGTGTGAAGACATGTGATGCTCTTGTGGGCAGGTGGAGGCAGTCATTGCAATGTTAAGTTTGTGCATAAATTCTGCTTATTATCCTGCTAATTTCTACCTTTAATGATGTCACAGGTGGAATCTTGAGTTGGAGGATATTTTAGAGGCGGGGCTTTATCAGTGCTGAGAAAAAATATATATAATCTAAAATATAGGACATACGTGAACAGTTAGTGATTTTGTTATGTGCATATTATGTTGCGTCAACATGTGTCGACAAACATTTTGATGACAGGGGACCATAAAATAGGGGTTTTTAAAATATCTTGAATATCATAGAAATATTGACCTGGCGGGATAAAATTCCTGATGTTTTGTTCTCTAACATGAAATCAGGAAATGACAGCTTGTTGCCTGAGATAAAGGGGGGGGGGGGGGGGGCGCGAAAGATATTCAGACATTGTGGCAGACCAACACTGAGTGGGGGTGGGGGTGGGAGGAGGGGGGGGGGTCAGCATTGACAATTTAGGCCTTTTTCGCCCATCCTATTGAATCTACGGTACGTAATCTGAACTGTTGCTCGTCAACTTTTGAGAGTAACTGACAAAAAACAAAAACAACCAGGTCGGTGTAATATTAAAACACCTAAACTTCCATAACAACCCAGATTCAGGCATCATGTCACGTGGCAATTATGTGAGATACATTGTGGTTGCTGTTTCCATGGGCAACCTTTCGATCTCGGATTCTCAGTTGTCTATCTAAATCTCACGTGCATCCGACCGGAAAAGGTGACATATGTGACCAAAGCATCTGAAACGCAAGAGGTCACTTTCGTAATGACCTTATAAAATGTATTCACAACTTTCCCGCCTAGAACTGCCTGGTGATGACGCGTTATCACATCCACCTGTGTTTTCGTGATGCAGTTTGGATAAAAAGGCTGCATGCTTCACAGCGCTCTAAGGTCTTTGGTCTGAATTGATGGAACGCGCCCGGAATCTACAAGTTGTTGCTACTCGGAAAAACCTCGGACAAGCTTGGGGTTACCATGAGTAACGTATTGTTTGAACGACGTGAATAAACTTTGCATACATGACGAAATGGTGCTATTTAACTGCTGCAAGAACAACAGAGGTGGCAACGTAAAGCTTCGTTTGAGCTCGGCTCAGCACACAGTCTACTTTCTTAGTCCATGACGCTGGGCAGCTAGCTCAGCCATTCCGGCCTCGCGCGCCACGGCCACGGCGCGGCACTCCTGCATGCAGTCCTGGCAGTCGACGTCACACAGCCATGCCAGCGGTATTCTGCATGCTAGCGCTAGCTCGTACCACAGAGGTTCCCTGCTCATACTCGGTCTACAGGAAGGAGGGACATGTGGTAGAGCTGCTAGTGCTAAAGTGTTATGAATGTACCGTGTGATAGGCTTAACTCTCTGCCCTCTGGCTCTGACAGTGGCACAGTTTCTTTTTACTCGCATCAGCCTCTGACCATCAAAATTGTAAAAAGACAGAAAATGTTCATGTTCATTGACGTCATATGAAAGTCATAAGTCTTTATGCCTCATCTACACTGCACTAATAAACTGAGAGTGAGAGCTGCTGCATCAAGTATCAACTTCATTTATCAAATACAGCCTGAATCCTGAGCTGAGTCGGAGCCTGATCGAGGTAATTATCTTCCTCGATCTTGTCTTGATTTGACCGCCCTTCCATCATTGCTGTCACCAGCTTCCCCCCCCCCCCCCCCCCCCCATTAATGGTCAAGTTTTTGCTTGTAAAATGTTAGGTGCTAATGCACTTTGGTATCCCACGTATATAATGCACACAATGCGAATGCTGCAATACTGATTGTCGTTGGCAGAAAGTGACCTAGAAATCACTTTTTTGGACGAATTAAGCAGCGAAAAATTTGTCTAGGGTTAGGGTAAGGGTCAGGGTTAGGTTTAGAATTAGGTTTAGGGTTAGGGTGAGGGTTAGGTTTAGGGTTTAAATTCATAAATCTAGTGGGATACCAAAGTGCATTAGCGCCAAATGTTTTTTGTTAGATAGGAATAACCATCTCATTCTTTATTCTTAAGGCATTCTTTGATCAAAATTAATTTTTTTGAGATACCCCCAAATCTACAACTAGTAGGTAGACAGGAATATCCGTCTCATTCGGGGCATTCTTTAATCGAAATTACATTTTTGGACATACCCCGAGGAGCCAGATGCAATCTCAGTGGATCCAACGTCCTACAATTACAAAGACTGATTTTTCGGTCTAGTAAGTAGGGTGTTCAGATAGGAGCCAAATTCAATCTCAGTGGATCCAAAGACCTACAGTCTACAGAGACTGAATGCATGGACTAAATGGGACTAGGGCCTATATAAACTTGTTGTGAACACGTATACTAGAGATGAGACATTTTTCAGCATAATACCACCCCAGATTCGTTTTTAAAATTCTAGCGTTTTTTCAACATTTCTATAGGATTCTTCTTGCCGCAGTCACCGTACGTGGTGCGGGAGAGCCATACCATGGAGACCATACCCGAGGTTCCCGAGCCACAGAGTGGTTCGTTTTCGGCATCACACAGCCTCGCAGTTCCCAAGCAAGAGCCGCGATTGAGGGCTCGGCTAATCTCGGTCGAGCCCGTCATCTTGCTGATCCTTGCGTCCAGGGCGTGTTCGTCAATCTCCGGACTCAGTACGTGGAGGCGCGCTTGCTGCGGAGTATAACTACACGCTCCTGAAGCGGGCAACTGCAGTGTGGCGAACATATCGGGTAAGAAGCTAGCCTAGATTCAAGCCTGTCAGGCATTTTCTCAACTGAATATTCAATAAAGGGGGTTTGGCTACAAAAGAAATAACTTTCAATTACTTCTTAATGCTCCCCTCTGAGAAAAGAGGAGAATAATACGATTACAAATCTTACGGGTACCAGTCTCTATTTTTAAGTTTTGAT